>CM069529.1:75099772-75705000 GCA_035773235.1 Eospalax fontanierii | reverse complement strand
TGTAATCCAGATTGTGTCCTGAAGAGCTTTTCTCCAGATACAGACACATACACTGGAGCTAGGGTTTCATATGAGTATAGTGACAGAACACAATTCACCACTCCATTAAAGTCCCCTGCTCAAGCTTTCCAGAGGGGCTAGGGAGATGGTTCAATGAGTAAAAGCACTTAATATGTAAGCATGAGGGCCTGAGTTCAGATCCTCAGAACCTACATAAAAAGCTAGGCATTGTCTCACACACACACACACACACACACACACACACACACACACACACACACACCAGTTGGCTTTACTCTCTATCTGCTGTGGCTTCTCCCAACTCAAATATACCCTGGAAGGGCCTTCCTCTACCTCCAGCAGCATCCTTCTAGATTCTATATCCTTTCAGTTAGTCTCAACTATAAGAACAGTTTCAAGTTCAAGTGTCATAATTCCAGTCAAATCAAAACTTCATTCTCATATCCAGTTTAATACTTCGTTCCCACCCCTTCCAGGGGGAGCCACAGATGGCTCAGGAATCTGCAGTGGGATTGGATGAGAAGGTACATGTGTCCTTTCCTCTCCTGCTCTCAGCTCACCTGCAGGGCTGATGGAAAAGGGACCATTCTCGCTGAGGGCACAGGGGCACAGTTTCAGCTGCCTCACTGTGTCCAGCCTCCTGCCCACTGACCCATGGAGCACACAGGGACTCTTCAGAGACCTTCAAGGGGACCCTGTTTGGATAAATGCATGCTCTCTGACCTCTAAAATACCCATTTCCGTTCACACACCAGGAAGCACCCCGGATCTTCAGGGCCCCTTGCCAGAAGGCTGTCCTCTTGGCTGAGCCTTTCCCAGGTGACTCAAGCCCAAGCAGGCTCTTAGATCGTCACCTGGTCTATAGGGGACAGGACAAGCCAAAGTCAAAGAAACTTGTGGATAAGATCTTGACTTTATCTTATGTAGGCTGGAGGTTGACAGTGACAGATGGTCAAGGGACAAGTCTGGCCACCTCTTCACAGAGAGAGGAAGAATTTCGCCTACTGCCCTCACCTTTGACGTTTAGCTAAAGTTCTGAGACAACCAGAAACGTGTCATTCCATACCCTGCTTTATTGGTAAGCTGGTCCCCAAGCTTTTCCAAATTTCCTGGTGAAAAGGCGTGAGAATTGGGAAATGGTAGATTAGGAAGCGGAGGGGCATCTACCTGGAGCTACAGGGAACCAGCATTCACTTTGTGAACGCACTGTGTAGCCAAGGATAACCTTGAGTTTCTGATTACCCTGCCTCCACTTCTCAAGTGACAGGATGGCAGGTGTGTGTCGCCACGGTTGGTTTATATGGTGCTGGGGGTCAAGCCCAGGGCTTTCTGCATGCTAGGCAAGCACTCTACCAGCTGAGCCATATCTGCAGGCTCCCATTGCCTCTCTTTTTACTATCTTATTTTTCTATGTGAATGAATGAATTGCCTGCATGTATGTAAGTGTACTCATGTCATACAATGCCCCCAGAGGTGAGAGGAGCATGTCAGATCCCCTAGAACTGGAGTTATAGATGGCTGTTAGCCACCATGTAGGTCTGGAAACTGAACCCAGGTCCTCTGCAAGCGCAGACACTGCCCTTAACTGCTGAGCACCTCTCCAGCCCTCCTTCCTGACTGTCTCCCTTACCTCCCCAGGCTATTTCTTTTTGCACTTTTCCTTTTTTTCCCACCACTTTATCAGGAGGAATAAAATCTCAGAATGGTAACCCCCCACCAAGACACAATCAAATCTTCCTCAGCTACATAGGGACTCGTGGAACCCCCAAATATAAATGACTTTGAGCCAAATATAAATGACTTTGAGCCAG
Organism: Eospalax fontanierii; assembly: GCA_035773235.1. Taxonomy (NCBI): domain Eukaryota; kingdom Metazoa; phylum Chordata; class Mammalia; order Rodentia; family Spalacidae; genus Eospalax; species Eospalax fontanierii. The sequence continues at coordinate 75,703,168 of CM069529.1, read as the reverse complement.
GCAAGGTGGTGCACGCCTTTAATCCCAGAACTCAGGAGGTAGAGGCAGGTGGATCTCTGTGAGTTCAAGGTCAGACTTGTCTATGTGCTGAGTTTTAGGCCTGCTGGAGCTACAGGGAAACCCTGTCTCAAAAATACAAAAAACAAAAAAGTATCTTTGATAAGAGCACTTAGAATGTTCCTATCTTTAATCCTGTCAGGTTTCTCTGTCATCCGGGAAACTGATTTTTCTATAGTTCTTCTTTTTGGACCCTTTGCCTTCAATTCTCTGTTTCTATCTGGAGTGAAGCAAATTACCCTCCCGATGATAGCATCATTTGACCTCACAGGAATGGGCCATTTGCCAAGTTAACTGGCTTTCCAAGTTAAGCATCCCATGTTGCAGTGTGCACTTTTGGATACAGTACTCAGGATAGAAGAGGCTGTGTCCAGTGGAACTCTTCAATACTTAAAGACACATAGCAAAGGAGATCATTGAAAACTGTCAAGAAACAGCACCAACAAACAACACTTCTCTGACTATCGAACGCACAGAGATCTGCCTGCCTCTGCCTCCCAAGTGCTGGAATTAAAGACCTGTGCCACCACACCTGCCTTTTGGTTTTTTGTTTTTTGTTTTTTTACTTGTTTGTGTGTGTAAGTATGGAGCCAGAGGCCAACACTGGGTATCTTCCTCTCTCATTCTCCTCATTAATTTAAAAATTTTTATTACATTTATGTATTGTTAGGGTACACATGAAATAACATACATGTGGCAGGCAGAGGGTCCTTTTCAGCAGTCAATTTTCTCCTTCCACCATGTGGGTTCCAGAGATCCAACTCAGGTCATGAGGTTTGGCAGCAAGAGCCTTGACCCACTGGGCCATCTCACCAGCCCTCCACCTTATTTTTTTGTGGCAGGGCCTCTCTCTCAGCCCGGAGATCCCTGATTCAGTTACGCTGGCTGGCCAGTGAGCTTCAAGGACATGCTAGTCTCAGTATCCCCAACACTGGGTTACAGGTGAGTTATTTTTACCCGGGTAAAGAGGACCTGAACTCAGGTCTTCATGCCTGTGCGGCAAGCACTTTACCCAGCCCTCTAAGCGGTGTCTTCTGCTCTGCAAAGGCTCCTGGAGGCTCAACTTAAGGAGTAGAGTACAGTCTGCATTTCAGACTTGCCAGGTAATCTTGCAGGAAGCAATGTGTAGGACATCTATTGACTACAGTCCTGAAGAAGTTCCTGATTTCTTCTGTTTTGTTTGTCTTCATTGTGGCAGAATACAAATGAGATGACATTTATGAGAATTGACATTGACTTCATTGACAATACTGGCCAATTGTCATCACTGACAATCTACTTTCAGATGTTCTTGTCACAGCAAGAGAAAAAAATCACACCCAGAAGTCACTCCTCAGTCCTCAACGTGACAATATCTAGAATCTCCTAGGAAGTAAATCTCTGGGCATGGCTATAAAGAAGTTTCTAGAATTGCAGGACTTGGAGGCATGCCTTTAATCCCAGCACTGGGGAAGCAGTGGTAGGCAGATCTCTGTGAGTTCAAGGCCAGCCTAGTCTACATAGTGTATTCCAGGCCAGCTGGGGCTACAGAGAGATCTTGTCTCAAAAAGACTTGAAAAAAAAAAAAAGAAGTTTCTAGATAAGGTTAACTGAGGTGGGAAGACCCACTCTAAATGGGGGAAGCAACATCCTGTGGGGTAGGGTCCCAGGCTGAATAAAAAGGCATTAGTGAGGCCGGTAAGATCAGGTAAAGGTACTTGCTGCCAAACTTCACAACCTGAGTTCAATCCCTGGATCCACATGTTGGAAAGAGAGAAGTGACTCCCAAAAGTTGTCCTTGGCACACATAAGCACACATATACACACACATAAATAAATAAATAAATAAATAAATTTTACAAGAGAGAAAGCAAGCTGAGCACGAGCGTTTACTCCTCGCTGCTCCCTGACGGCAGACACACTGTGACCAGCTGCCTCACATTCCTGCCGCCATCCCTTCCCCACCAACGATGGGCTGTGCCCTTGAACTGTGAGGCAGAACAAATACTTCCGGAAGTTACTTTTGCCAGATATTTTACCACAGCAATGAGAAAAGTAACTAATACATCTGCCTTACCCAGCCCCTGACAACCACACATCTGCTTTCGGTCTGTAGATTTCCCAGGGTGCGCTCTATGAGTGGCTTATCTCACTTGGTGTTTGTCCACATTGTAGCTTGTCTGTACCCTAGTGTTCTGCTGAATGGACACATTTGATTTGTTCTTATACGTTTGGGATGTTTGGGTTGGTTCTTCTTTTGGCTATTGTGATAGCACTGCTCTGAGTGTGCACAAACAATTTCTTGTAAAAATGTTTTTGTTTGTTCTTTGACAGCTTCACACACACACACACACACACACACACATATACATATATATCTATATATTGACTGCATTCCCCCTCTCTTAATGTCTCTCCTCCCCTTCCCAGTCCCCCTAAATCTCTTCTTCACCCAGTAAGTATCCCTCCTACTTGCATGCCTCTCTGTGTGACTCACTTAGTTCTGTTGGGGTTGCCTGCCTGAGCAGGGGTGTGGGGTTGTTTACTGAGCATGAACAACTCACCAAGGACTGCATCACTGAGGAAAATGACACTCCTCTCCTAACAGCCATTAACTGCCAATAGCTCCTCAGGGAGGCGGTGGTGGGCCTCTCGGGCCCTCTCCGTCCATGATGGAATCTTGATGGGCCCCATCCTTGCAGGTCATATGCAGGTCACCACAGCTGATGGGAGTCCATGAGTGCAACGGCCATGTCATGTCCAGAAGACAGCATTCCACAGACTCCTCCCAGTCTTTGGCTCTTACACACTTTCTGCCCCCACTTCCTCTGTGTTCCCCTGAGTTTTGGAGGAGGTGGGGAGCTGAGCACTCGGAATCACTTCTCAGCACTTTGGCCAGATAGGTATCTCTCCATTGGCCACCACCCACTGCAAACAGGAGCTTCTCTGACCAGGCTGAGAGCAGCACAGGTCTATGGGTAAATACCTGAATATTCACAAGGCAATTTGACACCATTTCCACATAGCAAAGCAACAGCAGTAGTGGTCCTCCACACCTCCCGCCTGTGACCTCCCAGCCACAGGCTTTTGATCAGGTTTACGGCACTAGGCATGAATTCTCTCCTGCGGAGCAGGCTCAAATCCAATCAGAAAGTGGCTGGTTACCTCCATAAGAGTCAAACCACTATTACATCAGTGGGCACATCTTACCTGGCAGGTCAGTACCATAACACACAGGAGCCACAGTTGAGTAAAGCCATGGATGACTTTTTTCCCCAAAAGGCCTGCATGGCACTTCCCAACACTGTGAAAGCTAGCTAACAGAGAGGAAGATTCTGGTTCAATTCCAGGTTCCTTTCTCTGTGTCCTGAAACTGAAGTATGTGATGTCTTCAACAATAGGGTTTTGCTATCTAGTTCTGGTGGGAATCCAAGAGCAATGGCAGCAACCTGTATTGTTTGGGAGTGGGGGGTCCTATGGGACCTCCATGGTCAGCAACTCAGGGAGGTAACCTACTACAGGCACTGAGATTTCAGTTAACATCCATACCTTCTGAGAACAGCATTATCCATCCACTTTTCATTAATTCTTTTCAGTATCGCATGGTCAAATGATAATTCTGTGTTTAGCTTCATGAAATGCTGAGCACTGTTTCCCACAGTGGATGGGTCATTTCACACCACCAGCAACCCAGTAGGGTTCTGACCTCCACATCTTCAGTTATGGCTTTCTTTTTTTTAACTTTGTGTGTGTGGTTTATTTATTTGTGTTTTAAGTCTATGAGTGTTTTGCCTGCATGTATATAAGTGCACTACATGAATGTAATGCCTGTGGAGGCCAGAAGAGGCCATCAGATTCCCTGGAATAGGAGTTACAAATGGTTGTTAGCTACCATATGGGTGCTGGGTCCTCTGCAAGACCAGCCAGTACTCCTCGCTTCTGAATGATCTTGTTATGAGGTATTTCACCAGAGAAGACCACTCAGACACAAGGTATTGCCAAAAGAAAGTCTTTATGCTCAGCTGGTGACCACATTGGGCAATTTGTGCCAACTGAAAGGTAAGCTTTCTCAAGGTAAGTAAGCAGCCTGTAGTTTGAACTGGGGTATGATGCAGCTATGGTCAGTCTTGGGGTGCCCCACCACAATCTCTCTAGGCCCTCATGACTTTTCTTGACACAAACTATGTCTTTTCTATTTTTCTTCTATGCAGTGATGAGATCCAGGGCCTCCTGTATGCTAGTCAAGCACTCTATCACTTCTCTGCAGCCCAGCCCTTAGAAAGAGTCTCACTAAGGCACTCAGGCTAGCCTAGCACTCACTCTGTGGGGTAGGCAGGCCTTGAACTCATGACCCTCCTGTCTTAGCCTCCTAAGTATCTGGAATTACAGGCCCAGCAATCATGTTTCATTAATTTTTAAAAAAATAACAGTAATAGTCTGTGTATGGTTGTGGATACCTTTAATCCCAGCACTTGAGAGGCAAAGGAAGACTGGTCTCTGTGAGATTGAGGCCAACCTGGTCTACACAGAGAGTTCCAGGCCAGTCAAAACAACATAGTGAAACTGTGTCTCAAACAAAACAAAACCCATAGTAATAGCTAAACAAAGGACAATGCACACCAACTTATACATTTCCTGAGTGCTTCAATAGGTCTGAGCATCTGAAACAGTATGTTAGTGGCTAGAGAAATGACTCAAGGATCAAGTGTCTTTGTTGCTCTTGCACAGGACCCCAGTTCAGTTCCCAGCACCCAGGTATCTCATAACTGCCTATATCTCCAGTTCCAGGGGATTTGACACCCTTTTCTGGCTTCTGGGGGCACTGCACATATCTGTACATATCCATACCATATATGTATAATTAAAAATAAAATCTTTAGGCCTGGAGAGATGGCTCTTAACAAAGAGCACTGGTTGCTCTTGTAGAAGACTCAGGTTCAGTTCCTAGCACCCATCTGTAACTCTAGTTCCAAAGGATCTGACCCCCTCTTCTGACCTCCACGGAGCATTATACGCACATGGTGTACTTAACATTCATGCAGGCAAAACACTCATATACATAAACTAAATCAAAAATTAAATTAAATCTTTAGAAAGAAAAGTGGTTTTTTTTTAAGAAAGAAAGCAGTATACCAAATGACAGGAACTAATTACCGAAGGGCACAGTACGTAATTTCTTATACGAAGTATTCATGCACTGTGCCAGGTGTGATTATTTATGGGGTGATATAAATATTAATTCTTCCTGTTGCAAAGGACAAACCATATAGACGAAGAGTGAGCGCACAAGAAGTTCAAGAGGGATGCCACATTAGCCCAGCAGCTTTTTTTTCATACCAGGACTCCCAGCTCTGCCTTCTTCTGTGTGGAACTCCTTTTCAGGTAGCCTTTCTTCAGGACATGAGTGAGATAACAGAGATCTCAGCAACCCTCTGGGAATCAGAGTCTTTTCTTCAATAGTTCTAGTAGAAGTTGCAGGGTTAATTATAGGCACACCTACTTTAAACCAATTGTACTCTCCTGAGCCAGCCTTGGCAACCAAGCGGTGGAGTAGGTACAAGGGCCAGGCCTGGGCTGAGAGGCAATCTGGAGACAGGCTGACAGCACTCATTATCAAGTCACGTGGTCCCCCAAAGGAAAAGGAGGATGCTCCTACCCAAAGAAGGGAGGATGGATGATGGACAAATACACCAGCAATACCCGCCATTCTTGAGGGAGTCAGGGTCTCACAGGGATGTCTGTGCAAACAAATCACGTCGGTAATGCACTCTGGGAAGAAGGAAGACAGAATGAGTGAAGGCTCTGAGTCTTCTAGAGCTATGGTTACGTAGGAACGGAAATGTTCCCGGCACGCACAGGGAAGCCAGCTTGCACTAAGACAGTTCTGAAACCACTGGTGGTCACAGATGACTCCAACGGTTTACTCGTCACAGATTTTCCATTTTGTTTAATGAGTATACAGGGATTGGAGAGACGACTCAGCAGTTACGAGCACTGATTGCTTTTGCAGAGGACCCAGGTCCAATTCCCAGAACCCACATGATGGCTCACAACCATCTATAATTCCAGTTCCAGGGGATCCAATGCCCTCTTCTGGCCTCTGCAAGCATTGCACGACATGGGTGCACTTACATACATGCAGGTAAAACACTAATACACATAAAAACAAGCAAATAAATAAAAAAAATTAAATTAGTATACAAAATAAAATGAATTTCATGATGACATTTTCATACATGTATATTGTGTGTTTTATTCATATAAATTCCTCACAGCATCTCTCATTTCCCACCCCACTGGTCCCTGTCCTTCCTCCAAATACTCCTTCTATTTTTATATTAAATATATATGTGTGTGTTTGTGTACTTTTTATTTATTTTCTGTTTTATGCATATGAGTGTTTTGCCTGCATGTATGTAAATGCACCGCATGTGTGCAATGCCCACAGAGGTCAGAAGAGGATGTCAGATCCCCTGGAGTTACAGACTGTTGGTAACCACCACTGTAGGTGCTGGGAACCAAACCCAGGTCCTCCACAAGAGTAGCTAGTGCTCTTACCTGCTGGGCCATCTCTCCAGCCCCTGTGTACATGTATTTTTAATTCAGATTCTGTATCTGAGAGAAAATGTGATATTTGACTTTCTGAGCCTGGCTGATTTCACTTAATACTATGATCTCTAATTCTCCCTGTATTAGTTACTTTTCTTTGGCTGTAATGAAACACTAGGTCCGCAGCCACTTATAGAAGGAAGATTCAATTAGGGCTTACAGTTCCAGAGGGATAAGAGTCCATCACGGCAGGGAGGCATGGTGGGAGACAAATGGAACAGAAAGCCCAGAGTTCACATCTTCAAGTAGGCACAGGAAGCAGAGAGGCCGTGATCTGCTTCCTCCAGTAAGGCCACACCTCCTAAACCCCTGCAAATACTTGAGCCTATCTGGGACATTTCTCATTCAAAACCCGTCACTATCCATCTTCCTGCAAATGGCATAATTCAACCTGATTATCCGTTCATGATTATTTTTCAGTCACAACAGAAACACCAGAACTGTTAGGCTCCACCTGGGAGTGGCCGGCAGGGCAAACAGTGAGCTGGAGATTCAGCTCTTAGTCCTGACTTGCATTTACTGCTCATCTTAAGCCAGTCACTGCAGGGTGACCAGCCATCCTGGTTTACCTGGGCCTTGGGACACTCCTGGGAGATGGGAACATCAGTGCTAAATGTAGACAAAGGTGACAGGGGACAACTTGGTCACCCAATAATCAAGAGCACCTGCAGAGAAGGAATAGGTGCTGTGGGAACATAGTGTTGTGTCTATCCCTGCATTCAAACAAAACTTGCTCACGAACATCCATAGCAACAGTATTCACCACAGCCGAAAGTGGAAATGGCCTACTGTCTTTCAACAAGTACACTAACTGTGGTATATCTATACAACTCACCCATAAAAGGAAGGAAATTCTGGTCTGTGCACAGTGTAAATGAACAAAAAACAGTATTCTATACCAGACGTGGTAGCATATACCTTTAATCCCGGCACTCAGGAGGCAGAGGCAAGTGGATCTCTGTGAATTCAAGGCCAGCCTGATCTACATAGTGAGTTCCAGGCCAGCTGGGACTACAGGGAGACCCTGTCTCCAAAAGATAAAAAAAAAAACCAATTAGATGTAAAAGTAGATAATAAAGCATAGAAACAAAATATCTAATGATTTCCATACCCAGCTACGTTATATGGTTTCTGAGAGAATCAGGAATTCCCCATTAAAGTGAGTTGCCACCTGTTGGTGATGGAAATTACCTGGGAATTCTCAGGCTCTCAGGCCTGGGTCTCTACCTTGAACGTTCCCATTTCTTAGATCTGAGGAATACGTGGTCATCATGACATAACAAACCAAAGGACACACCAATTAAAAGTCTGTTTTGGTTCTGACTGAATATCACTTCTTGTCCTTGTTTTCTACTCTCACAGAGACAGTCTCTTTTCAGCTGGCCAGCAGGTGTCTTGACATATACTAGAAAAATATAAATAAATAACTCATGATTTGGGGGGAGGAGGGTCTGTTGTTTCATTATCAAAAGCCTCTCATAAGATCTTTGCTACTCCATGTGTGTTCAATTGTTTTGAAGGGCTGGAGTTGTAATGGGTTTTGTGGTGGAAGTGCATGTGTGGTTCTGAGCCACCACCTCCTCTTCAAGGCGCAGCAGTGACAAAATGTGCAGATGTCAGCACATGCATCTGCAGGGAGTTCTCTCCACCAGAGCTCTTCAAGAGCACAGAAAAGCGACAGCAGGACAAACAGAACCTGTTCCAGGATCTAAGGAGACACTCAGAGGGCAAAATGCTTGCTGTGCAAATGTGAGGACCGGAGTTCAATCCTCAGAACCCACTTTAAAAAGCCAGGTGTGGGGGCTGGAGAGATGGCTCCCAGGTTAAGAGCACTTCCTGTTCTTCTAGAGGGCTTGAGTTCAGATCCCAGTACCTACATCTGATAGCTTTCAATCACCTATTACTCTCCAGGAGATCTCTTGCCCTCTTCTGGCTTCCACAGGCACGAACACAAGACACATACAGACATACACATAAATTTAAAAAATTTTAATCTAAAGAAAAATCTTAAAGGCTAGGTAAGGAGGTACACTTGTAATCCCAGCACCAGATGCCTGGACCTCTCTGGTTAGCAGTCTAGTTTAATTTGTGAGCTCCAAGTTCAGCAAGAGACTGTATCTCAAAAAATGAGGTGGAGAGTTGATTGAGGAAGAGAGTGATGTTGACTTCCGGCCTCTAACTGCATGTACACCCAACTGCACAAGCACACACGTGGACACACGTGGCAAGGCCCCAGGACCCTCCTGCCTCCCCCTCCCCAGTGCCACACCACTCCACCCAGGGGTGCTGGGTCCTTGGCTCCCACAGTAAGCACTTTACTGACTGGGCCATCTCCCCAGCCCTGAAGCAGTGGTTCCTTAACAGCTATACCATAAGTTTCAGATGTTCAGTTCTCTGAAGGAAAGGAGTAGGAGAAGGTAAAGAAGACCTAGTGAGACACAGCGCAGATGTCCCGTTTTGTGCTTGTCTGCACACAGTCAGGTAAACTGGCTGCAGGTGAGTGTTCTTGGCAAATGTGAAACACTTGGCATTTTGGTCATGGGAAGCAAGAATGTTGGTTTTTCTTTTTTATACTTTGATTTTAGTCAAAAAGGCTGAGAAGTAATGGCTTTTTTTTTTCTTAATAAAAGACTTAGAATAAACCAAAACAAAACCTTCCTCCTGGCATGGTGGCTTATGTCTGTAACCCCCGAACTCAGGAAGCTGAGGCAGGAAGATCGTAAATCTGTAGCCAGCTTGGGCTATGAAATGAGACCCTATATGAAAAGAAAATTAGAAAGGCTTAGTACATCACTCCAACCTCTGCCTCTCTCTTTCAGGTATAAGAACACTTGTGAGTACACTGGACCTGTCTTGCCAGGACAGACATTACTGCAGCTTGCAGGGCTCACAGATGGGTAAGACTGTTGATTACTTTTCTCCCCGGTACTGTGCCTAGCACCCTCTGGCACTATGAAAGTTAGCCATCAGAGAGGAAGCCTCCAGTCAGTGCAGCTTGATTTCTCCATGCCCATCCACCATGATGTCCTGTATTCCCACAAGCCCAGAATCAATGGAGTTGAATGATCACAGACTGAAACTCCAAACTGTGAGCTGAAATAAATCTGTCCTCGCCTTAGGCTGCTTTCGTATATAGTCACAGCAGTGGAGAGCTAGCACACACTGGTATATCATGCATCCCTTACCCTGACCATAGATACTGACGACCTGGGGCAGCACAACATGACCTGGGACACCACAGCAGCCAGCGACTTCCATACTGTGCATCCTTGCCCACAGCTCACATGAAGGTGCTCACTCCAATGCCAGCAAACAGGAACTAGGTAAGTGACCATGTTCCATGCTTATCAAGGTTATTTATTTATAAACAAATCACAGGGCTGGAGAGATGGCTCAGTGGTTAAGAGTATACACTGCTCTTCTAGAGGACCAGAATTTGTTTCCCAGCACCCATGTTGGGTGACTCACAACTGCCTGTCTCTAGCTCCAGGGGATCCGATGCACTCTTCTGGCCTCCACAGACACTGAATTTGTGTGCACATGCCCACAGACACACACATATATACGTAACTAAAAATTAACTATTTTTAAAAAAATCAGCCTCGGGGGCTGGAGAATTGATTCATCAGTTAAGAGGACTGACTGCTCTTGCAGAGGCCCCAGGTTCAATTCCCAGCACCCACATGCCAGCTAACAAGCATCCTAACTCCAGTTCCAGGGGATCCAACGCCCTCTTCTGACTTTCCCCAGGGATTGTACGACACAGGTACACTACACACATGCAGGCAATACACATAAAATAAAAATAATAAATATGTTCTTAAAAATCAGCCTCAATACAGAAACAATTGCCACTGAAACTGTTTGTAAGCACAGGCACAAAGTGTTTTCAAAAGGACTTTTACAGAAATTTTTGTGTGTTGGACATGTAGTACATGCCTCTGATCTCAGCATTTGGGAGGTAAGGACAAGAAGCTCAGGTATTCGACACCATGCTCAGCTACATAGAGAATTCAGGCCAGCCTGGGCTACAAGAGACCTATGATGGATGATATTGGTTGTCACTTAACTGGATCAGGAATCAAAAGAGTTAAACTACTGGGCATACCTGCAAGGGGTTTTCTTTTTCTTTTAATTTGTATATTATTTTATAAGTGTTTTGCTTGCATATATTATTTAAGTGTACCACATGCATACAATCCCGTTGGAGGTCAGAAGAGGGCATTGGATCCCCTGAAACAGGAGTTACAGCCTTATGGATGCTGGAAACCGAACTTGGGTCCTCAGCCAGAACAGCCAGTACTCTTAAACACTGAGCCATCTCCTCAGCCGCACGCAAGGAGCTTTCTTGATGGAGTGATTTGAAGTAAAAAGACTCACCCTAAATTTGGACAGCTCCTTCTGGTGCATCCCTGGTAAAAAGAGGTCACAAGGAAAAGCTTTTGCTTTCACGTCTAACTGGTGAGCTCATAAGCCTGTTGCTGTTACTGTTACAGCCTTGCTGGTGTCAGAGGCCAGCTTCTTTGGACTCCCACCATGAGCTGAAGACTGGCAGCTCTCCAGGAGTCCTCCAAGCCTTCAACACCAGATTGGGAATGCTGAGGTACTTAGCCTCATGGACTGACCACCTACTGGGTTCTTAGACTCTCTCCAATGTGAGTCAGCCATTGGACTACCCAGCCTGTTCCATGCAAGCCAATCTAATGAATTCCCTTTTAATATGCATTCATTCTATCAGTTCTGCTCCTCTAGAGAACCCCGACTAGTATAAGACCTTCCTCAAAACAAACAGGGCTGGGGAGATGGCTCAGTGGGTAAAGATGCTTGCCTCCAAGCCCGACAACTTGAATTCCATCCCTGGGATTGACACAGGGAAAGGAGAGAACTGACTCTCACAGGCTTTTCTCTGACCTCTACATGCGTGGTGTCAAACATGCATCCCTCCCCCTCAATGAATGTAATTTAAAAAACTTTATTAAAATTCCTATGTCACCTTCTGTTCATAAAATTTCCAGCTGCTCTCTCGTCAACTTCCAGAGAGTTTGTAAATCTGAATTTCAAGGACTTTGGAAACTGTCAGTGTGCTACTCGTGTATTGCTCTACCAGAGACTGTGATTAAATGTACCGGTTTAAAATAAGAACTGTGCTAGACAGAGTGGTGCACACCTTTAATCCTAGCCTTCAAGCCCAGCACTCGGGCACAGAGGGAGGGAGAGTCTGTAAAGTCGAAGTCAGCCTGGTTTACAGGCTGAGTTTCAGGCCAGATAGGACTGTATAATGTGTTTCTAAATAAATAAATGTTTTATTTGCTACCGAACCTTGCTCCATCCTAAATGGCCTCCTAAGGGGCTAAATGACTCATGATGGCTTTGCTCACTTGACTGGGCTTTGTCTTGGATGAGTTCAATGGACTCCTCTTCTTATAGGGTTGTCTGGACTCCCTCATGTCCAGGGCCAAGAGCTGGCTGTCCACTAGGTTCCCAGCACCTCTTTCTTCTACAGGAAAGCCCAGATTTCTTCATAGAGTGAATAGCATTCTCCATCATAGTTTAGTTTGGAAACCTCCAGGCTTCAGTTTGGAAGCCTCAAAAGAGTACTCCTGCCTCAGTCTATTGGTCAAAGCAAATTAAAGACCAACCCATATTCAAGGAAAGAGAAAACAAGCTCCACCCCTTGAGAACCAGAGCTGCAGCTTGCCCACTGGGACAGGAGGGTGTCTTGACCTGACCATAGATACTGACATTTACAGACAGGCTGCCATGGTTGCTGGTCCCAGAAAAGGAACAGATATTATGCTTATGAAAATGCCACTGATCGACTGGGCATGGTGGTGCACACCTTTAATCTTAGCCCTTGGAAGGCAGAGGCAGGCAGAGCTCTGTGAGTTCAAGGCCAGCCTGGTCTACATAGCAAGTTCCAGGCCAGCTGGGGCTACAGGAAGTACCCTGTCTCAAAAAGACCAAAAGAAAAAAGAAAATGCCACTGATCAAAGGGAAGTTCTAGCAGTAGGGTCCTATGACAAAAGATGTCAATGAGCTATCCCGAAATACGTGTATTTAATGTGGTGTTCAAATGCAACTTTCAGTTTTCAGCAGGGACAAGTCAATTCCAAGAGTTAGGGAGACATGAACAAAACGTGATTTTCTTCAGTCTGATGCTTTCTCATTGCAGACCTGGAATAACTTTCTGATCCTCCTAATTGTTTTTAACACGACTTTGATTTTGCAAATTTTATCATGCTGAGTTCTCCACATTTGAGTACAGCAAGATTTTTACCCAAGCAACCGTTCCTGGGGTTGGAACAGATGGATCATTTTGAAATATGTACGTATGGAATTAAGTTCTGTGACTCCAATCCGCCAACCACCTCCCTGGCATTTGGAGTTAGGCAATGGGAAATGTTTTACACTGTGCCCTTTTATGTGTTAATTTTGCAAAATTAATTCTCAATTAGAATTTCAAATCACCTGAGCAACAGAAAAAAGTTAGAAGCTACATCAAAACCAGGAACTTAATCTGACTTTATATTAAGAAGACATTTTAAATTAATTAATTGGCACAAACTGAAGATAACTTGTAACCAACAAGGCAATTTGGGTTAGCATTTGCCAAACTATGATATATTGAATTTAGTGTTTTTGTCCAATACTCCTTTAAATTAACAACAACAAAATACAGAGTATAAGTGATTTACTGCCATGTGACTCAGGAAACATTAACTAGCTACCTCTTTAGGAAAAAAGGTTTTGCTTTTGTTAACTATGTACTTTAAGGGGCTGGAGAGATGGCTCAGTGGCTAAGAGCACTGGCTGACCTGGCAGAGGTTCCCAGTACCCATGTTTCAGCTCCCAGTTACTGTCTATAACACCAGTTCTTGGGGAATCTGATGCCCTCTTATGGCTCCTGTGGGCATCTCATACCCGGATGCACTTACATACATGCAGGCAAAACGCTCATACACATAAAATAAAAGCAAATAAATGTTTTAAATTTTTATTGATATACTTTAAATTTCAGGATTTTTTTCAAGACATTATTGTCCAATCTTCATACTAATAAATGTAATATATTTTAATTTTCCACGGGTCTGCCATATTTCTTGGATTTGGAGTAAGTTTTGATTCTAAACTGTTTCCCTTTTAAAAGTTTAAAATAGAACTTTCTGAAATAGTGGCCACTAGCAGGTTGCCCATGCTGCAATGGATGGCCCCATGTTCATGTATTTGTAGGCAGCATTAATTAAACTCAGTGGGTTATTAAATAGAAAACAAAAATATGAAGTTGGAAAGAAGGCGTGTTGGTGGAATCCTGGGGAAGCTGCAGGGAGCAGGCTGGGGGTGAATGTGATCAAGATACATTGTATATACGTATGAAATTCTCAGAGAATAAAAATTATATTCTCTGAGAATATATATATATGAACTTTCTAAGTTGAAAGAATTTCTATGTATGGGAAGATATGTATACAGGTGTGTTTGGGTATGTGTGGAGGCCAGAGGTCAATTTCAGATGTCATTCCTTAGGAACCATCCCTTGTCTTTTGGGACAGGGTCTCTTACTAGAACTTACCTGAGTAGCCTAGGCTGGCTAGCCAGAGTCCCAGGGATCCTCCTGCCTCTCTCTCCCCAGCCCTGGGATTATGTGGAATTACAAATATGCACAACCCATCCAGTTTTTCAGGTGGGTGCTGGGGATTGAACTCAGATCCTCATTCTTATGGGGCAAACACTACACTGACTAAGAGAAACTGTTTCCCCAGTGCTTATAAGTTAGAAGAATTTTTAAAATATATTTTGATTGTCTCTACTTGAAACATACAAAAATATCTTCAAGTTAAAAACTCCTGCGGCTGACTCAGGGAAACCTTCTTCCTCATCTTTTAATGCCTCCTCTCTCTCTTGCTTTACAGCAGCATGGCGAATGTTTATCTGAAGCATATTCTTTTTTTACATTACACTCTGCTGGATGTACATCAAATGCTTTGAAAGAGTGAGTTCGGGAGGAATTGGAGGGGTGGGGTGAAATATCTATAAACAGTAATTCTTCACATAGCTTCTACCATGTAATACAGTGTGTGTGACCCTGACATACAGTGTAATGATAGCAATCTGTATTTTTTTCACTAATATACATTCTTGCAAAGAACCTACCATATAACATAGTGTGTGTGACTCTCACATACAGTGTACTGAAGGCAATCTGTATTTTTTTTTACTAATAAGCATCTTTGAAAAGAATCTACTATTTTTTTTTTTTTTGCTATTACCATTAGGGGGCTGGCAAGACAGTTTAGGTGATAAAAACACCTGCTTTGCAAACCTGATAACTTGAGTTTGATCCTGGGAACCAACAGTGGAAGGAGAGACCCAATTCCACCAAGTTGTCATCTCGCCTCTGCATGCAGCACACACATCACACACAATAAATAAATAAATACAACTTTTAAAAGGTTTTTTTCTTTTTTTCTGAGACAAGAGCTTCACTCTGTAACTCAGGCTGGCCTCTGTCCTTCTTTGGCTAGGATCACAGGCATGAACCAGCATGCCTGGCTTAAGATCTATTACTTCCTCCGGCTCCCCAGGCTCCCTTGTATGAGGATGAAGGGACAGTAAGCAGTCCTCTTGTGTTGCATATAGGCTGCACAACAGGTTGGTACCCAACCATTTTGTTGCCTGTGTGTTTTCAGTCAAAAGCAGTGTAGACTGAGACAAAGCCAAAGGCAATCCAGGCTTCTTAACATCTTTTTGTCTTTCTTAATCTCAGTGACCCCAGAGATTCTAACCCAAGCACTTGATAGGTAGAAGCAAGGAGACAAGGAATTCAAAGTCATCCTGTACTGCATGGTGAGGACAACCTGGGCTACATGAGATCCTGTTCAAAAAAAGAAAGGAAGGAAAAAGGGATGAATGAAGGAAGGGAGGGAAGAAAATCAATAAGCATTCAGTACACAAATGTTTAGGCTGGATGATGAATGAAACCTGAACTCTGATGGTGGAGGTGGGGTCTTGGGCTTCTAACAAGAGAAGATGATTGGAGGAAGGAGTCTGAGAACTTACTGATCCAACCAGTTTCATGATTTTTGTCTTGGTCACCCCAAATCACAGCCCTTGTTTGTTTCTGCAGCAACCTTAGTTCATAAAGAAGTCACAGCACCTTAAAACAAACAAACAAAACAACTCTTAGGCTGGAGAGATGGCTTAGAGGTGAAGACCTGGGTTCGGTTTCCTACACCCACATTGGGCAACTCACAACCACCTGTAACTCCAGTTTCAGGGGATCCAACACCCTCTTCTGGCCTCTTGGGCACCCACGCACATTGCACACACACACACACACACACACACACACACATCCATGTAAATTTAAAAAATATTTTTAAATTACATAAAAAAAAAAACTCTTGCCCTTTGAGCCTTCAAGTCTTTGCTCTTCATTTAACAGTGACTTAGAGCCTTCAAGTCTTTGCTCTTCATTTAACCATGACTTGTTGATATAAATGCATTGGGGATTAAGACCCAGTTTGATTTTTTTTTTTGTCAGCCTCTACCAAAGCCAGCCTCATGCCCTGTTCACACATATATAAACAAGTCTTAAAATAAACAAGGCGGTCCAAAGTCAAGCATTTTCCAAAGAGGAGAACAATAAAGTAATAAAGTCCAGGGTCCCTTTCCAAGTTGAAAAAATCCAAGTTGAAAAACAAACAAACAATAAAAAAAATCTGTTGTCAGTAATTTTCTGTGTAATCTCTCATCCTGCCATCTCTGGGTCTTGAGGTTTTATTAAAGCTGGTTGTGATTGTGTCCATGTGCATTGATGTCACAGCTCACATGGATTTACCCTTTACCTTCCAGAAAGGCCAAAACCCAGGTGGAAGGTGAGGGTGACAAGAACACAGCCTCTTCCCCTGATCCCGGCCCCAACAGATCAGAAGACAAAACAGTGTCCTTACAGTGTTTCATTTGACCAGGACCTTCTTTGTTTGCTTGTTTTAAAATGCTGTGGTTGGGTGGGTGAGATAGCTCAGCAGGCAATGGTGCTTCCTGCCAAACCTACAGATCTAAATTAAATATCTGCCCCCCCCCGCCCCGCCAAGAACAACAAAGATCCAGGTATGGTGGCACATGCCTTTAATTCCAGCAGTCTAGAGGAGGAGGTAAGCTGAGTTTGAGGCCAGCCTGGTCTTCATAGTGAGTTTTAAGCCAGTCAGAACTACATAGTAGGACCCTATCTCAAAACAGAAAAAGAAAAAAACATCATTTAAAATGTTAAGATATTAAAAAAACATAAAAGACAAAATGACATAGTTGCCAACACTTACATATGGGAGCTTCATGTAAAATTCCAAATTCTGATCTGTCTCGGAAAAGCTAAACATCTGGCAACATGTGGCTGCCATCCTCATGGTGGACTGTCAGTGTCCTAGACACCTGGGACACTTTTGGCTACAGTATCCAAACCCCTCTCATATTCAGGGATATCCCGTGGTCACAAGTTTTCAGGGGAAACTGGCACCTCTCTACTCTGAATCCACTGGGATTGGTTCCCGCACCTCCAGGGAACCCAGAGCCTGGAGTCCCCATAAGAAAGGGAAGAATATGTGCACAGAACCTGTGGTTTCCTCCCATTGACTCACAATCATTTCTAGCTGGCTCACAATCCCCAATGTGATGGAAATATTATGTAAAAAGCTGCTGCGCCTTTTCACTTAGGGAACAGCAAGAAGAGACGCCTGCACGTGTTCCGAGCAAGCGCAACTCTTCAGCAACTATTCCAGGCGGGAGAGATGGCTCAGCAGGTCAAGTGCTTGCTGCGCATGCACGAGAATCTGATTTCAGACTCCTCCGCACAGGTGCAGTGGGTCGAGGCTGTAGCCTCAGTGCTGCGGGTGGACACAGGCAGATCTGGGGGCTCACTGGGTCAGCCAGTCTAGCCACAGCAACAAGCTCAGGTTCAGTGAGAGACTCTGTCCAAAACAAGAGGATGGAGAATTTGATAGTAGACACCAACATTAACCTCTGGCCTCCTATACACCTGAATGGGTGAGTGTGCCTGCATGAACACAAGCATACACGTGCCTACATCACACACACACACACACACACACACACACACACACACAACCTAAAAAGCAAAATAAGCTTTAAAAAAAATTAAAAATGACTTTCCACCTACACTGACTAGACTAGAATACAGAGTCCTTCTAAATAACAGCATCCAGACAGGGTTGGTTAGGTGGGGAGATTCACCCTGAATGTAGGCAGTACATGGACTGGACTGTAAAAAGAAGAAAGTGAGCTGAGCACCAGCATCCATCTCCCTCTGCTTCCTGACTAGTGACAAAGTGGGAACGGCCCCTCACTCGAGATGCCATGCCTTTCCTGCCATTATGAACAGTACTCTCAAACAGTGAGCCAGAATAGCCTTTCCTACCATGATGGGATGATTTACCCTCAAGGCCAAAACAAACCCTTCCGTAAATCATTTTTGTCAGGCATTATATCACAGCATCGGGACAAGAAACTGTTATAGGAAAGCAACTTTGAAATGACCACCCAATATTTTGTCCCTTGCCTCTGATTTCTTTTACCTCGTGTGGTTAAGAAGACTGCCTCCTCCTCTGGGCTCCTGGGAGTTCCTCCTACTTCATACACAGGATCCTGGTTGACTCGTGTATGGCTAATAAAGGTAACTAGATCATTAAATCCAATTGGTGGAAGTATTTTTTTTATAACTCCCATTGTTCTTCTCAGAAAGGGAAGTCAAGGGGAACACAAAGTTGGAGAAGCAATAGGGCCAAGTGAACTTACTCGCACTTGAGTCAGAATCCCCTGAAGGGCTCATTACTGCACAGGTGGGGCCACAGCCCTGGAGTTTCAAGTTTGATGGGTTTGGGGTGGGGAAAGGACAATGACCATTTCTAACAAGCTCCCAGGGGATGTGACTGCTGTGACTCCTGCTGGCCCTGGGTTCACTGGTGTCACAGCTGAGAGCTGTGGCTTTAGAATCAGATCCTTGGTAAGACTTCGTTCTGATGGATTCGAAGTGAGCAGTTAGTTAACACATCTGCAACAGACTTGATGAGCTCTGGCTTCGTGCTACAGTTCAGCGTGTACCAGTGCTCCTTGACAGAAATAGGGGATACACTCCAACTAGCCCATCATAGATAAAAATATTGCACAAGTCAAAAGTGCATTATTCTAATAACCCCACCATAATGTTGAAAACTCATAAGTTGAACCATAGTAAATTGGGACTATGTATGTGTATAATAAAAGGAAAATACATAGAACATTGTCTAGACCATAGAAACAGCCTAATGGACATTAGATATTTTCATTCATTCATTCATTCATTCATTCATTCAATGGCTACTGAGTGCTTCCTTAAGCCAGGCAATGTTCCATGCACCTGGTGTGTGGTCAGCAGCCAAAGCAGATGCTCTCGGTGAGCTGCAGCTCACTGTAGGGTACATACATATTAGATGACTTCACCAGTAGAGACCACCACGCTCCTCAAACAGATTTGGTATGCCAAGCAATCTTGTTTCAGAGCAGTCCAATCCTGGAGTATGAGGACCAACTCCAAGATGTTGTGAGACCAAAGAAAGGGATACAGGGTCTGGCAAGGTGGCACATGCCTTTAATCCCAGCACTCAGGAGGCAGAGGCAGGCAGATATTTGTGAGTCCCAGGCCAACCTGGTCTCCATAGCAAGATCCAAGCCAGCCAAATATGCATAGTAAGATTCTGCTCCAGAAAAAAAAAAAAAAAGGAAGGAAGGAAGGAAGGAAGGAAGGAAGGAAGGAAGGAAGGAAGGGCAATCTATTGGGAGTAGTTACTGATGGAAACTTCATTCTAGAAAGCAGAAAAGGGAACATATTTATAGGACTAACATGATTTCATTCTGGCTGTAGGGCCAGACATGATATAAATAAATATATATATTTGGAGATAGGGTCTCACTATATAGCTCTCTGCTTGGCTTGGAACTGGCTATGTAGACTGAGCTGGCCTCGAATATCCAGAGATCCACCTGCCTCTGTCTCCCAAGTACTAGGATTATAGGCATGTGCCACCAGTTAGGTTAGGCTGGTTGGTTAGGGACCCCAGGGACCTTTGCTCTCCACCTCCTCAATGCCAACATTATGAACACGAACTACCATGCCTGGCTTTTTATGTGATTGCTGGGGATCAGACTCAGATCCTCATGCTTGCCTGGCAAGGACTTCACCCATTGAGAAATCTTCCCAGTCCTAAGAATCTGTTCCAGTTGTGTCTGACTCTTCCAGATTAAGGAGAAGACAGTACTGTGCAAAGGATTATTCTTAGCATAATGGTGGAATGGTATGCCCCCTTGGGTGTCACATCATCAACCTTTGTTGTTTGAGATGAAAAAATATGTAAAAAGAACATGATGGGTAGAGTGTGCTAGAAGGGAGAGGACTGTGGCATGTGCCAGGTGCTCTGTATGTGACTGTCAACCCTCATAGCCATTTTTGAAGAGATTTTAGATTTAATATTCTTTGCTGCTAAGCTCTGTCCTTGCTAGTGAGTAGATATTGCAACCTGCTCCAAACCAAAAGGCAAAACCACATGCTGATGATCTGAGGAGTCAGAGTTCAAGTTTGCCTAGAGAAGAAGCAGAGAGAGGGGGCACTGTCACACCTGGAGCCCCAGCTGACTCATTTCTATTTATTTGCTTAAGGTGTTTTGTTTTGACCAGACAGGGTCTCTTGTAGCCAGGGCTGGCCTTGAACTTAATATGTAGCCAAGGATGACCTTGAAATTCTGATCCTCCTGTCTGTACCTGTCCAGCTCTGGGATTACAGGCATGTGCAACACCACATCTGGTCTTATGTCGTGTTGGGGATCAAACTCAGAGCTCATGCATGCCAGATAAGCACTCTACCAACTGAGCCACATCGCCAGCCCTGACCCCCATCTTCTGGGTACCATGCAGGGGCTTGGATGCAACAGTGGCTGCCATTCTGTGTGGCCCTCTGTCCTCCTTATCCCTAAAGCAGGTGACAATGGTATATAGACCCCTCCAAACACTGCTTCCTCCAGCAACCTTATGTCATCCTGGTGTTTTTATTTTATTCTTTGTGGTACTGTTTTTTAAAGTCTTTATTTCTGGGGCTAGAGAGATGGCTCAATGGTTAAGAGCACTGGCTGCTCTTACAGGGACCCAGGCTCTATTCCCAGCACTCACATGGTGACTAATAGCCAACTGTAACTCTAGTTCCAGGGGAACCCAATTCCCTCTTCTGGCCTACACAGATAGTGTATATTTGTGGGGCACTTATATAAGCAGGCAAAAATCTCATACACATAAAACAAAAATAATAAATATTTTTTAAAGATTTTATTTCCAAGCACTTGGGAGGCTGGAGGGTAGGAGATTTCTGGGAATTCAAGGCTAGACTGAGGTACATAGTGAGCTCCAGGCCAGCTTAGGCAATAGAATGAAAATCTGTCTCAAAAAATCAAAGCAAACATCCAGGTGTGGTAGCCCATGCCTTTAATACCAGCACTCAGTAGGCAGAGGTAGGCAAATCTCTATGAGCTCAAAGACAGCCTGGTCTACATAGTGAGTTCCAGGGCAGTTGACCTGTTTTTGAGACCTCAACAAATCAAAGCAAACAAACAATAATAAAAACTTTATTATGGATGTTATACACTCTCCTTACAGAAAATACACAACAGCAAAGGCTATAAATTGTGCCAGCAAGATGGCTCAGTGAGTAAAAGTACTTGCCACCAAACCTGACAACCTGAGTTCAATTTCCAGGACCCACATGGTGGAAGAGAGAATCGACTCCTGTAAATTTTTCTGAGCTCTGTATGCCATGACATGTGTGCACGTGCACACACACAAACAAACAAATAAATGAAATTCTGAAGATAAAAATAAAACTTTGGGGCGACTAGAGAGATGGCTCAGTGATTAAGAGTACCAGCTGCTCTTGCAGAGGATCTAGGTTTGATTCCCAGTACCCACATGGCAGCTAACAAGCATCCCTAACTCCAGTTTCAGTGGAATCCAACACTTTCTTCTGACTCTTCAGGCACTGCATGACATGGGTACACTACACACATGAAGGAATACATTCATATACATAAAATAAAAAGGTTTTACATTTTAAAAAAATAAAAATAAAACATGGGAGGGGCTATGGAGATCGGTGGGTGGTTAAGAGCACTGGCCACTCTTGCCGAGGACCCAGTTTCAGTTCCCAGCATCTACATGGCAGCTAATACCCATCCTTAGCTCCAGTTGCAAAGGATCTGATGCCCTCTTCTGGCCTTCTCAAGCATTGCACACAGTGTATTTATAGTCACACAGGCAAAACACTCACACATAACATAAAAATAAAGGAAGTCTTTAAAAAACTAGTCTGGAAGCCCCTCTCTTCAGGAAAAATATATATATATGTATACAAACAAACACACAGAGAGACTGGCTATGTGGCCTTGCACTCATGTACTCCTGCCTCATCCTGCCAAGTGCTGGGAGATTAGACACCTGTGTCCTGGGTGTATGTGAATTTTCCCTACCCGTGTACATATCCTGGCCCAAATGGAAGTTTACATTTATGTTTGCATTCTGGACATGTTTTCTGGAAGTTGCTCTTCTAAAGTTTGTTGGGTGGGGGCATAATTCAGAAAAACAGATAGGTAGAAGTTGGGTTGAAGTTTTCACATCTAAGTATTCACTTTCCTGTCTGGGGTTGAAAGGCACTGTAGGCTTTTTTACTATTGGCATCTTGTGTGTGTGTGTGTCTGTAATTCTGTATGTCTGTGTATGTGCATGCATGTATATGCATGTATCTGTGTGCTTATGTTTGTATATATATGTGGGTGTGTTTGTGTGTATGTTTATTTGTATGTGTGTGTTTATATATGTGCATAAGTATATGTGTGCTTGTTATGTGTATGTTTATTTGTAGGTATTTGTGTGTATGCATGAGCGTGTGTGTATGAGTGCGCACGCGCCACACCCACAGCTGCGGGCTTATTTCTCTCTCGGGAACTTTCCGTCCGTCTGCACGTAGCGTTTGAGGCCTGGCGATGGCAGGAGGAGCCCTTCCTTGCACCGGCTGCAGCGGGCGCTCCTGGAGGCCTGTCTCTCTGGAAGCTCGGGTGCGTCCGAGAAGGCCGGGCTTGAGCTGGAGCAGCGGGAGGAAGGAAGAGGTGGCCCGCGCCTCCGGTAACCTAGCAACCAGTCCGGCAGCCTGCAGGAGGCAGGACCGCAGGAGGAAGTCGGAAGCCGGAGGCAAAGCCTCGCGAGGGTTGCGTTTGCGCGCGAACTCTGAGCGCGGCGCTGCGGGGCGGCGGGTGGCGCGGAGGTCGGGTCCCGGGCGTTCTGCGTCCGGCCATGGAGGCGGCGGCGCCCACGCAGCAGCCCGCGGCCGCCCGGCTCCGGAACCTGCCCTGGTAGGAGAGGCGCGGGCGGCGGGCGGCGGGCGGCGGGCGGCTGGAGACCCCTGCCCGGGGGCCCGGGGACTAAGTGGCCTGCGTGGCGGGGTCGGCCCGGGACGCCTCTGTGTCTCGGATTTGCGTGGGCCCCACACCAGATCCGCTGCGTCTCGATTTAAATATTTTTATTTTGTTTTACGTGTATGAGTGTATTGCCTGTATGTATGTATGTAAGTGTACCACGTGCGTGGAATGCCCGGAGGAGGTCGGAAGAGGGTGTTGGATCCCCTGGAACTGGAGTTACAAACGGTTGTTGGCCGCCAGGTAGGAGCTGGGAACCGAACCCAGGTCCTCTGGAAGAACAAGTGCTCTTAACTTCTGGGCCATTCTCCAGTTCCTGCTTCTCATTTTAAACTAGAGCAATAGCTGAAAGGTCGCTTGTTGAGCTTAAGATCTCGTTTTAGATGCCTCGTGCTTAAAAGACCCTGAGGTAGTTTCTGTTGCTTTTTTTTTTTCATCAATTTTACACACAAGGACGCTGTGTCTTAACTTCAGAGACAGAAAGAAGCTTAGATTTGAGCTTGCATTCATTATTCATTTGCAGGGGTGTGACTGGCGGTTCTCCCCTTTACAGTATAGGTCCTGGGGATCAAACTCAGGTGGTCAGGCTTAGTGGCAAACTCCTCTGTCCGCTGAACCATCTCACCAGCCTGAGCTTGCATTGATTTTGTTACAACTACTGGCACTTAAAGGCAGGGTAATCCAACCTTTTGGCTTTTCTGACTTACACTGGAGGAAGAATTGTCTTGGGCCACACATTAAAAAGTGTAGTTTAAAGACTGATGAGAGTTGGATTGATTTAGGGAAATTCCCAAGTTCACCACTCCAGAAGGAAAATCCCTTACACTCTGGTGGTAACTTTCCCCCTCTTCCCACACCAAGCATCTTCATTTGTTTCCTGTCTGTGGGTTTGCCTGTTTTAGACATTTCTCAGGAGCATAATAATATGTGGCCTTTTGAGTCTGGCTTCTCAAACTTAAGGTTCTGAATTGCGGCATGATTCAGTACCGGTTCCCTTTTCATAGCCAAATAGTAACTGCGTTGCATGCAGACAGCTCATGCTACCCGTCCATTCACTGTTGATGGATATTTTGAGTTTGAGTTCAAATTCATGGTGATGTAGCAGGCACCCATCCAAGTTGAGACTACAGGCAGATGGAAACGGGAGGTTGCAGCAGAATCATTCAACCTCAGAACTGTTGACATTTGGAGGCATAGTCTAGGGGTAGCAGGGGAGCTAATCCTGTGCATGTAGGATGTTCAAAGTCCCCGGCACCTGCCCACCAGATGTTAGTTACAACCAGGTGTCCCTCACTGAGAACCACCCATCTGTATTCATACGTGAAGGGCTTGTTTCTCTTCCTCTTTTACACAGCCAAACATGCTTGCATTTGTATATGCTGTAACACATGCTAAATGGTATTTCAGGGTTGAAAAGTACCGGCCACAGACACTGAATGATCTCATTTCTCACCAGGACATTCTGAGTACCAGTGAGTATCCATGTGTCTTTTCTGTTACCTTTTGGAAAGACTTGTATTCATGTGTTGGTGGTGTTGACCGCTGAGTGTTAGCCTAGGGGATCTAATGAGCTTTGTAGACTGTGGTGTGTTACTTTCTTTTTGTAACTGGGACCAAAATAACCGACGAAGACAATTTTTGTCGATTTTGTTTTTAATTATGTGAATTATCTGTGCGGGCATACATGAGTGAAGTTGTATGTGGGTGCCAAAAGAGGGTTATTGGATTCCGGGAAGCTGGGGTTACAGGTAGTTAGGAGTTGTGGCTTGGGTACAGGGAACTGAATAAGTCCTCTCCAAGAGAAGTAGTTGTCCTTCACTGCTGAGCCATCTTTCCAATCCCCACAAAGAACACAGTTTTAAAGGAGGAAAGATTCATTTTGGCTCATGGCTTCAGAACCTTCAGTCCATAGTCCAAGAGTCTTCACTGACTCTTGTCCCTTGATGAGGCAGAACACTGTGAGAGGGACATATAGAGGAAGAAACTCTTCACCTTATAGTGCACAGGAAATAGAGAGCTAGGAAGGACTGGAGACCAGGTATAACTTTCAGAGGCATTCCTCTAATGACCTGCTTGCTCCAACCAGGTTGTGCCTATGAATTTGCCAGAATTTCACAAGATAGCTCATTGGGGACCAAGAATTGCCCATAAGAATCTGTAGAAGATCTGTTGAAACTACTTAAAGATTTTCCCTCCCTGTGCCTACTTCTGATTGGGACATTGTGAGGGGCTAAAGCACATTTAGCCAACTCAGGGTCTTTCCATGAATGTGTGGGTCACAAAGACTGATGGTTTCTCTCTGTCCTCCTGATTCTCAGTTCAGAAGTTCATCAGTGAAGACCGCCTGCCACACCTGCTTCTCTATGGTCCTCCAGGGACAGGAAAGACGTCCACCATACTGGCCTGTGCTAAGCAACTGTACAAAGAGAAAGAATTTGGCTCCATGGTTTTGGAGGTGAATAGGCTGGTTTTCACTCTACAGTAGCTGAGGCTCCATTCTCTTACTTTAGCTCTGATTTACTTCAGCTGCCCAGGAAGCCAAGCTGCATTAACCACAGGCGCCCCAGCCTCTGGGTCTTGTTTGGGTTTGGACAATGGGGTCCTTGAAGAAGGTCAAATGAGGATGATGTTTGGACCTGCTCTGGGGTGACACTGGGCAACCTCCCCACAGCATCCTTCAGGTGCCTGCAGTCATTCTTGAACCCCTTTGGGTTTGGGGGGGGGTGATAGGGTGTGTTGCTTAGCCCTGTGGTTTTTCCAGACCCTACCAGCACTTTAAATGTCTAATTAGTTCTTCTCAGGTTAATGTCTTCAAATATGCCATCTGCATATTATAGGGACCTTGAACGATGCCCTCGAAATTCTAAGTATGTTTTGTAAGAATTTAGTTGGTAGGTTACTGGCCTACTGTGCACAGAGCTCTGGATTCAATCCTCAGCATCGAATAAACTGAGTGTACTATGTTACATACCTGTAATCCCAGCACTCAGGAAGTAGAAGCAAGAGTATCAGAAATTCAAGGTCATTCTCAGCTATAATGAGTGTTTAAGGCTAGCCTAGACTACATGAGACCCTATCTCAGAAAAAAGACAAAGCTTTTCGCTGCCTCTATAGACAGGTCTTGGCCCCTTGCTGTTAGTATTGTTCTTACTTGGGTTTGTGCAAAACATGGTGGCCTCTGTGTAATGACAGCCAGAATTAGCAGCATCTTGCTTGTGGCAGAAGGACTAGCTCAGGGTGACCAGGCCTGTGTTTATTTCATAATTTTATGTGGTGATTGTCCTTGAAGGGTAGGACAGAATGGATATAATGTGATGGTTTGGTGAGATTTGAGTACAAATGATTTTTTTAATGATTGTATTGTAGCCGATATTAGACCCAGACAGTAGTTAATACCACTGGGTTTGCTAAAGAGATACTGTCAAACCAGAAATTCAGAGCTAGCAAGCCATGTGTTTCACTGTAACCTTTCTTCATATACAGCTGAATGCTTCAGATGACCGTGGAATCGATATCGTTCGGGGACCAATCCTGAGCTTTGCCAGTACAAGGACAATCTTTAAGTAAGAATAATTTGTATAATCTCTCTCCCTGGAGATTTTGATGGGGAAGTGATTTCTCCATATTTGATCTTCACATTGGTCAGACTGTAAAGGTAAAGCAGGAGTTTGTCAGGATAGATAAAAGGTGAAGTCCAGGATTATGGTGGCAAATGTAGTATGAATGCTCTGGTGAATGCTGCCCAAGCCTTCATGTGCAGCACCTTCGGGAACACCAGCTCCATGGTGGAAGTTAGCTGCGGAGGAATTACATCCGAGACTGGATGAGTTGGTTGGAATTTGAACAGAAATCATTAAAATCTAGAAGGATGGTTGGCAAAGTGGTCGAAATAAGAAAAAGGGGAGCTGGTGAGATGACTCAGCGAGGAAAGGTGCTTACTGACAAGCTTCACGACCTGATTTCAATCCCTAGGGCACACTTGGAAGGAGAGAACCACTCCCCAAGTCATCCTCTGACTTCTACATGTGTGCTATGGCCTTTGAACCCACTTGTGCCCGCAGAAAATGAATAATACAGTTCAAATTTTTAAATTAAAAAGAAGGAAAAGGTGAAAAGGCTTGTGTATGTGAAGGACGCAGGAAGCAGACACTGGGGCTGAGGGGCGGCCAGTGATAGAGTTTGAACACAGCACGCCCAGAGCACTAGCCTGCCCTGGCCCCACTGACAAGAGCTTAGCAGTAGGGTCCTGGGAGGAATGACACCGCAGACATGGAGTGCTACACAAAAGAAGTACAGAAGTTAGAACTCACTTCCTGAAAGGGGTGAAGGCATGATGGGGCATTTCCTGTCTATGTGGGCACAGGTATGAGCCTTCCTTAGAGTTCTGGGGAAGATAGATATGACGAGGTAATCCTAATGTTAAGTACAAGTTCAAGCTTAGGTGTCAAAGTAAGATTGAAGAAATCTCAGACATGCGTTTACGTTCCTAGGAAAGGGTTTAAACTCGTGATCCTGGATGAAGCTGATGCCATGACTCAGGACGCCCAGAATGCTTTGAGGCGAGGTACGAATTGTTGCTTGGTGTGGTGTGTAAGCTAGGATTTCTGGGTCTGAGATCATCTTGCAATCAGGAGGTACCTCTGTAGGCCTGGTGATCTAGACAAGATGACCCATAGCCAAGACCCTTCAGCAGCCAAAGGACAGATGCTTTACCAGGACCTGAGTTTGGCTGGATTGTGGCATTCCATCCTCTTCCACTTCCAGGTTCAGTTCATGTTGGAAATCTGTCACGCAGTGGGGGATCCAGAAAGGCTTAAATTCCTAATCTACTGGACAGATCTGGAGGTACCTCCAGCACAACAAATACCAGTGTGGTAGCCTCAGCTGGCATTCCTTCAGTTTGCCAAGAAAGCACCTCTGTGGGAAGGGAGTGAGTCCTGCGGTTTCTCTATGGAACAGCACCAGCACAGCAACTTCCTGTTTATGGACCCTTAGAACATTTCTCACTAAGATGGCTAGGGGCTCGGCCATTGGAGAAGAGCAACTGCAAGGCTCTGGGGAGGAGGGAATTGCGGCACTGGGTGGAGAGAGGAGGAGGAGGGGGAGGACAGTTGGAATGTCTTCTGGTCCTGAGTGTTGGCAGCCTTTCTTCAGCATCTTGCTGTGCAGAGTGACTGTCAGTGTAGGCAGATCCCTGTGCAGGGACACTGGGTCCCTGCAGAGTGACAGTGGTCCCTGTGCATCTCTTAGCTCTGGCTGTTGCTCCCTTCAGTGCTCCCATGGCGTGATGGAACCTGCCTTTAGTCCCAGAGTCCAGGAAGCAAAGGCAGGTGGATCTCTGAAATTGAGGCCAGCCTAGTATACATAGTGAGTTCCAGGCAGCTGGCGCTATACAGGAGACCCTGTCTCAAAAAAACATTTTTTTTAATTAAAAAAAAAATGCATTTTGTGAAATCCTATTGAGTGCTATGTTCATTAGATTTGAAAGTACAGTGAGACAGTGAGCGGGGCATGGTGGCACATACCTTAATCCCAGCACTTGGGAGGCAGAGGCAGGTGGATCACTGAGGTCCAGGCCAGCTGGGGCTATAGGGAGACCTCGTCTCAAAAAGAGGGGGCTGGAGAAATGGCTCAGCAGTTAAGAGCACTGGCTGCTCTTAACTGAGGACCCAGGTTCTAATCTTAGCACCACATAGTGGCCAACAACCATTCATAACTCCAGTTCCAGGAGATCCAGTGCCCTCTTCTGACCTTCAGGCATTGCATGACAACAGGTGCACTTACGTACATGCAGACAATGCACTCACACACATAAAATAAAAACAAGTAAAGTTTTTTTTAAAGACCAAAAAGAAAAAAAAAAATTAAAGGATGGTGGCTGAGCTAGACCTAGTGCTGACCACCCTGTGATACTCTCCCCTAACAGGCAGCTCCCCATTCTTGCCATCATAAGTCTTTTCCTGTACCCTCCCTGTGACAGCCACTTCAGTTCCTCTGAAGAATCAGAATGGACTTTGATGTGAGGTGGTTTGCTTTTCTTTCACCAGTGATTGAGAAGTTCACGGAAAATACCAGATTTTGCCTCATCTGTAACTATCTGTCTAAGATCATCCCTGCCTTGCAGTCCAGGTGCACAAGGTTCCGATTCGGCCCCCTGACACCTGAGCTCATGGTTCCCCGCCTAGAACATGTTGTAGAACAAGAGAAGTAAGTCACTTTACAATAAGGAAGGGTGAGGGTCTTAGGGATTGGGTTGCACAGAGGCCCTGAGTGGAATAGCAGAGTGCAGTAACACAAGGGAAGCCCTTGGGGACTGCTGCTGTTTGCTCTGGGATCCAGACATTCTGCCTCATGAGCCATCTGCTTTTTCTTGAGCCCAGCCTCCCTCCTAAAAGCTGCCCCTCTTCTCTGAACTGCCTGCTCCAAGTCCCTGCTGTTGGTTCTGCCAGCTGGCTGGAAGGGCAGGTTCTGAGACACATTCTGATGACAGAAGGCCAAGCAAGTAGGCAACCACATGGTCTTGGTCTTCTATAGGAGTTTGGGCAAACTGTGCCTACTCATGTGAACCATGTCCCCAAGGACTGGAAGTGTGTTGACAGCTCTTTTTCACTGTTTCTCTTTTAAAGGCCTAATCACTCAAGGCTATCTTGTTCCCCATAGCAGATTCTTGTATTTGGGGGCCTTTTGTTTTATTAGCCACTTTTGCCCTTTTTCTTGCAGAGTTGATATAAGTGAAGATGGAATGAAGGCCCTTGTCACTCTGTCCAGTGGGGACATGCGAAGGGCTCTGAACATTCTGCAGGTATGGTCCCAGTCGAAGCACATCTGAAACAGTTGCTTCAAATAGCTTCACAAGACAGCCAGTCCATCCATTCATTCAGAAACCCAGAACCTGTAGGGCACACTTGTCACACACCAAGTCCCCTGCCCTTTGTGTTAAGTGTTAAGAATCATAGGCTGCAATGAGGAGGAGGTAGGGAACAGGTCTGCAGCTCCCCTAGCCAAACCGCAAGCACCCTCAGGAAGGCTGCCCTTCCAGTGTGAAAAGGCAGGATTCTCCTTGTCTTGGAGCTGGGTCATGTCACTGCTGCAGCAGGGCAGTTGCTGACAACCTGGAGTCTCTTGTCTGCACAGAGTACCAATATGGCCTTTGGGAAGGTGACAGAGGAAAGCGTCTACACCTGCACTGGGCACCCACTCAAGACAGACATTGCCAACATTCTTGACTGGATGCTGAATCAAGACTTCACCACAGCCTACAGAAGTATCCTTTCTGCTTGCCCACTGCCAGGTGAAGACCTGAGGCCCTTTAGCCATAAAGAGCCCAGGCTGCAGCCTACACCTCCCAGATGACAGATGGCTGGTCATCTTGCGGAAGCAGGTCTGCAGGTGAAGAGCATCTTTCTCTCATCCTGAGTGGCTCTAGCCTGTGTAAGGCTGAAAGTGCTTTGCTCACAGATGGGAGGAAGGCAGTTAGGCCTTGGGATGGAAGAAACAGTCATTAAAGTAGACCTTGTTAATTTGTTTTGAAATGAAAAGCTAAGATTAGCAGTGTGTATCCTTTTGAGGAATGCGTTTGTTCTGTGTTCTCTAGGAGCTAGAACTGTACTTTTTAGAAAACCCTTATCAAAGATAAAGAATTGGGGCCTAACATGCAGCTTGAACTAGAAGGAGGAAAAGCTGTGTTGGGATGAAAGCCCTGCTTTGAAGTCACTCACCATGGGTTGGGATTCAAGGCTCTCTGCAACATGCTGTAGAATTTGTTCCCTTCACCTTAGCTGCTTCTAGATATCATGGAGTTGAAAACTCTGAAGGGCTTGGCACTGCATGACATCCTGACTGAAATTCACCTGTTTGTGCACAGAGGTAACTGTCACAATCCCTTGGGACGAACCAGGGAGGTCACATACTTAGGGATGGTTACAAAGAGTATAGTCTCTGTTCCTGAGCAAAGAAACAGGAAGGGAGTGTCTGACCTTTCATTGTTACCAATTCTGAATTGCTGCTGAAAACTTTGTTCCAAAAACCTTTTAATTTCTGGAACTGCTTGAGTAAGTAGAAATAAACTGGAGGCTATTTCCTCAAGGAAACTTTTCAGCATTAAGTATTTTAATTTTAATTTTTAATTTTCACTCTCAATTGAATCCAGGGCCTTGCACATGGTATGCAGGCACTCTGACCCTGAGCTATGTTCTCAGCTCTGTTTTCTTTATGATACTGGGTACCTGAAACCAGAACTGGTATATTTTAAGCATTCACTCTACCGCTGAACTACACCCCATCCTATAAATCACATTTCTAAAAGAATACTGCCCTCAAAGGGGTAGAAGATCTTCAAGTAAACCAAAATCGTCTTAAGGAAGCTACCTCTTTAAATTCCTAGGCTTGCCTTCTATTCAGTGAATTGATACTCATCTGGGAATTGCCCCAGATGATTAGATCAGCCTTAGGGAAAGGCTCCCAGGGACCCCTTTATCCAGCCTTTGGGAGAAGCTTTTCTCCCAGCAGCCTTTTGCAGACATGGTCTCCATCCGGCCATCAATACTGTTTGTGCTTGTGCAGAACTTGTTGCTTAGGCTTGATCAAAACTGGACAGTAAAGTGAGCTTTCAAGTGAACTTTATAGTTGCTGTCCACCTAGGGCAGTATTGACTTGCCAGTGTTCTTAATGATCACTGTGGACTGAAATGTGTGTTCTTTTGGTGGGAGAGGGATTTACTGGAGATTGAACTCAGGTCCTTATGAATACTAAGGAAACACTGTGCTGCTGAGGTACGCCCCTAGCCTGTATGTTCTTTTTTAATTACACTATGAAGAATCACAAAATAGTGATCACAGTGGAGCCTACACCACTTTTAGCTTCTTGGTCTGTTAACTTGTGGTGTTCACTGTTAGCTGTTTAATGTTCAGGCTTTTCAGAAGTTCCATATGCCTGTGTGATGCTCCAACTTGAACTTTTCCTCTGTGGCTTTTTATATTTAGGAAGTGACTGGCCTGACTCATTTGGTTGTTTTTTTTCTTTAGTTGACTTTCCATCTTCAGTTCGGATACATTTATTGACCAAAATGGCAGACATTGAGTAAGTGTTTTCATGATTTCAGCTCTTTGAATGTTTCCTCCTCCATTAGCTTTTTAGTTTCTTCTCACCTGGTTTCACCTCCTGTGTCCTCGGTCATACCTGGGGTAGTGTAGTTGGGGACAGTACTGAATGCAGTGTGGCTAAGGCTGTGTTCTACTTAAAGATTTCAGGAGGAAATGCAGAGGACAAGCACAAATCAGTTCCATGCCTGAGATGAGGGTCTCCTCAGGCTTCAAAGCCTTAGTCCTGTTGACCCTGCTTCAGATCAGGCATGCAGGTCGCTTGGGGATGGCCAGCTATCCAGATGCCATTTAAGGTATTTTAGCATAATGGAGCATAGTTGGGAAAAGGCAGACAAACTCAATTTTCCACTTTACCCAGCTCAGTAAACACCATCATTAGCCCCCAGTGAAGCAGGCAGCTGTCATTTAAGTAGACGGAGAGCACTGATTGCCAAGCAAACATCAGTCCAGCCAGTTCTAGTCTGCTGCCACTGGCTTTCATGTGCATAATTAGGTCATTTCCTATCACTACTCTGGGAATGTGGTTTTGCTGTGAGTGGCTGGGGACTTAAAAGGTGACAGGATGAACTATCAATGTCCTGTTTCACTGCCCAGACCCCCCTCAACCCCGTGCTTCAGTCAGAGTTCAGTGACCTGTCTTAGCTAAGAGGAAGGAAATCTCCATTTTAATTCCTCATAATGCAGGTAAATAGCCTTCCTCACATGAATTCTGCCAATCTATAGTTAGGGTAAAGCTGAACTCAGTTTTAATTTGTCCTCAGCAGCTTGGGGTAAATTGCTAAATCCGTGCAGGCAAGAAAATGTTAGAGGAACACATTAAGACAAGGCTGCTATCCGGTGTGGCTCTTAGCAGTCCCTGCCCTCCCTTGGCTGTAGCCACTGCTTGCTGCTGTTCTCGGCAGGATCAAGGCACGCTTGACTCTCACCTTGGGTTTTTCTTCAGGTACAGACTTTCTGTTGGCACCAGTGAGAAGATCCAGCTGAGCTCCCTCATTGCTGCTTTTCAAGTCACCAGAGACCTGATTGTCGCAGAGACCTAGGAGCTCCAAAGCCTGCTGGCCAGGTCTTGGGGCCCATCAGTGGCTGGAGAACAGAGGACTTGGTTATGGATTGAAGTGTTGCCCTGGGCCACCACATGAAGCCAGTCACCTGTCTTGGAACTATCTGTCCCAGGCATGGATAGGCAGACATGGACAAGTCTGTGGTTGTGGTAGCAGGGATGTACAAAGGGATTTCAGTGCATAATTAATCACCGTAGTGTCTGTCTTTTCAAGGGGAAAAATGTTTTTGGCTTTGAAGCCTTTTCTCTTTAGTTGCTGAGGTGACAGGAAATTGACCTACCCCTGTTTGCTCTGTAGTGAACCTGTTTAGATCCAATATAAGTGTCATCCAACTCCAGGTCAGTATCTCCAGTTGTGATATTCTTTTGCTGTATTTCTGTATCTATTTAAATCAGTGCTTATGGATTTCTGATCAAAGTTACTATGTTAAAAAGTTTCAAAATGGGTCCTTTTGAATTGGTAACATGCCTGTGATCCCAACATTCAGGATCCTGAGGCAGGAGGGTAAGTTCAAGGCCAGCTTGAGCAACACTGAGGAGTCTGACTCTCAAGAACAAACAAATCTCTAAGAGATCAAGGCCAGCCTGGTCTACATAGCAAGTTCTAGGCCAGCTGGGGGCTACAGGCAGTCTTTGTCTCAAAAAAATAAAATTAAATAAAAACAAAAAACCTGGTACTTATATTTTTCCTTCTTAAAATAAGGCTTGCCAGCAGATTCTAAACACTATTATGGAAAGGAAAGAAACTTTAGTGTTAGCCTTCAGACTGTGCATTTGGGCCAGCAGCTGTGTGACCTTCACTTGTTTGATTTCGGAACTGAGTGCTGAACTTAGGCCAGGTTCTCACAGTAAGAATAAAGTACTTGCTAACTTAGTATTACAGTGAAGATAACTTGACTTTCCACTGGCCTTCTCTGACCAGTATCACAGAATAAACTTATCTTGGGGCCTGTCTCTTACAAAGCTATCCAGTTCTCAACAACCACAGACAGGCTTACAGCTGACTGTGCTGTGGCACAGAATTAATACCCATTCAGCTGGAACTGTAACTTCCAGTTTTGACTTCTGGGCTAGAGATGAGTATGACACTGGTGCTGAGCAGAAGCTGTGAGCCACAGCTGACAGCCATGTGATCTTGAGGTTCACTGTTAACTGAGCTGTGCTGTTGAGTAGATCATCTGGGTATGTGTCCAGAGATTTTGCTTCCCATGAAGACCAAAGTTTGAAGCTATGGTCAAGTGCTATAGGTAGCTTTTCATAAGGATCAAACTCAGTCTACCCCTAGATCCCCACCACTCTACTTGTTTTAAAAGATGATTTTTTTTTTCTTAATGGAAAAAAATGAAACAGACACACTTGTTTCCCTTCAATGAAAGCCTCATTTTGCAATGTTTTTCTTCAAGCAATAGAGGAGGTTCCTCTATTCAACACATACAATGTTAACACTGCCTCCATAAAAGCATCAATTTTTAAAAAGCCAAAGAATAAGATGGTGCATTTGTTTCAAAATAATTTAAAATATATTAACTTTCCTAAGGCAGATTTTGTCGGAATGAGGTCTCTTGATTAGGTAACTGCATGCCACTGAAGGAGAACAGTACTTGGAAAGAGCTGTCTGTTTAGGGGCAGTTAAATTGGCGGATGAATCCAGTGAGGTCACGCCACAGACAGATGTATAGAAGAGTATGAGCCAAGAGATGACAACACCAACTCCACACAACTAAGACACGGTTTCACAACTGTCCACTTAAGTACTCTGCTTTTCAGATACCATTGAGAAAAACACAGTTGTACCTTAACATCTGTTGAGAAAATACAAATAAATATGATGCTAATAACTGGCCAACTGACCACTCAGGAGCCATCTGAACAGTCATGCACTAGAGGAACAGTCCTCTGATCTGACATACACATTTGTCATTTCCTGCACATGCACACCACTGTTAAAGAAAAATAAAAGCCAATAATTATGTATCAGTCAGGAGCACAGCCTTTGAAGCAATAGCTGCTTCTCCTACAGCTTGGTTAACAAACCAAACAGCTCCATGGAAACATCCTGCCAACCAGAGGCACTTGCCAACATGACAGTACCGCTGACCACAGCAGGGAGACTTTAAACCATGCTTCTACTGTCCAGAAGTGGGTGGCAGGTACTATGCTACTCGCAACAGTCACCTCCCAGCTGAGGAACTGTGGACTTTGCCTTCACCAGAGGCTCTGGAGGCCTGCTTGCTTTTATTACCAAAACAACATCAATAACTGCACTTTGCTTCGAAATGACTAGATTGACAAAGGCTGTTCACAAGTGGACAAAGAGTTAAGGTAAGGAAGGCTCTGTTACCTCAGAAGTAGAATCTCCCTCTGAGCCTGAGGTGCACATGCCATGAGGAGAAAGATCCATGACTGGTCCACTGGGATCAGCTGACTACATTCTAGTCACAACCCCAGAGTTCTACAACCAGACCAGAGGATTGGCCAGCCCACCTGTTCCCTTGCTGGGAAGATTGATTCTGCTACAAAGAACACAATGGCTAGCGCTGCTTAAAAAGTCCTGTATGTGAGGAACTCTTTCATTTTCTTGGGGATTGGCAGTGCTAGGACTTGGTAAGTTGTAAGGAAACTCCGAAGGGCTTTCCGGCATAAGTGCTTCAGTGAGGACAGGACTCTTGGAGCAGTCCAGAACTGGACGTGGCCATCTCTTGTCCTGTAACAATAGAAACCAGCACCTTACAGTAGACCCTGGACATACATTGTTTTCATTATGATAGACAGTAGTGTTTGGTTTGAGCAGAAATAACAGGAGACGTCAGAAGCTGAAATGCACCTCTGACTAAGAGCTATAAAGTCTGATTGCTGAATGATGGCTATTTGTTAGGACTATCAGAACTCAGAATATGATGTATGCCTGTGTTCTTACCTACTTGTGAGACTGAGGCAGGAGCATAGCTTGAGCTCAGGAGTTCCAGACCAGTCTGGACAACAAAAACAAAAAAATACCTTTGATATCAAAATAGGTGGTGCCAGCTACCAATTCCAGATGCTGTGAGGTAGTCTCAGCCACAGTGATTTTCCATATAAAATCTTTATCATCTTACTTGATGCCTGAAATTGGCCGCTTTAGGGGGCATGAACCGTGTGTTAGCCTTCAAATACATTTAGATATTTATCTTTTTAAAATTTTATGTGTATGAGTGCATTGCCTGCATATATATACCTGTGACATGCAATGCCTGGGGAGGCCAGAAGAAGGTGTTGGATCCCCTGGAACTGGAGTCAAGAGACAGTTGTTAGCCATCATGTTGGTACTGGGAATAGAACCTGGGTCTTCTGCAAGAGCAGCCAGTGCTCCTAATTGTTGAGCCATCTCTCTAGCTCCCTACATTTATATTAAATAGCATTTGTAAATAATTAAATGGCAGGATAGACTATTTGAATTTTATGTAATCTTAGATTTCCTTGGGCAAGACAATTCTAGGTATTTTCTTTCCTTTAAAAACTGCCTGATATATGTAGCAGAAACCACTACCCATCTGTTCAGCTCACAGATACATACCCTGTAGCAATAATTCCACCATGTGGGAAAAATGTACAGCAAAGACCATTGGTCATAGGAGCAAATGCAATTGGAGCCTTCAGTTCCAGAGCCCAGATCCTGAGGAGCCTGGATGGGGAGAAGGAGAGGTTCACTTGTTAACTGATTTGGAGGCCAGCAGGAAAATACCTGCTATTGCTTGCAAGTACTTGCTCTGAAGCCACCTCAAGATTATGTGTGTGTCCTCCTTACCTGTCATCTGCCACGGTGGCTAAATACAAGCCTTCAGGAGAGAAGCACACAGACCTCAGGGAGCTCATGTGGACATCGCTGTCATCCATGGCAGGGTCAAGCTGGGTGTGACTGCAAAAAGACAGGACAGGAAGTCTGGAATGATGGGTCACCCTCCCCTAGTCTCCTCACCTACAGACAGCTGACCAAACTTTACTCAGAGCCCCTTTTGTAAAACCTTGGAAACTACAGATTTGAAAACAGGGCCCTTGAAGGTTCCAAGCATCTTGAGAGGGCGGAAGGGTCACCAGCACTTCTTTGTGCTGATTTCCTTATGCAAAGTAGGTCAGGGCTCACTTTAATGCTATGGTACAAACAAAGTCTTTTAGGCTGAGATGCAAGATAATGACAGGACTACCTAACATTTGCTTCTTGAAACACAAAGATGAAGGAGGGGAAAGTAGGTGAAGTTTTTGAGAACAGGAAAATTCATATCGGAAATAACAGTTTTGATCAGGACTCCTCTGAACCTAATACTATAGCTATTAGCAGGTGGAAATAAAAAGTCACTGAGGTTTCATATTCTGAACCCACAGAAACACTGACAGCCTTCTGAACCAGAAGACTTAAAGAGAGCTTGGCAAAAACCACTCAGCCAGCTGTGCCTTTCCGTCCACACTATGCTCTCACCCATCGCAGACTCCAAGTGGAACAAACACAACCCATCGCGTTTCTCATCATTTCACCCCACGATGAGTTTAGAACAGGAACTGTCCTTACTGGAGTGACCTTAGCCTCTCGCCAGTGTAGGGGTCCCACATAATCACACTGGTGTCATAAGAAGCTGTGACAAGCAAGGCAGAGTCTGGAGAGAAGTCACAGGAGACGACACTGCTTTGGTGGCCCTCTAGCTTCCGGATTAGTGTATAGGATCGCATGCTCCACAGAAAGACCTAGAACAGGATAGGAAGGGGTCTGGTGAGAGGCAGAAACAGCACGAGTACCTAAGTCCTTCCCTCCCTCCACCTCCCTAACCAGGTAAGAGCTCTCCCAGAACCTATCCTGCAAATTTAAATAAAGCACTTAACAAATAAGCTCCAAGCCCTTTAGAGAGCACAAGCCAAGCTAGCCTACAGGATGCTGCCCATTCCAAAGATCCATAGAGCCTGCTAAGCCCTGTTCAGACAGGATAGCACAGCTAAGAAAGACCTATGCCAAGGGCAATCCTGTTCCACTGACAACCAAAATCAAGATGAGATGTAAGCGTTGGAGCCACTACACAAAGCAGTGGCTCCTACCGAGATGTTTAGCACCCTTAGCTTGCTTATCATGGGGCCTTGGAAATCTGGTCCACGACTCCGCATCCAGCCTAGCTCATGACTTAAAACCTGAGAATCATTAAAGTAGGATTTCATTATTTTTTCCTTTAGAAAGCTCTGTGTGGTTCAGTTGGTAAGGCACTTGCCTAGTACTGAACACAGGCCTGGGTTCCATCCCCAGCACTGCAGAAAACCCAGTATGGTGATGTGCATCTAGGCCCAGCACTTAGGAAGTGCAAGCAGTAGGATCAAGAGGAGTTCAAGACCATCCTCAGTTACACAGTGAGTTTGGGGCCAGCCCAGGCTACATGAGACCCTGTCTTGCAAAAGAAAAAAGAATACTCTCACATCTTTCCAAACCTCAAATGATCAACTTCCTGGGCTGTGCCAAATAGTTGACGGTTTCTAAACTGTCCCATCTCATCCCAGAGAAGGTAAGTGAAGTTGCAAAAATTAAACAAACCAATTCCTCCAAACTTTCTTGTATGCCAAACTTTTTTACAAATATTAGACTTCAAGACAAAGTTGGACAAGTAACTGGACCTGGTATGGTTTGAACTGGAAACTAATCAAACTGAGTCAAATTAGATTCAGATTCATAGGAATAATGGATCTGGATATGGACTCTAACTTTTAAATCTTTGATCCCAAAAGGAAAAGAAAATGTGGAAACACTGTACTTTGTGCCATCTGGAGAAGGAACAAGCCAGTGATGAACCACCCCTCTCCCAAACCCTCCTCTCCACCCTCACGTTACAGTGCCCATAGGAACCGAGTTGTGCAGAAGAGGCTCAGAGCCAGCCAGCATGCCTTCTGCTGGGACACTGGCAGATGGACTTTGACTTAGTCATGCACACGCACATGGCCACCACTTGAGAACCCCCTGTCTCAGTGAACTGAGCACCCAGTGTTGGGAGGCTTACCGACTTCTCACCAGCCGCTGAGCACAACATGCTGCAATCAGGGGAGACAGAGCAGCAGTACACCCACTGCAGGTGGCCTGTTAACACCTGAATCTGTTTACCTGGCAGAGAAGAGGGGCAAACAGTCAGTCAACCCCCAAAACAGGAATCAGGTAAAAGACCTGGTGCTGCTGGCACAATACCCACTGTAGTCATCTAGTTCTCAACTGGGCCCAAAGACCTACACTTTACTGCGAAGAAAGAACTATGACAAGATGCAGTGTTTCTAAATCCCTGCAAATAAAAACGTAGAAGAAGTAAACGCCTATAATCTATGAACACAGCAGTCTAAAAACCAAGGGAAATCATTGCCCATGGCTTCCCCTAAATCTACAGGAATAGCAGGGCCCAGGTACAGAATGCAGAGAACATTCTTTTCTGGAACCCAACCACTGCATAATGCTCAAGCCTGAACATGTTTTTCTCCAATGCTCTCTAGAAAACCTGTCAAAGTTCCCTGGTGGCCATGTGGACCCTGCTCAAGCATGCACAATGGTGTAAAATAATTGGACATGAGCTCTGGAATCAGACCACCTAGGTCTGAATGTTGCTGTACTGCAAACTTGAGGCCTAAGAAGTCAGGTGCCCCACATCATCTCTTCATCTGTAGCTTTTTGGAAAACTCTAATGTCCACCCATAGGAGAAAGTGTGACTGAATGGGGAATATATCCAGCCTGTCAGTCCAGACAGAATTAGAAATGTTTTTCCCCCCTATGGAGTACGGTTTGATGAAAAATGCAACATGAAGGGGAAAAAAGGTGAGGACTATGATCCTGGTTTTGTGACACGGTGACCTCAAAACCCAGTATGTATGTGTTTAGGGTTATCCAAGTACAGAAAAATTATGGACAGAGATATACTGGGCTCTTAATATGAGGATCAAGTTGCAAGGGAAGTGGGG
The DNA here is from genome assembly GCA_035773235.1 of Eospalax fontanierii. NCBI lineage: Eukaryota > Metazoa > Chordata > Mammalia > Rodentia > Spalacidae > Eospalax > Eospalax fontanierii. Next base: position 75,662,917 of record CM069529.1, on the reverse strand, counting down.
ACGATAAGAGCGGGCGTAGGAAAGAATCTGGAAGCAAAGAGCCAAGCAAGAAAAAAATAATTTTGGTAATCACATGTCTAGTCAGACACAATTTACAAAGGTCATGCGTATGTGTATGTGTATATATAAAATTTTTATTCTGGCTGGTGTGGTGGTACACATCTTTAATCCCCGTACTTGGGAGGCAGAGGCAGGTGGATCTCTGTGAGTTCCCGGCCAGCTGGGGCTGCAGGGAGACCCTGTCTAAATAAAACAACAACAACAACAACAATAATAATAAATATTTTGTGATAATCAGCTGTGATTCCTTCGGCAGTCAGAACTCAAGGTGTCATAGCTGAATTCATTAAGGCAAGTCAGGTTGGCAGGACAATCCCTGGTTACCTGTGTTAACACAATGTCCTTCTTGTCTTGAAAATCCCACTAACAGACCACTCTGAGTCACTCCTAGTCACACTTAGTCCTTCCTTCCCATTAGCAAGAGACTCCCGAAGTCTCTTCCTGAGCCTTGCTGAGGTGGCAGTGCACTTGCTAAAACAGCACTGAGGGATCAGAATCAGGTGTGGCTGGCAGCTGTTATCCCAGCACTCAGGAGGAAGAATCCGAATCTCCTGTGTAGCCCAGGGCAAATCACAGTGAGACACCTCGGCACACATAAAAAATATGGCCGGGCGATGGTTTAACTGCAGAGCTATGCCTAGTGCAGGTGTGCCCCTGGGTTTTCAGAAGCCTTCCTTGCCAACAGGCCTGTGTTAGCTGGCTAGTTTTGAAGTTCTAGTCCTGAGTTCCTGGTTCTCCTAGTGAGGGGGAACATTTGGATGAGCACACTCCAAACACCCCCTCAACTACTTATTTGACAAGCTGCTATGGTCTTTGGGGACCTCCAAAGTTCATATGCTAAAACTCCCATTCCCAAGGTGACAGCACCAAGAATGGGGCCTCTGGGGGTCTAAACTGGTCATAAAGGCAAAGTTCTCATGAATGCAAGCAAGTCCAGAGAGCTAGCTCTCTCACTCCTTTGGCATGAGAGTAAGATAGCCATCCCTGAACTGGAGTGGGCTCCCCACCACTGGAGAGAACCTGCTGGCACCTTGGTCTTGTACTGCCCAGCCTTCAGAACAGCGAAGTAGATGTTTGCTAGTGAAGCCTCCTGCCTATAGTACCTACTGCAGCAACCCAACCTAACAAGACACCAATTTTGCTTATTTCTAAGACAGCAAGAGAAACGCCCCATGGCAGAGACAGGACAAGCTGCCACAGCGTAGGGTCTTGTACTGGTCCCTGAACACCTGGGCTGCCTATGCTTCTTCCAGGGATCTCCCCTCACCTCCTCCTCTTCCTTCCAGTTCCACCAACCCATGTCTTTACCCATTTGTAGGGAAAATGGATGGCATTAAATTCCTCTTTCCTGTATCACCAGATAAAGAGATCAACCTCAGAGTTATGTGTAACACTTTCCTGAGCCACTTCTGTATGCAACTTGCTTGCAGCAGAATGCTATTAAAACAGACTACCCACAGCCTGAGAATTTCCAGAGGCTTGGGTCCTACTTTACAAAGACATCCTTTATTTCCTTCAGAAAGTCCCCACCTGGACTACCTACAGGCCAGCAGTTCTTAGCTCGTGGGGTCACCATCTTCTATTCTAGGAAGCACTGGAAATCTCCAGAAACATTTTTGGTTGTCACAACTGGGGTGGGTAAAAATGGCATCTAAAGAGACTAGGAATGGGATGCTGCTCACCAGCCTCGAAAGCACATGTAGGCTAGCTCCTCACAGCATCACCCAGATGCAAAAATCAGGAGCATCAAGGTCAAAACACCTGTTCTGTATCACACACCTCAAAGAAGTACCCAAAAATATGTTTTTCTGTGTTCAAAGCATAAACAGGCTTTCAGTAAATAAACAGTCAACTCTCCATAATTCTATACTTATGCATCTATTATAACTGACAATAAGTTTTTTTTCTAATTAAATGCTGTCTGGGTCTGTGAAATGGCTCAATAGGTAAAAAGGTACTTGTTGCCAAGCCTGATGCCCTGAGTTCAAGCCTTAGAACCCACACGGTGGAAGGAGAGAACTGACTCCTACAGGGTCCTCTAACCTCAACACATGTGCTGTGGCATGTGCACCTCCCCCAATAATAATAAATAAAATTAAAATTTAAAAAGACTGTCTATACTGAATGTATACATGTTTTCTCTTGTTATTATCCCTAAACAATACTGCATAGCAACTGTTTTCACAGCATTTACACTGTATTAGGGATTTTGAGTCCCGAGAAATGTTATAGGGTCTATGCAAATACTATAGGGATTTACACACCGAGCAGGAACACTCTTGGGTTTTGGTGTCCTGGGTTCTTGGAGCCTGCCCTTCAAGGGCAGCTGTACAGAAAACTTGGTATTACAATCTCTTTAGTGAATTTTTAGTGTACTTTTGGGGCAGAGGGTGACTAGAAAGAATATCTTTAAAAGTTTTTTTGGAAGAAGAGTAACAAAAAAGATGGAGAAAGAATCCTGGCATTGGTAAGATGAAGAAGAAGGCAATATAGTATTTTGCAGTGGGCTAAGCACCCTCCTCTACCGTGTTTATTCAGGTCCCAGATTCGAAGAGTCTTATCTCGCGATGCAGAGACCAAAATCAAACTGCCACTAGGTGTGAAGCTCAGATCTCTCACAACATCTTGGTGACCAGAAAGATTCAAAAGCAGGAGCCCTGGAGGAGAGAAGAAGCCCTCAATCAGTGCAAGAAGTGAATACAATCAGTGATTGATGGAGCCCATGGCACCTGACCAACCTGCCATGAACTCGCCACCCAGACCTACACCAGGCCATCAAGACCTACCTGTCTGCACCTCCCAGATCTTGATCTGCCCATCATTGAGACCCGTGGCCAGGATCAGGCAAGAGACATCTGGCACATGGGTATGGTGGCGTGCCCAGAGTTTCCTGCTGGGTGGAGAGGGCCACGGGCTGAAGGCCAAACCCCACACAATCTGACCGCAGTCCAGCGTCTTCTCCTTTGGGCTACCCCGTCCTTTGGGATCATTTTTGTTGCTTCGGCTTTTGGCTTCAAATCCTTTTGGGATGCTGGGCAAAAAAGAAATTTCTGAATGAGTCTACAGTTGTAACCATGTGAACCAACTTGCCATTCCCAGACAGTAAACCCCTCAGTTCCTAGAAGCAACTTCTGGAATTCCATGAAGTGTGGTATAGCCTTTCTTATTTCATTTTGGAATTCATGGGACACAGACTTGTCTGGCCTTGGCCCATCTAACTTGCAACAGCCCTGTGATGGGGTGACCTGCCTTGAGGGATAACTAGATCACAGAGGCTCCAGGGAGCCTACGTGCTTGCTCAGAAAGTTCTCCTGGGTTTTGGTGCATGGAAAGAAAGATGCATTCCTTTTCCCATGAGAAAGCATACACAATGTGGGTTTAGAACCAGGACAGACAAAATTAGAACCTGAATACCCACCCATCTGCTCTCCTGCCCTGCAAGTCTCCAATCTCCAGATCAGAGAGTCCCACAGAACTGCAAAGTAAAGCTCTTCCCACCAGTTCGTCTGGTGCATGCTGATGTCTGCTGCACTCACTAGCTCTGGGTGATAACAAGCTCTTCCACCTACTTTCCTATAGTACATCCAGGACAGGAACCTGTCAGGTAAACAGTCAGCCATAGCACTGGACAGAGGGCACTACTCTGTGGGAACTCTCAGCCCAGCACTCTCCTTTTATATTCCACAGGGCAACAAGTATAGTAGGTAAGGCAGAGGCTGAGTGAGTCCCGTCCAGCACTGCACCCAGCACTCAGTCACATTGGTATAGGTTAGGTAGAGAGCTCTGAGGCTTGGCCTGAAAGTAGAAGTTTGCTGTTTGTATGCAGTCACATGATCAGCACAGGCAGTGAGTCCCACTTTTCTGGGCAATGCTGACCACTTTGTACATCCAACTGAGAGAAAAACAGATGAGATCCCCAGGCCCCACGGCAAGCTCAGATTCAGTTTATGAAAAATCCTGGATCCAACATACTGTAGCTGAACTACTGTATTTTACATGTCCTGGAAAGTTCTAAGAAAATCATGTATCAGTCAATTGTATGGTAAAATATGATAAAGAATTTTAACTAAGCTGAGACAAATAGGGGCTCTATCATCTAAATCAGGGGCTGGCAAAACAGGTCTGGACTGGTTAGTTGTTTTTGCTTTTGCTATTTCAACAATGCTTTTATTTGTCAAATTTTAAAGTCAAAGAATATTGACAAAAATTGTGTACATTTACAATGTAAAATGTGCTAATACATATGTATGTATATATGGGACTGGGAAGATGGCTCAGTGGTTAACAGCACCATGGCTGCTCTTGCAGAGCACCCAGGTTCGATTCCCAGCACCCATACAGAGGCTAACAATTGTCCACAACTCTAGTTGTGGGAAATCCAACACCCTCTTCTGACTTCTGAGGGCATTGTACAACATGGGTACACTTACACACGTGCAGGCAATACAGTCAAACACAAAAATAAAGTATTTTTAAAAAGAAATAGCTGAATCAAGCTAACACATTCCTCACCACACACACTTCTTGTGGGAGTGTCTAAGAACTAGTCCCGTAGCAATTTTCAAGCAAACATCACCATCATGGCCACGTATACACCAGCTCCACAGAACTACTTGCCTATCAGGGCTCTGCAGGCTGGAGTGGCACCTCCCAGCCAAGCTCCACCCTCACCTTGGAGGTCACTACTGTACTCTCGGCTTTTGTGAATTTGACCTGTTTTAGAGTTCACATATAAGGACATATGTCATTTGTCTTTCTATGCCTAACTTATTGCACTTCTTATAATGTCCTCCAGATTTATCAATGTTGTAAAAAATGACAGGATTTTTAAAAAATAGAAGTTACACTGGAACCCAGCACCCTCCTTTGTGTATATGTGCTAGACTGGGAAGGCTGAAGAGCCATGACAGACTTGGTGGCCCATGGAGCCTAAGAAAGTTATCTGGACCTCTTCAGAACATGTCTGCTGGCCCCTGGTCTAAATGACCAAATGTCATCTGATCATCAAAGTCTCTGTGACTGGCCCTGTCCAGTCCACGCACAGCCACTCTCTGTCCATACCACCCACCCCTGGCTGGCCCTGGCAAAGGCAGCTGAGTTTGCTCCCTTGGGACAGAATTTAAAAACAGGTACAGAGCCAGGCATGGCTATGTACACCTGCTGTCCAGTACTTGGGAGGCTCAGATACACAGGCCAGAGGATCAGGAGTTTGAGACCTCAAAAAGAAAAAAAGAGCCTGGTGTGGTGGCACATTCCTTCAATTCCAGCACTAAGGAGGCAGAGGCAGGTGGATCTTTGTGACATCCAGCCTGGTCTACATAGCAAGTTCCAGGCCAGTTTAGGGCTCAGAGAGACCCTGTCTCAAAAAAGGAGTAAAACAGATATATTTATATATTATTGCATTATAGCATGTGAGTTTTCTGGAGATAAGGTCAACCATGATGTAACAACAGGAATAGGCTCTTGAGAACTTTTTGTGTGGGTTGTGTTGTACGCTTAACCCACACCAGAACAGTGATAATGTCACAAGGCAATCCAGTCTTATAAGATACTATCACATAGGGATTCTTCACTGACCAAAACATCGAAGCAGCACAGAACTGGACTGAAATCTCTGTTTCAGGAATACTATTAATTTTCCTTTCACAAAAGCAGGGGGAGAATTGGAACTAGAACTCACATAGTCCAGTGTTCAATAAATACTCTGGATTTCTGAGTGTGCTGCTGAATCAAGGGATGAGACATACACAGGGGAAGCAAAGGTGAGGGTATAAGTTCAGGAGGGGCTTCCTGAAGGAAAAGGAAACTAACTGGCAGAGCCTGGCTTTACTTGAATTACGTTTTACAGATCTGGGATGAGCAGGATGGCTCAGTAAGCAAGAGCACTTGTCACCAAGCCAGATAATCTCAGTTCGATCCCCAGGGCCCACTGAGTGGAAAGACAGAATTGACTTCCATAAATTGTCCTCTAACTTCCACACATATGCGCGCACACACACACACACACACACACACACACACAAAATAAAGGTTTAAAAAGTTTCTGAAATCTTTACTCCTAAAAGAATTATATGTGGTTTTTATTAGTTATTTGCTTAATAACAAAACAAATAACAAAACACTTCCTGATGTGATTTTTTTAATGTATAATGACCCTGATCTGGTGATGTAGCTCAGTAGTAGAGTACTTGCCTAGCATACACAAGGTCCTGAACTGATCCACCAGCATTACAAATAAACAAATATTAAATATCTTAACAACCCTAACAAAAATATAAATGTCCCAGATTCCTCCAACAACAATTGCTTTCACTTATATAAAAACAGAGAAACAATGGGGAAATACAGAAAAGAAACAAAAAATAAAATTACTCAGACTAAAGATACAGCTGAGGGGTAGAGGGCTTGCCTAGCATGCACAAAGCCCTGGGTCCAATGTGCAACATGAGGAAAAAAGTGACTCAGTACCCCATTCACAATAAATACTACCAATAGGTGGTGTGTGTGTGTGTGTTTCTAAAAGCAAGTTGAGGATAATATTACATATATTGTTCTATAGTCTATACCAATTACTGCACAAAATACCATTACTAGATGGTGCCCATCACTGCATATATGATTGTGGATTTTTTGTTGTCGTTTTGTATTGTTTTCAGTACTGGGGACTGAACCCAGGGCCTTACTTATGCTTTAAAAAAAAAAAGTTCTCTACCACTGATCTGTAGCTGCAATCCTTTTTTATTTTTATTTGAAAGTCTTGCTAAGTTACTTAAGCTGGCCTTGAACTTAAGTTTTCCTGCCTCAGCCTCCCAGGTAACAGAGATTACAGACATGTATTATCATGCCTGGCTGCACAGATGGTTTTAAAGGCTGTTTAAAAAAAAAACAAAACTGTGTAAGTGTGCATTTCACCAGGTTACTATTCTTCACATCTGTGATATGCCCTCTAACCAGTAACTTCTCATTAACATAATAAATGCTCTTCTCATTTTAGTAAATGATACAGAAAGAACGCCAGCCTTCAAATACCTTTTCCAGTTTCCTTGGTTACTACTGGAATGATATATTTACCTATAATGATGTACATAATTTAGAATAATAATGATTCAGGGGAAAATATAGATTCTATTTGTTCTTTAAAAAAAAAATTGAGGCTGGAGAGAGGCTATTAAAGATGACTGGCTGCTCTGGTTCAATTCCCAGCACCAACATTGCAGCTAATAACTGCCTTCAATCCAGTTCCAGGGGAATCCAACACCCACTTCTGATCTCTGCAGGTACTGCATGACACAGGTTCACCTATACACAGTCAGGCAATACACATACACATAAAATAAAAATGATTAAAATATCTTCACAGACAACAAAACTAATACCAGATTCAAGTCTAAATACAAAGAAGAGTGCCTTGTATTTTAGTTAGAATAGGGATCAACATATAGCCAATGACCTTGACAGTCCTACTCACTGGACATAGGAGAAACAGAAGTCTCAACCCTTTCTGCCTGCCTTGGTTTTCTGGGAGTGACCAGTCCCTATCCTGAAACTACCCAGGAACATCCTGCCATCAGTCACTCAAGACACTCTGGCCATTCCATGGATTCTCAGTTCAGTTCCAGCAAGAAGGAATACAAACAGGCTGGCACTCTTCTACTCCCTGCAGTGTACAGGCTGCCCAGAATAGTGAATTCTGCTCAGCACCGCCCATTATCATGGCAGTGAGCGCCCTACAGACTGAATCAAAGTTTAAGTCTAGTGTACTACTTAGAAACACCTAAAGCAAAACGACTGGATCTTCATCCAGCTGTTCAGCTGTACTTTGGGATCCGCCACCTCTAGCACAGTGTCATGAGAAGAAGATTTGCAATAATATAGGTTAAACAAATAAATCAGGCAGGCAGTAGAACAAATGAATAGATACAGCTGCTGAGTCAAACTGGGAACTCACAGCATTCAGACACTGGGACCTGTCTATCTCAATAGGATAAAAAAAAAGCACATTAATATCAAAAACTAAACTAGGTTTAAAAAGGGAAAAAGGCTCAACATCAGTAGCTGGTAGCCAGGAAGGACATGCAGATCAAGACCATGAACATACCACTTCACATTCACTGGTCCCACTAGGAGGGAGTCAGACAGAGAAGTACTGGTAAGGGTGCAGAGAATTTCAAACCTAAACACGTTGCTGGGGAGAATATAAGATGGACCATACTTGGGAAAACAGCCTGACACTCTCAGTTCCACACTGAAAACACCACCCATGCAAAACATGTACATGAATGCTTTTATAGTCAACCAATAAAGAAAATCCAACATCCACAGTGAAAACCCTTCAACAAAACTCAGCATCTCCATACCAATGCAATATCACCTGTCAATGCTACATCATGGATGAATTATGAAACACTATGCTGAGAATATGCATCAAAAAGATTACAGTCTAAGATTTCAGTACCAAATGCTCAAAAGAGGCAAATCCACAGAGATAAGACAGAAGACGCAGCAGACATTGCCAGGACTGGAGAACACAGAAGGATATTCACTAAAGGATACAAGGTCTTTTTTTGAGGTAATGAAGACACTCTAGAATCAGTTTTGGGGATGAGTGCACAAGTCTGAAAATACTGAAGTCTGAGTAGTTACTGCATTGTACACCTTGTTTTTGTTTTGAGACCACCTCACTACATAGCCCAGGCTGTCACTGAACCAGTGATCCTCCTTCCTTTACCTCCCAAATGCTAGGAGTACAGTAGAGCATCATCAAGCATAGCTAGAGTTACATACTTTAAATGGACAAGTTGTATGGCGTGTCAAGCATATCTCAATAAAGCTGTTAAAAAGCTAGTGTGAGACCAACAGTCTCTGTAGAGCAGGCTTGCCCATATACAGAATGTGGGGCAGGAATCCCATGATCAAATCCTGAACTGTGCAGCCCTTTTTAGCTCTCCTGTTTTTGGACACAGAGACTGCAAAAGAACAGAGAGCAACTTAGGAAGCACCCCTGCACCCCATAATGAAAATTCTTTCAATCCCTTTGAATGTTAAAAGGACTTACAACTGTTCCTCCAGCGGCCAGGGGATCAGCTTAACGATGCAATGTCCTTGAGACCAGGCGAACCAGGAACCATCTGGGGAGAAGGCAACACTCCAGGTTTCACAGCTCGATTTCCAATCAAATTGGTGGGGGCGTCCAGGCTTGAGTTCTGCCAACAGCAGCGGTTCCTCTGGGGCAGGAGACAGCATGCTTCAAAAACACACCTTTGCCACCTGACCACCAGACTCAGGAAAGCTGCTATCTGCCCAAGATTTGTGAGACTACTTGGATACTGGGAGTTGTCATTTAAATGACGTGGGGCAGTAACAGTGGCCACAGGCTACATTCCACTGTGGTTACTCAGCCCCAGCCCTCCCCAGTGCCAGTTAACTGTGACTCAGAGTAACCTTGGTGCGGGTGGTGGACCTGGTGAATGAGGCCTCATTTTCCTGTTGAATGCTGGAGCAGGAAGAGAGAGAGGCAAAGAGATGGGAGGCAACCTTGCTAGGGCCTCTGCCCTCAAAGATCCTGCCAGTAGGAACAAGGTGCCTCCAACACAAGGGCTCCTTCTCACTCCCAGCACCCTCCTCACCATCATCAAGGCTACAGCATCTGGACCTTTCTTTCCTCTTTAGGACAGACTGACTGACCAAGTGGCTGATTTGTTCTTGTGCCCCCTAGGAACCTGGTCAAAGCTAAACATACACCAAATATGTTCCACAGTTCCCACCTGCCCACACAATCAAAGCACCTGAACTCAGGGCTGCCCTTCACCCATGTACAACCCTCTGTTGGGTCACTTTTCAGGTTGTTCCCCGCTTTGCAGGGAGTGTGCCTCTCTCGACAGGCCCCTTTCCTTTCTACCCCATTTACCCTGCAACTGAGAAGCACCCCTCACCTATCAAAGAGAGGAGTCCCACTGATTAGCTCATTCTCTCTTGTAACCAGTACTCAAGCACTCTTGACACCATCAAGGTCATTTCACGGATCTGCAGGGCCCAACACCTCTTAGAGTGGACAGAACACAGTTCCTGCTCTACTCTACTCCAGTGGGGGATGCTCCACTGCTGACTTCTGAGGCAAGACCTGAAGAATGGATTTCTTTAACTGTGACTGTGACACATACTAATACAAATGCTGGCTTCCATCCTGAATGAGGTTACTTCCTCTTGTGACCATTCTTCATTTGGGATTTGACACTTTTATGGCTGTTACTAGATAGAAACTAATTTAAAAGAGCTACATTTCATGTACTTCAAGACCTATCTTTATGCATTTTCTTACTTTTTAAACATATTTTATTATTTTTATGTGTATGAATATATTGCCTACATGCAAGTACATCCGTGTTGTACAGTGCCTTTGGAGGTTGGAAGAAGGCATGAGATTCCCCTGGAACTGGAGTTTCGGACATCTGTTAGCTGCCATGTGGGTGCTGGGAATCGAACCCAGGTCCTCTGCAAGAGCTCACCCATTAAGCCCTCTCTCCAGCCCCCACATTTTCTTACATTTGACTTCAAACCAGAATGTGTATTAGAATGGGTAATTTTCCTAGTTAAATAATCATGATGCATGATGGGAAAACAATCCATGGACATCTTGGTTGTCAGTGAAGCAGATGGTAAAGACAGATGTATAAACAGCACTATTTTCTGATATATGTATTACAGGAAAATACATTTTCATTTTATTCATTATTATTGTGTGTGATGTGTGTGTGCAGGCACATGCATACCACACAGCAAGTTCGGAGGTCAGAGGACAACTTTTCAGAAGCTGATCCTTTCCTTTCACCACAGGTTCTGAGGATTGAACTAGGTTATCAGGCTTGTGTGACAAATGCTTTTAAATTTTTTTAATTTTTATTTTTTATGTGTGTGTTTTGCCTGCATGTATGTAAGTACACCCATGCTGTGCAATGCCTGTGGAGATCAGAAAAGGGCACTGGATCCCCTGCAACTGGAGTTACGAACAGTTGTTAGCTGCCATGCATGTCCTGGGAACCAAACCTGAGCCATCTGTAAGAATAGTCAGTACCCTTAACAGCTGAGCCATCTCTCCAGCCCACAAGTCCTTTAAAAAACTCTTGAAAAGCCTGGCATGGTGACACACACACCTCTAATTCCAGCACTTGACAGGCAGGAGCATGTGATCTCTGTGAGTTCCAGGCCAGCCAGGGCTACATAGTGAGACCCTAGGGCCTGTGTCAAAAACACAAACAAACCAACACTGAGCCGTCTCACTGGCCTCATAGATGCATCTTGTTTAAATCATAATATCAAGGCTTTATAAAGAGAACATACATTTCTTGAGGTTCTATGTGGAACCCTAGAGTACTATATTAGGTCTAAACTGCTGTTTGTATGGACTGAAGTCTCTTTCCCTAGAAGTCTTATGTCTGTATGTGTGGTCCTTTCGCTTAGGCAATCACATCTATATGAGCATACTTCTACGGATATGAACATAGTTTAAAAATCACCTATTTCAAATTTAAAACAGGAATGTTGATGCTAAGTGGGACAATGTCCTATGGTGAGTAAGTCCTAATCTGTTAGTCTTCTAAAAGTACCCCAGGGGTGCTTTTGTGTCCTGAAGAAAGACAAAAACATCTAAAAACAGGCTGGCTGTTCCAAGTAGGGGTGAAGTGCTAGTGGTATCTACTAGTTAAGGGCCAGGATGTCACTCAGTCTTGAACCTCCACCACAGAGAATGATCCGGCCCTCAACATCTGGTGACAATGCTGAGAAAGCTGATGTCGTCAGATATCAAACAGCACAGACTGACCTGGAGAAATACCTCTACTGACCAGGATGAGACTGTACATGCCATCCTGATAATACTCACACGTGATTCATCTCTGCCACTCCACACTCTTCTGATGAGACAGAGTGCTCCACAACATGAAAGGCCACTCCTGATTTCTTTTACCTCCAGTCAAATTCTTTGTCAAGTTCAACCAAGCCTGTCTCCAAAAGACTCATCATCTTTCTATCCATCTCCATGGCTACTATTCAAATGTATACAGCATCATCTCTCACCTGGTTCACTAGGCAACCCTCCAACTGCTCTTTTGGCTTCTGCTCTGGCCCCCAACCATCCATTTTTTTTGTATGTCTCTCCTCTCCTTGCTTGCCCTAATCCAGGACCTTGGCCTTTTCTTCTACCATCTGACTGTGCTCACTTAGCCTTTGCATGAGCTATTCCCCTTCACAGGAATGCCTCTCAAGGGCTGGAACTTTCTCTTCATCCAGGTGTGTCTCAAACGACTTTTTCCTGTGACCCTATCTATCCAGCACTTCATAACTCCTAGTTTTCTCTGCAGAACTCATCATTGCTAATGATTGTCCCCCAGCACTAGATAGCAGCACTTTTATATGCTTATCCCAATGCTAGCAGAGTTCCTATCAGACAGTAGGCTGCCAGTAAATATTTGGTGAATAAACAGACATGCCATACCTCCTTAAATATAAAAGAAATTAAGGCCCTTAGCCTATTACGATGCTATGCAATTCTTTTTCAACACAAGCCCTACCCAGAATTCACACTCTATTTCTGGGATTTGGGGATTTATTCTCTTGCTATTTCAGGTTCAGGAATCTAGGAACTAAAAGAAGAAAGAACTCAGTGACACTGTCTCCTGGAGTCTGGGCCCAAACTAAACTTGGCTACGGTTAAAGAAAACCATAATTAGTGCAGAACTTCAAAACATCACCAAAACTGGAAAGATCCAGCTTCATTTGGAACCTGCATGACATCTTTGGTTGGATCAGGGCTTTTTTTTTTTTTTTTTTTTTTTAAATTGACAAATATACAGTGCACATTTATTGTATATCGTGTGATATATTGATATATCATGGAATGGAATAGCTCAATCTAGCTAATTGGCATATGTAGTACTTCACATACTTAGCATTTTTTTGTGGTAAGGACACTAAAAAAAAAATCAGCATTTTTTTTTTTTTAAAGATTAAAGTTTTTATTTTGTTTCGTTTGAGACGGGATCTCCTTGTAACCCAAGATGGCCTGGACCTTACTACACAGACAGGCTGGCCTCCTCCCAGACATCAGCCCTCCATCTCCCAGAGACAGGCCTGCCTCAGCACCCAAGTGCTGGTATGAAAGGTGGAGCCGCCATGCCTGGCTTCAAGAATTTTAATTCTGTATATTTTTGTGTATCTATCTGCCTGTCTCTGTGTCTGAGTCTGTATGCGTGTGTGAACACGAGTGCAAGTACCCATGGGGCCACAAGGGGAAGTCGGATATCCTGAAGCTGGAATTTCAAGTGGTTGAAAGTCACTAAACATGGGTCAAACTCCAATCCTTTGCAGAGAACACTCTTAACCACTGAGCCACCTCTCCAATCCCAGCAATTTTCAATGTGTACCAGTTACTAAGTCATCATCCTATCTAACTGGAGACCTGTGCCTCGGACCAGCATTTCCCTAATTCCAGGTCTTCCAATTAAATAGTAGGGTGTATACAGACCTGAGACTGAGGAGAAAGACACCATGAGCCTCTTCAGTGCAAGGAGGGTAGCCTTCACAGAGGTAAAGCTATGGCTCCAGCTGGTGGGAAACTTTGAGATATTTTTCCTTCCTCAGGATCTTTGCTTTGCACTGATTGACTGTATGTGCATGTCACCTTCTCAGTGACATTCCTGGCCACATCAAGTCACTTCCTTTAACCATTTAACTTTCTCTATAATGAGCACTCAGACATTTTCTGGGTTGTTTTGCTGTTTGTATGCATTTATGGGTTATCCCTTGCCTATCAGTTGAACAACACAGTAGTTACTAGTCACAAGTTATTGCTGATCACTTGAAGTGTGATAGATCTGCTAAAAATAAATAAATAAAAAGATTAAGACTTAGTACAAAAAAGATTCTAAAACATCCCTCTAATTTTTGGCCACATAAATGAATGAATTGAAATCATATTTTTGGTGGGTTAGACTGAAAGAGACAGCTTTGTGTTTCTTTTTTTTTTTTTAATGTGGCTACTACAATGTTTTAAATTATAGCTATGGCTTCTATTATATTTTTATTGGCTAGCAGTGGGCTAAGGGCACCTGGCACATAGTGCTCAATAAATATTTGCTGAATGAATAAATTAATTCTAACCACTTCTCTGAAGATTTCTACTATTGTCTATTGTAATTCCGTTACAATAGGCTTTATTCAGTTTTTTTAAAATAGGGTAAAACTCTGGCCTGCAGTTTGGCCTTTTAACAGCAGCTTGGCAGTTCTAAACAATTCTGCCCACACCCGTAAAACACAGCTGTCAATCACTAGGAAAACTCAGAACTGGAAACAGATACTTGTTTGAAAATAAAGTATAGCTACAGATTGCTTTCAGAACTGTGAGGAATCAATGGAAACGAGAGCAGAAGCTATAAAAAGATCCAAAGAAGATCCAGAAAACGGTAGAGGACATTTTAAAAGAATTCTATGGGCAGCACACTGAAAAGAAGGCTTTTATCTAGATGGGAACTGGTGGGGGCGGGGAGGGGGAGCTGCCTCTACACCTCTGACTGGAAAGCCTGGCTCCAGCAGACAAAGAAATGTCATTTCCTAAAGGAAAAAGTAACACCACCCCAGGGACTACCTAGATTTCAACCAACCCACCCACAAGAGCAAGCCTTCAGGCTAAGCAGAATCCTCCAGAGCCAGGTGAAGCTGTGAAGGCTGGGGAACAAGTCTGAGCCCCAGGCCAGGACTCCTGAGAAGTTCCCCTAAGGAAACTGCCTTTAAGGGGTACTCAGGATAATGCCCCCAATTCAGGCCACTTTTCTGCAGGCGGGGAACACAGGGGCATGGCTGGTGGGAAGGAATGAGCCCGACGGCTGTCTCCACGTTCTGCCTGGGCAGAAACACACCTTTGCCACCCAGACCCCGCGTCCCCCAGGGCGGGCAGGAAGTTCAACCCACCTCTCACTGGGAGCCCGCTGTGTTGACAGCTGGCGACAGGGGCTGGCCAGTCCTGGACCTCGCCCACAGGGGGTCGGGTCCTGCGCGTCCGGGAGCGGCATCCCCGCCCCCTCCCCTGAATGGGTCCCGCGGGGGTCCCCCGGGCCCCCCGCAAGTTTGGTTAGCTCCGGGCCACCCACCGCGGCGGCCGCAGTGTCTGCATCCCGCAGGGACAACCCGAGCCGAGGGTCCCGAGACCGCCCATCCCGGCCTGGGGCGCTACCCCGGCCCCGGACACCCGCTCCCGTGGAGGCCCGTCCGCGTCGACAGGGCGCGGGGACGAGGAGCCCCGCCGCGGCAGCGGTTCTCCGGGGTCCCCCGCAGACGGTGGAGGACCGCCGGCGCCGCTGACAGCGAAAGTGAAACAAAGCTGTGTGCCCGCGCTCACCCGCCGCCCCGGGCCCGCCCCGGCCCCCCACCCCCGGCCGCACTCACCTCCGGCCTCCATGAGGACGCGCGGCCCACGGCAGGCGGCGGGCGCCTCAGCCCCCAGGGCGGCGGGCCCTCATGCCGCACCCGCACCGGCCCCGGCCCCGCCGCTGCCGCTGCCGCGCCCGCCGCCGCCGGGAGAGGCCATCAGCTGCTTCCCGTCACATGGCGGCCGGCGCGGGCGGGGACGCGCGGGGGCGGGGCTGCGGGTGGGAACGCCGAGCTGGGGGAACGTAGACCCGGAGGGAGACGCAGGCTGGAGGGACACCGGGCGGAAGGGAAACGCGGACCGGGGGAACGAGGGCTGGAGGGACGCGAACCGGGGGGGAACGCAGGCCGGAGGGACATCGGCACGGGGGGGCGGGTAGAACGCGGGCCCAAGGGGACAAGAGCTGGAGGGACACTGGGCCAAGGGGGAACGCGGGCTGGAGGGCCCGCGGACCGGGGGGAACAAGGGCTCGGGCGGGGAAGAGGGGGACATGGGGCGGAGGGAAAAACGGGCCTGCCTGTGGGGAAGCCAGTCGGACTGACAGTGGAATGCGGGTGGTCTGGCCTGAGAGAGGGACACGGGCGGGCGGGCTGGAACCCGGCCAGACTGAGGGGGAACTGGGGGACCCAGAACACGAGCCGGGTAAAGATGGGGGCCGAGGACCCGGTACTGAACGAAAGGCTGACGAGAGAGGAAAAGGGGGCGTCGGGGGCTGAGGAGGAAACGGGGTTGGGGTGGGAAGACCGTCCTGGGCGGGAGTCGTATGTGAAAGCGATCCGCATAGAACTATCTGCGAGGGCGGCGGGCAGCCCAGCCCGGGAGAACCTGAGGGGAGGGAGCCGAGGAGCAGCTGGGGAGGTGGAGGCAAGGCGAGTCTGATGGCTGAGCACCCCCATCTTTCCCAGTCCCCTGAGAATTCGCCCTCAGGCCCTGGTCCCGTCCGGGCCAGATGGACGTCTGGCATGTCTCCGGGAGGGGAGAAAAGATAGGTTTCAATAGTGGCCCGGGTCCCTGTGGTGGTTGGTGGCCTTGCAGTCCCCCACCGGCCCCAGTTAACTGCAGTCCGGTCACTTGTCCGCACCCCACACTCAAGGCTGCCCGGGTCCGGTTCCTTTTCATGCTCTGCTCTTCTCACAGTTCAGTGTCATTTCCTTCTCAGTAGACCTAAGCTTTTGTTGTAGCCAGGCTGGCCTCAAGCTCAGGGACCCCCTCACCCTCCCCAGATTGCAGGGCAGCGCCACCAAGCCTGTTCCCTACCGCAACTTGATTTTAAACCCCCAGCCCCTCCATTTTTGTTTGTACTCAAGCTCCTGTTTGTCAGCCCACTACCTTGCTCCGCTTGCTGTCAGTGTTTGCTTCTCTTCCACTTAACCCTGTTGGGGAATCCTGTGCCTCTTCTCTCCTCCGGCCTCCTGGAAGATGGCTACCTTTTCCAATTGTCCATCTTTGGACCCTCCTTTTCCCCATCTCTTCTGCCTGCCGGTCCCTTCCTCTCCCCCCTTTTTAATTTCCCAGGCCCTATTTCACCCTCCGTTTCCTACTGGCATTTTTAAAAAACCAATTTTAACCCCACTCACAGCCTCGGGGTCCCCATTTTATCCTGATTTCCTGGCCTTCTTTCCATTTCCACTTCTTTTTAACCTACCTTGTCGGCACCTCCCCCATTTTTCTGTATGTGCTTGCACATGCTTGTAGTAACCAAAAGTTGATGTTAAGTATCTTCCCCAGTTGCTCTACATTTAATTTTTTGAGAGGTCTCTCAACCTGAGCCTCACCAATCCAGCTAGGCTGGGTGGCCAGCAAGCCTGAGAGCCCCAGGGTTTCTCCTGTCTCCACCTCCACTCCCACCCCTCACCCCCACACTGAGATTAGAAGGTAGAAGATCATATTCCCTCCCCAGTCCTCTTTTCTCCCTTTCCTTTATCTCCCAAATTCCCATTTCCTAGTGGTCTTTAGGTCCTCGTTCTAATTTTTTTGCTGTTTTTCTTCTGAGGTGTAGGAGACTGAACCCAGGGCTTCCCATGGGGTAGTGAGCACTCAAGCAGTGAGCTCCACCCTGATCCTGTAACTTGTATGTATTCAGTAGTACAAGTCATAGAAAGTTAAGTGGTAAGGGGAACAATACTGTTTCTAATATTAGGAAAGACAGTCTGGAAAGAGGGAGAGGGGACCTTTTTTCTGGTGACTGACTCACTTTTCAAATCTTGTTTTTGTTCATATGTGTATAGGGGGGGTGCCATGACATGTGTATGAAAATCAGATACTTGTTGAAGTTGGTTCTTTCCTGATACCATGTGTTTGGCCACAAATCCTTAGAGTCATCTTACCAGCCCTGGTGGATTGTTTTTTTGACAAGGTCAAAAAACAAGGCCTCAAACAGCAATCCTGCCTCAGCCTCCCAGGCATGAGCCCTCTTATCCAATCTTTCCATTTACTAATCAAGTGTAAATCACAATCACTGAAGGGTATATTTAAAAATAACTTTATTCCAAAATCTTAACAAAACCAATAACCTAATTTCTCTCAACGTTCCCCTATCAAATCATAAGGTAAATATTTCAGAGCCATCAGCAGTTTTTTCTTTGCAGCAGTTAGTAGCCAGTCCTGTGGTAAGAATATTGGTTGGCACTTACTGCACTGTAAATTCTACCTAGCAGGGATGACTCTCCAGGGTTAGGCTCAGGTTATAGAACACTTCCATTATGTGTTTCCTGCTGCAGTTGTCAGACCAGTATGTGTTTCTGAGAAATGGAGCTAATATGAAAGCCATAAGATTCTAGAGCCTCTCCCTCCTGTCTACTGGGGTTTGAGGGAAATCAATGTGATTGAAATAACCCTGAAGTGTCTTCCTTCCTGATTCTGATAAGTGAATCTCAAGGTCTCTCAATTAATTCATGCAGATTTATTTTTAAGTTAGTGCACAAATTGAACTTTTCCATACAGAGGCTGTAACCCATTGGCCACAAGCATTTGCATCTGGATATGGATCGTGTTAAGGAAAAGAAAAGGAGGGAAGCTCCAGTTCTTTATAAATTCCTAAAACGTGAAGCAGTTTCACTCCTGGGCTCTTAACCTGCCATTTTGTAAATGTGCATACAGGTTAATAAAAGTGGCAGCAACAGGTCAGCTGGTCAGGGCCACAGAATAGCATTTGGCATCAAGCCCTCAAACCTCCCATTTGCTAGTGGAAAAACCTTCAAATATTTCCTATCACCAGGTGTGTGTGTAGAAGGGGGAGTTGTGGAAAACATCCAGTAATTTTGCAAAACATTCCGTGTTTCCAGCTCGTGATTTCCCCCCTTGTTTCTTTCGTTAAAGTTATCTCAGAGTAGTAGACAAATTCAGGAACTTGGTCATCAAGACTACAGGGGAGACCAGCTCCATCTCCAATGGGTGGAAGCAACCTGAGAATCTCATTGTGAAATGACATTAAGAGAATTAACAGACTGGAGTGATCCAGTCTGTGAGGTGCACAGCAAACGACCCAGCCTCATAGAACTGGACTTCACAGATATTCCTGAGGGCTCAAAATCACAGCTAGCCTTACCCCTGAACCCCACCCCAGTGCCCTGAGCTAGGGACAGGGCATACTGGCAGTGGTTTCTTCAGTTTAGACCCTGCATTCAAGAAAAACATATTCCCACCAACATCTTGCAGGTTACTTCAGATAACCAGCTCCTCATCGCAGGAGGCCTAGGTTGCAGACAAAGGAAGTTCTCCTTTAAGCCCTAGATATTGCGTTTTTTGAATAGGATATACATAAGTACAGAGTGCAAATTTCAAGTCAGATTTTCAGGTTAGCACACATGTATTGCACCCTTAGAAGATCCTGACTTCAAGACATTTAGATGAAGTCAGAAAAAAGATCTCAAGGATCTAGCAGAAAGTTTAGCAACCCCAGCTCATCACTGGTTAATTTCATCTGAAACTTAGGGTAAGCACACCCTCCTACAAAATAGGAAGAAAACATTCCCATTTCCAAGATTTAAAAACTGAGGACTGGCAAATCTGGAGTTCTTTGCACCAGATACTCTGATGAAATGTTTCTCTTGCCTCCTTTGCAAAGCATAGGAGACATGAGGAAAGAAAAGTTGAAAACTGACCTTAGGTCCATCACTTAGGAGGCTTTTCTATAAATATGGAGTTCTGCCAGATGGGAGCTGGAGCTGAGAAGGAAACATACTTCTCTAACCAGCTCCTACTGCTCAAATATCTCCAGAGGGAAAAGAATCATCACAGGGGGGCCCTGGAGGACCATTGAGCTCCTGCTTGGGTACCTTTACATTCTAAATTACCTCCTTTAATCCCTAGGAGCCTGGAAAGGAGGTGCTGTTTCACCTACATTACAGCTGGGGAAACACAGGCCCAGGGAGAGGCAAGCAGCAAAGAACCAAGGCCTAGACTGAAGCCTGAGCGTCTGATTGCCAAGCCTAACTGAAACCGCCTTCTGAGCACGGACACACCGCTTCTTCTAGGGAGCTGCCTGGTTTCTCACCTGAACAGCAATGAAGAAAGTCTTCTGCCCGTCCCCGCACCCCCCCAGTATTCCCCTTAGTGTTGGGCAAGGTGGTTGCAAACCCTGACTAGGCCCAGGGCACACACAGATAACAAGTGTTCACCCCAAAATCACAGTAAGCCTCGATAGAGCCAGGCATCAGCAAAGTGGCACCTCAGACACCACAGCAACTTTCCCCACTGCTCGCTGTTCCTTCCCAATGTGTTTTCACACTGTTGAGGAAACTTACAGCAAATGAAATAATGAAAAAAGATGGAAGGAAAGATGTGTGTGTGCTGCTGCTTCTCTGGGGACCCTGGTTGTGGCTGATGCGAGTTCCCAGGCAGCAGTGAATTCAGTCAAATTGGAAGGACAAGCTTGTCGTCACGTCAGCAGAGCTTTTCAAGCTTTCAAGATAAGACAGTGGACCATCTTCTTCATCAAACTGGCTTGTCTTCCTCTTGAATAGTGTCACTTTGCTGATCATCACTGTCCTCTGTTCAGGGGTAAAACAGACCCAACTGAATGATCTCAATAGCATGGGAAATCTTTTTCTCCTGTCTTCCATCCCCTCAGAGACTTTTAGCTGTTTCCTGGGAGCCATGGAATTAGGTTCCATGAAGTAAAGCAAGGTGTGAAACAATCTCTCCCTCTCTTGTTTTATTTTGTTTTGGTTTTTTGAGATAGGGACTCTTGTAACCCAGGCTGGCCTAAAATCCACTATGTAGCCAAGGATGACTTTGAACTTCTGATCTTCCTGCCTCCACCACCTCCAGTGCTAAGCGTGTGCTGTCACATTTAGGCAGTGCTGGAGATCAAATATAGGACTTCGTGCATGCTAGGCAAGGGCTCTACTAACTGAGCTACACCCCCAGCCCCTTGGGGGGGTGGTGGTTTTGTTTTGTTTTTGAAGTAGGATTTCATGTAGCTCATGCTGCTCTCAAATTTAAAATGTACATAGCTGAGGATAACCTTGCATTCCTGATCCTCCTGCCTCCAACTTCCAAGTGCTGGAATTACAGACTGTCATCTCTGCACTAGCAATCACCTGTTCTCTTAATTCAGAATCTTCTAGGTATGCTTGGTTCTTGCTACCCATCATGCTCCTGGCTCATGTCCTGACTTGAACTGCCCTCTCTTTCTACTTATTCAGACTCAAACGCCCTTACAGACTAGCCTCACAGCCACCTCCTGCACAAAGCTGCTCTTGATTCATGCATCCTCTCAGCACCCTCATCCTTCTATGAGGTCCTGGAATTTTTAAATCTACCCACCGTCACAGAATTAATCAAGTCTGTCCTTTAGCACAGCTCCTCACTGCTGTCCCTAAGTGCTGATACACATTGCTTCCCATACATTTTCATGTGCTTAGCCTACTGGTCTTATAGAACTCTCCACTCAAGGACTGCATAGGTCTTTCTTTTCTAATTTATTTTTATTTAATGTATATAAATGTTATGCCTGCATGTATGTAAGTGTACCCATGTCATGCAGAGCCCATGGAGGAGAGAAGGTAGGGTCAGATCTGCTGGAACTGGAGTTATGGACAATTCTTAGCCATCATGTGGGTGCTGGGATTCAAACCAGAGTCTTCTGCAAGAACAGTCAGTGCTCTTAACCGCTAAGCCATCTTTCCAGCCCAGATCTTTCTTTTTAACAATACCAATATTGTGTCTTTCCAGGGTGGGCTCTGATTCTGTTGATTTACTTTCTGTGTTTGCAGTTACTGTTGACTATTATATCCAAAATACTTGGGACAAGAAATGATTTGGATTTCAGATTTTGGAAAACTGGCATACAGAGAATGAGAGCCCTGGGCAAGGCCCCAAGGTTAAACATGAACTCTACACATATTTTATGTTCTCCTTAAATATGTGGCTTGAAGGTCCTTTTACACGGTTTATTTATTAAATTTATTGTGTGTGTGCATGTAGAAATTGCAGGAGAACTTGTGAGAGTCTCTCCTTTTACCATGTGAGTCCTAGAGCTTGAACTCGGATCCTCAGGCTTGGCAGCAAGCATCTTTAACAACTGAGCCATCTCACAGGCCCCATTTAAATAATCACATCCATGAAACAAAGTGTGTATATGCTGAACCATCAGACTCACAGCATAAGCTGACACTCAGAAATGTTTTACATTCTGTGTTCTTGGAACAGAATGTTCAAACCATAGTGGACTTACCTCAGGTTCTAGACTAAATTCCCCAGCTTTTAAGATATCAACTCAATCCTTACAAACATCTTCCTGGAATGCTCGCCACACAGACTTCTAGAAGGAAAGAGCTTCCTTACCCTGTAGGTCCTGCAGTCCGTTTCCCATGAGATCTAAGCTGCCATTGACCAACGCAGTCACCCTGTGAACATGCCCATGACTGTGCTTGCATACTTCTTTCGGCAGCTCCTCTCTCTCATTTGTCTTCTGCTCTAGCTCTTCAGCAGCATCTTCCTCTTCCTCCTCGCCCTCCTCTTTCTCTTCTTCCTCTTCTGAATCCACCAAAACCATGACGTCACCCATGTCTTGTCCCCTGATTCCGAAAGAGGAGAAATAACCAAGAAGACATCTTGTTAACCCAGCTTCAGCCCTCACTGACCAGGCAACACTTGGGTTCTACGGAAATTTCCTGCAGTCAGCATGTCTAAGCGATATGATGTGGTGAGAATGCAACCTCAGGAAGAGGCGAAGCCACAGATTGCCAGAGATGAGCACATCTTTTGCCGGACGAACTTTTACATTCTGTTCCTGCCTTGGGCAAGTGACCATGTTGTCCCAGGCATGTACTGTTTTATTTCCCAACCCAGCATGTATGTGAATACTGCAGTCCATGCTGAGAATGCAGCAGTATAGTGCCTGTCTAGCACGCCCTGGGTTTGATCCCCAACATCACATCACCGGGCATGGCGGAGCATGCTTGTAATCCCCACACTCAGAAGAGGCAGGAGGATCAGAAGTTGGTGGTCATCCTTGGTTACATGGCAAGTTTGAGGACAATCTAGGCTACATGAGACTCTGTCTAAAAAAAGTAAAATAAATAAAGTTGTATTCTATGAAATAGCCCTATTTCTGTCTCATGGGATCGCTCCTGATTCTCATTACGTCTCACCCAGGTGAACTCTTCTCCTTCCCCTTCCACTTGCGTTTGGGCTCCATGCCCAGAGTCTTAGCCCTGAACTGCTGTTAGTTTACTGCTGCCTTGGCCTACCTAACTGGGTTGTATGCTTAAGAAAATGAAGGATATGTTTCATAGGCCCACCACAGTCCTGGGAACATTAAATTCTGATTTCAGGGGGCTGCAGAGACAGCTTATCAGTTAAGAGCCCTGGCTGTTCTTGCAGAAGACCTGGGTTTGAATCCCAGTACCCACATGGTGGCTAGCAACTGTCTATAACTATAGTTCCAGGGGACCTGATACCCTCTTCTGGCCTCCTCAGGCATGGCATGACACAGGTGTACTCACATACATATACACATTACGCACATATACATCAAATAAAAATAAAGCAAAATATGATTTTTTAAAATTCTGACTTCATCCTTGCACCCTTCTGTGAAATAGATGAAGGGATGGAAGGCTCACAGAGAGTCAGGACTATTCCATAGGCATAGGACTTAGGACTGCCATAGTTGTACTTTGAGCATAGGGCCGCTGATTCCAAAACCATTTCTCACAATGCCACTCCAGTGTCTCTTGTGAATAGTAAGCCTGGGAACAACAAACACACATGGACAATGGCCTTCAAATGCAGGCTGGTAAAGGGGATAGTTTCCAACGAAAGATGGTCCTGGAACAATAATATCCCATCATGAGGAAGGAGAAAAGAGGAACTACTGGTCCACAGATCATAAAGAAGAGTTCTTTGTTTGGTACCTTGAGGAATGAAATACATAAAGTTCCATTTGTTTACTTTGCCCTTACAGGATTTGCCTGGAAGGGTGGGGACTTCTGGGCAAGCTCAGACTTGTCTTCCAAAACATTCTGTACAACTGTGACCTGGTCTTCCTTTTGAGGTTTTTAGAAAATTAAAGAAAGCAAGCGTATGAGTTGCCAGGCTTCATGTGTACACACCACCTTCATGTTTCAGTGACAGGCCTGAAGTGTGCCCAGCCCTCAGATCCCTATCGTAAATGAGTCCAGGGCTCTGACTTGGGTCAGATAGACACTACCATTTGCTTCCTGGATAAACACAGAAATTATTCCACAGAGTCTTTTCATCTTGCTAAGAAAACCAAAACAACACTCCCCCTACGCCCCCGGCAGAAGTCAAGATGGGAAGTTTACCAAAATGCCTCAGAAAGCTGGAGATCAGGCACATAGTTGGTCCTCATGAGAGATGCTATTATTGCTCTTAGGAATCAAAACAGCAAGGAATATAAAGTATGGAGATGTGCTTTCTAGTTGAATCTAGAGGACACTCACCTGAAAGTGCTTCCTGCTGAAGAGAGAAGGAAAACATAAATGAATATCCAGTTGCATTTCAGTCTTACAAAAGTTTTTAATCAAACTAACATTCAGAAGGACCAGAGAGATGGCTCAGTAACAGTGCTTGCTCTAGAAGCATAAGGACCAGAGTTCGAATCCCTGACACCCATGTAAAAAGCCAGGCATGCTGTGTGTGCCTGTAACCCCAGCATTAGAGGGCAGAGGCAGGCAGATCCTGGGAGCTCACTGGACAGCCTGCCTAGCAGAAGGGGAAGACCCTGTCTCAAGGCAATAAGGTGTTGAGTAATAGAAGAAGACACCCAGACCTGCCCTGGCCTCCGCACAGACAGACATGGTACAGAAAATTCGAACATTCGTGTGTGCTCATGCACCGAGGTGCCCTCCCACCCACAGCTTTTTAAGGATCCTGAGAGAGAAGCAGAGGCATCCAACAGGCTCTTACCTTTCCAGCAGAGCACAGGGCTGTAATACAACATGAGGCCTGAAATGATGGCCAGTCCCAGCAGAAGGAGGCTGACGATGGTCCCCACAATGCCCCCAATGTTCAGAGGTTCTGTAAAGAGAATACATCAGGAGCCCGTCCACCTGACAGCTATGCACCCAGGAACACTGAACGTCCCCTCTTCCACCCAAGTGGGGTTCATGTCTCATTTTGGTTTAACGTCCTTAAACAAAACCATATCAACTCCCTGTAATAAGATTCAGACCTCATCTCCTCACCTCAAGTCAAGAGAGTTTATGGAGTCAAATGAAGCATGTAATAGGAAGAACACTGTTAGTTAAATCCCTGTGTGAACCAGACATCAAGACTTTTCCAGGCTATGAGACATGAGTGTTAGGGCTACAGTCAACAGAGTGACCAGTGGAACAGACAGAATCTGCCGACTGGCCATGCATAGAAAGAAACTGGATGCCTGGGTGGAGTGACACAAGCCAGGGGCCAGAAGATCCCAGGTTCAAGGCCAGCCTTGTCTACAGAGTAAGTTCCAGGCCAGCCAGAGCTATATATATAGCAAGACCCTGCCTCAAAAACCTGAAAGAGAAAGAGAAGCTTGCTGATGCCACTAATGAACAAAGGAGCGGCAGAAGGAAAACCTGTGATCCTACCACACACCGCTCACAGAAATCAACTCTGAGTTAACCAAAGACCTAACCATGAGAAGAAAATGCTAAGATTTCAGAAGAAACTACAGGAGAAAAACCAGACATGATGGCACACACCTGTAATGCTAGCGCTAAGGAAGTAGATGCAGGATGATAAGCTCAAAGCCATCCTTGATACAGAATGAGTACAAGGCTAGCCCAGGCTACAAAAAAGGGAGGAAAGGAAGAAGGGAAAGAGGGAGAAATGAAGGAAGAAAGAAGGGGAGGAGACACCCTGAGACAGGTGCACAGCCTAGGTGTCTTAAGGTTTGGGGAATTTTATTCTGTTGTTAGGATTTTGTCTTGTTTTGTTTTTTGTTTGTCTTTAAGACAGGATCTCCCGGTATCTGGTCTAGAACTGGCTCTGTAGGAGACCAGGCTGGCCTTGATCTCAGAGATCTACCTGCCTCTCCCTCCCGAATGCTAGGATTAAAGTTGTGCACCACTATGTCCGGCTATCGGTTTTGAAGCTGTGGTCAGGACCTCATATAAAGTCACATAGCTGAAGGCAGAGGTTGAGAGACAAAATTACAACAGTAAAAAGGTTTCTGAATGTGCGGCAAGCAAAGCTACTTCGGTTTGAAATGTGGCGAGTGAGGCATTTCCAGCAAGGCCTGCTAGTGCTGCCTGGGTCAGCTTCACTGCGGCCTTGGTTCTGAACTCAACGTGCGGCACGGCGCACTGTGCAGGATGCCAAAGAATGCCTGCCTTAGACATGTCAGCCAAGGTTTGAGGCTACTCCATGTTATCAGCTGCCGTGTCTTTACTATACATAAACTTTTTCTGCTCTGTTTAAAAATGTTCATTTGTGGGGCTGAAGAGATGGCTCAGTGGTTAAGAGCACTGGCTTCTCTTGAAGAGGACCTGGGTTTCGTTCCCAACATAGAGGCTTACAACTATCCCTAACTCCAGTCCAGGGGACCCGACACTCTGCTCCTACCTTGTTGAGTATGGCATGACACAGATATACTTACATGCATTCATACACATAAAGTAAGTTAAACATTTTTAATATCTACTATTTACCTATTGTGCTTGTATGTGTGTTTAAGTGCAAGTGCATGCATGCCACAGGGAACATGTGGAGGTCAGAGGACACTTTCAAAAGTCAGTTTTGCCACCTTGTTGAGGCAAGGTCTCCCTTGTTTGGAGGGCCGGCACTTTGTACCCCAGGCTAGCTGACTCATAAGCTTCCAAGTAACTCTGTCTCTGCCTCTCATCTCACAGCAAGAGCACTGGGTTTTCAGGCCACTACATTCAGCTTTTGGTGTGGGTTCCAGGGATTGAACTGGGGTCATCATGCTTGTGTGGATAACACACACTGAGCTGTCTCTTCAGCTCCAAATTTTCTACTGTCTTAAAATGTTTGATTTTAAAAATTTCTGTTTGAGTTGCTGACTTGAGTTACATTAAAAAATAGCTAAGTAAATTTTGGCTTAGGATCAAGAGAGAATTTCCAGCAGATTCTCAAATGACCCTAAACATACTTCTGCTATTTTGTACTATGTATTCATGAGAAGCAGCATTTTCAACACAGATGATTATAAAATCAAACTCTAGGGACTGGAGAGATGTCTCAGTGGTAAAGAACACTGGCTGCTCTTCCGGAGGACCCGGATTTGAGTCTCAGCACCCACACAGTGGCTAACAACCATCCTTAACTCTAGCTCCAGGGAATCCAATGCCCTCATCTTGCCTCGGTGGGCTCTACATACATGTAAGCCAAACAGTCATATACATAAAATAAAAATAAATACATTTTAAAAACAAACAAACAAAACAAAACAAAAAACAAAAAACCACTGAAGATGCCCTGTGTCCTGTAGTATCAAATATTCACCCAAAGTTTTTTTTTTTTCTTTTTTGGTTTTTTAAGACAGGGTCTCTCACTAAATATCCCTGACTGTCCTCAAACTCACAGAGATCAGCCTACCCTTCCCTCCTGAGTGATGAAATTAAAGGTCTGTGCCACCACAGCTGGCTTACCCTCCCCGCCTTTTTAAAGAATTTAAAGTTTTAAAAAAATTTTTGTGTATGAATGTTTTGCCTTAAGTGCACTCATGCATGCAACGCCCACAGAGGCCAGAAGTGGGCATTGGATCTCCTGGAACTGGAGTTAATGGAGGATTTTAAGTCACTATGGAGGTCTGGGAACCAAACCCAGGTCCTCTCAAAGAGCAGGCAGAGCTCTTAATCACTGAGTCATCTCTCTAGCCCCTAATATTTTTTATTATAGTTATTTCTGTATGTATGGAGGATAGAGGATAACTTGAGGGAATGGGTTCTCTACTTCTATCATGTGGGTTCCAGGGATTGAACTCAGGTAGTCAGAGTTAGCAGCAAGCACCATTATCTGCAGAGCCATCTTGATGGCCCACAGTTTAATTCTTTATGTAAAAATAAATATACATATCCATCTCATTTATAGGCAAATTTGCTTTAGTATTTAATGAATGCTAAAACATTTATGCCAAAAAAAGTTTTCAAATAAATTTCTTTATAATTTATTATCAGTAAATGTTTAATTGTACACCTATTTTCTGCACCTATATGTGGGGGTCTGAGTATTGAGCAAGGCAAGCAACCCTGGATACCCTGAAGGGACGGCAGGTGTCTGGCCTGCTCTGCCTGATGTGATAACCTGGCCCCAGAAAATCACTGTAGATATGAATCTTCTTTTCCCCCCGACCCCAGACTAGAACCAGGTTTTTGAGTTTCATTTCCTCATTCCTGAACTTCTACATCTGCCCTACAACCTTCCCGCCTTTACCCCAAAACCCCCACCTTTAACTTTCCCGCCTTCTGTAATGGTCAGAAAGGCCTCCCTACATAAACCCCGCCTTGGTTTTGATAACCAAACTACCCACCCACGTAG
This sequence comes from Eospalax fontanierii, assembly GCA_035773235.1. Classification (NCBI taxonomy): domain Eukaryota; kingdom Metazoa; phylum Chordata; class Mammalia; order Rodentia; family Spalacidae; genus Eospalax; species Eospalax fontanierii. Next base: position 75,634,485 of record CM069529.1, on the reverse strand, counting down.
TATCCCGGGAGGGAACTCCTCCCGCCACACCCTGAGCCACCTGAGGCCCTGTTCGATCATCCTCCATTCTCTGGCATGGCTGGAGCACAACAGCCATGCTGGAGATGGAGACCCACCCACACCTATATACCCAGGGTCCTATAAAAATATTTGGACAAAAAGAAGTTGTAAGTGCAAACATTAAGAAGTAGCTCTGGCGGAAAGAGCTTTTTCTTTTTTTCCCTCTTTCTTTGTTGTTTTTAGACAGGGTCTCTAGCCTAAGCAGGCCTCAACTCTCTATGCTGCTGAGGATGACCTTGAATTTCGGCTCCTCCTGCCTTCTCCTCCTCTTGAGTGCTCAGATTCCAGGCAGGTGCTACCTCAGCCAGTTTATATGGTGCCAGGGATTGAACCCAGGGCTTTCATATCTTAAAACATGAAAACTGCTAATGACATACGATAAGCTTCAATAAATCAAGTACATTAAAATTAGAACATATGTTAATCAAAGGATTACAAAGGTAAAAATACATAAAACTAAAAAGGGATATTTGTAACACGTAAAACCAATAAGGGTTTGGTATGAGGAATTCCTAAAGAACTCCAACATATCTATGAGTGGGAAAAATGTCAAAGCACAAATATGTATTTCCCAGAAGAAGAAACACAAATGGCAAGTAAACATGAAATATAATGCTCAAAATTGTCTCAGTAGTCAGGGGAATGAAATCAGAAAGACCATGAGATTCCAGTTCTTCACACACCAGAAGCTTAAAACTTAAAACGCCCCCTGTGAAAATGCAGGATAATCCACACTCTTGGAACTGCTGGTGGGAAATGAATGGGTCTGAGCACTTTGGAAGATAATCTGGTACAATCACAAAAAGATAAACTACACATACCCGGCAGCCCTTCCATAAAGGCTAGAGGAATATTTGCCTGGGGTATTGTATATGTGTAAAGACGACCATAGCAACCCTGCTCCTCACAGCAACCAAAATCAAACCGGACAGACATCCACAGCAGGGAATGGTGTGATGATGACATCACAGAAAATTATACAGCAGTAAAGAGGTAGAAAGCACAGTTATACTCATGGGCACATATCAGTTCTAGAAACAAAACACGAAAAAACAAGTCACAGGGTCAGCAAGATTGGCTCAGTGGGTAAAGAGTTTGCTATACCAGCCTGATGACCTAAGGGCAAGCCCCAGAACCATTAGGAGGGTGTGCAACAATCTCCTCCCCATAAAGCATTCCATCTGGCAGTATGCTCTTTAATTTCAGGAAATAAACAATTCAGCCTCTTCAGGAAGTCCCTGAAACTGACCAGATTCATTTGCTCTCTCCCAAGTTTTTATATAAGCAATGAAGACCAGTTGCAGACTTTCGGACTAGCAGAACTGGAAGAGAGGCTCTCCAATCTATATCCCTGAAGAAACCCCAATAAAACCCACTGGTTCAAAGTCAAGTCTGGTGAAGTAGGTCTTTAATCCCAGCACTTGGGAGGCAGAGACAGGTAGATCTGAGTTCAAGGCCACCCTGGTCTACATAGGGAGTTCTAGGCCAACTGGCGCTACAGGGAGACCCTGTCTCAAAAAGACCAAAAAAAAACCCCAAAAAACAAAAACAAAAACACTGGTTCACCAAGCTGGACTCCGATGGTGTCTGTACTTCCATCTGTTCCCTATCTGGGGCAGGTAGACATTTGTCTTTTTTCTCCAAGAATAGTGTCAGGCAACATGGTGAAGGGAGGGAACTGACTCCCAAAAGTTGCCTGTGGCACCCACACATGCACTGTGACCTGTGGACACCCACAGTCACACACATACATTGTTTAAACACACTAATAATAAAAGTTTTTTAAAAAGTAAGTCAGGCCAGCCAGATGGCTCAGCTAGTAAAGGTGAGTTCGAAATCCCCACATGGCGGAAGGAGACGAGATGCAGCAAGTTGTCCTCCAACCACTACACATGTGCTGTGGCACACATATACACAGGCACACAAGTGAATGTAAAAAAGAAAAAGCAAGTCACATTTTTTTAAAGTAGTGTGATTTGCTGGGTGTGGTAGTACATGGTTTTAATCCCAGCACTTGGGAGGCAGAGGCAGGTGGGTCTCCGTGAGATCAAGGCCAGCTTGGTCTACGTATGGAGTTCTATAGGAGCTGGGCCTACAGAGAGACCCTGTCTCAAAAAAAAAAAAAAAAAAAAAAGAGGGAAAGAAAGTAGTTTGTTTTGACCTTTTCATAAGAAACCCCAACAGAAAGTATAAACAGCTCCCACAAACACCCCATACATACCCAGCCTCCCTGACCACTGACATTCCCACTAGAGCAAGACATTTGTCATAACTGATGAAGCTTCAGCAACAGGTCATCACCATCACAGGAGTCCAGAGCTCACAGCTAGAGTCTGTTCCTGGGTGTCCACAAATATAAGATGGCATCTGTCATGGCCTGCCCCTAGATGGGATTTCCACTGCCCTGAAAACCCCAAATTCCCTTCCAACTCCTTGTCTGTTTGTTTATTTTGAGACAGCCTTACTTGGTAGCCTAAGCTGGCCTGCAACTTTCTAGATATCTTAGGCTGGCCTTAAATCTCAGCACTCCTAGAACCTACCAAGTGCTGAGAATATCAGGGTGAGTTCCCATGCCCGGTATGAAGTCATTTTTCAATAAAACAAAAAATGTGTGTCTTTGACAAAAGGCCCAGGGTGAGACTGGGAAGGGCCTCCAGGCCAGGTTACAAATCTCAATATTTGACTGTAGCCAAATTCCTGACAGAAACGTTAAGAGATGGAGGGTTTATTGTGTTCACTGCCTCTGAGACTTCAGTCCACTGTAGTGGGGAGGTCATGGTGGAGTCACTCACATCCAGGAACAGGAAGAGACGCAGCCCCCAGCACACAGCTCTGTGACCTACTTCCTCGAAGAAGGCCCCAGGCTCCCACAGTCTGTTCCGACTTTCAACCCTATTACGAAGATCTGGTCTAATGCACATTCTGTGTGTCATTTTTTTGCTTCCTCTACAAACGTTAGTACTTTTACAATTGGACATTACTTTCCTCAGCCACCCTGTGAAGCCACCAGCGACTGGGTTGCTGTCTTCTGTTGACCCTGACCACACATAGGCAAGTCCCCATCTCACCCCTGGGCCGTCCTCACCCACCTTTCACACTCAGCCAGATGTCCACTGCCCTCACCCCAACAGGGTTCTCAGCCCGGCAGAAGTAGAAGCCCTCGTCCAGGACCTGGGAGCAGTTGTGGACCGTGAGTGTGGAGCTCTGGTTGTCCTGGGTGATGACATAGTGGCTGCTGGGCTGGATGGCCGCCTCAGGCTGGGTGAGGTTCCTTAGCCACTGGATCCTGGCAGGGGGGGAGGCTCCAGACACCCGGCAGGTGAGTGTCACATTGCCTCCCACGAAACAGGTTTTCATGGGGTGAGAGGTAAGTACTGGGCTTGCTGGTGGCCAGAAGAGGGTACAGAAAGGCAAACAGTTAGGAGAGTCAAGGCAGACCTGAGCTCTTCCAAAAAAGTATTTCCTTCCTAACAGAACAACTAACTCCAGGGACGTCTACACTACCCTTTGTCCAATGGAGTAAAATCCACATTTACTTACTATGCAACATGCTCTTATGCATGAGTCCAACTCATTCTCACAATACCCATGTTACCATCCCCATTTTGCAGAGAAGGAAACTGAGGCACAAGGAAAGCCAAACACCTTGCTCAGTCACACAAGTAAATAAGAGATGGGGCTAGGACACAGAACCACCCACTGTCCCAGTTTGCCCAAGACTACAAAGGTCTCTGGGATTCGAGGTGTCCCATGCTAACATCAATAAAACTCTGGGTAAAACTGAATAAGTCAGTGACTGTGAAGTCCAGAATCCAAGCACCAGGCTCTGTTACCCACTATCTAACCTCTATGTGATATCCACCTGTGTTAAGGAAGCTCATCAACCCGTGAGATGGCTCAGTCAGTAAAAGCTTGCTGCCAAGCCTGAGGACCTGAGTTCTATCCCTGGGACCCACATGAAGAAGAAAAGAACCAACTCTGACCTCCATAAGTGCACTATGTACACTGTGGCATACATGCACACAAATAAATACATACATAAATAAACAAGTGCAATGACCATGTTAAACAGAGGCATAGAGTCTAAAAAGGGGGTTCAAGAGAATAACATTCCTCCTGCAAATGTGCCACTGCTACAAACTCCCTGCTACAAACTCAGTGACTTTAAAACAACATTCTCCGAGGTGTAACATGGTCTTTCAGGTGTTAACAGATTCCTTCTGGATATTCCTGAGGAGATCAACCACCTTGTCTTTTCAGTTTTTTATGTCTTTGAGATAAGGTCTCATGTGGCCCAGACTGTCCCCTGAACTTGCCACACAGCTGAGGCTGGCCTTGAACTCCTGACCCTCCTCCTGGCTCCACCTCTCAAGTTCAATGGTTTATAGCGCACCATCATACCTAGCTTCCTTTGTTTTTTTTTTTTTAAGATTGATTTTTAATTATGTGTGTGTATGAGGAGGCATGTTAACATACATGTGGCTGCTCTTGGAGGCTACATACATGGGATCTGCTGGAGCAGCTGTGAGTTATCTGACATGAATGCTGGGAACTGAACCCTGGTCCTCTACAGGAGCAGCCAGTACTCTTAACCTGAGCCATCTCTCCAGCCTCTCTTTGTCTGTTTCTTGATGCCACCTGTAGTCCTTGACTCCAAGCCCCTTCCTTGTATGACTCTAATCTCTTTCTCCTATGATCCCATTACCTGCTAACTCTGATCTCCTACCCACCCTCCCAGAAGGACCCACAGGATAATCCAGAAAACCATCTCCATCCCAACACTAACTTCATCAGTGTCTCCTTGGCTGTTTAGGTACCACTCATAGGCTCTAGGGACCAGGACAAGGCATCTGGAGGTAGGACATTACTGTCTACTGCAGATCTTCCCCAGATAACTTACAGCATAGTGTGCCTGTGGACAAGGCATCTGGAGGTAGGACATTACTGTCTACTGCAGATCTTCCCCAGATAACTTAACAGCATAGTGTGCCTGTGGCCTCCTTGTACATAGCTATCTCCTTCCAACTAAACACTCTCTCAGGAGAGAGCAGGAAGTTTCATGGGGGGGAAAGGCTCAGAAAGTTCAGCTCATAAAGTTACGAGATGCACAAAGCCTTTTCCCAAGGGTATATAAGTGGAAACTGCCAAAAGATCGAGAAGACTCTTCTGTGGAGCTGCCCACAGTTGTGCAGGGAACTCCAGGGCACAGCTTTCAAGAATCCTCACCATGCTGGGGGTTCTCAGTGATGCAGTGCCTTTGGGTCACCCATGCTTCTGTAAACATCTCCTTCTGCTGCCATAAGTAACCCCAATCAGCTCACCAGTTCCCCAACTAGACTTAAGTGGAATCATTTCATTGGTCTGTTATTGGTGCCCTGTCTGAGGTAAACAGACATTTGCTCAGCTCCCCAGGAAAAGTCACACAACACTTCAGAATCTGACTTGAGCAGGATGAGGGAGCTTGAGAACCCCAAAGCCTTCCATTGTTTTCTTTAACTCCTACCTCTAAATGCACACCTTCCTGAGAAGGGCAAGGATCCTCCCGAGTAGGGCAAAACCACGCTTTCCCTTGGCAGGTGTCCTAAAGGAGAAGCCAGGGTCAGACCTGGCACCCTGGGAAGAGGCATGGGAAGAAGGAGCGAAAAAGGACCAAGGGGGCTGGATAAACTCCAAGTCTGTTGTCAAGGTCAGGTCAACAGAAGATAACTGCCTAAGCCTGGGCTGCTTGGAAACTCCAGGGACCAATATCGCAAAATTGTACCTGTCCCTCTCCGTGGAGAACACAGATCTCCTTAGGAGTCATCAAGCCAACAGTAAGGATTAGCCTCACTGGTACCTTGAGATTCTGGCATATTCAAACCTAAGTTTCAGAAATGGTTCCTTTATCCTTAAACAAGCCCTCTGGCGGTTCCTCCCCAGCCTCCAAACACATGTTCTACAGATAACACGTTACGAGCATGTGTTCGCCCTTCAAAAAAGTTACCCACACTTAGTGTGGGATCTAGCCATTCAGTTTAGCTGGGAGGATGCACAGGGCAAGGCTCGGGAGAAGGGCTGCAGAAGAGGTGGGGGCCCTCAGAGAGCCACAGAGATGAAGGACACAGGAGCTGCAGACACTGGGCTGGCAAAGGTGGCCCTTCTCCCATGGTAAGCTTCACTCTTCAGTGCACAGATCTGCAGGAAGTGGCAGTATGTGTCTGTGGTACCCCCATTTGGGAGGCTACGGCAAGAGGGTGGACTGTGTCTGGGAATTCCCGACCAAACTCAGCATTACAAGAAGTCTTTCTTTTGGCGAGTACACGGGACCCATGGCTTCATTCGTGCTACGCAAGCAATGCACCACCCTTGGCCCTATTTTTCCTTATTTTTACTTTTAAGAGACAGGTTCCTGGGCTGGAGGTAGTACATGTGAGGCCTTGGGTTTCAACCCCAGCACCAAAACACAGAAAGAACACAGTGAAGCTTAGTAATTCTACCCAGTAATTCTACCCACTGCCCCTGAATGTGGGTGTCACTCAGTGACTTGTTGCTAAAACATAGAACATTCTAGAAGGCAGGCCATGCGACTCTTAGGCGAGGTCCTACAAAGGACCACCTATCCCTCTTGCATCACTGACTTTATGGGAAGTAGGTCAGAGCACTGGGACGACACACATTTGCGAGTCCCACATGGAGAGATGACTCTCCAGGCCCATGAGTAAGCGCCTCCCAAATGGACCCTTCAGGATTCCAGTGCCCCAACTCCTCAGTCTTCCAGCCAGGACCCTAGAATTCTGAGGGAGAGACACACCACACCCTGCCAGAAGTCTTGAGATAAATGGTTATTGTTTTGAGCCACTAAGTTTTGGGGGAGGGGACTCTGTTACTAAGAGTGGAGGAATGGAAGAACCTCGTCTGCCTTGCTCACTGGCCATGTTTAGTGACAAGGGTACATGGTTAGTGTTTGCCAAGTAAAAACCAGCTTTGCCAGAATGAAGAATCCGAGCTAGCCATTTTTAACCTTTGAAGGGAGACGTGAGACACAAGGAGAAGGAAGGGAGGTGATTCGAGCACTCTAACACACTGAGCTTTCTTTCCAGAACTATCAAACGATTCTTTGAGAAGAAAGGCAGGCAGGTGAGCCCCCAACCCCAGGACAAAGCAAGCCAGACTCACAGATCTGTACCACGCAACTGGCTCCCGACTCTGGCCCCACTATGTGGCTCCCCACGCACTTGAACTTCTTGCCATCTGACAGCTGCGACTGGTTTAGCATTTCAATCCCCAGCTTTGAATTCCCCACAATCATTCCTCCAGGTTCCTCAATCCACAAAAAGTGCGGGTCGGGGTACCCCCCATCCCAGCGGCAGGAGAGCTTCAGAGTGACCAGTCCTGAGGATGCCTCTGCTGAGCACCGAAGAGCTGATGGTGGGGACCCTGCAAAAGACATCAGAACACAGCTTCATGGCAGACTGAGTCAGATGGCAGGATGGCTGTTAGAACTAGGGTCTAGCCACTATTTGACCTTCAAAGAGCACCTGATGGGCCAGGGATGTTGTTCAGTGGGTACAGTGCTTGCCTAGCAGGCACAAGGCACTAGATAGGATCTCCAGCATGGCATAAAATGGTCTTAATAGTATACACCTGTAATAGCAGCACTTGGGAGGTAAAAGCAGGAAGAACAGGAACTTAAGATCATCTTTGGTTATAGAATGAGTCGAAGGATAGCCTTGTATACATGAGACTGTCTCAAAAAAAAAAAAAAAAAACAACAACAAAGAGACTGGCAAGATGGCTTCGTGCATAGGTAAAAAGTGCTTGCTGCACACAAGCCTAGTTCCAGTTACCAAAGTTCAGTCCTAGGAACCTTCAATGGAAAGAGGAAACAGACCCCCAAAAGTTATCCTCTGACCTCCACACGCACACACTGTATTACAACACATGCCCACCTCTCTCTAAAAATAATTTTTAAAACTTTAGCCAGGCTGGAGGGAGAGATGAACCAACATCCTCTTCTGGTCTCCTCGGGAACCTGCACTCAGATGCACACACCCACACAGATACACATAATCAAAATTAAATCTTTAAAATTAAAAACAAAAATTTGTGTATATTTTGCCTGCATATATGTACGTGCACCACATGTGGAGTGTCCACTGAAGCCAGAAAGGGTGTCAGATCCCCAGAAGCCGAGTTACTGATAGCTGTTAACCATGTGGGTGCTGGGAACTGAACCTGGGTCCTCTGCAAGACCAGCCAGTGCTCTAAAACCGCTGAGCCATTTCTCTAGCCCCTAAAAGCAGTTTTAAAGAAAAGAAAGGAACAAAGAAAGGGAAGGATGGAGGGAGGGAAAGGAAAGGAAGAGTGGGCACGTGTCATAGCTGGCAACAGTCATCTTGCCCAAGTCTCATCTGAGCAGCTCCCTCTATCCAACTGTGGCAATTCAAATTCAAATTAAATAAATCACATGAAATTAGAAATTACACGTCCCCATCATGCAGCCCCCACATTTCAAGAGCTCAGTCTGCTGGGCGTGGTGGTGCAGGCCTTTATCCCAGCACTCAGGAGGCAGAGGCAAGCGGATCTCTGTGAGTTCAAGGCCAGCCTGACCTACATAGCGAGTTCCAGGCCACCTGGAGCTACAGGGAGATCCTATCTCAAAAAAACAGTCTACACATGTGACATATGGCTGAGGCATTCGTTAGACCACATGGAACAGAGTAGTTCTATCCCCAGAGAAAGCTATAGACACTAACAGTGGTCACATGCAGCTAAGGGCCTGATGTCAACCTTAGGTCTTGTTCCCAAAGAGCTCTTGGGTTTGTTGTTTGGGGACTGGTTTTAAGACAGTCTCCCTGTAACCCCACCTGGCCTGGAATTCGCTAAGTAGACCAGGCCGGCCTCAGTCTTACAGAGATCCACCTGATTCTGCTTCCATGCCCAGTTTCTACCTTATTTTGGAGGACAGGGTCTCTCATTGGCCTGGAGCTTGCCATGCAGGCTAGGCTGGCTGGCCAGCAAGCCCTGGGAGTCCACTCTCCTTTGCCTTCCCAACGCTGGGATTTTAGGAGTAACCTGCCACACCTGGCTTTTCACAGGACACTGGGTACTGAACTCAGCTCCTTAGACCTACATGCCAAGCACTTTACCAACAGCTATCTCCACAGCCCATTTTTGCTATTTTTGAGAAACACTCAGCTTTCCATGTAACTCAGGCTAGCCTCTCACCTCAGCTTTCCATGTGACTCAGGCTAGCTTCTCCCCTCAGCTTTCCATATGACTCAGGCTAGCCTCTCTCCTCAGTCTTCCCTGTGCTGGGCTATGGCACAGCCCCGCCTGGCTCGAATTGCACATTTTATTTTTAGCTTCCTGCTTGTTTGCTTCATTTTTGTTGTTTTTCTTGAGACAGGGTCTACTTGTAGCCCCAGCTTGCCCAGAACTTGCTATGTAGACCAGGCTGGCTTCCGTCTCACAGATTCACCTGCCTTCACCTCCCAAGTGCTAGGATTAAAGGTGTGCGCGACACTCATCATATTTGTGCGTTTTAAAGTGTTATATATTTTCTCTCTACTTAAAACAAATGCATGAGGCATTTGTTTTCTGTCTCTCTGTGTCTCAGAGGTCTCTGCTGCATCCCAGGTAAGAACAAGCTTCCAGAGGGATGACCACTGTCTGATGTGCATCAGTTCAGGTGTGTGCATGTACTAAAGGAGTCAATGAAGCACACTAGGTCCTGTTTCCACAGACATGCGATGGAGTATTATATAGCCATAAAAAGAAATGGACCACTGAAGTACACTACAAAGCCACGATGGCGGGGGGGCGGGGGGGTGGCCACAAAAAGTGGAAGAAAGCCTGCCCTCAAAGATGAAAGAAAGACTCACAAACATGGAGGGGTAAGTCGGGGCAGGGACGTGCTTCTTACGCACAGTAGACCAGGAGCTCGGTGGTCACTTTTCGCTGTCTGCCACTGAGCACGTTCCTGGCTAAGCAGGTGTAGTTGCCCTGGAGGTTCTGGGACATCAATATCAGGGTGAAGTTGCTGACTGTCAGGTTGTTTCCGAAGGTCTCAGGGCGGGACTGAGTCTGGAAGCACCACTCCACCATGGGCGGAGGCTGTGCAGAGCTGCCACAGCTGAAGTCCACCTGGGAGCCCCTGGCCGCATACACCGTGCCATTGGGGAGGACACCGGAGGCCGAGATGTTGACCTGGATCTGGTCAGGACCACCTGGGAATGGCAGAGGATGGGGACAGTACAGATCACTATAGCATTCATTTGAGCAACTCAGATGATCAGGAGCCAGCCATCAAGACAGTCTCTACGGACCCTCATGTGGCAAGGCTGTGCTAGGTACTCTGGTTTTCAAAACAGGGTCTCATTTAGTATATAGGTGAGGAAGACCTTGAATTTTTTTCCTTTTTTTGAGACAAAGTCTTATGTAGCCCAGGTTGGCCTTGAATTCTCTTTGTAGCTGAGGATGACCTTAAATTTTTGATCCCCATCTCTACCACCCGAGTGCTGGGATTACAGGAATATGATGCCATGCCTGGTTTATGTGGTCCTGAGGATCTAATCCAATTGCATGCAAGGCAGCTCTACCAACTGAGTTACATCCCCAACTCATCCAGGCCTACCTCTACCTCCCAGGTACTGGCAGAGGAAGCTGGAGGTGGTGGCACACGTCTTTAATTCCAGCACTCAGCAGGCAGAGACAGGCGGATCTCTGGGAGTTCAAGGCCAGCCTGGTCTACATAATGGTTCCAGGACAGCCAGGGCTATAGTGAGACCCTATCTCAAAATAAGGACCAAAAAAAAAAAAGGGAGCAGAGGAAGTCAGGCATGATGGTGCCTGCTTTTAATCCCAGCACTTGGGAGACAGAGACAGGTGGATCCCTGTGGGTGGGTCTCTATCTCCAGCACGGTTGTTGTGCTCCAGCCATCCCAGAGAATGGAGGATGATGGAAACAGGTCCTCAGGTGGCTCAGAGTGTGTGGGGAGAGGTTCCTGGGAGACTGCGCCGGTGGGCAGTTCAGTTATTGGAACCGAGGCAGGGATTTATATAGGGAGGACTTTCTGGTCATTACAGAAGGCGGGAAAGTTAAAGGCGGAGTCTTTAGGTAAAGGCGGGAAGGTTGTAGGGCTGACATGGAAATCAGGAATGAGGAAATGAAACCCCAAAACCTGGTTCTGGTCTGGGGTGATCTGTGTGGTAGGAAAAGATGAAGCAACTTCTGAGTCCTGCAGTGGCTTCCTGGGACCTAGGTTATCGCATCAGGCAGAGCAGACCAGACTCCTACCATCCCTTCAGGGCATCTGGGGTTGCTTGGCTTGCTAAATACCTTTTACCATAGACCCAGACCTCACAGATCCCTGTGAGACTGAGGCCATCCTGACATATAGACAGCAAGTTCTGGCCAGCTGGGGTTATAGAGAAAGCTGTCTCAAAAAAACAAAACAAAAACAAAAACAAAACAAACAAACAAATATATATATATAAAAATGTGTGTGTGTATATATACAGAGAGAGAGACAGAAAGAGACAGAGAGAGAAAGAGACAGAAAGCAGAAGGCTGGAAAAACGGCTCAGCAGTCAAAAGTGCTTGCTGCTTTGCAGCACTTGCAGAGGACCCAGACCCAGGTTTAGTTCCCATATCAGGTAACTCAGAACTATCTCTGACCCCAGATCCAGGTCATTCAACGCCCTCTTCTGGCGTTTGTGGGCACTGCACTCATATATACACATGATTATAAATAAAATAAATGCCCCAAACAAAACAAAACCTTAGAGAGGCTTGGCCTCATGCCTTTTATCCCAGCAGTTGGGAAGCTTATGATAAGTTTGAGCCTAGCTTGGACAACATAGTGACTTCCAGGCCAGCTGGGACATGAGACTGTTTCAAAAAACCAAAACAGGCTCAGTGGTTAAGAGCATTATCTGCTCTTGCAGAGGACCCCCAGGTTCGGTTCTCAGCACACACATGGCAGCTAACAGCCATCCTAACTACACCCTCTTCTGGCCTCCATATGCACTGCATATACTTGGTGCACTGACATACATGCAGGTAAAATACTCATACACATGAAATAAAAATAAATTTAAAAATCTCTGCCAGGTAGAAAGCTTATGTGCAAGAAAAGAATGAACACTTTAGGCCTGAGACTGCTTTCCTATTAAGACCAGGGCTGACATCCTACGTCACATAGTGAGACCCTGTCTCAAAAAAAAACAAATAAACTATTAAGTTAATTAATTAATTAAAGGACACATCTAACAGCTGTTCACACTACTATAATTCATTGTGCTGCCTCCCCTCAGAGATTCCTCTTTTAGAAAAGAATCCAGGAAGGTCAAAGCTTTGGCAAAGAAATAAACCTATGGCTATACAACTTAGTGAGGAAATAGGTCAATAGGGAAAAAAAAAATCATTAGTCAGATGCAAAGCGTTTCACAAAGCCAGTTAACGCAAGCACCTTCCCCCCAGGCCCTCACTATGCAGTGGCCTCAAACTTGAGACCCTCTCGTGTCAGCCTCCCAAGTGCTGGGATTGCACGTATACAGCCCACACCTGACCAAGACAACATCCGTGTCTGGCTGAGCTGTCTCCTAGCAATGCAGGATCTGCAGGAACCACGTTACTTCCCCAAGGCCCTTGGGAGAACTAGATGGTGGCTTGGGAGGTGCCACTGCTGGCTAGTCAGTCAGGTATGTGGCCTGGCAGGTCCTGGAGCATGCCTGCCTTTGGCATGCATCCAACTACACAGGGTACCTCTCAGGTACTGGCAGCCAGTGCCCAGGCTGGCAAAAGGAATGTGACTCAGATCAGATGCATCTTGTCTTCCAGGGTGAACTCCCCAGAAATCCGCTGGGAGAGGCTTTTGACCAGCACAGTGGGGTTCCAGAGAATCACTGGGAAGAAGGCAGATGGGAAACTTATAAAGAAAACAATCAGGGCTAGAGATGGCCCAGCAGGTAACCAGCCATTCAAGGCTGATGACTGAGTTCAATTCCTAGAACCCATGTAATGAGCCAGATGTCATGGTGTACATCTCTCTGCACAACACACATACAGTGAGATGGGAGGCAGAGACAGAAGCACTCGAAAACTTGTGGGCCAGCCAGTGTGCAGACACAGACATAAGAGACCTTGCCTCAGGCAGCTCTCTCGTGAGATCAAGATCATTCTGGTCTACATAGTGAGTTCCAGGCTGGCTAGGGCGACAGGAGACCCTATCTAAAAAAGAAAAAATTAAAATTAATACATTTTAGAAAACAAAGAGACCCTGTCTCAACACAGTAAAATATTAAATAAATAAATAAATGTAAAAAATGTTTGATAAATAAAATAATCAAAGGAGAGACCATATAGGGCTCCCTGAGTGGCTCCGTGTGCCAAGGTCATGGCTTGGCCTAAGCCCTAGGTTGAGTCTAAGCTCTTGCTCAAAGTGAACACAATCTTCTGGGGCCCCTGGGGTTCCTACTGCACCTAGGATGTGCCAGCAGAAGACCTACCACCTGAAATACTGGGATCCACATGCACCTCAGATTTCAGTCTTCAGATTTTAGGATATTTGCACAGACTTTACCAGTTGAATATCTCTGTTCTGAAAAATTTGAAACTTGTTTTGTTTTGATGCTATGGCTGGAACCCAGGGCCTGGTGCAAGCTAGACAAGCAGTCTACAACTGGGCCACACCCCTAGCCCTTGATCTCATGGGTTTTTAATATTTTATTTATTATTTTTATATTATGCATATGAGTGTACTGTCTGCATGTATGTAAGTGCACCTGTGTCATGCAATGACCCTGGAGATCAGAAGGCATTAGAGTCCCGTGGAACTGGAGTTATAGATGACTGTTAGCTGCCATGTGGGTACTGGAAACTGAACCCAGGTTGTCTGCAAGAGCAGCCAGTGCTCTTACCTACTGAACCATCTCTCTAGTCCCTCGAGTTTTTGTTGTAGTTGCTTGTTTTTTGAGTCAGGTATAAAATAAATCTTTTATATAAACCTAAATAAATAAAAATAAAGATATAAAATAAATATTATTTTATTTTTTGCACGCAGGGTCTCAAGTAGCCCAGGCTGGCCTTGAACTTGCTATGTATCTAAGGAAACCCTTGAACTTCTGACCATCCTGCCTCCACCTCCCAAGTGCTAGGATTCCAGCATCCACCATCATTGCTCATCTTATGAGGTGCCGGGGACAGATGCCAGGGCTTCATACTTGGGAGATAAGCATTCTTCCTACCAAGCTCCATCCCAGCCTTAACCTCACCGTTAAGCAAACACACAGTCCTACGAACTCTCTCCCTGGAGACCAGTGGGTGAGATCCCACTCTGGTGCCCATTCCAGTACGTAAAATCCCCCAACCGACTCCACTGGAGTGTAGGTGACAAAGAGACAGAAGCCTGCCAGCACCCACACGGCTGGACTTGTATCTCCGAGGGTTCACTTAACCAAGGTCACCTATAGATAAGAACTTGCCACAGCCTGGGAAATGTTGGGATTTTCCTCCAAGCTCCCAAGGCCAAGTCCTTAAAAGAAAGAGGACAAGTGACCGAGTTATCAACATTTGAGTGAAAAGACGGGGAAAGAAAGGAGGTGCCGGGGAGGCCTGGACTCACAAAGTCCGTCCAAAAGCCCAGAGAGGAACTGACGTGCTGATACAGGCCTGTGATCCAGCACTTGAGCACCTGGGGGCAAGACGATTGCTAGGAGGTAGGTTTTTTTGATTGTTTTCTGAGACAGGGTCTCCTGTAGCACAGACAGTCTCCCAACCTGCTATGTAGCCAAGGATGACTCTGAACTCATGATTATTGTGCCTTTACCTTTACAATGCTGGGCTAACAAGCAAAATTCAGGTCATTTCTGTTTTCTTCCCCTTTCTCTCTCTCTCTCCCTCCCTTTCTTCTTTCTTTTCTGAGAAGAGATCAAAACCCAGGGTCTTATATATACTAGGCAAGCACGCATTCCACCACTAAGCTACATCCACTGCCCCCCACCCTGCATGCAAAAATACATAACGAGACCTTGTCTTAAAAAATAAAACAAAGAACAGAGGGGAGAGAGCTGAGAGATACCGGAAGGAAGGAAAGGAAGGAGGGACGCAGAAAAGACCCAGATGTACCCTAACTGTTGGAACCCTGAAATACTTTTTCCACACAAATCTAGTCACCTACCTAACCAGCAGGTCCCAGGAACACAGCCAAGGTCAGGCTGTGGGCTACACTGTGCCAAGTGACCTCAGCAATGCCTGCTACAAATCAGCAGTGAGGCTCTGCCATGACCCTGAACGTCACAGATGGTAAATCTAAGATTGGAAGAGCTGAGGGGACCTTTCTAAGACAACAGCCAGTAAGGCCCAGACCAGAGCCCAGGTGCATGGACCTCAAAGTTAAGCGCTGTCAATTTTTTGTTTGTTTTTTGAGACAAGGTCTCATGTAGCCCAGGCTGGCCTCCGCCTCATTATGTAGCTGAGGGTGTTTCTGAACTCCTGATCCTCCTGCCTCTGCCTTCTAAGTGCTGGGGACGAGAGGTATGCTCCATTACTCCTGGCTTATAGGAAGCTCAGGATGGAGTTCAGGGCTTCCTGCATGCTAGGCGGTCTCTCTACCAACTGAGCTAAATCTCCAGCCAATTTTTCAACTGTATGAAAACAAATACCCCTTTGGGGCTGGAGAGCTGGCTCAGCAGTTCAGATCACTGGCTGCTCTTGCAGAGAATCCAGGTTTCGTTCCCAGCACCCACCTGGCAACTCACAACTAAAAACTTCAGTTCCAAGGGAAATCAACACCCTCTTCTGGCCTCTGCAGGCACCAGGCATGAACATGGTAAAAAAAATACATACATGCAGGCAAATAAATATTCATCACATAAAATAAAAATAAATAAATATTAAAAAGTTTAAAAGTACCAAATACCCACAGATTGCAGCCCATTTTAGAGGCCCTGTGGGCTGTCAGTGGCTGGTCAGATGTGGTGGTAGACTGCATTTTGCAAACTCCCAATGTAAATTCATAGACCTCTGTCAGCAGATGAGACAGACTGGTTTCAGGAAGTGCAGTAAGAGCAGACTGTGCAAGCCATGCACCCTGCACCCTAGTCAATAAACTTTTACTCTTCCTGACAAGGCACCAATGTATTATCCCCAAATAACAAATGAGGGAGACAAGGCTGGAGACTAAGCCACTTGCCCAAGGTGACACGGGTCTAAGTGGTTTTGGATTGTCAACCAGGCAATCTGACTTGACGACATAATAAAATGATCTGAATAGGAAGGGTGGTATTAATAATAACCTAAAAATATCAGCGAACTGTGCAGGAGCCCTGCCGCATGCTTTCTGGATGACACCCGTTCTTTACTTTTTTTCTTTTTTGAAAACATTTATTTGTTGGGGATGCACATCATGACAGCACATATTTAGAAGTCAGAAAACAACTTTCAAGAGTCATTTCTGTCCTTCCACCATGTAGGTGCTGGGGACCAAACTCAGGTTGTCAGGCTTGGTGGCAAGCACCTTTATCTACTAAGCCATCTCTCCAATGCCTTTTTTCTGTTTGAGACAGGGTCTCATGTAGCCCAGACTGGCCTCCAACTCAATATGTGGCTGAGCATGATCCTGAACTTCTGGTCCTCCTGCCTCTACCACCAAGTGCTGGGATGACAGACTTGCATGACCACATGTGGTGTGTGCAGTGCTGGGAATGAATATTCATGTATATTCAACAAGCACTTTATGGATGGAGCTCTACACTCTGCCCAAAGCTATGGGGTAAGAATTCTTTTCAGTCCCATTTCACAAATGAGAAAATTGGCACAGTGTGCAAGTGATAGAACCCAGACTGAAATCACCGCAATCTGCTATCAGAGCCCATGTTCCTGACCTTGACTTTCTGTCCATCCCAGGCTCTCACAGCCTCATCAACCACACACCCCCCACTAGCCCCACTTACTGGCCACCCGAAGCCACACAGGGAACCAGCGCGTCTCATTCACAACCTCTTGGCAGGTGTAGTTGCCGTCGTCCTCCAGGCTCAACGCCTGGATGTGCAGGGCTCCAGCATCCTCTAGAGAGAAGCGAGGTGCAGCAGGTGGGAGGCTAGCATTGGAGGACAGCAGGAAGACAGGCTCTAAGTCATTCCGGTACCAGGTCACCAGGCCCCTGGGTCCAGAGATGTTGCCACAGTGCAGAGTAACATTCTCATGAAGTTCACCCACAGCCACGGCCTCCAGGTCTGTAAGGGAAGGCCAAAATGTGAGCCCCTTCCTTTATTTGTTTAATTTTGGGTTTGTTTTTATTTTGTTTTGTTTTGTTGACAGGGTCTTCCTGTAGCCTCAGTTGGCCTGGAACTCACTATGTAGCTCAGGCTGGCCTCAATCTAGAGAGATCTGCCTGCCTCTGGGATTAAAGGTAGTGTGTACACATGCACCACGGTGAGCTTCTGAGCTTCTTTCTTGGCAGATAGGAAACATCCCTTTGGGGGCAGATGCGTGTGCACACACATCTGTGTGGTATGTGTGTGTGTCTGTGTGTGTGGTATGTGTGTGTGTGTCTGCGTGTGTGTGTGTGTCTGTGTGTATGTGTGTTCCAGTATCGTACAGCACAGGCTAGCCTTGAACTCACTATGTAGCATAAGAACACCCTGAACTTCTGATCCTCCTGCCTCTACCTTCCAAGTGCTGGAATCACATCATACCTGGTTTATGTAGTACTGGAAACCGAACCAGATCCTTAGATCCATGTGTGTTTTAAGATGCAAGAACAGAGCTAGAGTGATGGCTCAGGGGTTAAAGGCATTGGCTGTTCTTGCAGAGGACCCCGATTCAGTTCCCAGCACCCACATGGTGGCTAACAACCACCTGTAACTCCAGTTCCAGAGGATCCAGTGCCCTCTTCTGGCCTCTACCTGCACTGCACATGCGGTGCACTTACATACATGCGGGCAAACACTCATATACACAAAATATACATAAATAATTTCTTTTTAGGTTGAAGAATACACAGGACCTCTGCTTCCACAGGGTTCATGGTCAGTCACCAATGTGACTAAACTTGGGAGTTGGTCACAAACACAGCCCAACTCCCCACCCACCGTCCATGCCTTTGCTGTCACAGCAGTGACACAGCACTGTAGCTCTGGGGTCGGAGTGTGACATACTATAGCCAATAGGATATTATTAGTAAGGACACGGAAACAGTTAACCACTGACCAATAGTGCAGAGGAAATTGAACATGACTGGACACTGATATCTGCTTTTTATTTTGTTAGAAGTTTTCCAATAAAACTTAAAAAAAAAAAACCATAGAGAATGACTATTAAGTCATAGAGAATAACCATTAAGTCACCAATCACTAGAGATATGCAGACTAAAGCAGTAATGAGATGATGGGGAGGCACTCAGAGGACACAGCGTTTACACAGCTGTAGGCAAAGCACTCATACACATAAAATAAAAATAAATAAATCATAAAAATTTTAAAGAACTAAAAGGACAATAGAGCAGAAATATGTGTTTATAGCAGTACTGTTCAGGATAGCTAACACATGGAAGGAGACCAAGTACTCACTGACAGATGGATAAACAAAATATACTCTACATATGCTTATATATTTGGAATATTATTTAGCCTTAAAAAAAGAAAGAAGAACTGGAGAGATGGCTCAGCAGTTAAGAGCAGTGGCTACTCTTACAGAGGACCTGGGTTGGATTCCCAGCACCCACATGGCAGCTAACAATTGTCTGTAACTCCAGTTCCAGGGGATCTGACTCCTTGAGCATTATACAACATGGGTGCACTTACATACATGCAGACAAAACACTCATATTCATAAAATTAAAATAATATTTTTAAAGGAAGTTCTGATACAGAGAACACTGCCCTAAGTAAAATAGGACAGTCATAAAGACACTGTATGATTCTAGTAGTCAAGAAGGTAAGAAAATGGAAGGTGGTCATCAGAGTTTGAAGAGGGAACAGGGACCGAAAGACGATGTTTAGTGGGGAGAGTGTCAGCTACAAAAGGTGAAGCACTGGGGAGGCCCTGGTGCAGCTCTAAATGTTTAAGTTTCATCTCTAGCACCAGAAAAACCAACAGATAAAAGTTATGGAAAAGGGCAGACAGTGGTGATGGACCCACAGCGTTACAAATATACTTACTATTTCCTAGAAATGGTTAGAAGGTACATTTCAGATTCTATATATTTGACCCCCAAAAAAAGTTTGTTTTTTTTCTCCAGTGCTGGGGATCAAACCCAGGGCCTCGTGCATGTGAGGCGAGTACTCTGCTCTTGAACTATATCTCCAGCTATTTTACCAAAAACATTAAATAGGAGTGTTGTGGTTTGAATGTGAATTGTCCTCCACAGACTCAAGCTGGTGACGCTGTTTGGAGAGGTTATGGAAACTTTAGGGGAAAGGGTGGCATCTCACTGAAGGAAATGAGTCACTGGGTGTGGGCCTTGAGGATTTATAGCCAAGCCCCACTTCCTGTTCTCTCTCCACTTCTGGACTGCTATGCAGTATGAATGGCTTGCCCCTCGGTCCATTCCTGTCACCATCATCGGCTCTGTTCCTCAGGAACTGTGAGCCAGAATAAACTCTTTGTTCCTTAAATTGTTTTTGTCAGGCAATTTATCACAGTAACAGAGAGGAAATTAAAACAAGGGCTCAGCTACTGAGTCACTGGCTCAACCACTGGATCAACCTCTGTCGTCCACGAGGCGCTGAAGGACAAGGGTGGACCCTACACAGGCAGAGCTAAGGTTTTCAGAGGTTCTGGCTGTCGTCCATCTTGATATGTGAGAGAGCTTAGGCAAGCTAAGTGGAGCCGCCTATGCAACCAGCCCAGCAGTGCGCAGCAATAAGCAAGGCCCATCCAGTGGCTGCACTCCCGCAGTGCTCGGTAGCTAACACAGGACTGAAGTGCTCTCATTTGCCAAGACGTCCAGATGGGGAGGAAGGAAGAGGCTTGGGTTTTGGTGCTACCATTCTGCTGGTCTTGATGTCTCAGGCCCACAAGACCTGGGGTTAAATCACTCTGGGTAGCTCTGTAGAAGAATGGGCTAACAGCAGGAGCAGGCCCTGTGCTGGGCTCTGGGCATTTGCTGGTAACAAGAGAGAGAACCCTCCAATTCACAGGCTAGTGGGGAAAACAGACAAGAAAGGGCAGTAAGGATACAGGAGGTGGACAGGATGATAAAGGCTCAGAAAAAGTTGCCAGTGCAGCCTAGGCGAGTGCCAGGCAAGATTTCCTGCAGGCAGCAGAGGTCTCTACTGGGTAAAGATGGGGATGGGAGGCCTAGGCAGAAAGAACAGCAAGTTCAAAAGCCTAGACAAAAGCAGATATGATGACCCCCACATGGAATCCCAGAACTCAGGAGGCAGAGGCAGGAGGATCAGGAGTTAGAGGACAGTGTGGGCTACATAGTGAGACTCTGTCCCAAAAACACCAAAAAAATCCTCAGACCGAAAGTGGCAGCTTCACCTGAAAGACAAATGATCTGCAGACAAAACAGTAAGTCAGAAACCGGGTGGCAGGGTAGCTTTTACTTATTTATTTTGGTCTTTTTGAGACAGAATCTCCCTGTAGCCCCAGCTGGTCTGGAACTCATATGTAGACCAGGCTGACCTTGAACTCACTGAGATCCATCTACCTCTCCCAGAGTACTGGGATTAAAAGCATATGACACAACACTCAACCAACAGAGTGGATTTTTTAAAATTATCTACTTGTATGTGCATGTACACACATGTGTGCAGATACATGCCATACTATGGCATACATGTGGAAATCAGAGAACAACTTTCCAGGGTCAGTTCTCTCCTTCCAGCACCAGGATTCTGGGGATTAAACTCAGGTCCTCAGGCTCAACAGCAAATGCCTTTAACCCACTGAGTCATCTCACTGGCCCAACAGAATGGATTTTATTGTATTATTTTTGTTTTATTTTATATTTCATCTTATGACAGTCCAGAGTGACCTTGAACTCACTATGTAGTTGAGGTTGACCTTAAGGTTCTGATTCACTTGTGTAAACCCCCCAGCACTGAGTGACAGGTGTGGTTTTACATGGTGCTGGGGATATGACCCAGAGCTTCATTCATGCCAGGCAAGCACAGTGCCAACTACCAAATGAGCTACAACCCCAACCCAAGGGTAGATTTTATGGTATGTAAATTATTATCTCAATAAAGATATTATAAAAAAAAAAAAAGAAAGAACCTCCACCTGCCTGTGGGAGATCTGCCCATTGATATGAAAGAGTGACAGGTGTCTGTGTGGGCCTCTCCAGTGACGTGGCACTCCCTCTGAAAGGCTGAAGTAGGCAGAGCCACAGGAAGGCCTGATTCTCTGCTCATCTTGCCTATACTATCCCCAAAAGCCTTTCAAGCCAGACAGGATGGAGGGGGAAAAAATGCTAACCCACTGTCTGGAAGGTAGAGAATGCCGGGTAATACTTGCTCTTCTCAAGCAACAAGAAACACTTAGGGGTGATCATGTAAAAGCAGGTGACCGCTGATCCTGGTGGTGCATGCCTGTAATCCCAGCACTCAGCTGATCTCAAGTTCAAAGCCATCCTGAGTTACGTAGAAAGACCCTTACTAAAAACTGAAGAGATGGCTCAACAGCTAAGAGCTCTGGCTGCTCTTGCAGAGGAACTAGGTTTGATTCCTAGGACCCACATTGCTGCTAATAACTGTCCATAACTCCAATTCCAACAGAGTCAATGCTCTCATCTGGCCTCTTCAGGCGCTGCACACATGTGGTACACATACATACATGCAGGCAAAACATTCATACACTTGAAATTTTAAAAATAAATATTTGTTTAAGGGAGAGAGAGAGGGATACAGGGAGGGAAGGAGAAAGATAGTAGAGAGAGAGAGAGGGAGGGAGGGAGGGACAGAGGTTCATTTTCCAACAATCAGGCTACCAACAACCAGGTTCTCATGTGTCGGCCAAAGAGAAGAGCTGCTGAGTTACCAGCGTCCTCAGACCTGCTCCTCCCTGATGCTTGGCAAAGAATAGTGGCATAGAGGCCTGGAACAGCCCTGGTACATCTGTAACCTTGGAACCTGAGCTAACTTCTCCCAGGAGGACAAAGGCCTGGTCACAAAGGGAGCCTTTGGAAGACACAGCCAGCCCTTCCCCTCCAGGTCTGCCTGCTCCACTTTCTCTAACTATTGAAAACTGAGTGTGGCCTTGGAGATCCTAAGTCCAGAGAACATAGTCAATGATTGGTGATGTCTGCCACAGACAAGGCAAGGGTGGATCTTAAAGATACAGGAATTCCATGCTCGAGGGTCCAATATATCCTAGCTTCACTGTTAACAAAACTGAGGTTCAGAAAACTAAAGGGAGAGACTTAAAACCACACACAAGGAGATGTGAAATTGTCATATGAGTCTTGAGTACTCTGAGTCAGAAGGATTTATTCAAGTCTCACACACCAGAAAGAGCCAATAGATTCTGCTAGATGGCTAAGCAGGTAAAGGTGATTGTCTCCAAGCCTGATAACTTAAGTTCAATTCCTTAGATTCATGTGGTGAAAGGAGAGAACCACCTCCCAGATTTCTTCTGCCCTCCACATACAAACCATGGCACACCCCCCCACACAAATAAATAAAAAAAACTTTGTGACAGTAAACATTATTCATTGTCAAGGGGCCCTTGGTTGGCCCCCAACCTTTCGGGCCTGGGACTTGAACGAAGGATGTTCCCCATGTTAAGCAAGCACCAAACTATACCTCCAGTCCCAGCAGAGAGCCCTCTTACTGTTGCGAGTAAGGGTTATACTCAAACACTCATCTCCCAACACAGGTTGGAGGATACGGTGCAGGCACAGGCAGAGGTATCATAGATACCAGAGGTAAGCCTCAGGGACATCTGTCCCAACTCAAAACTTGAAAAACAAACAGCAAAAATACACACACAGAAGAGGCTCTGGGTACCACATGCACTCAAGGTAAGGCAGGCCCCGGGGCTTGGGACATAAAACGTGCAGGGCATGTGGCCAGACTTGGTCACTCAAGCCTGTACCCCAGCACTAGGGAGGCTGGGGCAGGCAGACTGCAAGTTCCATGTTAGCCAGGCCTACATAGTAAGACCAAGACTCAGATTAACAGGGCACAGTGGTGGAGGTGGAACTTCCTTATGGGAAAAAGTGTTCCCCTGAAAGCTAGTTCATTCTAGTGGGGTCTCAGCTCAGGAACTCACCACCAGACCCTTGGCCTTCACTGGACTTTGGATGCTGAGAAAGAAATACTTGAGAATCACCTCAACTTTCACTCTCTGCCTCCAGCATAAGGTCACGGGATCAAATGCCCTGGGGCCAACAGGAACAGCCAGACTGGAGCTGAGGTGTGGCTTAGTGCAAAGATGTCTGCAAAAATATTCTTAAAATCATGACCAAAAAGGACCAAGGATAATAGAGAAAAAGAAAGTGGAACAAATTTGGAGTCACATGCGCTGGCCAGAATACCATGACCACTGCCGGGTCCCAGGTGGGAAGACAAAGTCTGTAGCCAAACCACATTTTCCCAAATAAACTGGAAATCTAGATTTCAGGAAAGTTTACTGATTTTCTATAACTGCTAAAAGTTAATTAATTAATTAATTAATTAGGGGTTGGAGAGATGGCTCGGCAGTTATACACAGCACTGGGCTGCTCTAGCAAAGGATGGGCTCAGTTCCCAGCATTCACAGGGCAGCTAACAGTTGTTTGTAACTCCAGTTCCAGAGGATATTTCACCACACGGGTGTACTTACATACAGACGATATACTCATACACATAAAATAAAATACAAAATAAATAAAATATTTTCAAAATTAATTAATTGTAAGAGCCCAATAATTAGGAATTCTTGCCACTTGCTGCTAGGAAGCTCAGGTACAATTTAACATCCAATTCCAGGTCCTGTACAGAGAGAGCAGCTGTGTGGGCTTCACGAGAGGACACGGAAAACAGCACTTCACAGGTATCTCGGGAAATTACCCACCTCCCGGCTTCACCTTCCCCACCCCCACTACCTGAGACATCTGTACACGGATTTTCCCCTCTGAGGAGTTAAACGGAAACAGACTTTTCCAATCATTACACATTCTTTGTATTTTGGTAAGCAACCCCCTGCTACTTTCAGTAACAATGCAATGCGGTGGAAGACTTGAGAGCTTTCTCCGATCACGTCTAGTGTGAGGGGAATTTCTGACTAAATCTGAAATTATTTCAAAACAAAAAGTTAAAGGAAAAGAGGGGGCGGGAGGTAAAAGAAGCGGCCGGCTTTCAAGGCAGCGGGAGGATGACGGGCGTGTGTGGAAATAAAGCCACAGGCTACAGGTGTAAGGCCAGTTCAATCCGGAGGACGGGAGGAGAGGAAAACAGAAGTGGGAGCCTGGGCTTGGGTGCGCCAGGACGGCACCAGACTGGAAATCTACACCTGAGCTTAAAAAAGAAAGGAGAGGAAAGGAAAGGGATTTTTTTTTTTTTAAGTCACACCACCACCACCACCACACACCTGCCCTTCGCTTTCCCCCAGCACCTTGCAAGCCCGGTTCCCACCTCCGGGGTCGGGGTACTTCGCCCTCCTCCCAGCGCCGGGGAAAATTCCTTGGGGCAGGGAGTAGCAAGCCAGGCTCTCCTGCGGTGGCTCCGGGTGGAATCGGAGGGAATGCAGACCCTGCCTGTGCCCTCCCCACCGCTGCCAGGGAAAACTCAACTTTGGGCCGGGACAGGGCGGGCCCCTTACCTGAAGAGACCCCGCGGGCCAGGAGCGCCGCGAGGCAGAGCAGGGCGCAGAGCCGGGAGCCTGCGGCCATCGCGCCCCAGATCCGCGCTCGGGCAGGGTAGGGCAGGGCCGGGCTGGGTCTGCAGGGCTCCCCGCGGCTCCGGGGCCCCAGCAGAGGGGCTCCGCGGGAAGGATGCTCCAGCCGAGCTGGGCGATCGCCTGGGGGAGCGCACCCCGCCCCTGCGCCCTGCCCTCTCGGCTGGCGGAAAACAACGGGCGCGGGCGCCCTCCCGCCTCCGGGGCAGGCGGGAGCCCAACTTCCTGCACCTTGGTCGGGAGGAGGGCTTTGTGCGCCGAGCCCAGTCCCACCGGGCCCGGGATGGCTCGGGAACCCGCCGGACCGGCCCGAGCCCTCTGCGGCCGCAGGACGCACCCCCCGCCGGTGCACTGCGCGCTGCGGGCCCCCGGCTGCCGGTCCCCGGGGAGCGCGGCGGGCTGCGGGGCTGCGGAAGCCCGGGCCGTCCCAGCCCCGCGGCTCTATCGCGGTGGTCATCTGGGTTCCCGGGCTCAGAGGCGGACCACAGCGCCGCCATCGCCGCTGGTGCACCGTGGAGCCAAGAGAAAGATGATCCCAGACCGGCCGGCCCAAGGCCACCACAGGACTCGGGTTCCCGAATGAACTTGGGTGGAGACCACGCTGCAAGGACGAAGGCCCGGGACGTGTTTCGCAAGAGTTTTGATTTTAGGTGCCCCCTCTCCACCCAGGCGGATTCCCGGAGCGCCACATTTCCGGGCTGAGCTCCCCTGACTTTCCTGCCAGGCTCTAGTCCCCCCATCTCTCTGTTCTGGGGGACAGTGCAGCTGCTGCGTCCTTGAAACAGACCTGGCAGGAACCTGGTGTTGAAAAACAAGAATGTAGTCCATGCAATGGGATATTCACTGTGAGCTCTACGAGGTGAGCATTCACACTTCCAGCTTTTCAGTACGTTGGAAAACGATGCTTATAAAATACAAGGAGTGCTGGGGACCAAGCTCGGTGGTACTGGGCCCTGGGTTCCATCCCCAGCACCATAAAATAAATAAAATACTGGGAAAAGCCAGAATTGCTATACAGGTCACTGGCTCTGTTCTGGAAGGCGCCGGTCCTAAGGTGCTGCTCCCATGAGAAAATCGTCTCGGAACTCGCAAAACAGAAAAGTGTCTTTATCCAGATGGATGAAGACTAGGAGCGCAGTTCTTTCCTTTTTAATCCTTTACTCTGCACTGTTAGCTTCTCTGGGGCACTCGCACTCCTCCTGCCCCTTTTACTTTGCGGAAGGAACTTTCCACCCTAACTTGACCCATTTCCTGTATGTATCTTGGGACCCCACAGGGAGTTGCCACTCAGAATATATTTGTTGAATAAATGAATATATATTAACATCAAGTAGATTTTCCTTGTTGTCTGACTCATAACCTCACTCGGGCCTCTAAGGAGGCAATCTTTCTCCCTCGGCCTTCTGAATGCTGGGAGCACAGGGGCCAGTCCCCACGCCTGGCTAAATAAATTGGTTTAGATGTGGTTCCCCAGCTCTTCTGGCAAGCATTATGCCTTGACGCCAAGCTATCAGTAAGAACAAAGTTTTGCCTGAGGTCTGGAATATTCTAGAACCTTGGTGGTATGGTACCCAGCAAGGGACACTCTTGCTGACCCAACCACAGTACTCTAGTCTTACAGGGCATTTCCTGCAATTCTTGAACCCAACACACTATTCTGCCCCTTTTACAACTCCAGAGGTCAAGCTCCAAGTCAACACCACTGACTGGTAGAAAAACCAGGACTAAACTCTTTGTTTCTCACCCCAGGTCCCGCCCAACTAAGTTTAAGTGTTGTCACTTCTTCCTGAGCCACTAAGGGAATGTGTGTCTGGATGCATGGAAAGAAACAGCTATCTCCTTTGGTTTGGGTCCAGGGGTGGTGTTAGGAAACACCCTGTTAACCAAAAGCAGTCAGCAAACACCCTGGCAGACTTAGTTAAGCATTACCACAGTATCTCATTGGAGAGGCCGCTCAGCCAGGGCTCTTAATCACAGAGTCCCCTGTGGACCATGGAGCATGAGTTGCCACATGTGTCTGGTTTTGTCTGCTTGCCCTGGGTGAAATGGTTTGCATTCACCCATCCAATGTGTACCTGAGAGGTAGGCATCTTCATTACTACTTTCCAGATTGGTAAACAGAAGGCAGAGTCACGATTTGAATCCAGGTTGAATCAGCCTGCTGCATTGCTTTACTTCCATGCTGGGGATGGAAGCCAGGGCCTGGTGCATCCTAGGCAGGTGCTCTGCCACGGAGCCCTAACAGGTATGCCGCATTTGGTGGGGAAGGATCTGACCTGGGCTCCTGCTGCTATTTGGTGACTGTTTCTGCAGCCTAGGTATTAGAAGACTCAAGAGATCTTCAGTCAATTATTTCTGCCCTGCTCCTCCTCTTGTCCCAAGAGATAACTCTGAAAGGTATCATAACAACAACCTAATCCTCTGGGGCATTCTGAGGCCAGTGGGAACCAGCCTGGGTGGGGACCTGCTCTGCCTGATGCCTCTCTTCTAGAGGAAGAAAAAGGTGGTTGACAGATGCCTTACCTGAGTTCCTTTCACGGCCCTGGGACCCAAAGGCCCACATCAAGAAAACACTACCAGCTGGGCTTCTTCTTTGGAGTACCTTCCTAGAACACCGACTCTCACACCTCTCCTTTGCCTTCTAGATATGGTAGCACAAAAAAGTTCCTGAATTCAGAGTTATCAGAAGAGGGGCTGCCAGGATTAGATGGAAAATTAACAGTTGTCAAAGGAGTCTGCTATTTTTTTTCTTTTGAGACAGGTTCTCTCTGGAGCCCCAGTTGGCCTAGAATTCACTATGTAGACCAGGCTGGCCTTGATCTCACAAGGATCTGCCCACCTTTATCTCTGGTATACTGGGATTAAAGGTATAAACCACCATGCCCAGCTTGAATCTGTTATTTTTAACCTTCTGTTCTGGTCTAGAGACCATAATGGTGAAGTTCAGTGTCTCAGAATCCTGTGATTTGGAAGGAAGCTCCATCTCTAGAAAGGGAAATTACCTCTGAGCAGGGGGAACAGGAAAGTGTCCATGAAGTTCCCAGAAAAACAGACCACCCACCCACAGGGGGCTGAAGAGAGGTGAATGAGCCACGTACCCTAAGAGAAAGATTTTAGCAATGGAAGCTATAAGCTAGGTCCCTTAAATGGAGGACTGCTGGGGGCCAGTGAACTGTGGGGAGAGCCCTCCTGGTTCCCTCTCCTCTTCTTTAAACAAATGCTCACCCATTGTATGTATTTGTTAGTCAGGACAACTGTTATTTCCCTAACTCCAAACTGGGCCATACAACTTGACTCGCATCTGATTTGTGGAGTTAGAAGGAACTTAATGGGCTGGGGGCATGGGTCGTGGCAGAGCACTTGCCTATCCCATGTGAGACCCTGAGTGCAATCCCTCCACTACAAGAGGAGGAAAAAAGACAGTAAAAATCAGGGTTATGGGGCTGGAGAGATGGCTCAGCAGTTAAGAGCTCGGGAAACGCACATAATTTAAAAATTAAAATTAAATCATTTTGTGAACAAACACAAGGCTGAGCCAGGCATGATGGCACACTCCTTTAATCCCAGCACTTGGGAAACAAAGGCAAGTGGAACAATGTGAGATCGAGGCCAGCCTGGTCTGCATAATGAGTTCCAGGCCAGCTGTAAGTACAGGGAGACCCTGTCCCAAAAAGAAAAAAAAAATTAACTAAATTTAATTTAAGCAAAAAAAATCTTGAGACTATCTTGAGAAAGTTGGCATGAAATATTTTCCCACAGTTGATATAAAAAAGTTGTTAAGAGGCTGGTGAGATAAGATTGGCAATTAAAAGCACTGAATGCTCTTGCAGAGGACCAGGGTTTGATTCCTAGCACCCACATGGTGGCTAACAACCATCTGTAATTCCAGTTCCAGGGAATCTAATGCTTTCTTCTGACCTCCGTGGACACTGCATGACATAGGTCTACTTACACACATGCAGGCAATACACTCATACACATAAAAAAAATTAAGATATTTTTATTAAAAGGTTGATACAATGAGTCATATGTATAGCTGAAGGCTACATAACAAGAAACAGTGCCAGACAGGAGAAACATTCTTTTGAGTTGTTGACCAGGATAGACCAAGAGACTCCGCAGATTACACAGGCTATTGCCACAGTCCTTGGTTACTTCCCAGAACTTGAAGTTGAGACCCTGCTGCTGAAGACAGGACATACTTTGGACACAGGATTTGGAGCAATGAGCTGGAAGTGACCTGGAAGCCATCTCCCCTGAAGGGTAGTTCTCATAGCTTTGGAGGGCACTATGCAAGCTGCTAAGGGAGAACATCAATCAACACTCCAACTCCAGCTTCAAGGCCTAATGAATGCATGATAGGCACAGTAAAAATTGGTGCAGTAGTGGCACTTTTATCTTGGGGATAATCAAAAGCCACCTAATTGGACTAAAATCTCACTCAGTGGGAGGAAACGCATGTGTGGTACTATAAATCTAGCCAAATATACATAGTTGGAGAGGTCAAAGATCTTAGAGAAAACCCCAAGGCTATTACATCCCTAGATAAATATAATTTCCTACCATGTACAAAATATGCATCATTGACTTTACAGACAAGTATCCCAGTCACTCTCTTCAAAGAATCTTCTCTTGCAGCAGATGGTGACTATTACAGAGTTCCACACCTGGCCACACACAGAGGATGTCTGTGAAATGCCCAGTCCTAGGTGACACATCCACAATGGAACCTCCACACCTAAGGCTGACAGAAAGTAGTAGAACATAGGGTAGAGAGAATGCTAATCCATCTCTCCAGTCTCCTCAATGAAGATTCTTCACGTAACAGAGCTCTATAAACACAAATGGACACAGATGGCCAAAACATAGAGATAAGAGTCTGCAGAATGCCGGTCCTTGGACAGGACTACTATATTAAAATCCACTCACCCAGGGCTCAAGGACCATTTCAGAAGAGGGGGTGCAAGAGCCAGGGAGGAGGTGCATGATCACATGGAAATAAGAGTCCTACAAGCTCCTGGAACTCTGCGCTATGAACCGAGAGTGGTGGTGTCAACACACAGAAGATCCATGCAAACTCAAGCATTCAAAAGCCCAGCACAAAATGGTGGAAATGGACAGCAGGCCCCAATCTTAATTGAAGAATTATTGGCAGCTGATTACTGCTGGGTGACGAAGAGCTGATCTTCCTAAAAGGAAGAAACTCTAGACATGCTGACTAGACCTCAGTAGATGAACTTTCACTGGGGGACATCTGAGGACACTAACTTGACATGATAGACCTTAATACAAATGACAGAATGTATGAAATCCAGTATGGGCAGGAAAGGGGGTATAAAGTTGATTAAGATGTTCTGTATATACAAATATACAATATTTGAAATATACAAAAATTCAATTTTTAAAAAGTTGATACACTCATTTCTTTTTATGTTTGT
The DNA here is from genome assembly GCA_035773235.1 of Eospalax fontanierii. Taxonomy (NCBI): domain Eukaryota; kingdom Metazoa; phylum Chordata; class Mammalia; order Rodentia; family Spalacidae; genus Eospalax; species Eospalax fontanierii. The sequence continues at coordinate 75,604,179 of CM069529.1, read as the reverse complement.
TTTGGTCATTTTGAGACAGGGTCTTCTTGTAGCCTCAGCTGGCCTGGAACTCACTATGTAGACCATGCTGGCCTTGATCTTACAAAAATCTGCCTGCCTCTGCCTCCTGAGTGCTGGGATTAAAGAATGCACCACCATGCCCAGATGATACACTTATTTCTTAAGAGACATTTGGTCTCTTCCCCCTTAATTATAAACATAACACACAGACAGAGCTGGCTGTGGTGGCACATGCCTATAACTCTGGCGCTGGGGGGAAAGGGAGGGGAAAGGGCAGGCAAGAGGATGAGGTATTCAAAATCATCTTTGACTACATAGCAAGTTTCTAGACCAGCCTGTGTACATGAAACCCTGTCTCAAAAACCAAGACCAAAGAAACAGGAAATATAACATGCTCATTCTTTAAAGAACGAAAAGTAGCCATCACTCATGTAGACATAAATACTTATAACTAGTAATTTCCAGTTATTTTTGCTAAATTTGATGCATGTGATTTTTTAAATAAAATAGGTATATTTTGAGTTGGGGCGATAACTCAGTAGATAAAACGCTTGTCACAAAAGCACAAGGATTGGAGTTCAGATCCCCAGAACCCATAGAAGTCCTGGGTGGGCAAGGCAACCCACCTGTAATCCCATCACTAAGAAGACTGAGGAATCCCTGGAGCAAGCTGACTGGCTAGACAGCCTGTACTTGTGTGCTCTGGGTTCAAGGGAGAGACCCTGCATCAATGAATAAGGTGGAGAGCCATCAAGGAAGATTCCCATTGTCAATCTTGGGCTCACATGCAAATCCACATTGCACATGCATGTCACTACATAAACATATACATGAAAAAAAAAAGTTATATTTTGGAGCTGAAGGGATAGCTCAACAGTTAAGAGCACTGACTGCTCTTGCAGAGGACACAGGTTCAATTCCCAGCACCCACATGGTGGCTAACAACCATCTGAAACTCCAGTTCCATGGGATCCTCTGAGGACATTACATGCAAAATACTCATATAATAAAAATAAAAATAAGTAAATAAGATATTTCAAGTTACATTTTACATAGAGTTTTGATCCTTATATTTTCTCTCAACTTTATATTTTGCACATATATAAAGTTGTAATTTTAAAATTTTTTTAAATTTTTAAATTTTAAATTTAATTTTAATTTATTAATTTATTTTTATTTTTATTTAATTTATTTAATTTATTTTTATTTTTATTTAAATTTTAAAATTTTTTAAATTTTTTAAAAATAAAATTTTGCTTTTATTTTTGTGTACATATGTCTATTACTGTACCCTTTTCTGTTGCTGTGATAAAACACCATGACCAAGAAATTTACAGATGGAAGAGTTAATTTGGTTTCGGGGTCCAGAGGGATGAGAGTCCATCATGGTGGGGAGGCAGGGCAGAAAGTAGCCAGAGCAGGAAGCTGTGCACCCACTCTTCAGGCAGGCACAGGAAGCATCGCGGCAGATTGGAAGTGAGCAAGCTAGATACTCTCAAAGCCCGCCCCCAGTGACTCATTCCTCCAGCATGGCCACACCTCCTAAGGGTTCCATGACACTCCCCAAATAGTGCTACCAACTGATCAAGTTTCAAATACTTGGGAGTGTATGGGGATATTCCTCATTCAAACCATCACATGGGGGACTACATACATGTTAGGCAATCACTGAACTACATCACCAACCCCCTTTTGAATTTTATTTTAAGGCAGGGCCTTGTTAAGTTGCTCAAACTGGTCTTGAAGTTCTGATCCTCCTGCTTCAGCCTCTCCAGTATCTGATTATTACATGCCTGGCTGAATCAAATCAATTGTGTGGTGAAACTGTACCTTAAAAGCGAGGCTTCTGCCCACCTCCTAAAGTCTGCAGTCTTCTTATTTAGGAGCAACCAGGCTCATCACTTTCTGAAAGTTTCAGTTATTGCTTATCTAATGCCCAGCTTTTAAATTTTCATTATTTTCAATTGTGTGTGTGTGTGTGTGTGTGTGTGTGTGTGTGTGTGTGTGAACCACAGTGGTCTGAGGTAGAGGAGAAGTTGGATTTACAGGTGATCGTTATCATGGGTCCTAGGAACAGAACTTGGCTCCTCTACAAGAGCAGTATGTGTTCTTAACCTATGTTCTATCATCTCTCTAGCCTGTAAAGCCCAGCTTCTTAAACAGTGAGTCATAACCCTGTATGGGGTGTAGTTACTGAGTTCAGGGTTGTTAAAAACTTGGCAAGAGAAACCTGTTTCTGAAGGGTAGCCACTGAAATGAACCCAGGATGTGCGGGTGGTAAACACCGGGGTGCAGGAGTTGCATCCTGCGTGTGGACTGCAGCCTCAGTTCTGGACACTCATGATGTCACATCATGCAAAGCCCTGCCTGAAACACCTCTGCTCAGATTGAGATCACTGTATATTATGAGTTCTGGTGCTTTTACTGTGCGTACGGAATTTTCTAGGGTGTTTTTTTTGTTTGTTTGCTGGTTGGTTGGTTTAGATTTGGGGTTGTTTTTTTTTGTTTTTTTTTTTTGTTTTTTTGGATTTTCACAATTTTTAAAATACATCTGTTCACTTATTTGTGTGTATGTGGTGGTGTTCATGTACCACAGTGCACATGTGGAGGTCAGAGGGCAGTTTGGGAAACTTCTGGACATGAATTCTTTCCTCCCACACTGTGGGTCCCAGGAACTGAACTTAGCTTGTCAGGCTTGGCAGCAAGTGCCTTCATCTGCTTAAGCCATCTCTGTAGCCCCCCCCTTTTTTGTTTCTGTATTCCAGTCCAGTCTTCAGCCATATAGATAAGGATGACCTCGAACTCTTGATCTTCTTACCTTCCAAGTTCCGGGATTCAATTTTCTATGCTCTTTAAGCTTTTATCTACTATTATTGTTTATTTGTGTGTGTGTGTGTGTGTGTGTGTGTGTGTGTGTGTGTGTGTGGTGAATGAAATTTCCTGTGGGTGGGGGTGAGCTCTTGGCTAAGTGATTGACAGGCCCAATCTTACAGAAGGAAACAGCAGTGTAAAGATCTGATCTTCAGAGCAGTTCAGAACATCATATCTCCATCCAGGGCCAGAGATAGTCCCCTCTCTTCACTAGGAGGCCTAAGGAGGGCCAATTGTGATGCTTTTCTCTCAAGTATTACTGGGGAAATGGGATGTGGGCTCTAAAGCTGACCATGAGGAAAGAGTCTGTCCTCAAGGACCTCCAAGGTTACTAATCCCGGTCTGACTATTTAATGCGATTGTGACATGGATCAGCATTTCATTCTTTTAATAGCCTACTTATATTCTATTATATGGGCATGCCACAATTTACTTAACCATTTATCATCTTGTAGACAGACATTTGATGTACATTTAGGCTACTAAGAACCAGAGGTACATTTTTCTTTGTTTTTGTTTTCTGCGCTCTACTCAGGAATGCACTTTTGGTTTCTGAAATACACTGTTCTTGCTTCCCTTGCTGCCCTACTGTGAACAGAATGCTAGCTCTTTTGGTGTTTTGTTTGTTTGTTTGTTTGTTTGTTTGTTTTAATCTTTTTGAGACAGGGTCTCCCTATAGCCCCAACTCCCAACTGGCCTGGAATTTGATTTGTAGACCAGGCTGGCCTTGAACTCACAGAAATCTGCCTGCTTCTGCCTCCCGAGTACAGAGATCAAAGCCGTTGGCCACCAAGCCGGGCAGAAATGCTAGTTTTAAAAGCTGGACTTTACACAAATTGCAGAACATACTGTAAATTCCATCTGACTGGAATTCAGTCAGGTTGTATTTTTTTAAACATTTTATTTACCATTATTGTGTGTACAAGGTGTGTCTGTGTGTATGTGTGTGTGTGTGTACGCACGTGGTCTCTTTTTCCAGCTTTAAGCTTCCTGTGTCCTGCATCTCATAAAATCTCCATTCTTAGTAAAAGGCCTTAATCTTCTTGTGCCACCCTTGAAACCCATGGTTTAATTTAATTTTATTTATTTTTTTTTGGTCTTTTTGAGACAGAGTCTCCCTGTAGCCACAGCTACCTGGATTTTGCTATGCAGACCAAAGCTGATCTTGATCTCATAGAGATGCACCTGTCTCTGCCTCCCATGTGTGGGGATTAAAAGTTTATGTCACTACACGAGGCACTTTATTTTTGAGGCAAGGTCTCACGACATAGCCCTGACTGGTCTGGAACTTGCTATGTAAACCAGGATGATGGTGGACTCACAGAGAACTCTGCTTCCTAAGAGCTGGGATTAAAGACTTGTACTACCATGCTCAGCCCATGGTTTGACATTTTCAGATTGCAATGCCATTCAAGTCACTTTCAGAGCCACCCTATAATCTCATTTATTTAAAGGGGAGGGGACAATGGAACTGGAGAGATAGCTTAGTGGTTAAGAGCATTTACTGTTCTTGCAGAGGACCCGGATTCAGTTCCCAGGACCCACAGGATGGTTAACAGCCACCTGTAACTCCAGCTCCAGGAGATCCATTGCCCTCTTCTGACCTCTGAGGACATTGCACCGCATGGATGTGCTTACCTATAGGCAGGGAAAACACTCATAAAATAAAAACTAATCTTTCTAGAAGGAAAGGGGAAGGAAGGTGAATGTTTTCAGAGACTTTTGGAGAAGGAACTTGAGAGCCATCAACACTGTACACACATGGCTGAGACATTACGTCATGATTCATGATTCAGCATGAGAAGACCACATCATACCCTGGGGGTGTCTCATCTCCCCCTCCTTTACAGTAACACTTGTGCTTAAATCTATATTAAAATCTCTTTCTAATAAACCCCAACTCTGTTGAACTAATTTATCCTGAAATTCTTTTCTGCAGCAAAGTCAAGAATCTGGGTTTCACTTGGGTGGAAGTCTCTGGAAGTGACTCCTCAGGCTGCAGTCAGTACAGGGCAGAGCTGGGTCTCTGGCCTCAGCCCTACTAGACTTGCTACCAGGGCTTCCCAGCTGATGGCTCACTTCCTGTAAGATTGTGTGAAGGTTCCCTCATAATACAGGTTGTACTTTGGTGTGTTCCCCAAAGGTGCATGTGTTGAAACCTTTATTCCCACTGGGGCAGTGTTGGGAAGTGGGGTTTAATGGGAGAAGCTTTGGTTATTAGAAAGGATTGATGCTGTGTTAGGAGGAATTAGTTATCACTAGAGTAGATGTTATAGATTCCATCCTCTCTCCCTCTTTTTCTTGCTCGCTTTCAAAATCGCTTATATAGCCCAAGCTGGCCTTGAACTTGGTGTGTCATTAATGATGACCTTGAACTTGTGATTGTCCTGCCTTTGCCTCTTTTCTGCTGGAATCACAGGCACGAAGGATCATACCTTTCACACAGAGCTAGGCTAGCATTCTAGCAGCTGAGCTATGCCCACTACCTTCCTTTCCTCTTTCACATACACTCTGTCCAGCCATCCCACCGGTATAACACGGTATGGTTTCCTTCTCCAGACAGGCACCAGAACTGTGAGTCCAGCAAGTATCTTTTCTTTATAAACTGTAACGCATGAATCCTCAGGTATTCTGTTACAGTACTAGTAAATGGACCAGGATGATAAAGAAGCTCTTGCCTGGCACATGAAGGAGCCTTTGCATCTTTTAATAAGCCTCTAATTGGTTACTGTTCTCATCCAACTTTATAGACGAAGGAACTGAGGCTCAGAGAGGTTAAGTAACTAACCAAACTATCAGCCTCACATCCATATTTATAAAATTAATGTCTCAAGTTCTCCTGTTTCCTTAAAGTGGTAACTTTTGTTTAGATTCATGATCTTACTATGTTGGCCTCAAATTCACGAGCTCAAGTGCCTGTCCTATCCCAACCTCACAAATAGCATTCAGGAGCACAGAGATGTGTGCATATTTTTGGCCTGAAGTACTAGCTCAGGAGTCCTGTAATAAAAGCTGTGCTCCCCCATTGCAGAAAAATACATGTACTTAGAACATTTCAAAAGCCGTTTCAAGGCTGAAATGGGGGTGCAGTTCTATAACTCTAGATTCTTAGAAGCCCAAGGTTGGAGGAAGTTGAGGCAGGAGGATTTCAAATTTGAGGCCAGTTTGGGCTTCATTGCAAGTCTCTGTCTCTAAATAAACACTTAAAAGGACTGAGATTGTAGATTAGTAGCATCTACAAGGCCCTGAGTCCAATCTCCAGTACAGCAAAATAACTCAAGAGAATATATATACGTACATATATATGCATATGTATATATACAGCATGTATTTCAAGAAACTTAAAAAAAACAAAGAAAACAACTAAATATCTAAAACTAGTCTTCTCAGGTCTAAACTGAAATTATAAACAGAATGTTTGAACTGGTATGGCATCACACACCTGAAATCCCAGCAATTGGGAGGTAGAGAGAGGAAGGAGGATCAGGAGTTCAAGGTCATTCTTATGTATATATGGAATTCGAGGCCAATCTGGGCTATATAAGATACTGTTTCAATAAAGAAAAAGAAGAAGAAATGAGAGAGAGAGAGAGAGAGAGAGAGAGAGAGAGAGAGAGAGAGAGAACAGAAGGCAAAATAAAACAACCCAAACCCCCAGGTTTTCTGGGCTTAGGAGACAAAATGAAAAATGTTACTTACAAACTTGGTCAGCAGGTGGCACACTCAACCCTGAGTGGACTCTGGATCCCAAGGCCAAGGCCATTTAGAAGGGAACTATTGGGCCCCTCTGAGAGGAACTCAAAGAATTTTAATTCAACCAATAGCCATGGCTTCCAGAGAAGGAAGGGAGGCCAGAGTTGTTAAGCATCTTGTTCAAGGTTGCAGCTCATGGGAAAAGCCAAGACTCAACCACGCATCCAAGTTCTGGTATTTCTAAAATGTATCAGATTTTACATCCCTTACACAGTTCAGGGGACACAGTGCACTGTCTCCTCTTGATAATTCACAGAACGCCCTGGTATGATTAAATTTCGAGAACTGGAAGGTATGAGCTATGCTATCTCTAAGCAGTAGAGACAATCCCAGGGCACTTTATCCCACTCCCTCACCCAGTGGCCCCTCACTGCTTCTTTATTAAAATACCCATTCACGTGTGATTGATTCCTTGTGGGGAGTGAGGCAGTCTGAATCTGTGAGTTTTTTTCATGCTAGGACCAATTTAAGGACAAGGGTTTATTTTAGCATATGATCTCCATAAAGTTGGCTTTCTATGTCTTAGGGCCCTGTGGAGAGAGAACATCACAGGCAAAGGACATTAACAGAGCAAAGCTGCTCACTTTATGGCCGCCAGAAAACAGGAAGGATTGGGAAGGGTTCAGGAAAGATAAACTTTCTAGGGCACCGGATCCACTTCCCCCACCTAGTCCCCAGCTCCCTGCAATGCAGTATAATGACTTCACAAAGAGCGTAATCCATTGATCAAGTCACAGACCCAATCCCCTCCTTGGAGGGAACCCTCAACACAAGAGCCTTTGGGGAGCATCTGGGATTCAAACCATCATAGGCATTGAGCCCTAATTAGGCATTAGCGAGATTCATTTGCACATTTGTGTGTCCTTAGCAATGTTATTCCTTCCTCTCCAAGTCTCAGTTTCTAAGGGGAGATGGTCACAAAAAGTTTGTAGCAGACAAGATGTTCAGTCTCCAAAACAGAGCTAATAAATTTTTATAGTATTTGAAATTTTAATGTGGTTTATTTTGATTCAATTTAGATCCACATTCCCATCTGCACCCCCTGTTATGCCCGTCCAATTTCAGTTTCATGTACTCTCTCTCTCTAAATACACACACACACACACACACACACACACACACACACACACACACACGTATATATGTATATGTGCCTGTAGAGTCAAACTTGTGTCCCTCAGTGTCTGTCCATTCACTGGAGTATGGTCAGCCTACTCAATTCAATCCTTAAAGGAGACTGATTCTTGCTCTTCCATTGGGTATTAGTTGCCAATCCTCAGGTTGGGATTTTAAACTAGTTTTCCTTCTCTGAGTATAAAGAAGTATTCTCACTGTTAATCATTACCTGTTGGCAGACTATTTGGGAATTTTATTTTATGTACAATGGAGGCACATATATAACCTCTGTGAATTCTGCTTCACTTTATCTGGGAGGACAGGGAGGTAATGAAAGGAAGAGAGAAATAATTTAAGTAGTTTGGGAAACTGCACTTAATTATGCATCTAACACTGACATTGGACCCAAACCTCTACATAAAACATGGCACTCTTTTCAGTCATGAGACCTCTTTTCAGTCATCAGACCTCCTGAGTACAGCTTTGCCTGGTTATTCACTCTAAAGAGTATGAGTAGATACCACATGAGTGCAGTTTCCAAAGGGAGGCCAGAAAAGGGCATGAGATCTCCTGGAGCTGTAGTTAAAGGAAGTTGTGCATCACAGGTGTTGGGAACCAAACTCTGGTCTAGAAGAGCAGGAAGCAAACTGAATGGTCTGAGCTATCGCCCCGCTTCAGTCCCTCTAAACAGAATTAAGATGCTGTAATTCATGGAAGCATCTTCCATCCCCGTATCATAAACCCTCCTCCCACCAGAAAAGATTGGGATAACTCCATGTCACCAAAACCCTTGTGTCTGAAGCAACTGGTAACCCTGAATGAATTCATGTAATCTCAAAATGGGTTAAAAAGAGCAAAAGTCTATTCCTGCGCAAGTCACATTTGTCCATCTAGGACTTTGCCCAAGAACTGGCTTGGCCCCTCATGTTATCTTTTCTTTGTTTACTTATTTTGAACTTCCGGACAAACATTAATTACAATGAAACCTTACCAATTCACAACTGGGGAAGTCATAGTAAGTTCAAGGTTGGTATTTGGTAATTACAGTTGCTTAATTTCCGGAGGACACAAAAAATTCTAGTAAGCTCATAACATTTTGATATGTAGAGATGAAGTCCATTTTAATTAAATTACCAATATTGTGTGCAATTCATATTAGTTGTGCAATCGATGAGTGAAGGTGTTGTCATGCAAGAGCATGACCCTCACCTCAAAGGCGATAAGCGATAGTTTAGCCTACAACAGATAGGAGTGACCATGGCACAGGAACACACATTCGGGTTACCTGAAATTCCATGTTTCAGTGTGAAGCAGTTTCATGAGGTTTTTATGTAACAGAACAAAGGAAAGTCACAAATCAAGACATTTTTCAAATATAGCAAAAGAGAAATCTCAGCTCTAGGCCTCAGATGCTCTCTGATGACCTTCAGCCTCTGGGTTCAGCTGAGTATGTGCATATATATATATATATATATATATATATATACACACACATATATATATGTATATATGTACGCAAATTTGAAAATTGGACTTTTTATCCAAATTATATTGAATAATTAGAAATATATATATATATGAAAGAATGAAAACACTTGAATATTTTAAATATGAAAACTAGTTTTGAGTAAAATAAGGAAAGGAAATAATATCACCATTTATAACGTAATTCAAACAAAATTAGCATTATTTTATCATTTAGGAATATACCAACTGAAGTATTAAATATCAGAAATATATAAATTATATATTTATATATAATAATTATATATAAAATATATATTACATATCATTATAAATTATTGTAATATATAAATATATAATTATAAACAAGTTTAAACCATTAAAAATATCTAATTATAAAAGAGTTTAAGGAATAAAAGTGAGAGGAATGACCAGTTACTAAGGGTACTCAGTTTCCAATGTAGTTGAGATCCGTACTATCCAGCATTTCTGGAGTCCATATGGACAAGTTCTCAGCACAGGCAGCTGGATCTCTGTGGGTTCAAGGTCAGCCCAGTCTACCTAGCAAGCTCCAGGTCAGTTGGGGCTACAGTAAGACCCTGTCTCAAAAAAAATTATTTTGACACAAATAGCATATGAAAACAATTATCCTAGACATACATGATTATACTTACATGAAATCTAAGTGCACTCAGAGGTGGGGAGGGCAGGAAGTTTATACCTCTGTCTCTTTAAGACATGAGAAAGGCTTAGTTGCCTAAAAGAACAAAAGGTGAAGTTTGTCCTGTAGACTTAAAGTAATATCTCTTTTTTCTTTGAGGAGCTGGATGACTGATGAGGAGGCAGAGCCTTTACATACGAAACCAGCAGTTTCCCTTGTCAGAGGTGACAGGAAGGACAGTGAATGAAATGTTTTAAGACTTCAGGTTAATAAATAAAGTATCCAGCACTTGGGAGACAGAGGCAGGCAGATGAAATTGAGGCCAGCCTGGTCTACATAGCAAGTTCAAGGCCAGCTGGGGCTATAGGGAGACCTTGTCTCAAAGAGACCAAAAAATAAAAAACAGAGTAGAAAAGCAGTTATTCCTAACACACTGATTTGGATCCAGAATGTGCTACTTCTGGGAAGCAGTTATCTCATTTTGCCTCAGACTGTGCTCTTGGGGGCAAGAGACTGGCTTAAGCCATCTTGGGGATCAGGTCTTATGATATACCTCAGAAAAAGCCATGTGCTGTTGCATCTGATCCAGGTGCCAGAGCATGGATTAGTCGAGGGATTTTTAAGTGGGTCTCTTGCCAGAAAAACAGAAATAAAGGAACCAGAAGTAGCATGCAAGCCATGCCTAGCAGAGCAGATAAGGCAAGAGCAGATAGGGAAACTCAGAACAAGGCTTCAGGATGGACCCAGCAGGAGCGCCCACACAGAAACTCCAGCAGTGACAGAGACACAGCTGCCAGTGGTCATCCTTAGGCGCCTGAGGAGTTCTCCTGTTCTCAGGACCTCCACTCAGGCCAAACCAGGACTTGTGGCTTCAGTTGCTGAAAGGAATTTTAGGACTAGTTAGTAAAATAAAGACAATTTAATGTAGGCCTAAGTGTGAGAGTTAAAAGCAAAAGAGGTGCACAAGGGAAAACAACTCAGATCTATCCAAGTGTGAGTAGAGCTTCCCAAAAGGAAGCAGCCTTTACAAATGAGAACTTTTAATACAGCAGGGAATCTCTCCTTTTCTGTAGTTTTTATCTTAAAACAGGTCATAATCTATTTGCATATAGAGCTTTGCTCTGTTAGGAGATAAAGAATGAAGGGCAAGGTCAGAGGACGATGAGCTGGGAGGACAAGTCTCAGAATTTATCTTTAGTTCTGAATAACCTCTAAAAAGTTTCAGGTTAAGCTTTTGACTTTACTCTCCTTTACCGCACAGAGATGTTTTACAGCTCTTATTATTGGAAATTATCAATTTTATAATTTATTTTGCTTCTTCAGCGTTTATATTTCAATTAAAGCAGGCTGCCTATTTTGATGTTTTAAAATTTTATTGTGTAGGACTTCTAGTTTAAGTGTGCAAAATAAGCAAATTTAGAGCTAGTAAATGTTCCTCATTGAGGGGAAACTTTACTTAGATTTTTACACTTTCTATTTAACATTTGTAAGTTGAATTAACACCTTAATCAAACCTACAACTTGCTGGAATTTAGTTTTCTTGAAATATTTCTCCATTCCTTAGATTAGACATGGGAAAGTGTCCACAGAAAAAGAACAAGAAGAAAAAAATTACTAATAGCAAGTTTAACAACCGGTCAGAATGAAGCATGCCTTCAGAGGTCTGAAAGCAACCAAAAATCAAACTGAATGTTGAAACACAATCCTTTCAAAGCAAAAAAACAGGTTAGATAATTTAAAACAAACAGTTTGAAAGCAAACCCACCCAAAAAGTTATCTACCAAATAGGATCCCTAAACAACCAGTTCAGAATAAACAAATGGACTGTTGACTAAACCGAGGAAGGTTCAAGAGTGTCTGGGAAAGAATTCACCACAGTCCAACCAAGGAGACAACACCGTATTGCTTGGACTCAGTGGGTTCATGCGGTACCTTGCTTCCGTCCAGGTGACTTCTCTGATGAAAAGTGGGTCACTCTTGAAGTACAAAAGTACAACTCTCACCTCAAAGGGGATAAGAGATAGTTTATTCTGGAGTTAAATATGAGTGATCATGGGAACACAGATTCAGGTGACCCCGAATTCCATGTTCCAGTGTGGAAGTGGTTTCAAAGTTTTTATAGTAACAGAACAAAGAGAGCATAAATCAAAACACTTTTCAAATATATTGGTGGAAACATGAAGGGGGTTGTTACAGCAAAAGAAAAATCCAGCTCTGGGCCTCACATGCTCCTTTGGTTGGTGGACGCTGATGGTCTGCTACATTAGGACATTCCAAAAGGTTTTATCTGTTACGGGATGTTAAGTCGGAAACAGAGGTGGGCAAAGAGTGACTATTTAGGGGACTAAAGATGGCCAACCCAAGATAAATGGTAATTAGGGTCTATCTGCAACATTCTAAATGCTCCACAATCCCTGAAGTTCTAATCAGTAGGTCAGCCTTTGCAGAGTTCAGTTTTAAGATGCAGTTATCTGGGAGCTTTTATTCACAGTGTGTATGAATCTCATTGGCTAAGTGCAGAGGACATGGCTTACATTTGCTTTTCCTGCCTCTATGTCTCCTCCTTCCTCTGTCTCTTTGTCTCTGTCTCTCTATCTTTGTCTCTCTCTCTCTCTCTCTTTTTCTCTCCTGGCATCTGTACTTTTCATTTTCTTGAAAAGTTGTCCTTCTCATAGCTTTTGAAAACATGATTGAATTGGAGCTGTAGGAACGACAAGGAGCAAGACGTGGTCAACATTATAACCACTTGCGGGGCATGTTGATACACATCTACAATCCCAGCATCCAGGAGGCTGAGCCAGAGGATCTTGAGTTCCAGGCCAACCTGGGGTACCTAGTGTAAGGTGTGAATGAGACCCCCAACAGTTTCGGACTCTGGAAGAAACCTGGAGCCAGAGCTTATCTAAGCCTTGCAAACAGCTCCAGATCCCAAATTCCTTGGCAGATAAGCAAGGAATTCATGAACAGCTCTGGAAAAGGACTACTTCCTGGACAGAAGCTTGCCTGAAACATCAATCAGATGTCATGGCAACCCCCTCCCCTAAAAGCCAGGAGGGGACTGAAGGTTTAAAAGGTTTTGAGGACTTGGACAACGTGCTTGTGCTTCTGGTGCTTGTGCTTCTGGTGCTAGTGCTTCTGCTGCTGTTGGTGCTGCTGCTGCTGGTGCTGCTCTGGGCTTTGAGACTCAGACCTGGCCTGATCACGCCAGCCCGGTTCCCCAGAGCCCCAGCCCCAAGATGGGGGTGAGGAGGCTAGCCTCCCCCATCTCTTCAGGGAGGCTAGCCCCCAAGGGGGGCTAGCGTTTCTCCACTCGTGGGTGCGGAGGAGCTAGTCCCATCTGGTCTTTTCTCAATAAAGTTGGGTCCTGTTAGCTGCCAGCGGAGTCCGGTCCCTTCTGTCTGCTGCGTTTCTCGAACCCTGAACCTGACACCTAGCAAGACTGCCTGAAAGATCCAAAAACAGCCAGTGAGATGACTCAGCAGATTAACAGGCTTGCCAATAAGCTTGACAATCTGTGTTTGGTCACTGGGACCCACGTGGTTGGAAGGTGAGAACCAAACTCCTATAACTTGTCTTCTGACCTCCAAACACACATACAATAAATAAATAAAAATGTAATAAAAAGGACAAGCAGCCAATTAGAACTGGTCATGCAATCACATGAATGGGAAGCTATGTCTGTATTTTCTGGGGTGTTGGAAAATAGAACAACTCCTCTCTTGAGGCTGAAAGCTGGGCTAGTTCTAATGCTCATTAATGGCTGTGAGACATATCACCATAAACTTCAAACTTTGAGACAGAAAGGGAGAGACCAATGAGCTCATGGGTGTCAGAAAAGTCAATTAAACAACAGAAGGATCAGGAGTTCAAGACTAGCCTATGCTACTCAACCAGTTTGAAGCCAGGCTGGCTACATGAGACCCTGTCTCAAAAAGAAATGAACAAAGCACTGTATCTCCTGCCTAACTTTTCAAGGGGCATTTTTGGTAGAAGACAGCAATGGGCGCGTGAAATGTGTTTTCAAAGGCTTTGAGATTATCAAAGAGATAAACAAAAACCACCTCATAGACCAGTTAGAGAGTGATTTTTCAGACCATGTCTCAGCCCAGGTCCCCTGGTCAGCAGCCAGCTTCTGTTGCCTGGAGTCACCACCCTCAGACTTTGTGATCCTCAAAATGGCAGTTCCTGATTGCTGAAGACCGCCACAGGACAGAGCCTGGTTTTGGTTTAACCCTCTCTTGAAGCCCTTTCCCTTTCAAGCAGAGTGAGTAACTGCTGTGGGGACCCACCACAACAGCAAACAAAACAAAACAAAGGTTTACAGACGGGTACAATGGAGTCTTCCCACAGCCAGTACCCACTTGAGCCCCAGGCTGAACCCAAGAGCGGACAAAGAAGCCGGAAAGTCACACAGACACTAGATGCGCTTAACAAGCACAGAATGCCTTTCTCTTTTCTTCGTTTCTCTTACTGCTTCTCCCACTTGTTAAATACATGCTCTAGTTTTATTATTATTATTATTATCATTATTATTATTCTTAAGACAGATTCTCAAGTATCCCAGACGAGACTGGAACTCTCTACGTAGTAAAAGATGAACTTATACTTCTTAAAAATATTTTATTTATTTATTTATATTTGTATAAGTGTATCGCTTGTGTGTAGGTAGGTACACTCATATCTTGCAGTTCCCACAGAGGTCGGAAGAGGGCGTTGGACACCCTGGAACTGGAGTTGCAGATGGTTGTTAGCCACCATGTGGATGCTGGGAATCTGCGTCTTCTGCAAGAGCAGCCAGTGGTCTTAAATGCTGAACCATTTCTCCAGCCCCGACCTTGAACTTCGGATCCTCCTGCCTCCACCTTCTGAGTGCTGGGATCCCAGGCGTGCACCACCACGTCTTTTATCCTGTGCTGGGGGCTTTGCGTATGCCAGGCAGATATTTTATCCAAACCACATCCCCTAGAGTTTTCATCAGCAACTGTCTCCGAGAGGCCCGTATGTTAGAGGTTAGGGCGGTAGCCAAACCCACTATTGAGGGTAGAACCCGTGAGGGGTGACAAGGAGAGACCTGTGGGCACCGTGAGTCTCCCAACCTCGCCCCCGCCAGGAGAGAGTGTTAAAACGACTCCTGTAGGCTGTCCTCGGGTTCCCATATCTGTGCGCGTGCCATGACACGTGCAAGGGCCCGACACACACAATATAGGGAAGGAAGAAAATCAAGGTCCTTTTGAGAAAAGCAAGGCCTTCCAGTTATGAGCTGCGAAAGTGGGGAAAAGATGCATGCAAAAGGCAACCGCGCAGACAGCCTCCAAGTCGGCTTGGCCGACGGGCTCAAGCCCGCAGCAGATTGCCTCGACCCTGGAACTCCAAGATCGGTCTTGCTCCCCCAATCAGAGGACGAAGAGGCGCGGCCTGGCCTGTGACTGGAGGAGCGGCGGCCGCCTCTGCGCATGCGCTCTGGTGGCCGCAGGCCCCGCGCGGAGTCCGGCCATTGCGTAGCGCGCGGTTTGGCAGCGCGTGGCCTTTCCTGTTCCTCCGGAACCGCCGGTCGCCGCCATGCCTGCGGACATCAGCAAGTGGGCCGGGCCGCTGAGCCTGCAGGAGGTGGACGAGCCGCCTCAGCACCCGCTGCGGGTCTCCTACGCCGGGGTGGAGGTGGACGAGCTGGGCAAAGTGCTGACGCCCACCCAGGTACCCCGCGGCCGCCCCGAGGAGGCCCGGGCTGCAGCGGCGCCGGGTGCACGGAGCCCGGGAGGCCGGTCCAGCCTGCCAGCCAGCCCTGGGTTTTCGCTTCCTTTGCCGGGTCTACGAGGCTCTGGAGGGGTCTAGACCCAGGAGCAGCCCGGATCGGGGCTGCTGGACGGCAGGGGTCATGTCCCGAGGCGTAGGCCTAGCCGCCGGCACAGGTCGGGTGGGGTGGGGGACAGCTTTTAAGTCCTAGCTGGTAGCGCAAGAGCCCCACACGACTGTGACGCGTTATGTAACCGGTGCTCTGCCAATTTCGTCTTTTGTTTTGGGGTCAAGAGCATGCTGCCTCCCCAGCGAGCACTGCAGCTGCTGGGCTCCAGGGCGAGCGCTGGTTCACCGTTTTTGTTTTTTCTTGTACTTCTAGGCCCTCACGCCCAAAGGGAAGAAACTGGGTTTCTGGGCACTGTCTCTTACCTGTTCCCTGTTGGGATATTTAGAGTGCAGGATTTTGCATGTTAAGTTGTAGGTTAGTTACAGGCTTTTGTCCCTATACCCCTCAAACCTGCCGGCTTCTGTGCATTTTCTGCACAGCTGTCAAATATTCAGGGAAGAAGGCAAGATCTCATGTTAACTGGCCCCAACTAGCCTTCTGCTCACCGCATTCAAAGATGTGGTCGCTCGGAATTGAATAAGATTAAGGAAGACCTAAAGACCTAGTATCAGGGTTGGAATCCTGCCCCACCTCCTTCTGTTAGTAACATAGTGTTGAGATTGTGTGTGTGTGTGTGTGTATAAAGGTCCTCAAGAAAGAAAGACAAACGGAACCAGAGACTTCCCAGAGTGCAGGCCTTTATTTGAGAAAAACAAAAACAAAAACAAAAAAACCTGCAGAGAGTGTCTGTAAGAATCAACCCAAGGCTGCTTATAAGCTGGGGTAATCGTAGTGCAGAGAGGTGGGAGGCTGGAAATTTTCTTTTTGGCCTGCAGTTGGCCACTGCTGGGTAACTAGTGGGTAGTCAGTGAAAGAACATTGGGTGATGGATAAACATCTTTCCTGATCAGCAGTTACTTGGCATCCATGGTGCAGGGAAGGCAAAAATCTGGAGAAACAAGTTGCTTTCCTTCTGGAAACCAAATTAACCATAGTTATGGTAACTGTCACAGTTCAACAGAAATGGAGGTCCTAACAAAATGGGTGGCCCTGGATAACAACCACACATGCATACACATACAACTTCAGCTTCTGGCTCTTAAAATATTCAGTGACTTCTGTTAATCTACTCTGTTGCAAACTATAGTGGGGATACATAGGTGAAACTATAAGCTTATTTTGTAGTATTACACAAATAAGTTAATAATTTTTGAAAAACCTGTTCTTTTTTACCTTTGAGGAATATAAGGTTGAAGAAAGTGTTGAGGGCTTGGCATCTCAGGTCTTTTAATCCCAGACTGGTTCCCTTTTACAGGTCAAGAACAGACCCAGCAGTATCTCGTGGGATGGCGTTGACCCTGGGAAACTGTATACCTTGGTCCTCACAGACCCAGATGCTCCCAGCAGGAAAGACCCCAAATACAGGCAAGTTTTGGGAAAAGAGAGGCAGTCATTCAGATGTGACCTACCTGCTCTAAGTCCCTTGCTGGACTTGGACACATGGACCTAGCCAGAGATGTCTATACCTAGGTTTAAGCCAGAGTGAGCATCTAAACTACAGATCTTTCAGTGTTCTCTTTTTGTATTTTTTCCATGAACTGAGGATTGTCCATATTTTTAAGTGATTAGGAAAACACTGATAGAATAGAATACTACAGTTCACATCTCAGGGTTCGTTAACAGAATTTTCTTTTTCTTTTTTCTTTGACAAAGGGTCTTATGTAGCCCAGGCTAGCCTCAAACTCCAGATCTTCCTGCCTTCAATTCCCAAGTGTTGGGATTACAGGTATGCACTGCAACACAGGGTTTGTATAATGTTGAGGTTGGAACCTAGGGCCTGGTACGTATTAGGCAAACACACTGCCAACCAAGCCACATCCAAAGCCCTATAGATGGGTTTTCCTGGTGCCTGGTTTCTGATTGAGGGCTTGTACTGAGTCCTCTCTGATACAGGCGTGTATCTGCCATTCCAGGGTAGAAGTGTGCTTGGCGTCCTCCTGCTAGCTGTGCAGTGTCAGCACTGACTCTGGTTCTGACCATTCCTTGTTCTTTTTCTGTTCAGAGAGTGGCACCATTTTCTGGTGGTCAACATGAAGGGCAACGACATCAGCAGTGGAACTGTCCTCTCAGACTATGTGGGCTCTGGGCCTCCCAGTGGCACAGGTCAGTAAGAGCTGCTTTAGGTGGAAGGGGAGGCTGGGTTAATGTTGGATTTGTCCAGGACGCTGCCAGAGGTGTAGAAAAAAAAAAATTATGTATGAGTGTATTGCCGGCATGTATGTAAATGCACCCATGCCATGCAGTACCAATGGAGGTCAGAAGAAGGCATTGGATCCCCTGGAACTGGATGACTGTTAGCTGCCATGTGGGTGCTGGGAACTGAACTCAGGTCCTCTGCAAGAGTAGCGCGTGCTCTTAACTGCTGAGCCATCTCTCCAGCCCCCAAAGCTTGTGTTCTTTATTTGAGAGCCTTCTCTTACCTATGGGAAATAGAAGCCTACTCGGCTTTCTTCAGTGTACAGTCAGATCTGTACACTGAAGAAATGTTGGGAATGTTGGGATTCTGAGTGGTCGGACCCTCTGTATAGAGCTGCTTCTTGGACACTCAGACGAAAATATAGGCATACATTTTTTTGTGGTCTGAGGATTAAACACAGGGACCCTGCATGCGGGCAAGCCTGTACCACAGCCTCTTCCTCTGCCTCCACCCCGTGCCATGCTCCCAGGGCTATGGGACTTAATAACTCAGGGACTGTTGTAAGATGCCTAGAGCAGGGTTCTGTAAGGCCACATAAGGAGCCAACATAGCGTTTGCATTGCCTCTGTCCTCTGCTCAGCGTTTTTCCTGTGCGATCTTAATGTTTCTGATTCCCGTACATAAGAAGTGATCACTGTTTCTATATTAATTTCAAAAAGATTGTATATCTTTGTAACCCTCTTGTTCTCCTCAAAATGTGGTTGACTATTTTGAAAAGATCTGGAAGACTGTGGTGACCCATATTGAAGATACACATTCTATATTGTGTATGGAAAATGTACATGGGTGAGAGAGAACCCTACATGCAAACTCTCAGTTGTCATGTAAAGGTCCCTGAGCTGGTGGAAGAGGCACAGTTACTGCCCACTGCTTGTCACAGAATGCTCCCATTCCCTGGAACAAGGCCATGGTGGTGGGTCGTGCATGACTTTCGAGCTTTTGTGTGCATGTCCTGCAGTGAGCTAGTGCCAGGAGCTCCCAGTAAGGACTTTCACTCATGGACTTAGTATGGTAGACCCAGAAGCTCCCATATGATTCGGAGGCCTCATCCACAGTGGGAGGGTAAAGGGACAGGTTTCCTTGGGATCTATTAAGCTCTCCTGGGCAGTTTTCAAATCAGGCAATTTAATTAGAGGCCAGATACACCTGGGAGTGGAGCAATTCTCCGGAGTGAGAGCTGTGTTCTCATTTGAAGAAAAAGCCTTATCAGTTCCCAGGGGTTTCAAAGGTCTAAGGTTCATGTAATAAACACGCAAGCTATAAGCTTTCTGGCAGCAAATTTGGCCAAGGCACTGTTCCCATCACCCCAGAGGGGTTTTAAGGTGACTTTGCTGCAGTTCTCCTAGAGCTCACCATTTTCCGGTACCTGTCTCCCTAGACTCCCTCCTTGTCTGTTCCTATGGACAGGTACGTGGACGGGATTCATTTGGTGACCTTTGGCCATGGTCATGTCTGGGACAGTAGTCCACCTCCTTCTGTTCATCAGTATTCCCTGGATCATGTGCCTCAGTCACTTCGTTCTTTTCCCTGGTGGTGCTGGACTGTGACCAGGATGCGTATCTAAGTTACTCTGTTGCTTGAAGGTGGACATCTAGTCTTAGAAATCATCCTGGAGTTCCTGTGACAGGTCTCACACGCTGATACATGTGAACGACTCTCCAGTTGTGCACTTTGCAGCTCCCCACCCAGGTCATCCGTGTTCTTGAACCACAGCATCCGTGTGTGTGTGTGTGTGTGTGTATGATGGATGGTGTTACGTGGCTTTCTGGTCAGCCCTCTGCTGGGTGGTGACTGCTTCTGTCCTTATTGACTATTCTCAGGTGTGCAAATTGCTTTTTAAGCTGATAAAAACATGAAATTTTCAGACAGGGTCTCATGTCCTATGCTGGCCTCAAACTTGCTGTGTAGTTGAGGAGGACCTTGCACTCCTGGTCCTCTTCTTCCACCTTGGGGTCACAGGTATGTGCCACCACACTTGGGTGTAGCATTATTGTGGCTCCAATTAGGAGATTCTTACATGCCAGTCAAGATTAATACCACTGAGCCATGTCCCAGACCCAGACTGTGTTCTCTTAACTCCACTTCTCTTCCCTGTGTTTTGTGTTTGAGGTAGTCTTGCTGTGTGTCCTAGGCTGACTTGAACTCCAGGCAGCCATCC
Organism: Eospalax fontanierii; assembly: GCA_035773235.1. Lineage (NCBI taxonomy): Eukaryota > Metazoa > Chordata > Mammalia > Rodentia > Spalacidae > Eospalax > Eospalax fontanierii. The sequence continues at coordinate 75,584,057 of CM069529.1, read as the reverse complement.
TAGGAGAATAGTGCCGTCAGGTTTGTCTTTGGTTAGGGATTAACTTCAGGGTGCTGCACATGCTAGATGAGTGCCCTATCACTGAGCTACACCCCCAGCCCTTTTTAAAAACTTTGGAGACAATGTCTCACTAAGTTTCCCAGACTGACCTTGAATTTACTCCAACTGGAGCAGGCCTTGAATTTGTATTCCTCCTGCCTCTGCCTCTTGAAGAGTTGGAATCACAGGCCTATACTACCAGACCCAGCTGTCTTAACTTTGTTTTCATTACCTTGTATTTATTCAGAGTGTGTGTGTGTGTGTGTGTGTGTGTGTGTGTGTGTGTGTGTGCGCGCACAGGAGCATGCCATAGCATATGTGTGGAAGTCAAGGACAATTTGAAGGAATCAGCTTTTACTTCTACTGTGTGGGTCTTGGGTCTTGAACTCAGGTTGTCAGACTTGGTGGCAAGCACCCTCATTTGCTGAGCCATCTCACCAGCCCACAAAGTAGGGGTTTTAGATGACAGCAGCACTTGATGTCCCCATGTTGGCAGTGGGATGGGCTCTCTGATGAGAGCACTGGGAAGGACTTGAGGAGGGCAGGAGGGATGGAGGAGCCTATCCCGGAAAGGGTTAAGGTGAGATTCTGCGTGTCAGAGGCTGCAGCTTTAGGCATCAGTGTATGGCCGCTTCCTCACGCTGCTCGTGTCCAGTAGGTGACTGACCCGACACAGTCTACCTCTGCAGCCCTTGGTGTTTGGTGGACCGGGAGGTCTAGGTTCCTCGCAGTTGAAACTTTTCATGGAAATGGGTTTTGTCTGCATCTCAGCCTCCCACCCACCTATGTCTCCCCTCTGCCTCTCACCCAGGCCTCCATCGCTATGTCTGGCTGGTGTACGAGCAGGACAAGCCGCTGAAGTGCGATGAGCCCATTCTCAGCAATCGGTCTGGAGATCACCGAGGCAAGTTCAAGGTGGCGACGTTCCGCAAGAAATACCACCTCGGATCCCCGGTGGCTGGCACCTGTTACCAGGCTGAGTGGGATGATTACGTTCCCAAGCTCTATGAGCAGCTGTCTGGGAAGTAGAGGCCACGGCGGCTGCACAGCCTTCGGATCCCAACAGTGTTGTCCAGTTAAACAGTGCATGTCATTTCTCCTCGTTCCTACCCGTCCCCACACAGGGGTCCTGAGCTAGTAGGATAGTGGTTTAGGGTGACTCTCCTGCTGCCTGTCCTTAAAATTCTAGATAACTTGTCCCAGGTTACATTTTTATTGAATTAATCTCCATCTGAGGGGATGTGTGGTAGTTGGTGGGGTCATTTTATTGTTAATAAGAGAGTAGCAACTCTGAAGGAAAAGATCTAGGTAAAAAGAGGAGGTGTAATGTGGAGGTGTAAGACCATGCAGCACAATCAGGTGGCCAGACATCTGTGTCCTGTCTGGGAAAAGCAATAGGGACATGGCTCTGTTGTGTGCTGAGGTCTGACCCACTGCAGAGCTGGGTGACAGTTGTCGGCAATCTGTAAATCAGTGCCTGCTAAGTCAGTTGCTACTCATCAGTGTAAGCAAAGCTAATTTGGAGTTGCTCAATGTTGTGTTAATTTTCAAATTAAAAACAAAGCATCGAATCCAGATGTTTGGGTATTTTCCTTATTGAGTCTGGGTTTCATACTGGAGAATTTCAGAAACCTCTGGGGCTGCTTCGGGATTCCATGTACTGGCCACAGAGGCCTCTGCCACCTGCTTGTCCAGGTGCTAGAAAAGGAGCAGGAACAGAGTTCATGCATGTCTTCAAAACCTCGCCAGGCATCAGGCTGAGCTGAATGCAGTAAATCATGCCTGTAATCCCAGCACTTGGGAGGCCAGCCTTGGCTACTGAAAAATAAGATGCACACCTTCAGTCCCAGCGCTCAGGAGGCAGAGGCAGGTAGATCTCTCACTCTGAGTTTAAGGCCAGCCTGGTCTACATACTGAGTTCCAGGGCAGCTAGGGCTTCATAGACTGTGTCTGAAAAAATAAAATTAAATAAAAAGAAATAAGGACTGGCAAAATACCTCAGTGGGTCAAGTGCTGTTGGACAGCTTGAGTCTGTTTCCCAGGTCTGGTGGAAGGAGAGAACTGACACCCACAAGCTGTTCTCTGACCTTCACAGACTGGCATGCACACACAAAATAAATAACACATTTTTTAAAGGGCTTCAGATCACATTTTCTTGCCCAGAAAACACCTTTGCTTTATATAGGAGGTCCTTAGTGCCTAAGAAGGATTGTATCTGTTGCTTTTATGTCATTGTACAGTACCTAACCAGTGTGAGAAGAGGTTTGTTTTGGCTCGGGGCTCAGTCTGTCACACCGCAGGAAGCCTAGCCGGGCTCTGTGGAGCAGTAGGACTGCATGCCCCAGACCCTTCTCATTCCAATGGACCAGAAAGCCAAAGGCACAGGTCTGGAACCAGAGGCTGGGCTATAACCCTGAAAGACCTGACCTTGGTGGCCTACTTCTGCCAGCCAGGCCCTACCTCCAAAATATTCCACAGCCTTCCAGAACAGCACCAGCACCTGGGGGAAAATGTTTCAAACTGGGTCTGTGAGGGCTGTTTCAGACTCAAAGCTCAGCCTGCTTTCTCATATAACCCAGGGCCACCTGCCCAGAGATGGCACCACCCACAGTGGGCTGGGCCCTCACACTTAGCAGTCAAGGGAAAGCCTCACAGACATGCCCACAGGCCAATGTGGTAGAGGAAATTCCCCAACTGAGGTTCCTTCTTCCCACATATTGCAAGTTGACAGCTCAAGCTGTTAAGCACAAACATCTTGCCAGAGTGGTTCTCTTCTCACCATGTGGGTCCCAGGGATGAAACTCAGGTCCTCATGTTTGGTGCAAGCCTTTGCCTGCTGAGCCGTCTCGTCAGCCCTGAGTGCTTACTACTTTATGTAGTAGGTCTTCAGTTAAGTCACTATATTTCACATTTTGAATAGTCAATTTTGTAGATGTTGCCTAGTATATTTAGCCCCCCACTTTGCTGTTTAGCTTATTTCTGGCTATTTGCTGTTGTAAATAAATAATACTTCAGCAAACATTTTTCAAATACTTTGCAAATCATTTTGTGGGGAAATTTCCTGTTAGAATAATTGTATCAAAGCATGTGTGCCTTTTCAGTTGTCACATACCTTTGCCCTCCAAGATAACACCAGCTGGATTTTGTTAGTGCTAGGTGAGTTTCTGCTTCTCCACATGACTAGTTTTGTTGACCTTCAAATATTTTTGACCACTTGATATCTACATATATTTAAGATCATGTGGCAGGGATCTGGAGAGGCGGCTCAGCTGTTAAGAGCTCTGGTCTTTGCAGAGGCTTCAGGTTTGGTTCCCAATACCCAGGCCACAGTAAATGACCATTTTTAACTCCAGTTCCAGCAGACAGGGCACTGCCTTCCCGCCTTCACAGACACTACATGCATGTGCTGTGCTTCCATACGTGCAGGCAAACACTCATACATGTGAAACTTTTTTCAAAAAATTATAAAATTGCTGGATATGGTGGCAGCTCTCAGGAGGTAGAGGCAGGTGGGTCTCCCTGGCCTGGTCTACATAGTGAATTCCAGGCCAGCCATTGCTGTAGAGTGAGATCCTGTCTGATAAAATTGGGTGTGGTGGTGCACACATACAACCCTGCACTCCAGAGGCAGATTTCTGTGAGATCCGGGCCAGCCTAATATACAGCAAGCTCTAGGCCAGCCAGCACTATTACTACATAGAGCTTCTTGAAAATTAGAAAATCATACACTATTTTTTTCTTAAGCTATTTTTAATGAGACTTCTTGCTGATTACAAGGGTTTTTTTTTTAACCTTTCATAATTCAGATTCCATTTAATTTCTTAATAGAGTTTTATAGTTGGAAAGGAGATCATCACAGTTTCTTAGTGTTCACTGTACTTGCTTCATTGTATTTATTTTTCTATAAAATTTAAAAAGTCAGATTCAGGGGGACTGGAGAGATGGCTCAACAGTTAAAAGCACTGGCTGTGCTTGCAGAGAACCCAGGCTTGATTCCCAACACTGACATGGCAGCTAACCATCTGTAGCTCCAGCTGTAGGGGATCCAACACTCTTCTGATCTCCGAAGGCATTTATGACACAGGTGCACTTACATACATGCAGACAATACACTCATACACATTAAAAAAAAACAAAAACAAAAACAACTCAGGATGAATTAGGAGCTATGATCCTCTTAGCTTCCTTCTCTAAACAGGTGTAGGAAGGGGCCAGTGAGATGGCTCAGTGGGTAAAGGGGCTTGCACCTAAGCTTGACCATCTGAGTTTGATCCCTGGGATGACCTGCGTGGTAGAAGGAATGACTCTTTTGACCTCTACGTGTGTGCTATGACTCATGGGCATGCTCACATTCATACCTGTACACACACGCACCCCAAATAAATGTAATTTTTTTTTTTTTAAGCAAACGGGTGTAGAAGGCCTAGACATGGTGGTACACTCCTAACTCAGGAAGAAGAGACAGGAAGATTGCCAATTCAAGGCTGACCTGGGCAACATAAGTAATGAGTCCAGCCTGGGCTATAGACACCCACCCCATCTCAACAAACAAAAAACAACAAAGCCCACTACCTTCACCACCACCAACAAAAACAACAACAGAAGATTAAAACAGGTGTAGACTCAAATGATTCAGAGAAAGGCAAACCAATCAAAGAAAGTGAAATGTCTGCAAAAGAAATTTCAGAACATATTTAAAAGGACATAGTAGTAACCTCAGAAATAAGGAGGTGCTGCTACCAGCTGGTAGATTGCAAAGGTGGTCTTCCCAAGGGACACCTAGCTAAGAGGTAGATGACCTGATTCTGAATCCAGCTCTAACTTCAGAGTTTGTAGCCACACAGCCTATGGGAATCCAGTATCATCATCCTTTAAAAGACCTGGGGGATGAGGGGGACCTGGAGAGATGACTCAATAGTTAAGAGTACTGACTGCTCTTGCAGAGGTTTGGTTCCCAGCACTCCCAATGGCAGCTAACAACTATCTATAACTCCAGTTCCAGGGGATCCATTGCCCTCTTCTGGCCTCCATAGGCATTGCATGCATGTGCATTTACACATGTGCAGGCAAACACTTATACACAGAATACAAATGAATAATAATTTGTTTAAATAAAAACTAGAAAAAATAAAGATGTGGGGTTATGGGATCACTCATCTGCTTCACTCACCTGACATGGTTGTTGACAGACAGTAGAATGATGTGTTGCTGGGATTGTCTGAAAAATGATTAAGTTGGATACTGACATCATAGGAACGAGGCATGGAAGCTTGGGACTGTCTCCTGGTCACGACCTTCCCGGGAGTGTGCCTTGAAAGTCTGGAATGAACTCGGGAATATTAGTCACTTCTCTCATTTTCGTGACACGTGACTTGGGGTAAAGTCCGTCAAGTTGGGGAAGGCAAGGCAGAGCCAGAGATAGCGATTCACGTGTGTCCACAGTCAGGAAGCGGAGGAATGGATACTGGTGGTCAGCTCGCCTCCTCACTCAGTCCAGGACCCCAGTCCAAGGCATGGTGCCACCCACAGTTAGGGCAGGTCTTCCCATCCCAGTTAACCTAACGCAGACAGTTCCAGGCAAACAAACCCAGGGATGTCTGTATTCCAGGATTTGATTCTAGCTCTTGTCAATTTGTCAGTCAATATTAGCAATCACAATAGGTATCATCTCACAGTACAGACTAGGGATTCAGAGCCCAGTGAACTTAAAAACATTTTTTTGAGACAGACCTTCCCTGTAGCCTCAGCTGACCTGGAACTTGCTACATAGACCAGGTTGGCCTGGATACCATGGAGATCTCCTGCCTCTCCCTAGTGTAAGGATTAAAGGCATGTGCCACTCTGCCCAGCTATTAAACAAAAAAATTTTAATGTATTTTTTTGTGTGCATAATGTGGGTACATGTGCCATAGTTAGAGTGTAGAGATCAGAGGACAACTTTGTGGAGTCATTTCTCTCCTTTCACTTTTAATGTGGGTTCTGGGGATTGAACCAGGCATGCATGGCAAGCTGTCTTTATCGACTGAGCCATCTTGCTGGCACACAGCATAGTATTTCTGAGGCTGGAAACTGGGACGTGCCTGTCATTCTTACCTCACACAGAAGGGGATAGGTGCCATGTCAGCCAGCCACCCTGGAATTCCTGAATTAAACTCTGATGAATGGATGAGATCAGCTCCCCGAATCACTGGGGAGCTGCTACCTCTGCACTATTTAAACCCAAGGGCACATGGCTGAATGGCATTGGTACATGGTAGGGTCTGAGACGTGGGAACAAACCCCAGAACTCCACTTTGATGCAAAGAGGGAAATTTATTTACATAATTTGGCAAACAAAGCAAATCAAGTGGCTAACTGGGCAGCAGTCCCTAAAGCCAGATCAGGGAACTGCACGCGCTCCCCAAGGGGCAACCCACTTTTAAAGATACTGTAACTGCATGACTGTGCTGGCTAGCTGAACCTTGGAATCGGTTGGTCCAGGACCTGTCTGTCCCTCGGGGGTTATTTGTATTGAACAACTCAGACCTCATCATTCCTGGGGTCTTGACTTGGTGCCAGAATGCGTGCTGAAGCGTTACACTCAGAATGTCTGGGCGGAGCGATTCAAACTTAAGAGGTCTGAGTTTGCTTTCTCCCTACAGTACACAGTCAAGCAACCTCAGATTCTACTGAGAGGTCTTCTTTACTTTGAAGGTGCTCCTGGGTTGGAGGGCAGATCCTCTACCTGGCTTCAGACTTACCGGTGCCTCTTAGTCCTGACTCTGAGTCTCCGCCTTGTAAGACTGCCTCCTGGTTCTGGGAACTTGCCAGGAAGCTTCCTGATTGGCTCTTCACATACACAATGCAATGGGCTTTCCCTCCTACTGTCTGTCAATAATCTGATCCCTCACAGTACCTCTTGGTACTTTTCCTGAGTGTGCTAGGCCCCCCACACCACCCCCAATCCATGGTCAAGTTTCTATTGCCGTTTAAAGATATGTCTGTGTTGAGGGCTGCATGGATGACTCAGCGGCAAAAAGCACTGGCTCTCTTGGCAGAAGAACCAAATTCAATTCCCAGCACTCACATGGTGGCTAAACAACTGTCTATAACTCCAGGTTCAGGGGATCTGATGCCCTCTTCTGACTTCTGCAGGCATTGCATGACATGGGTACACTTATATGCAGGCAATACATTCATACAAATAAAATAAAAATAATAAAAATAAAATATTAAAAAAGATGTGTCTGAGTTTATACATTCTCTGTATGTGTATATATATATTTGAATATATGTACATAAGTATTTTGGGGAAGGGACAGGGTCTCCCTGTAGCCCCAGCAGGCCTGGGTCTTGCCATGTAGGCCAGATCTGCCTGCCTCTACCTTCCAAGTGCTGGGGTTAAAGGAGTGGACCACCATGCCCCACTTATTTACCTTTGAGACAGGCTGTTAGGTATCCCAAGCTGGCCTCAAACTCAAACTTCTGGTCTTCTAGCCTCCTCCTCCCAAATACTGGACCTACAGGAATATACCACATTTGCCTGATTATGCTGTTCTAGGAGCAGAGCCCAGGGCTTTGTGCATGCTAAGCAATTGCCATGTCAGCTGAGCTACATCCCCAGACCTTATACAGATTTTTTAAAAATTCCTGTTTAAAAAATATATATTTTTATTTTAAATTATGTGCATATATGTGTGTGTGTGTGTGTGCATGTGTGTGCAGATTCCCTTGGAGGCCAGAAGAGGCCGTCGGATTCCCAGGAGCTAGAGTTACAGGAGTTACAGGTGGTTGTGAACTGTCCCACAAGGGTGTGGGGAACCAAACTTGGCTTTTTTGCAAGAACAGCAAGTGCTCTTAGCTACTGAGCCATCTCTCCAACCTCAATATATATTGGCCCTTTCACAAGGGCAGGAATTGAGAATGGGCTGGGCTAGGGAAGCAGCTCAGGGGTAGAATGCTTGCCTACTGTGTGCAAGGCCGACAGAGGCCAGACATGGACATGGAATCCCCTGGAACTGGAGGTTCGGATGTTAACTGCTGTTCAGTGCTGGGAACTGAACTCATGTCCTCTGCAAGAGCAGCCAGTGCTCAGACCCTAAACATTTATTTTGTATGTGCGACAGTTGAAGGTGTGTGCATGTCAGGGTGCATGTGTGGCAGTCAGAAGATGACTTGCAGGAGTTGGTTCCAACTCCCTGGCAGGTGTGCTCTGAACCCATCACTGCAACTTGCAGAGAAGGACAATTCAAAAAAGCACCTATAACAACCCAGACTTAAGGATTTGTCGCAGGCTCGCTAGACACCTGTCACCACTGATGGTGGAATTGACTACAGGAAGGTGCTCTGCCTTGCTGGAGACTGGTTGCTCTGAGATGTGAACTCTGAAATCAGGACTCAAGTCAATTCCCATCTTGCCACCATCCTTGGTCTGAGCTTATTTCCTCATTTGTCAAATGCTGGGGTGGCATTCCATGACATGGTAAGCAGAAGCAAGCAACCCCAGCTATCTATTCCGAATGAATTGGATTAGCTCCATTAGCATGACAGAAGACCTGAGATAATCAACGTAAAAGGAGGAACGGTGGTTTCTTTGGCTCAGTTTCCGTCCATAGACGCCTGACTTGTGTTGCTCTGGGTCTGTGGTGGTGACACAATGGTGGCACCATAGTTCCATAGAGGCACATGACAGAGGAGGCCTGTTTCTCTCTGGTAGCCAGGAAGCAGAGAGGGAGGAAGAGGTCAGGGTCTCCAGATCCTCTTCAAGACCACACCCCCAGTGACCCAACTTCCTTCCTGAGTCCTGCCTCCTAAAGCTCCATCCTCTCCATAGGAACATAGACTGGGGACCCATCATATGGCCCTTTGGGAGACACCCCAGATCTAAACTGTACTGATTACCCATCATCTTCCCAGACCTCACCAGTACCACTTTCAGATGCATTTCATACGGAAGCTCTAATGGACTGAGCTGCTAGAAGGCTGGGTGGTCATCGTCAAAGGCTTTATGGAGGGGTTAATGCTTGTTGAGAACTATTTTGAAACGATTTTGTCTGATTGGGTTGATCATAACGGAATGGACAGGTCACATATGTATGTGACAGCTGACCCTTAGGACATAAGAATGACCATCAGGCCTTTGCTGTATGGAGCATTGTTAGGGGCTGAGGCTCCAACTCAGTGGTAGAGTGCTGACCTAGCACACAGGAGGCCATGTTAAAAATTAAGTTAGCACTACATGTGGTCTCACCACGGCCAGTTGAGACCCAACTAACCCCGTCCCGCGTTCATGAGGAAAACAAAAACAATGCTCAGTGTCTAGAACTCGCAGATCTAAGGGCAGGAGAGTGTCCTGACCCCAAAACCATATTCTCCAAGCTGTATTTTTTACTATTTCATATAAAATTATTCTAGTGAGAGATGTTAGGGGATCCTCTCCCCTATAGTATAATGGAATCATCGCAATACTGGCTTCTCCTGCCTCCTCCAAAGCTCTGCCTTAATTTTTTTTTTTTAATTAGGGGGCTGGAGATGGCTCTGTAGATAGTAGTACTGGCAGCTCTTGCAGAGGACCCAGGTTTGGTTCCCAGCACCCGTATGGTGGCTAACAAATGTTCATAACTCCAGTTCCAGGGGAATCCTACACCCTCTTCTGACCCCTGTGGGCACTGTACAACATGGGTGCACTTACAAACATGCAGACAATGTACTCATAATAAAGCAAAACTAATAATTTAATTATTAAAATAAAAAAATTAATGTGTATGAGTGCTTTGCCTGCAGTAAGTACCCCACCTTCATACAATGCCTAGGGAGCCCAGAAGAGGGTGTCGGATACTTTGGACCTGGAGTTACAAATTGGTTATTAGCCACAATGTGGGTGCTGGGATTTGAACACAGGTCCTCTGCAAGAGCAGTCAGTGCTCTTAACTGCTGAGCCATCTTTCTAGCCCCAAGTGTGCTTTTCTCCTGAAGGTCCAATCCTCTGGATATATGCTCCTGAACAGTGTGGGACACTAGTGTGTATGTGTGTACATGTGTGTGGTGCACATGTCTGGAGTTGTGTGCTTGTGTTTCTATGATTAAAGACAGTGAGGTGCAGGTGACTTCTCTGCACATCAAACGCGGTGCACTGCCATCTTCAGTCCAGGAGAAAAGGAAGATCCGGCTGTACCCGAACATGCTGGGTGGAGTCTGGGAGGAGGCGCTGAGGCCATGGAGCACGGTTTGAAGAGGACAGTCTCTCCGACTCCTCTCTGAGGACCTGGAAGGGAAACCTGCTGCTACAAGAACACAGCGAAGCGATGTGATGAACACTTTTATTTACAAATATAATTAAAAGCTCCGACAGTTAATCATGCTCTTCCTTGGAACCTGAAAAATGGTTTTTGAATTTTTGTTTTAAAGTGCATGCAAAAGAAGTAAAGCCTTTTTTTTTTCATCATTTTTTATTGTAAGAAAATACACAGTTTGAAAGTGTGAATAATGCAATATTTATGACCAAAGATATGGGACTCAGGAAGGGGAAGGAGAAATAAATGGGTCAAGATGATCTGATTGAAAAGACAAGTATTGAACTCGAGACTGAACTGGAAAAGGAGGGGAGGTGGGGGCGGGGGAGGAACAGGAGGAGGAAGTAAAAAAATCTTGATCAGAGAAACAGTTAAAATACAATATGAAAATAAGTAATACCTCTCCTTAAATTCCTTCTATACACAAAATACATGATTTGCCAAAGCCCAATTTGTGCTCCTGGGATTCTGTGAGCTCCTTAGGTGTATTCGCACCCTCTGCAACGGCAGAGAATGGCAGGATACAGTAGAGTAGGCCAAAGACAAGGTAGACTCTTGTCAGCAGGTTCTTAAAAATCACAAGATCTCTTCACCCCCCTCCCCCGCCCCAAAAAAGTAATAATATGTCATCACGGATATGTACATCACAATTAGTTTCTGTAAAATGTATCAAATTCTCAATCTTTAATAAAACTTTGTTTTTTTTTTAATTCCTGATGAATAAATACCAAAAAAATAAAATAAAATAAAGTTATGCAGCAGCTGGGTGGGGTGTAAGGCTGCGGATTCTGTGTCTCTCTCCCCGTGAGCATTTGTTATTTACTTCTATTTTTTTTGCTTCACTTTCACAGATTGGTGGCAAGGGTGGACTGCCTAATGCAATATCCATCCGTATTTTCGTCATCATTGTGGGTTGAAATCTTTAAAACTGTCTCCGAGGTTTCCTTGGAAACATTTGTGAGTCACATCAATACCGTGATGTGGACTATGATCAGTAGGACAGCCGGGTCTTGGCCAGCTCTGAAAGTTGACACGGGGGAGGAAAGGGCCCCTGATGGAGTAAGAGTAAACAGGCACTAGTCCGACACGATGTCAGGAAGAGAGAGAGAGAGAGAGAGAAAGAGAGAGAGAGAGAGACAGAGAGAGAGGGTGAGAGCAACGCCCGTCAAAATGGGGAATGTAGTTTTGTCTGATTTTTTTTTCTGTTTTCTTTTTTCTTTTTTTTTTTTCTTATTTTTTTTTTTTTTGTAAATGGCAAAAAAATTTAATCTCATCTATAGTCCTCCTTAGGAAAATCTAATGTGACCAAATTCCCGAATCCCATTCTGAGGCTCTCCATGTCGAAAGTTTCCATCTCTCGCTCTTGTCTTTCCAGGAGGATCTTAATTCTCTCGCTGCGTTCCTTCTGCAGGGCGGCCAGCTCCTCTTCAATCTGCAACAAGCACAGGGCCTGAGCTCAAGCCTGGCCAGAGCCATGAGGGAGGTTCATATGCACCCACAGCACATGCACACAGGAGCAGGAAGGAGCCTAAACACATGGGTGGGTGCTGGACCTAGACACACATGGCAGGGGGTAGGGCAGACCTAGACACACACAGGAGAAGAGAGGAGCCTAGACACACACAGAGGGTGGGTCAGACACGGAGGACAGAGGAGGAATCTAGACCTTAGGAGGCCGGGAGGGCTGGGTGATAAAAGTCTTGAACTTTATCCATTATGTCTCGAACTTGCTACAAGGATAAAATGCTGGGTGGTAAGGGGCCAGTGCTATCTGAGGCTGGGCTGATCTAGGTCAGGGTCCTCCCTCAGCAGGAGGTTGCTCGGGAGGAGTCCAAAGATACTTGAGTGCAATGAGCCAGTATGATTTTCCCATTGAGCATCTGGGACTCCCGTGGCTGTAGGAGTTTAGTTCTGGATCAGGTGCACAGAAAGTGGTTGCTACACTGTCTCAGGGAGAAGTGGAAGAAAGTGAGGACAGACATAGAGATGTTACCAGCTTTGAGATGCTGCGTGTGTACGTGTGTGCACATGAAGGCCAGAGGGCAACCCTGGGTTTCGTTCCTCTGACACCATCCACCCTGTTTTTTTTTTTCTTTTAAGTTATTTTTGTGTGTATGAGTATATTGTCTGCATGTACCTAATTAAGTTATTTTTGTGTGTATGAGTATATTGTCTGCATGTACCTAAGTGCATTGTCATGCAATGCTCAAGGAGTCAGAAGGAGGCATTGGGTTCCCCTGGAATCAGAGTTACAAACAGCTGTTAGCTGCCATGTGTATGCTGGGAATTGAATTCAGGTCCTCTGCAAGAGAAGCCAGTGCTTTTAACTGCTGAGCCATCTCTCTAGCCCCTACCCACTTTTTTTAACAGCCTCTGAGTGGCCAAGCAGGCGAGGCTTCCTGGCCAGTGAGCCCCAGGAGCAGCCTATCTGTGTCTCTAGTGTTGGAATTACAAACACGCACCACCACACCTAGTTTGATAAAGTTTTTAGCTATGTGTCTGTTTGCCTGCATAAGTTTATGTGCATACAGTGACTGCAGAAGCCACAAGGTGTCAGATTCCCAGAAATTGGAGTTGTAGGTGTTTCTGAGCTGCCTGATATGGGAGCTAGGTACTGAACCTGGGCCCTTTGCAAGAGCCATCTTTCCAGTCTCTGCTTTTTTTTTTTTTTTTTTTTTTTAATGTGAGTTCTGGGGATCAAACTCAGGTCTTCATGCTGTACAGCAAGCATCTTACCCACTAAGCCATTCCCTTGGCCCTGCTTTGAGCTGTTTCATGTCACTGTTTCCATTTCATGTCCCCTAGAGTGCTGTCCAGAGGGATCTCTCAGCTGGTTAACACTGATCCTGGGTGGCACAGCCAGCCTCTCTTCATCTCATTTTTATTTAAAGAGCCCTGCCGATGGTTTTGTTTGAAAATGCTGGAAAACCACATTGTATTTGACTTTCTCAGGACACTGGACAACCATGCTGGTGGCCCATAGTTCTTTTGTAAGTGATGTCAACCAGCTGGGAGGTTGAGGGCTTCTTAGTGGAGAAGTGAACATGTTTAGATAGTCACAGAACCTTCCTGAGCTTTGGCATTATGGCCCAGGCCTGGGGACAATGCCTGCCTCTCCTAGGTAGTAGTTGGGGAACGCAGATGATAAATTGACAATTTGATCCCCGGTCACTAGGGAACACATGACCTCACCCCCCCTGCTGCAAGGCCCCCAGAGGCTCCCTACCTTCTGCTCCAGATGTGCTCTGCGCAGAGACACCCTCTGCTCCAGCTTCTGCAGTTCACGCTCGTGCTGGGCCTCTGTCTGCATCTTGATTTTGCTCTGGTAGGCGTTGAGCAGCTCCATCTCCTGCTGGAGCTGGAGCCTCAAGGCCTGGCATTCTGCCTCTTGAGCCTCGTCTAGCCGTAACTGTGGGTAGAGAAGACACGCTGTAACGCCGCTTGCGCTCACCACCCCTGGGGACGATTGGGAGAGATCTCCTCGCTTGGACTGAGACAGGCTGATCTTGGAAAAACAAAGTCTGGGGACATTCACAATTAGGATCGGTGCCAGTGAGTCAGCCCGGTGGCCCACTAAGTCTTGAGAACACCTCAGTGTGGTCTGAGATCCCAGCAGCAGGTGCCAGGAAGGTTATCCATGCCAGTGATAAAGCCCATGACCTCTGGAGGTAGACTGGTAAGCCCAAGGCCTGGCTCCATCATTCACTTTAGTATGGTACCCTGACAATTATTCAACCTCCCTTGTCTCCTTTTCATTTCAAGGAAACAACGATAACAATTCTTACTAAGATTAGCATATGTATTTTGGGGGAAGATAAGGCCTCACTGTGTAGTTCTGGCTAACCTGGAATTCAAATCCACAGAGATTCACCCTTCTCAGCCTCCTGAGTGCTGGGAACAAAGGTGTGTGCCATCGTGCCCAGCTGATTGGTATAAGGTTTTCCTCCCCGCCCTCTTTCTTTTTTGTTTTGAGACAGCATCTCCATGTAGCCCCAGCTGGCTTGGAACTCAGTGTGTGGACCAGGCTGGCCTTGATCTCACAGAGATCTGTCTCCCTCTGCCTCCCTAGTGCTTGGATTAAAGGTGTGCACCACCATATCTGGCTGACATAAATTTTAAATGAAATAATCTATATAAGATCTCAGGCATAGGACTCCATGCAGCATAAACATTCAATAAACAGTACTTGCTATTATTATTTTGGTTTTGACAAGACCTTGTCCATATTGAAGTACTTTAAAAAATTTTTACTTATATTTTTATTTTATGTGTAGGTATGTATTGCCTGCATGTATGTGAGAGCACCCATGTGTTGCAATGCCCATGGAGGACAGAATAGGGCACTGGATCCCCTGGAACTGGAATATGGAGGGGGACAGTTGTTAGCTCCCTTGTGGGTGCTGGGACTTGAACCCAGGTTTTCTGTAAGAACAGCCAGTGTTCTTAACCACAGAGCCATCTCTCCAGCCCCCTGAATTGAAATACTTTTAACCATAAAAGCAAAGAGCCATTTAGATCTGCTTAGTGTTACAGAAATGAATCCAATAGCCACACAACTTGAAGATTATGCTATGGTGGCTGTTATTCTCAAGATATGCTGTTGCTATACACAGCGCTTTGCTCTTGGTCAATCCAGAGCCTCAGGGGTTCCAACTCTCTTTCCTGCAGGGCAGTCCATAATCTCAGGGGGTGGTGGTGGGTGGGCACATTTGCTTTGAAGCAATGGAATATAGATACTAAACACAGCCTGGCCCAGTTTTCTTGGTTTCTAGTAGCACTTGAACTTTGTGTTTCACATCAAGATATCTAGCTCTTGCTCAGAGATGGACCAGCCAGTTCATCCCCAGAAATGCCAAGGCCCGAGTCCAAAGAGGTGAATGTTTTGGGCCGTTAGCAGGATGGAGGTTGGCCCCCAGTCCTGGGCTGGGGCAAGTCCCCACAGCAGCCCTTCAGTTGGTCTGGGAACACTGAGATCAGAGTCCTAGAGTCAGACAGCTTGGTTACCCTAAGTCTCTCTGTGTCTGTCTACAGAGGCCATTTCCCAGTACCCTCATTCGTCACCTTATCTATGACTGTGAGTGTTAACAATGCATTACAGCATCTGGAGTGAGAAATGACTACGGAAGTAATACGTCAGAGTTGTTTTAGAAAGTTACTGGCAGAGTACCTCCTTAGGACTTATAGATAAATACCCTTTGAACATTAGAGGGATATAAACTAAATTATGTTATATTTCCAAGATACCTTCTAGTAATCCACACTAAGCAGTCTATGCTAAAACCCATTAGAGAAGTCAGACAGTCTTCTTCCCATTGGAGAAGGCAGGCAGGGTTGCCAAACACATACTCAGTCTGCAGCCAGAGCTGCCAAAAGACGATTTCAAAACATACGGTGGCTCCAGCCTGGACTTCTTATGGATTCCCTTGGAACAGGAAAGAAAGTGACAGCCCAGTCTTTCTCTACTCTGAAGCATCTGCTATGAACTCTGTGTCAATGAATGGTGGAGAGGCTCATCCCAAGGGCAACTTAGACCACTGAAATATCTATAGCTTCTTTTGAGACAGGGTCTCATGTAGCTCAGGTTAGCCCTGAACTTAATATGTAGTCAAGGATAACCTTGAGTTTCTGATCCTCCTGTCTCTACCTTCCATGTGCTGCGATTACAGGTGCACAACACCATGTTTTTTTTTTTTGTTTGTTTGTTTGTTTTTGTGGTGCTGAGGATGAAGCCTAGGACCTCCTGGGTGCTAAACACGCACTCCACCAAGAGTGTTATTTCTCAACCCTCTCCTTTTGTTTCTGGTGCTCAGCTACTGTCCATTATGATGCTCTGTGCCAACTCTGACTGCAGGCGTCTCGGTGCTAGAAATCAGGTGAATTCCAGAAACTGGAACACATCATAGTTATAATGTAAGCCTACTATTAAGTATATAATAATATAGGCGAATACCATGTTTGCTTTCTACAGTGGCCTAAACAGAAGAGAAATGTGCAAAGGGGGGACCACAGAATTTAGCAGAGATCTAGGATACAGCTCACAAGCTCCTCCCAAGATGGATTAGAGTCCAGGCTCTATTACTTAGTAGTGCTGTGATTACCCACCCCCAACTGGGATCTGGAATGTTACAGCTCATAGGCCAAATGTGGCTGGTGTCTGTGCTTATAAATAAAGTTTTATTGGAGCATACAAACACACTCACAAGTTCTAGCTGCTTCTACTTTACAGTAGTAGAAAGCTGGCTAGTGATGGACACCCTGGGGTCCATAAAGCTTCTTACATTTACACTCTGACCCCTACAGAGAAGATGTGCCAATTCCTGCTCTAAGTGTTGGCTAAACAGAACCGCTTTCCTTCAGGGAGCCTTAGGTTTGAAAAGGAAATGAGGAATGCTTACAGGAATAGAGTTTCACAGTAACTACTCCGAACAGCTTACACTGACTGATGGCACGTGGGCAGGGATGGACAATTGTGATGAACACACTTAATCTGACCTCTCTCCTGTTTCAAGAGGTGTTGCTCTCCTCTTCAGCTGCATTCCTCACTGTGTGTCCTCCATCTCATATAACAAGTGCTCATTGGACACTTTCTTCCTAGGCCAGGAATCACCACAGATGCTATGAATCCAATGACTAATGACACAGGGACGAGCTGTGGGTGTGGCTCACTGGTACAGTGTTGCCCAGCATGCAGCCCTGGATTCCATCTCTAGCCCTGAATAAACTGGGCATGGGGGGGCATGCCTATAATCCCAGCAATCGGGAGATAGAGGCAAGGGGATGAGATGTTGGAGGTCATCTTTGGCTCCATAGTGACTTCCAGGCCTGTCTTGTCAAAAAACAAAAGGAAAATGAAAAACAGAGACAGGCATCGCCACTGCTACGCACCCAAAGCACTCTCACTTTCCCAGCACTCCAGTCTGACCCTCTTTGTCTTAAAGTGCTCAAACTCAGGTCACCAGTTGTCTCTGTGAGTGGCCCTTATCTGACCTCACCACCTGGCAATGCTCGCTACCGCTGCCATTTCCCTGACGCTCCTTGCCGCTAGCCATAAGACCCTCACCGACACACCGGGCGGTGTCTCCCCTTCCTCTCCGCTGTCTGTCCCCTTTCCAGCTGTGAAATGTGGGTGCTCCAGGGGCTTTATCCAGGGCTCTTTTCTTTGGCTCTCCCTACGGACCCCTGTCACTCCCAGTGCATCACTTATCATCTGATGGTCAAATGCTGCCACATCCTGGAAGAGGCACATTTCCGCTTTTCCCTTCTGAGGCCGGGTGCCTGCTGTTCTCTTTACTTCCTTGGCTTCTTGTGCCTGTCAGTTACTAGAGAAAGCTCAACCCAGGTGTGTCCCAGTGCTCAACATGACCACTACACACCCAACTTTTCCACTTCCCCCTTCCCTGGCCTGTTCTACAATCATTTTGTTATGTAAGTAAAAGGCACCGTCACCTACTATTAAGCTCAACCCAGAAGCTTGGACTGCTGCTCAAGCCTTCTTCTGCATCCCTACTCTGTCACCAAGTGCTCTCCCCTTGACCTCTTGCTTAGCTTTCCCCTAATGTAATCACAATTCCCTCATTCCATCCAGGCAAAGGCAGCTGCATCATCAGCCATTATGGCTCCCAGGTCATTCCTAGTGATAGTCCCCAATATTTTCCAGTCCACTGCTGTGAGGCTAAAGATAAATATTCTGAAAGTCTGCAAGCCCCGCCCTGTGACCTGGTCCCTGTGCACCCCTCCTGTCTTATTCTCAGGCTAGACCTCTCCAGGCTTTGTACATTCCAGACAGAACTGACCCGTACAAGTTCTTCAAGTAGGTTTTCCCTCTGCACTTGCAGCTCCTCAGTTTAGATAATTGAGGTGGAGAGGTTGTTGCTGCTTCTGCAGACCAGGCTAGCCTTTTCATCTCCATTGCATGCCTCCACATGTGCAGTGGCCTTTTCCCAAGGGTCCTCCATTCTCTCATACATTCTGGGAGGACCATGCCTTAGTCCTCATGGCATCCCAGGATGCCTGGGGCACAGTGCGAACACTCATAAATACTTGCCAGATGGATGGATGAATGAGTGAGTGCCATAGCACTCATCCTCAGCCTAGGACCATTTGAACCCTCCCAGCTGGCAGCAGTTTCCTTTAACTGTCTCCCTGGCTTGTTACAGGTCTTTGTCTGCCTCTACTGACTAGTATGGGAAAGATGGTTTCACATGCAGTTTCTCCCTCTTGGTCACTTGGTTATTTTTGAGACAGGGTTTCGTGTAGTTCGGGTTGGTCACAAGCTTGTCATCTGGCCAAGAAGATCTGGCTTTTGTGATCCACTCGCCTCTACCTGGCAAGCGCTAGGCTCATAGGGATCTGCCATATACCAGGTTTATGCAGTGCTGGGGAATCAAACCCAGCGCCTCATGCATGCTAGGCAAGCACTCAACCAAAGGAGCTACCCGCCTGGGTCACCCTTTCGATGCACAAGAATATCTCCCATTCCCACTGCTGTACTACAATGGCTAAAGCCACTGCCAAAAGCAGGGGCTCCCCAAGGTTTGCCATTCTTACTGGTCTCCGCACATTTGAAACTTTCAGTAAGAACCTTGACCTTGGCAGCTGGGACCTGCTCTTTCCTGGTCGCCTCCAGTCTTTGGGTGTTCATCTTCTCTGTGCTCATCTACCCAGCCTTCAAATGCGGACGTCTACCAGGCCCTGTCCTCAGCCCCCTCTCTAATCGCAACCTGTCCCTCTTACTTACTCTGAACAGTTACAACTGCCCCATATGGTAAAGGAGTGGAACTGTTTGTCTTTAATGCTGGTGAACCTTCTAAGCTATAGATTTCTGAATCCGTCTCTCCACACGGACACTTCCATGGCTCAGATGTCATGATCACCTTCCCAGGCCGCCGGACTCGGCCCTCCTTCCCTTCTCCTGTCTTGTTAAAATGACCACTACTCCAGTCAAACTGTCAATGTCCTTCTCAAACTCAGTTCTATCTACTGCACCCTCAAGTGTCCTTCAAACCTCCCCCCTCTTCGTCTCACCGGCTCCATTTGCTTGCCTCCTCCTCCCTCTGGTGTTGGGGATGGAGCCCACGACTCATAATAAGTACCCACTTGACCACTGTGCCTGACCTAGCATGCTTTCTCAAACCCCTCCTCCTCCTCCTCCTCCCCCTCCTCGCCCTGCCCCTCCTATTATTTTGTAGCATCCCTATGCATCTCTTTAACTGTATTTGCTACAGGAATACCAATACCATTCCGTTGCATAAATCCCATCCTGTTACTTTTCTTTGTAAACAGGTGTCAGCAGCTCTCCACTGTTGGAGAATAATGACTCATAGCCCTACTACCCCCCACTCTCCTCCAAGAAGCAAGCTACCTCCTGCTGTGGTAGTGGCTTACTGCTTTTCAGACACAGTCCTTTGGGGAGGACTAACTTTCAGTAAACCATTGGCTTTTAAGAACTGCCTCCTTGGGATACCTTCACAGAAGTATCTGACCAAGCTCCACCCCTGGCTTACCAACACACTGGTATCCTGGGATGTGGAACACCAGGAGGGGGCTAACCTGGGAGCATGACAAGAGGGTACACTTGTGTTTCCAGAGCTCTTCTCTCCCTCCCTGCCTCTCTTCCCTCCCGTCTCTCTCTTCCCACACTACCTGCCTTCCTATTTACATTGCTAGGGCTAGAAACCAGGGCTTGATGCAAGTGGTCTAACAATGAACAATATCCCCAACCTTTGTTTTTGTGAGACAGTTGGTCTCACTATATAGCTCAGGCTGGCCTGGAACTCACAATCGTCCTGCCTCAGTCTTCTGAGTGCTGGGATCACAAATGTGTGTCACCATGCCCACCCTTCTTGAAGGCTGGGCTCACTCTCGAGCTGTGTGAACTGGAGATAGACACTGTGTCATCTGGATCCCCCTACATAGGTCCTGTTTGCTTGGATGACTTCAGTTAGGCCTCTGGCTTCCCCAGACCAGCTTCCTGAGTTTTTTTGTCCACCCACAGCCCCCAATACTCCCAAATCTACGCACTTACTGTGTTGGGTTATTACTGCTCAATGATCTGACTTCCCGGCTTCCCTGAGAAAGCATGAGATGCCCGCCATGCCCCATTTGGCTAGCTCCCACTCTGTCTCTGAGCCCAGCCTAGCACTGGACACAGAGGCTTAGCCAGAGTTTATTCAGCAAAGACGTCTGTGTGTGTCCCTGGCTTGACTGTGAGTTCAGTGGGAACAGGGCCCACATCTTACTCATTGGCACCTGACAGTAGCTGGTGTGGTGGCTGGTAACCCTCAGATGAACAAGCATATATACACACGTGGTATCCAGCCCATCTCGCCCTCCCTATGTGCCACTGGGCTGGACTGGTGTGCCATTCCTTGAGCTCCATCTTATAAGACACACTCCAGGGAGTATCCACACGAGCTTGGCTTTATTCAACGTCGTCACTTCCTCCGTTCCTCAGGCAGGAAAAGAAACCACCAATATATATCCTAAAATTGTGCAAGAAGCAGCTTGGGAACCAAAGGCTGGATCTTGGATTTTCTTGACTCCCCAAGCTCTTGAAGGCGTGGCACCAAACCTACCCACTTACCGCTTGCGAGGCCATCATCTCATTTATACTCTGTTCATACTGCTCTGCCAAAATGGCGAGTTTTCTCGTCTGCTCGTCTTTCAATGTCTTTAAGATTGTTTTGTGCTCATTCTTTGGAGTAACTTCCAACTGGTGATTCTTGAGGGCTTTATACTGTTTGGTCTGTACTTTGCAAGTGTCCTGAAACTGTTTTTTAATTTGCATTTCCATGGCCTGATAGAATGATAAAGAGAAAAAAAAAAAAGACAAGTCAGTCTTTTTATACAGTATAAGCAAGGATAAAGAAAATAACACCGTCCACAGGGACTAGACTGAACTCTACCAGTGCTTTGCTGCTCTATGAAACGAATAGAAGTAATTCTGAATTTACAAATGGCTTCTAGGGAAAGAAAATGGATAGTAACATGGTGACCATTTAAGTCAGAGTGTGGAATATTATGAAGTTTGTGAAAAGGTTGGCGATTAATTTCAGAGTCTTTGTGATGCTTACTCTTTGCTGTTTTTTTCCTTTGTGTGTGTGTGTGTGTGTGTGTGTGTGTGTGTGTGTGTGTGTGTGTCACTATGGGCTATGCTCTTTCTGCTAACTTTGAACATGGTTTTGTAACCCTAATATATGCAACAGTCCCTAAGACAGCTGCAGCCTTTACAACAGGACCACTGCACTGTTCTCCGTTCTTTGTCCACACTTTTGCTGTGTGTGTGCGTGTACTTGGGTGTGCATGTTCGTGGGTATAGTTTTTCAGGCTCTATCTTTACTCTATTTTACTTAGAAAATCTGGAAGCTTCATGAATTTGTGTGTCATCCTTGCACAGAGGCCTTGCTTATCTTCTCTGTATCCTTCCAATTTTAGCATATGTGCTGCTGAAGCTAGCACTCCATCTTTATTTTTGAGATAGAGTCTGTCACAGACCTGGAACTCACCAAGTAGGCTAGGCTGGGTGGCTAGCCAGCCCTAGAGAGGCCCCCACCTCCACCTCCCCAGAGCTGGGATTATAGGCACATGCCACCACACCTTGTCTTTTCCTTTAATGTGGGTTCTAGGGGACAGAACTCAGGCCTTTGTACTCACAAGACAGAGTCTCCTGACTGAGCCACCTCCACAGCCCTCCTCCCTCACTTGTACAGAATATGGCTGAGGAACAGCTCCGGCAGATGACGTAATGGAGTAGGAGGGAGACAGGGATCTTGCAGCTTGGTGGCTCCCGAGGCCTCCAGGCTAGCTAAGCGGAGCCCTGGACTTCCCACCTGGGATTCTGGTTCTATTGGGGTTGGGCTGGGCAATGTCGAGTCTGCAGAGTGGCAGGTGTCTGCTGTGTGGTACCGGAAAGCTCCTTCTCACTCACCTTTAAGTTTTTTGGCTGTTGCCGGAGCTCCATGACGTGCTTCCTGTGCAGCTCCCGCTCCCGCCTCTTATTGTACTCCAGCTGGTTTTCCAGTTCAGTCTGGTGCTGTAGACGGATCAGATCCATGCGTAGCTTCTGTAACGTGTGCAGCTGCCTGTACTCTAGCTCTCGGGTGGACTCATCGTGCCGGATCAACATGGCGTGCTCCATTTCCTTCTGGGTCCTCTTCTTGTTTAGTTCCTGCACCCAGGAGCAAAAGACAGAGAGATGAGTTGAGGGGAACCAGAAGGGATGCGCAGCCTGGTGAAGGATGGCGCTGCTAAACAGATCCTAATGAAGTCCATTAGTGTTTGCAGCATGACTTACTGAGATGAGAGGCACAGTCCCTGGAGCTTTGGGTTCTGTAATGAGCTCACCACTCAATAAGTTCCCCACAGTCACAAATGCACTATCTAGAAAATGGGACTAAAACCCTCCTGGCGTTTTCTTAACTTACTCAGCCATGGTGCCTCTTAGGTGACATGTTGGGCTTGGGTGTACTTAAACTAGTGGCTCCCTCCCCAGCTGTCCACTAAAATCATTTGGGGAAACTGATTAACACTAGACAGTCACCCTCAAAGTCTGTTAATCATCTAGAACTCCGATGTCAATTTTCGTTTTATTTTTTATTTTTATTTTATGTGTACGAGTGCTCTGTCTTCGTGTATGTAAATGTACTATGTCGTGCAAAGCCTGAAGAGGCCAGAAGAAGGCATTGGATTCTCTGGAACTGGAGTTATGAATAGTTGTTAGCTGCCATGTTAGGTGTTGGGAATCGAACCTTGGTCCTCTGGAAGAGCAGCCAGTGCTCTTAACCACTGAGCCATCTCTCTAGCTCCCCATCCCCATGTCAATCTTAAAGGTTTCTCCACGAGACTCTGCTAGGCACCTAGTGTCGAGAATTAAACTGCTAATGTCTGCAATGCCCTTGGATTTCTGGAAAATACCATTTTGGTACAGGGTTGAAGTAGGCCAATTACCTATTTAAAATTTTTTTTGTGTGTGTATATGAGTGCAGTTGCCTACATGTATGTAAGTGTACCTGTGTCATACAATGCCTGCAGAGGTCAGAAGAGGGCATCAGATTCTCCTGGAACTGGAATTACAGATGGTTGTTAGCCACCATGTGGGTGTTGGGAATTGAACCTGGGTCCTCACCAAGATCAGTCAGTGCTCTTAACCACTGAGCCATCTCTCCATCCCCCAATTATCTATTTTTTAAAGGCAGAGTGTGGGGCATGCTGGAGAGAGCAGAGGGTACCTTTCCGCTGCATCTTTTCTATTAAAGGCTGTCTGATCATTTTCCACTAATCACTTAGTACTTCTCTTGTTTTTTTTTTTGTGGTGTTGGGGACTGAGCCCTGAACCTTGAGTGTCTAGGAAGTGCTCTCCCGCGGAGCGATAACCGAACCTCTTCTCACTGCTGTCTGTGCATGCCTGATGCTTTCTCTCCTTCCTTCTTCCCTCCCTCCCTTCCTTGCAGAAGCGAGGAAGGACAGCACATTAGGAGAAAAAAAAAAGAAGTTGGGTAAAACTTTGAAATTATTTCAGTTTTTCCTCCCTAAAACTGCCACCCCAGGCTAAGCACTTTCCAGGCAAGGGTTCTACCCCTGAGCTATATTCCCAGCCCTTGAGATTATTCCTAAAGGCACTAGTTACAGAGACTTGGATGCACAAAACAGCTAAGACTGCTACTCAACCTGCGGAAACCTAACGGTGAAGTGCCACAGACACTTGTTGAAGGATGTGTGCTTACATCACACTGGATCTGAGAGGACCAGGGAGCCTAACTTGGGCCAATCTATTTTCTAGGAATTTGGAGATTTGACTTGGGGCTCAGGGTCTGCTCATCTCGTGGTGGCTGGAGAGAGGGCACACCAGAGATACACTTAGGGTGCTCACCTGCTGCTACAAGGGTGAGTTAGAGAGAGCAGGGACTAAATTCTGGTCAGAGTCCCTGATGGCTGCTAAGCTTTTCTCAAAGTCCAGCTGTGCTGATGGCGACTGAGTTTCTCAAGGAACTGTTCCTGCATTTCTATAGTGTTCCTGTTTGGATTTCAGGACTTCAGCTAGCCCAGATATGTTTCGGTTACCATGTAAGCAAAAGAGTGCAAATTAGCCCAGGGAAATGAGTTGTATTTCTAAATTGTAAAGAAAAGAGAGCAAGACTAGAAGAGAGAAGAACTTGCTAAGAGGTCAGAGGCCATAAATGAGCTCTAGGCCAGTTGAGCCTAGAGGGGCAGGATGCCTCTCTCCGTTTCTCTCTCCCTCCCTCCCTCTCTCTCAGCATCTGTGAGGGGAGAAGATGCAAGCAATTTGTGTTTTCAGGAATGTGGGGGCCATGTCTGTCAGTGGCTGAGAGAATATGGCACATCTGGGCCCTACATCCATTAAGAGGGAGCCCTGAACATCTTTCTCCTGAGTCTAGGCTTTTCTTTCTGGGTTTATTTTTTTTCTCTTCACCTAGGCCACCAAATGTCTTCTTTCAAAGATCAACAAGTGGCTCCTAGATGGCACCACAGGTAAATGAGCCCTTCCCACAGAGAAGATGATCCTAGACCAAGAACTCAGAGCCAAGTAGAGTGAGTGAAAGTCCTGGTTCCATGGCCACTGTGTCATTTTGACCTTGAAGTTCAGAAGTCCCAATGCTGGACATTTATATTTCCATATTTGCCTAAATCAGCCCAAACTGGCCTGGAGAGATGTCTCAGAGGTTCAAAGTGCTCACTTTCCTCTTTCGGAGGACCAGCACCCATACGGTGGCTAACAATCATTCATAACGTCAGTTCCTCTTCTGACTTTCACAGGCACCAGGCACACACATGGTAGACATACTACATGCAGGGAAAACACTCATACACATAAAAAAGTTCAGATTGACTTCAAGTTGCCTAGAGTCTAAAAATAAAAGACACTAAGCAAACACTTTTGCTGTTGAATGGAGTAGCTTTGAATGCTGAGGATACCTGCATCAGGATGCTCTGGGTTATGAGTCATTTACACCAAATTTTCCAGCTACTGTTGACTGGTGCTAACGTTTGGGAATCATCAGAACAGTGCTCAGGTGATAGTCAGTTTTGGCCCCTCTGTTGACACATTGTCTATAGCTTTGGGCAAAACTCTATACATATACTTTAGTTTCTTTAGGCATGAAGTCAGGGTATCACATCCCACCCGGTATTCCCACGCTTGTGGAAGTAAAATGACAGACTTAAGAAAGTGCTGCAGAATGTGTGTCATTGTTTGTGTTCAGGGTGTTCAGGAATGAACAGCTGGCACAGGGTATTTTAAAAATCTAGTTTTTACAGACTATTAGGAAACAGAAACGTGATATTGAGATGCATTTTGGTTATACTTTATGGGCTGGTCCCTTTATCTTGACTTCATACATCTGAGCTGCTGAGGTGTAAGGAAGTCAGCTGCTATAATAGTTTAAACCATAGGAAAATCCTCTGCCATTCAGCTTAGCAAGAGTCCAGTGCTGTGCCTACAATAACACGTAACATACAATGCACTTTCAGTGGGTTTTATTTTTAAGTGTGTGTGTGTGTGTGTGTGTGTGTGTGTGTGTGTGCGCATGTGCGCGTGGTGGGGAGGGTCTTGCTGTGTTTCCCAGGCTGGTTTCCAACTCCTGAACTCAGGTGATTCTTCTGCTTCGGTATCAGTTTCCTGAGTAGCTGGGACTTCCGGTGTGCACTACCACACCAGTTCTTAATGTTTAAAAACGTGGCATACATCTTAACTCTAATCATGTCCCTATAAGATTGTGACCTTGCAAAGTTTGGGGGAGTTGTATTTTTGTTGTTGTCATTTGTTTATTTTAGACAAGACTCATGTAGTGAAGTTGTCCAGGAACTTGCAGGACAAGCAGACAAAGCTGGCCCTGAACACAGAGTTCCACCTGCTCCGGAGTCTGGGATTAAGGGCGTGCACTGCTGTGCATGGCTCCTTGCAAAGATGTTGATATGTAACTGTGAGGTACTTGGGGATCAATGGTCTAAGGTAACATACAATTTCCATAAAGTAGAAGAAGGGAGGCCAGAACTGTGGCTTCTAGGTTTTCAGCATTTTCCATGGAAAGATGTCTCAGGTGAGTAGCTTCTATTTTCTTGTTTTACTACTTTTCTGCCTGAGGCACAATGCTCTGTATGACACAGATGTTCTGGTACAGGTTAGAACCATATGTGTCCAGAGCTTATATAAACTCAACGAAGCGAGCTGAAGCGACTCAGACGGTGCTGGTGGTCCTGCCAATGATGTACTCAGGGTTCACATGCCCTGGGGGATGTGTGTGGGAGGCCTGCAGCAGCCCTCCCTGAAACCACACTCTGTACACAGGCAGCTTACCAAGCTAAGTGTGAAGCTAAGGGCTGCGACACCTGCATCTCAGGCAAGATGGTCCCTGGACACCTTCCATCCCTTTTGTCTTACCTGCTGACAAGATGTGGCTCTGGAGTGTTTCCTACCCACTGCTACCTCGGTGTCCGAAGCACTCTGAGGTCCAGTGAAATGGTTCTGCCTTATTTTAAAATTTTATTTATTTTTAAAAATTTTTATGTGTATGAATGTATCGCCTGCATGCATGTAAGTGCATCTATGTTGTGCAGTGCCTGCGGAGGTCAGAAGAGGATGCCAGAGCCCCTCAGATTGGAATTAAGATGGTCATTAGTGGCCTTGTGGGTCCTGGGAATTGAACCCGGGTCTTCTGCAAGAGCAGCCAGTGCCTTTAACTGCCGATTCATCTCTCCAGCCTGGTTCTGCCTTCTTAAGAGCAGTCCAAATGGCTCATGTCAAGCCTTTATCCTCAGGGTCACTGAGGATGAGGACAAACTAGAATTCAAAACTTTTTTTTTTTAATGGACTGAAACCTAAGGCCCCTCATTCATGCTAGAAAAGTGCTCTATTACTGAGCTACCTCCAGCCCTTTTAAATTTTTATTTTGAAGCTGGGTGTGGTGACACACACCTTTAGTCCCAGCACTTGGGAGGCAGAGGCAGGTGGATCTCTGTGAGATTGAGGTCAGCCTGGTCAATATAGCAAGTGCCAGAGTACCTGGGGCTACAGGGAGACTCTGTCTCAAAAAGACCAAGAGAATTTTTTTGAGATGGGGTCTTCATAAGTTACCCCAGCTGGCCTCCCAATTCATAATTCTCGTGCCTCAGCCTTGTGCGTGCTGGGATTTGGGTGTGTGCCATTATGCCTAGATTGGAATTCAAGCTTCAGAACATGATGTTATAGGGCTGTGATATTTAATGCTTTCTTAGTTCTAGTTCTGGGGTGTGGTAGCCAGAGAGGAGGAAGCACAGTCTGACTCTTGTGCTCCTTCATACCTGCTTTGTTAACTAAAAGGACTGCTGATATACTTGGTTTGGGCAGAGATATGAGAAATGATACCTTATTGGTGGGAGTATAGATCCCTGGGAGAGCAATTTGGTATCTATCTATTTATCTATCTATCATCTCTATCTCTATCTATCATCATGTTTGGCAGCTAGTGCCTTTACCTGCTGAGCCATCTATATAGCTATATATAATATTTATTTAGAACTTTAGATGTATGTACTCTTTGACCCAGAGATTCCACTTCTGAGAACTATCCTACATGCTCACTGGGAAGAGCAGTAGGTAACAACATCCTATGGCACTGAGGCCAGGGCAGAACTCCATGTGTTTCGTGGTCAATGGAAAAAAGACAAAATAGTGTGCTGGGCATCTGATATTTTTGGAGGCTTAGCATCTATCTTTTCACCATGGCTCCTCATCCTTCCTGGACCTTCAGCTCTGTTACCTGACCATGTCCTTCCAGTAAATTCATTTCCATGTTCAAGTCAGCCAGAGTTTGTTCCTATTGCTTGTGGATAACCCCATAAAGTTAAAATCATGTATAAGACAAGAAAAAGTCGAGAACAATGTATGCCAGATGAACGGATGACTGTCTCAGGGTAAGACAAAAGGGATGGAAGGTGTCCAGGGACCATCTTGCCTGAGAAATGCAGGTGTCGCAGCCCTTAGCTTCCCACTTAGCTTGGTAAGCTGCCTGTGTGCAGAGTGTGGCTTCACGGAGGGCTGCTGCAGGCCTCCCACACACATCCCCCAGGGCATGTGAACCCTGAGTACATCAGTGGCAGGACCACCAGCACCATCTGAATAAGATTACAAAGAATGGGTAATGCTGATCAAAAGGGACCAAATTTCAATCATGCAAGATGAATCATTTCTGGGACTCTAAAGGCCAACATGGTGACTATAGTAAACCACACTTGGTGCCATGCTTGAACTCTGCTAAGAGGATGGTACAGAAATCTTATCACACAGGTGGGAGTGCACACATGCACACAACACACACACTGCACTCATACATATACACAAACACACACACACATGCACACACTCTCACATGTACACATATGCACGTGCACCCATGCTCAAAGTACACTCATAGAAACACACAACACACAGACATGCAATGCACATTCATACAAACATACATGCCCACATAACACACACAGCACAAGCAGCAACTGTGCAAAGGTGATGAACATGCTATTAAATATGATCATTTCACAATGAATACATATAGCAAAACATCAAGTTATATATCCTAAATATAGACAAGTTCTATCTCAGAGTTAAAAAGAATGTTTAGCATAATGCTTTATCCTTTTCTATTTTTTTCAATATTATTGTTACTTTTGTAAATAGAAAAACATTGTAGATACTCAAGAAAGTAGCTCTGGAGTAAGACTAAAAAAAGGAAAAACTGAATCCTTAAGAAAAATATCCTTATATGGCTATCTTTAGCACAGTTGGCTAAAAGCTGGCATATATGAAGTCATGAGTATTTTATAATGTTGGGGGAGTAGTTACTTCTATAGCTTTTATTGATAACTGTCCCCTTAGCTCAAACTTTCCCCAAATATCTGCTGCTACTAGAGTAATAGTAATTCTCAGATGAAAAAAAGCACTCCAATATTTTCCATGTGGCTGTTGGATTTTTCATTTTCATGAAAAAAAAAACAACCCCAAAAAACCAAACAAACTTGTGTGTGCATGTATATGCATGACGTGTGCGGGTGGGGGTGCACACATACCATGGCACGCATGCGGAGGTCAGAGGACGACCTTGGGTGCCAGGCCAGCTGGCCCAAGAGCCAGCATGATTCTCCTTCTGCTACCTGTCTCACTGTAGAAGCCGTATGAGCTCTGGGATCAGACACGTACTGGTATGTCCAGCTTTCTGTAGGGTCTGGGGATCTGATCTCAGGCCTTCATGTTTGCATAGCAAGTGCTTTGCACTCTGAACCATCTTCTAAGCCCTTGTTTTCATTGTTTAACTTCTGACAAAGTCAGAATGTTCAGTACTGAGTAAATCAATTTCTTTGGTTGTTATTGCTTGTCTGTTTGTTTGAGGCAAGGTCTCCCTGGAGCCCCAGGTGGCTTAGAACTCACTATGTAGACCAGGCTAGACTATCCTGTCTCTGCACCTCCAGTGTTGGGATTTAAAGGCATGTGCCAACATGCCCAGCTGAACTAATCCCTTACCAACTTTTCTCGAAGCTTCTGTTTCTATCTAGACTTACACATCTTTAAGTTTCAAATCTGAGAATAATTTTGATTCTACCCTCATCTCTCCTCTCATGTCCTACTCTCAAGTCCTGCTTATTCTTTTTTTTTTTTGAGACAGAGTCTCATGTATCCCAAGCTGGCAACAAACTTCTTATCTTCTTGCTTCCCCCTCCCAAGTGCTGGGATTACAGGTGTGAACCATCACACCTGGTTTATGCGGTGCTTGGAGGTCTAACCTATGACTTCATGGACGCTGAGCCAGCACTCTACCGACAGAGCTATGGCTTGAGTCGCGCTTGTTCTGTGTTTGATTCAAACCCAGCTGTCTTGACAACTCCAACCACTGTGCTGTCCACACTTTATCTCTTTGCTTCTAGTCTCTTCTGTCTAACCAGCATTTCCTAAACACTTGTTATTCCTTAAGGAACCTTTCTAGTTTTTCTGTCCTTTATTTATCCATATCTCTGAAATACAAAACAACAAAGCTCCTGTGTATCTCTCTGTGTACCGTGGCCCTGCAGAGGACCCTAAGCCTTCACAGTATCTAGGATACCTATTCCCACCAAAGAACCCATTCTCATTCCCTTGGGGGAGGGATATGGTCCCCACTGAGGACACATGCTCTAGCCAGTCCACATATCACTCATTCTGGGCTCATCTCCCTCTCTGGTCCACTGTTTGCCAAATCACTGCTCTCCTCTCCTCAGCATGTACTGCAGTTTCTCCATCTTCTCAGGTGTGACCACACACACAGAACCTGGCTGGCCTAGAATGACTGGCAGTCAGTAAATCCCAGTTTGCTCCACCCTTCTTCCCATCTGAATGCTGTTCTCTGGCCAGAAGTATGCCTGTAATCCCAGAATTTAGGAGGCTGAGGCAGGATGACTGACAGCTCAGGTCTGCCAGGTCACACAAGGAGCCCTTGTCCCAGAAAACAAAGCCAAAAAAGTTCCTGAAAACACTTAGCCCAACTGCTTTTCTACTTGCTGTGCCTGAGAGGACTGCTTTCCTCATGTAGGCGAGCACTGGGCTTTCATGAACATACACATCTTCACCAGTGTGCCAGAGCTGTAGTGATTTCCTGGCGGAATGACTCACCTGTGGTATGGTTCACCTCAGTGAAGCCAGCACATTCATCAGTCTCCCAAATTAGGAAGTTATTACTACTTATTATTGTTTTCTAAAATGTGTGTGAGTGTAGGGGTGCATGGAAACCTGTGTGTGCACATGTGTGGAGGTAAGAAGTCAGTGTCTTCCTCAGTCGCTCTCCATTCTATTATTATTGTTATAGTTATTATTTGATTTTTTGAGACACAGTCTCTCTGTAGCTCCAGCTAGCCTGGAACTGGAACTCACAGTATAAACCAGGCTGGCCTTGATCTCACAGAATATACCTGTCTCTGCCTCCTGAGTAGTGGCCTATCTGATTTTTTTTTTTTTTTTGAGACAGGGTCTCTCACTGAGTCTGGAGTGGGCTCCCTACCTAGGACCAGGGATCCTTCAGGCTCTGCCCCTGCAGTGGCTGGGATTACAGATGCACACTGCCGCAGCTGGAGTTTTACTTGGGTGCTGGGGATCTGAATTAGGTATGCATGTTTGCACGGCAAGCACCTTAACAATTAAATCCCTAACTCCACTGTTATTATTTTGAGACAGCAATTTATTATGTTGCCCAGGCTAGGTTCAAACTGTGATCCTCCTGCCTCAGTCGTGAGGGTCACTTTTGACTCCTCTGTCTGAAATCTCCACAAAACTGGTTAGAATCTGTAGCAGCTGTCCTTTAGGAAGGCCCCTCCGGTCCACCTCTCCCTCTGTCCTTACGTCCTTACGTCCTTACGTCACCCTCTGTGTTCTGCTCTCACCAGTGCAGCCTGTGTCTCAAACTGACACATTAAGTTTTCAAAACACAGCCAGCACTCATGGGGCACTCAGTGGGCACTCCCCACCTCTGAGCACTCAGCGGGCACTCCCCCACCTCTGAGCACTCAGCGGGCACTCCCCCACCTCTGAGCACTCACCCACTCACCGGGCACTCCCCCACCTCTGAGCACTCAGTGGGCACTCCCCCACCTCTGAGCACTCTGCGGGCACTCCCCCACCTCTGAAAGCTTCAGGCTACTCAGAAGGCTTGGCTTAAATAAGGCCCTGGCCTGCTGCTTCCAGCTAGCCTTGATCCAAGGTTGCATCCCGTACACTTAGACCTCTGGCTGCCTTTGACTTCCCCTCCAAGTCCCTTCTCAGTTGTACCTAGGGTTAGTATACACTTATCACTGCAGCTCAGGTAGGAGATGGCTGCAACTCTGCTACATGTCTGTTTTCCTTCCTGGACTGAGGCAGAGATGGCTGCTTGATAGCCTGGGTGTCTGCCACAGAGCCTGGCACTGTGAGTGTCTAGTGACTAGATGAACAAACTGAAGCGCAGAGCATCAGGCTGCCCTTTAAGCGTTCCCTGGCTCGACAAGCAGGCCTGAAGCTAACGTTTTCCATTCTACTTTGGTTCTTCATAGGGTTGATGTGACTTATGTTAGGGCCTGTAATAATGTAACTTTTCGTTTATGAGGGTTCCCTGTTTGGCTAATGGGCTTTCTCTAACCAATGTCTAATTCATTTACCACCACGTTTTGTATATGACAGCATATCAGGCACTGTATTAGCAGCTAAGGGCACTGGAATGGAGGAAATGGACCCTGTCCAGAGCTCACTGTCCCTAAGCCAGTGAGCGAGGCCACAGTGTGACATATACCTCCCGAATGTTCTGCTGCTCCACCTCATGCCGCTTGATCATTATTTTCCGCTTGAAGAAACGACAGTTTTTGTCATAGTACAGTCTCTGTTGAGTGAGGAGGTGGGCTTCCTCTTCAGCCTGGGTGTGCTGCAGGTTCTCTTTGTGCTTGGATATCCGTTCTTGCTTCTCTTTCTTGGGTGTGCTATGGTCCTCATTCATTTCCTGAAAACAATGACAATACAGATTATGGTTGTCATACAGACCGCACAGCACCAATGGCAAATTGTGGATTGTGTGCGGATGGCGAATGCAAATGCTAGTACAGAAAGCAAGGTGGTGCATGGCCCTGCCTCCCAATTTGTTTTCTTCCCAAGTAGTTGAGTGTTAAGTGGGGGGGGGGGGGCGCACAAGAATTTCCCTCACTCTCAGGGAACATTTATTCAGTTGTCAACCCACAAACTCTCACTAGCCCTGACCACATGATTAGTGCTTTACCAGGACCAATGGTGTGTAAGAGACCGTGGTACCTTGACACCCAGGGGTGAGAGACCATGGTACCCTGACACGGAGGGGTTGGAGCCTAGAACTGAATGACTTTGAGAACAGTGAGAAGCAGGTAGAATTCAGAATGATGAGATGATACAAGTGGGATTGTGGCTCAAAGGTTTCTCTGGCTGATGTGTGGTGAACAGGATGGAAGGAGGGAGGGATAGCTGAAATTTAAATAATTGTACTTGAAATGTGACCTCCGGCTCAGCATCTGCCATCATGTGGAAGCTTGTTGGAATAGCTTGTTTTCACACTATACCCCAAACCACTGAGTGAGAGGATCTAGGAGCAGGTCAGTGCTCTGCTTTGATAAGCACTGCAGTGGTGTGTGAATATAAAGCCCAAGGACTGCAGTGCACAACAAGCCGCTCTGAGCCCCGCTGCTGACTGGGCGCTGGTGCCCTTACCTCCTTTATTTTTTCCTTACAAATCTTATACTGCTTCTTCTGACTCTCTAAGAAAGTTGTCAGATCTTTCTTCTGCTGGGCCAGGATCTGTTGCTGGAACTTCTTCTCATCCGCTGCAGCTGCCTTTGCCTGATAAAATAAAAAAGACGCTCTGGTGAACCTCAGCTGCACAGGGAGCTCGGCTCTCTGATTCCCAGCATAGGGAAGTGCCGTAAGTGCCAAACAGTGTCACGTTTGAACAGAGAAGAACAACAACCTAAAGACGCACATTTCCAGTTACAAAGTATGAAACTGAACCATAAACATTTATTTATTTATTTATTGAGACAGGGTCCCTTTATGTAGCCCTGACTGGTCTGGAACTTGCTATGTAGACCATGTTGGCCTCAAACTCACAGAGATCCTCCTGACTCTGCCTCCTGAGTATTGAGGTAAAAGGAGTGGGCCTCAACATCTGGTCCATAAATGTGTGTGTGCGGGTGTGTGTGTTCATATGTGTGCAGGTGCATGTGCAGGCCAGAAGTCAATCCCAGGTGCTATTCCTCAGGTGCCACCCTAATTGTTAACTATTTGCTTATTTTATGTATGTATTTCTCTCTGTATCTGTGTGTATGAGTGGTGTATACACCAGTGCTTGTACAGATGCATGTGCATATATGTGCATATTTGCAGAGGCCACAGGAACACAGTGGTGTCCTGCTCAATCACTCTCCACTTTATTCCTTTGAGACACAGTCTTTCACCAAACCTGGCGCTAGGCTGGTACCCAGTGAGTCCCAGTGATCTTCCTGTCTCCATTCTCTATAGCACTGGTGTTGTAAGAACAGGTAGAGGGCTAGGACCCGGACTCAGGTCCTCACGCTTGCACAGTAAGTGCTCTTATCTACTGAGCCATCTTTCTAGCTCCCCTCCCCTTGTTATTTTAGACAAAGTCTCTCATTGATCTGAGGCTTGTCACAGATTAGGCTAGGTTGGCTAGTCAGTGAACCCCAGGTGCCCGCTGCTCCATTTCACAGTGCTAGAGTTACAGGCATGTGCCACCATGTTCAGCCTATCACTCCCTTCCTGTTAGAATCATTTATTAGTAATAAAGATGAGATCTGGATTTTAATTTTTTAAATTTTAATGAGATAGGGTACTATTATATAACCCAGGTAGGCCTTGAACTTGAGATCCTCCTGCCCCAGCACCCAGAGACCTGAGATTACAGGTGCTCAATACTTTCAAAATTAGTTTAGAGGAGCAGATGGTAAACATCAGGTTAGCAGGCACGAGGCTCTGAGTTCCATCCCCAGTACTACCAAAAAAAAAAAAAATCAACTAACTAGAATAATTAAATTAGTCTAGAACTTGGATGAGGAAGAGAGGTATTTCCCCAGAAAACCCAAGCCCAGGCCAGATTACTTCCTTGTTTCCAGTGGCATGAGCAAGGATGAGCTCCACTAAAAGGCACTGTTTGATGGGTGCTGGGATATGGTGGCGCAGGCCCAGACCGGAGCGGTGCAGGGTCCCAGAAGATGGTGGCAACTTGCTTCCCTTTCTGACTGGGACCCAGACCACAGTGGAGGGAGCAATGCACAGCACAGGTCTGACTAGATCTTCATTTGCTATTTTACCTTGGAATGGTCTTTTCAAGTAGACCCCCATCAGCCACAGTGCTCCCTGTTCCTCACAGTACCCACCCCCACCTCCTGCCAACACTCTGCCACTGACTCCATTGGCCAGGGCGGGCTGCCCCTGACACTTAGCACACGTGCTTGACTGACCTCCTTTTCTATGACAGCCACTTGCTTCTTGGCCAGCTTCTCCAGCTCGATGGACGAGTTGTTGGCATGCGTCTCCACCTCCTTCTGGAGCTTGAGGCGGTGCTCGTCCATCTCGGCCTTCAGCTTGTTCTCCAGGGCGATCAGCTGCTTCTGGTGCTGGCGCCGCATCCGCTTATAACCTGACATCTGTTCCCGCAACTCGTTCTCCTGCTCATGCTCATGGATCTGCCGTGTAACCTGAGTTGGGTGGGGACAGAACATGGTCACTATAGGGACCAGAGTCAGACTGTTGGGCAAAGTGGGGAGAATCCTGCCACATGGGCTTCATCCTCATCCATTCGCTTTGGAGTGTCCCAAGCTGACCTGTAGGGGTGCTATGCTGGGTGCTAGTACCTCCTCAAAGCTACCTCATTGGCTCTGCCATTTTACACACTCATCAAGTAGGTGTAATTTTCCCAATTGAAAGATGAAGAAATTGAGACTGGAAGGAAGTCATTAATATTTTTTTGACATACTATCATATACACACTCACATACATACATAATCATATGTGACATGCCGTTACACACACACACACACACATACCCACAGTCAAGGTCACATGGCTAATAAAGACTGGGGCTGCTCCACCTCTGTCTGGCTCTAGAGATACACTATTTATACTACACCAGGATCTCTGAGTCTTGATCCTACTGACAATTGGTCAGTTGCTAATTCTTTGCTGTGGGGCTATCCTATGCACAGTGGGATGTGCAGTTGCATCCAGATCCCACCTCCTAACTCATGAGAATTAAGTATCTTCAGGGGATAGGGATGTAGCTCAGCAGTAGAGTACTTGCTTAGCATGTGCAAGCTTGACCTTGGGTCCATGCCTAGCATGTGCACACACACACACTCACACACACACACAGACACGGCCATTAGACATTGCTAACATTCCCTGGGTGTCAGTACCCTTCCAACTGAGAAGCACCGCACATTTAAAAGGCTTATGTCCCTAACACAGAGAAGGAGAGAGACACATAAGACGTATTCATCATATACATCCAGAATATGTAGTCCTGGTTGACCTCAAACTCACAGATATCTGCCTGCTTTTGTTTTCCCAGTCATGGGATTAAAAGTATGTGCCACCATGCCTGGTCACACACAGAAAAATTCTAAACCGTGGGTCTCCCTCCTCTCCCCCATAAAAAAGCTGCTAAGAAGTTATAATAATTGTCTCCTAAAAAGGAGAAAGTGTTTTTATGAGTTTTGCATTGGCCACTGTTCCTTCATCATTCTCAATTAAATGTCCAACAAGCCAAAGGGTGCGGGGGACCCTGCATTTATTGTCTATCTCCCCAACACTGTTGCGATTGTCCAGGCTTCCTCTAGTTTCTCACCCTCTCTGCTTCCCTGAAGGAACCTCCAATCAATCACTTCCTTCTTCTTTTTCTTACTTATTTTAGAAAAGTCCTTTAATTCCGGCGTCGTAATGTTAACTTTGCTCTTCTCTGTGCGATTTGGCTACTCCCCTTGATGACTTCCAGCCCTGTCCCCCAACCTCATCCCAAACAAGTTTTACTGGAAAATTTCACACTGCTATTAATGCTCAGAGTTATTTTCAGTTTGTGGGTCAAAGTGTGTTTCATACAAAGAGCAGTTTGTTTCTCTGCTCTTTTCAGAAGCCATTCCCCACCCCAACACTCTTCACTTGGTCCTTACTGTGGAGAGAGGAATGTTCTGTGGATACTGGACAGTATTATCACAGTACATGTTAAACATTAGCCAGGCTTTGAGCCCTTTCTGGCTCACATAAGCACTAGGTTTCAGGTGCACCGCTCACCTCAGAAGGACAAGCTGTCTAAAGTGGAGGATATGTCAAGACCCACAAAGGACAGCATGGCTCCAAAGACCTCCAACTTTCTAAAATTAGCCAGTGGTCTCTTCTGTCTACAATACCACATTTCTCTCTGTCTCTCTCTGTGTCTCTCTCTCTGTCTCTCTGTCTCTCTCTCTCTCTCTCATATTTTGGGGGCAGGAAAGGGGACCGAGGGCTTTGTTTGCTAGCCTTCCTCTTATCATAGAGCCATGTTCTTGTTCTGTTTTTTTTGAGATGGGGTCTTGCTATGCAGCCCAGGCAGGTCTCGAACTCTCTATCCTGCCTTAGCCTCCTATATCCTGGGATTGCAGATGGCCTAGGTCTGTATAGATGTTTGGTTTGTTTGCTTTTTTACCTGCAGAGCTGGGGGAGAATTCAAAGTGTTGCAAACACTAGGTAAGTTCTCTACCACTGAGCTAAATCTTCAGATAAAAAAATTTTTTTTCCACTTGTTTATTTTTTTGAGACAGAGTCTCCCTGTAGCTACAGCTGGCCTGGAACTCACTATGCAGCCCAGTCTGGGCTCCATCTCACAAAGATCTACCTGCTTCTGCTACCTGAGTGCTAAGATTAAAGACCTGTGCCATCAAGCCCAGCCTCTAAATGTTTTTGTTTGAGATAAGAGTGTCACTATGTAGCCCAGGTTGGCCTTGAATGTCATGATCCTCCTGCTTAAGCCTTATAAGTGCTGGGGTTGCCAGTCTGTCCTAGTATACTGAGTCTCGTTATTATTTTCTTAAATGTACTTATATTTGGATAAAGAAAAAGAGTAAAACAGCTTGAGAGATTGTACAGATTTTACTTCTTTACACTCAGAAGCACAACTTAAAGGGGGAAAAATTCTGCTTAACAGAAATACTATCATCTAGTCCTCTCTAAGTTCAGATTTTCTTCCAGACAAATATGGTAAGATTGTCCATTCCCAGGCAGACATGTTTTATCCAGATATTTGTTTAATTCCCCATGTATATGCTGTGTACATTGTATGGTACTGGAGATCTGAACTCAGTTCCTCATATTTATGCAGCAGGCACTTTACTCACTGAGTCATCTCCCCAGTCCTCTACCATCCCCTCTTTAATGAGATTCCCAGAGTGCAGGCAGGACACACTTTAATGCCACACCTAAACCCTGTCACACTCATTGGTCTACAACAATAAGATATTCCCAGGATGGTCACCTTCTGCCAGGAGGCCCAAAGATGAAGCGGAAACAAGGCAAGTGACATTTCTTGTCTTAACTGGAGGTGGTTCACTATAAACAGGGTGGCTCTACTCCCTGCCTCATCACACCCAGCTCAAGGTATGCTGTGTGTAACAAACACTACCAACAGAGCACAGGCTCCCCTTGGACCTGGCTGGTTACCAGGAGGGGGGCTTTGCTCTCCATGGTGTAGATTAATCACTTCTAAGACTCTAAATACCACCTTCCAACTGTCACAGTCAAATTTCAAGTTTCAGATTGTCTTCCTGGGTACATACAGAGATACTGAGGCTGTTTTGTGTTGATAGTCTTGCTATATAGCCCAGGCTGGTCCCTAATTCACGAGTACTAGGATAACAGGTGTGAGCCACCAAGGGATACGAAATTTGATACTTCCAATGTCAAGGTAGATAGATGAGTTAAAAGTATAGCCAGTGGTTTCATTTGTGAAACTGAATATGAAACATATTAAAAATACAATTATTACATTCAAAATGCTTTTTTAAATGTACACCATTTGCCTGAAGAATACACTATTTGTTCAGCAGAATTTTAAAAAGCCAGTAATTTAATATACTTTAAATGTATTTTCACATATAATTTATCTCCTTATTTTTTTTTGTTAGTGATTTGCATGTGTAGTGTATGTACTTGTGAGTGTGGGTGTGTGTGCATGCTGGTAAAACTGCGTCTATAGGCCAAAGGCTGCTGTTGGGTGTCTTTCCTCAAAGGCTCTCCACCTTTATTTTTTGAGAAAAAGTCTCTCAATAAACCTGAAGCTCATTGATTCTGTTAGACAGACTGGTCAATTAGCTTCTGGGATCTGTCTGTCTACACTGCTCAGAGCTGAGATTATAGTCACCTGCTACTATACCTGGCTTTTTATGTGGCTTCTGGGGATCTAATCTCAGGTCCTTATGCTTGTAAAGAAGACATTTTACTGACTGAGCCATCTTCCCAGTCCCTGTCTGTGTTTTTTGAGACAGAGCCTCACTGTGCAGTCCAAGCTGGCCTGGAACTCATTATTCAGCCTAGGCTGACCTCAAACTTGGTGCATTCCTGCCTCAGCCTCTCAATAACCGGGATTAGAGCTGTGTACCCTCTACTGACTCCACCTCTCTAATCTCTGTAAGTCCTGGGGATCAGAACCAAGGGCCTATGTCTCTTGAATTGCCTGAGGGAATTCACATGATCAAGGCAGAAAAAGAGCTATTGTTTTCTGTTATAAAGAAATGGAAGGAATCATTATCCCTTAAAAAAAAATAAAACAAAAAAAAGCAGTCAAAGCTGGAGTGAATGTTAAGTCTGAATCATAAACTGAGGAACTGTGAAAATGTGAAAAAGTTACAGGAATGAGGTGACTATAGTTTTTAGCAGGGATGGCTCAATCATGGGATCAAATATAAATGGGCTGTGCCACTGTGCCACACCCATAAACTCTTAGAAAAGACTCTTTCTGTCCTCAACTGCCATCAATGACCTTGGGCAAAGGACTTAGCCTCTTGAAGTCTTTTTGACTTCAATCTCAGTGTTGCTCAGGGCTGGAGGCTGGATAAGGTTACAATGTGAGAAGTGCTTAGCTAGCATCTGACTTGAAGGAATACGTAGTACCTGCAAGTTTCCTTCCTTCTTCTTCCAGGCTCTGAGAAATAGGTCTTTCTCTGCCCTCTCCATCTGGTACTGGGGATATAGATTCGAAGAAGGGAATACAGGAAAGGGCCTTTTTTGGGGGACAAGGTTTCATTATGTAGCCCTGTCAGGTTGGCCTCAAACTGACAGAGATCCACCTCTGAGATCCTGCCTCTGCCTCCCAAGTGCTGGGATTAAAGGCATGGGCCACCATGCTCAGAGAAAGAGCACATTTAATGGTATGATTATCTATTTCTAGTTTGTGGACTATGAGGAGAAATATGGCGCGTACATGTTCAGTGTGAATGAGGCCCTGGGCTCAATACTCAACACACACACACACACACACACACACACACACACACACACAGTACTAAGTATGTGTACATTTCCTATTGTGTTCTCTCTCTCTCTTTCTCTCTCTCTCTCTCCTTCTCT
Organism: Eospalax fontanierii; assembly: GCA_035773235.1. Lineage (NCBI taxonomy): Eukaryota > Metazoa > Chordata > Mammalia > Rodentia > Spalacidae > Eospalax > Eospalax fontanierii. The sequence continues at coordinate 75,543,634 of CM069529.1, read as the reverse complement.
CTCTCTCTCTCTCTCTCTCTGCACAATAGAATAAGTGATAAATAATGAGGCACAGAAAGGAGAACTGCACCATTTTTGTAAGGAAGTTTGACCAGCTGCTCAATACCACCCTGTTTAATCCCAGGAAGACCTAGTCCTGAAGCAAACTATTCAACACAGTCTTGACTGTGCCTACCATGTATCAACATGGCCCTAAGAAGGGTAACAGGTGACTGACTCAAGCTAGAACAGAGCTACTGTCTTAAGAGATCAGAGCCAGCTTACAAGGTTCATTAAGAAAATGATACATTTGATGAAAGTAGCCCCTTAGCACTTAGCACAAATGAAATTTAGAGCAAGTTCTTAAAAAGAATATAGTGAGTCACATTTTAGTTTCTGAGATCAGACATTTCACTCTTCAGAAAACCTAAGAAAAAGTATTTTAAGTTCTTATTGAAAGTAATGACTGATAACAGGTAATTCATGCTTTGTAACAGAAAATATTATCTGAATAACCAAAATGCATTTTTTTTTTGTCTTTTTGGGTCTCCCTGTAGTCCTAGCTGGCCTAGAACTCACTACGTAGACCAGGCTGGCCTTGATTGAGATCTTCCTGTCTCTGCCTCCTAGTGGGGGTATCACAAGCGTGCACTATCACACCAGACTAAAGTGCACATTTTTTAGATCTAAATTTTTATGTGGCCATGGCTGCAGGAACAACCCTCATTTGTTTGTTTATTCATTCAACGTGTGTTTACTGAGAGAGTGGCCATGTGGGTTGGGCACACTGACTGACAGCACAGGTGACAAACTAATGGTACCAGCAAGGGTCTTTGTGACTTAAGGCAAGCATACAGAAAAAAATATGCATGGCTTTGTGTATTTATGTGTATGTATGTGCATGGGCTACGTACTTGTTCAGATGGGTGTGTACTTGCCAGAGGTGGACACTGGGCGGTGGGGGGGGTCTTTCTCAATGCTTGATGCTTTCCACCCTAGTTTTTGAGACTGAACTTGAGGTTCATTGATTCAGCTAGGCTGGCTGGCCAATGAACATCAGAGATTTGCATGTTTCCACCTCCTCAAGAACTTGGGTTCCAGATTCACCTTGTCACATACAGCTTTTTGCATGGGTGTTGGGAATCTGAACTCAGGTCCTCATGCTTATGCTTTACTGACTGAGCTATCTTCCTGGCCCTGAGATGCACAATAGGGCTGAAAAGCACCTGGAGAGAGCACTGGGCTCCTGAAAGCTGACAGGGGAGCAGTTACTGCAGAGGCCCTAACATTTCTAATCTTATGTGCTATGTAATAAGCTGAATAATTAGGCTGCACTTTAAAAATTCCAAATGTGGACTCCCTTTTTGAGTTTTTCTCCTGAATCTGGGAAAGTCAAGTACCGGGACCTGCAGTAGCCTGGACAGAGCAATAATCAGTTTTTTCCCATATCATAAACTCACCTGTGCAACGAGACCTCTGTTTTCCATCGAGAATTCTTCGAGGAGGCAACAGATGCGCCATCTGGCAGAGACACATGACCTCTTTACATTACCACTACTAGAGAAGCTGCCTGGGACCCAGAACATCACAAAAATGTAAAAAGAACTGCCATCAGATGGAGGGACAACTGAAGTCTCTCTCATGTCTCAGTAACAGAACACAAACACTGGGATCCCCATTCACCATCCATAAGACTCAAGGAAGACTCATCTCAAAGAGTCAACACTCAGTGGAAGAATTCTGGAGAGTCATATAAACAACCCTTTCTTCTAGGTAACAAACAAGCTCAGCTTACTTTCTTACAAAAAGAGATAAAAGAAGAAAGATGTCATGGAATCCCCTTTCTTTTCCTAATTCTTTTAAATAAGATTACTTATTGCCAGCCTTAGAAAGACTGTGATGAAGAAGTTATGATTCTAAAGTTCCCTCTGGTTTCACAGCTTGCTTTTCCTTTGTTCCAAATGCAGCAGTGCTAGTGTGTGGTAACACAAAACTTTGCTTTAAGGTGTCAGGGAGGGCCTCACTACCTCACTCACTCAGAGACACAGATATAGAAAGTCACAGTGAGGGGACAGCGACCATTGAAGCCTCTTTTGGGTTTGTGTAGAAATGTGTAAGACACATTTGAGGAGCTGTGATTGTGTCAGTTTGCAAGTCAACTGAAAAAAAATATCTTCATCATTTACTGATCTCATAACTGAAAAGTGAATCTGTCATTTCTATGCTTTCTGTTGACTGCTTTTGGGCCTCCCCATGGCTTGTCAATCTAAAGACTTTGAAGAAACAGCACAAACACAACCAACCAACCAAAGAATGAACAAATCAGCCAATCAGTCTAGTACCACCATCAACTACTGCTTTCACCAAGGAACTAACTTCTGACTAGACCTTCATTCTCCCTTGATCTCCCATGCTAAATACACCATTTCAGTCCCTTTTCACATGAATGAAAAATAACAGATTATAAAGTCCATGTTTAAAAATTAGGCACTTCTCTCTGGTATTCTAGTGCCATGGCTTACATTCCCCTATGGGATCTAGTCTTTAAGATCATGTGGTGGGAAACAGAACTGTACTATTTGATTAATATATATGAATATAAGTATGCCAACAGTCAGGTCGTCCAAAGTGGGACACAGAAGCAACCATCCAAAGCCACACCCCTTCTTCCCTTGCATTTATCTTCCCTCCCCCCACAAAAGTCACTAGATATTCAGGAGAAAATTCCACGATGCCATCATGACTTCCCAAGTATCCCATCTGAACAGGGTTGCTACAAAAACAGCTTATTTTTTGTGGCTAAAGCAGCAGCTCCTGGCTACTCAGTTTCTAACTTAATATTGGAGCAGAAGCCTTTTGGCAAATCAAGAGTCCACTGGCGAGAGGATTCCAGCAGTTCCCCAGACAGGAGGTTACTGTGAAGTCTGCAGGATTCATAGGGGCTCCTGAGGACTCTGCCCACAGCCTAAGGTGGCCTGGTGGGGAAGCAGCTTTGATCAGCCACAGAGAGGAAGACTGTGAGGGCTGCAACCCACATAGGGCAGCCCTGGTGTGATTCTCAGAGACTATTCCGGCATGGCTGTAGTAATGTCTTCCGGGGAGGGAGGAGAGAGTCATGAATATATGATGTGGAAGGAGGAGGGTGTGGCACAAGGGAAAGTGGAGGACCCACGCTGTCCCACGCTGGGGAGACGTGCTGGAGCTAAAGGCGATGGCTCCATGCAGAGCCTGCCCGTGGTGCTGGGATGCTGGAGGCTCTCCACTGTCTTCCCCCCTCACTCCACACACACGCAGGTGAGGATAAAGGTGCAAACCCCACGGAGGCCTGTGGTGAGGAGTCACAGTTCTTGCAAAGATCCTATTTCTTCTTTTGTCAGATATCATGGCATGGAGATAATTACTATTTAACAATCCCACCATGCTTTATGTAGTCTCACAAGCAGGTTCTGAGGTGCTTACCAATCACTGGCAGATGCATAGTGGACATTTTGAGACCTCTACCACACAGCAGTGTTCCTTTCAGGTGAAACACTGCCCATCAAAGAGATTACAAAAAACTTTAACATAAAGGAACTCAGGAGATGGAATTATGTATAAATAGACTATATTAAATGGTGTGCTTTTTCCTTTTTACACAGCCATGGGCAGAAGCAATAGGAACTGCTTTCATTTTCCTTGTACTTGTTTTTTCAAAGATTATAATCCATTCTAAATTTCAAGCATCACTGGAGTCTTTAAAAAGACTTTGGGGGTGGGGAAATTAAGTAGAAATCAGGTTTTAAAAAAATAGGACAAGAAAAAACAATCATTTCTGGGTCGGCCTTGGATGATGTCATCATAGGCTCTGGATTTAACGGCCGAGCAGTGTACACTAACTCTTCCTGCCCATGTGACCTCTAACATCCATTTGGGCAAAACAACTAATATTTCAATAATTCTCCTAGCCAAGAAGTGAGATTCAGGAGGGAAAGATTAAGGAGAGTTCAGAAAGCCAGGATGAAATGGTGTGAGAGTGCGTGTGTGTGTGTGTGGTGTGTGTGTGAGAGCGCGCACGCGCACGCGTGGGGGGCCGAGGGGAGGAGGCATGGAAACTAACTCTTCCTGCACACACCCCTTTTGCTACTACAAGGGCATCCGGCAATCACATTTGCAATAGTAAAAATGCTGAAGAATCCTTTGGCCCCCTTCCTCTCACAGTCATCCCCGGTGTCTCCTACAGAGCCCTTCTGGCTTTATGGCTGTCAGGAAATTCTTCAGGGGTTAAATGGGGAAGCACAGCCACTACCATTGTTGCAATAAATAAATGAATGAACCAGAACGAACCGGCGATCCATCCCTAGGAAGCGACTGTCTGATTTTTCTACAATTACAGATGGTAGCCGACAACCATATATTAAAAAAAAAATTGTGCTTAATCTTTTGATGTGTGTGTACATTATACACACACACACACACCTCTGCAAAAGCAAGTGTAGTGCTTTGTATTCACCACATCCATACCTTTAAAAAAGGTTTTTAGTATTATTTATTTCAATGAAAAGACAGATAGCTTTAAAAAAATTGGACAGGCCAGCAACTCATCTCAAAACCCTTGCATTTTGCATAAACAGCACACACACACACAGACACAGACACAGACACAGACACACACACAGACACACACAAAGGTTTTTTTGTTTGTTTGTTTGTTTTTAACATGCCATAGACAATGCTAAATATCTGAGATCAGGTTACTATGCCAACAGATTTTTTTTCTAAAATGAATAAAATTATGAGGGAGAAGACATTCCTGACTCCTTTTCCTCCCATCCATGAAACCGAGGGAGGCTCAGGGAGGGCCAGACAGGGAGGAGGGGAAGGAAGGGAAGGTGGGTAGAGGGCTGTCTGCTTACCAAAGATGCTGATTTGATCGTGGCAAAGCGCTCTCGGTTCCGATAGTGGAGGGCCTGGCTCTGAACTGACTGGGTAGGCCGCGGCTCAGGCCTGGGATCGCCGTGGCCCGCCTCATCCCTTATGAATACATGATCCTGCAGAAATGGATGAAAAGAAGGAGAAAGTCCAGCTGTGCTCTTTCCTCGCCGGCTGCCTCTCTCTCAGCCCTCTTTCTGATCAAGCACCGCTGTTTGAAATGCATAGTTCAGCTCTCTGCTAGTCCCCGCAGCTCCCACGGTATACAGTGAATAAGCAACACATTGCAGCCTTCAGTTAGGAATGTCAGCTGATCGCTAGTGGGATGCCTTCTGACTCCCTGGCAGGCTTTTTCCCTTTACCTCCGGAATTATATATATGCAAAAGAAAAAAAGGAGAGGAGAGACAATGCCATGTATAGACTCCTTAGAACAGTTTGCGTAAAACGCGGTGACCAAATAATTCCTTTAAAAATGCCGTGTCCATGTCTGGCAAGGAGGATGCTGGTGGCTTTTAACATAAAAGCGAGCCTCCAACTCATTCCCTTGAAAGAGCAGCGTTCTCAATTGAATTGTATGTGCGAGCTGGTCGGTGGCATCCTCCTTCTGCCTGGGGATCAGGGGAGGCTTGTGCTGAGCTGCCTCTCTGTCTTGTGCTGGGAAGATTCGGCAGTCACTGAGGGATCCTGCTTTCCAGTCATGATCGTACACAGTTCTAGCACCTTCTCTCTACAGCTTCTGAAAGGATTTTTTTTTTTTTTTTTTTTTTTAGATTTAAAGAGACAGGCGTACAATTCCTGCCGAATGATACTTTCACAAATCGTCCCTCAACTCAGCATTGGCATGTCAGCAGAGTGAGCCAGGCTGGGATTCAATGTCCTTGACTGATTTCATGGAGCTCAGTGCTTTCTTGATGGGCAAAGATGATTAATCTCATTCTAACGCCCAGTGGGTGAAAAAAAAAAAAAAAAAAAAAAGCTCTGGATGGATGATAATGGATGTTTCTTAAATACAACTGAAATGACTTTTAAAGGGGAAAATGCCTTCAAAAGACCATGCCCCTCTCTATAAAGGATGAGGGAGGTGGTCAGTCAGTCGGTAGCTCTAACCCTTCAGAGTATAAAAAACAAACAAGCAATACTCAGGCAATTTGCAGCTGAAAACCATGTACAACCATGGGGGATTTTTAAATAGCACATGCTCAGATGGGGTAAGAAGAAATCAATGTCTTATCCCCAGGGTTTAAGGAGAAACCATTTGTTTTGCGTCTTGTCCATGAGAACTTGAAAACAATTTAAATATATAATCGCCTTTTCCCCCATTAGAAGGCAAGAACCAAAGAGATTTAGAAAACAAAACATCTATTATTTTTCTGAAATTTTCAAAAATCAAAACATGAAGATTCCTTGAGGCGAAATGACGTTTTACACCCAGGTTTTGATGTAGAAGACAACATCCAAGATTAAATTCATTACAGAACGGATTTTTCTTTTATAAATTTTATGTGTTTTGATATGTAGGAAAGGTGTTTCCTACTACATGTCTATGTAGACATTTCTCCTGTTTATATATTGAAGTTCAAATAATGAAGAATTGCTTAAAATTTATTACATTTTATTATTTTTATTGTGTGAGAGTGTGTGTGCACATGTGCCATGCATGACACATACATGGAGGTCAGAAGACCAATTTTGGTAGTCAGTTCTCTCCTTCCACTCCTGTAGGTCCTGAGTGTTGAACTGAGGCTTGGCAGTAGAGTCATCTAGCCACTGAGCCATCTCCTGGGCTCAAGAGATCTTGAATAATTTGCCATTGTAGGTATGCATATTGGTCAGATTCAGGGGTTGTCCTCAGCTATGCTGGCCAGCAAGACAACCACCAGCTACATGTGGCTATTTTAATATAAACGAATTAAAATGAAATAAAGTGTAACATTAAATTCCTAAGTCACACTGGCTACATCTCAGTAGTTGGTGGCTACCAGGACTAGATAGCACAGATACAGAACATTTCTATCATTGCGGGAAGTTGTATTAGATCTTCCTAGAGGTTAACAAATGTATTTCTTGGGTCAGCAAGATGGCTCAGCACAAGCTGCACAAGGCTGCTAACCTGAATTTAATACCCAGGACCGACATAAAAGTAGAAGGAAGAACCAACTCCATAAAGTTGTCCTCTGACCTCCACACGTGTGCCATGGCACACACATCCCACCTCCATCATGTATATACCCAATAATAACTAAAAATGCATGTCGTAAACTGGGTGTATAATCCCAGCATTCTGGAGGTAGGAGAGACCATGAGTTTGAGGCCAGTGTGAGTTGTGTAGCAAGACAGTGAGACCCCGTCTCCCCCTAAAATAATTTCTTTTTGTTTGCTTTTTGAGACAGGGTCTCTCTATAGCCACAGCTGATCTGGAACTCATGATATAGACCAGGCTGGCCTGGGACTCACAGAGATCTGCTTGCCTCTGCCTCCCAAATGCTGGGATTAAAGCTGTGTGCCACCATACCTGTCCCAAAATATATATTTTTAAAAGCATCTCAATCTATGTTTTTTGAAACTTATAAAAAATGCTTGAAGGGTTAATTAAAATTATTTTGCATTATTTCCCAGGAAATCTGAATTTGGGGAAGTTATAACAGAAAAAAAGAACTTGATCTCTGACTGGGACCCAGGCAGTGGGTCTAAGCTTCTAAGGTAGAACAGCACTGGGCTTGCATTTCCTGACTGTGTATTTATTAACAAGACCACACTGTGTCTGAAACTGACCTTACATAACATGACAGTTCCAGAAAAGCATGACGCTTTTACATGCCAGTATCACAGAGACACATGAGATAGAGGTCTTGGGTCTGGGGTCTGGGTCATGGTTTCAGTGGGAATTTAGCAGGTCGATTGAGAGGAGAACCTCAAACAAGCAACAACTAAATTTCAAATGGTGATCACTTGACTTGCAAAGAGAGCCAGTGGTCCTAGATCCCACAGTGCTCACACACAGAGCAAAACAAAACTCATTCATACAAAGAGATCCACGCCAGCTTGGTCTACATAGAGAGTTCTAGGCCAGCTGTGGTTACAGGGAGACCCAGTCTCAGAAAAAAAAGAAAAAGCAAAAATAACAACAACAAAAAACAATCCCCCAAACAAAGAAAATCCAAAGAACAACAAAAACAAACTCCCTAAAGAACAAACAAACAAAAACCCAACCAAACAAGCAAAATTATTACTTGGGGATTAGGATTGTGATTATAAAATTAAAAGCTATCTATACTTTCTGAGTTTATTAGATGTAAAGTAATTGGAATACACTTAGAAAGCTAAAATTTGAAATTCTATGGACTGTAGTTGACACATGGGTAATTTAACAATCCACTAAGGCATATATTAAAAATGATACAGACAAGAGTGTGATCTATCCCAAAAAGAAAAAAAAAAGATGCTACTTTAGCCCTTAGTTCAAAGACTAAATATGATAGATAAAGTTAGCAGTATATTCTTTGCTTTGCCCTTTTTTCCTTTTTAAAATTAAAATTATTTATTATGTGCGTGCATGTTCACGTGTATGTGGGCACCTGGGCACTACAACACACACATGAGGTCAGAGGACGCTTGTAGGAGTTGATTCTCTCCTTCTACGGTGGGAGTCCAGGGATCCGACTCTGTCAGGTTTGGTGGGAAGTGCCTTTATCTGAGGAGCCATCTCAATGGTGCATTATTTTTTTTTTTGTTGTTTATTTTTAAAGTTAAAAAAAAAGTATATTTATTATTTTATGTGTATGAGTCCTTTGTATGTAAGTGCACCTGGTTGTGTAATGTCCATGCGGGCCAGAGAGGGTGCCAGATCCCCTGGAACTGGATGGTTGTAGCCAACATGTAGGTGCTAGGAAGAGAACCAGGGTCCTTTGCAAAAGCAGTCAGTGCTCTTGACCACTGAGCCATCTCTCCAGCCCCCACTGTTTTTATAAAAGAGGTCTTAGATTGGCAGGGCAGTTTATCTATACCAGAGGCCACCATCATTAAAACTCTTCATATATTATGCAATAGGCAACAAGGGCCTATGGGGCCACATTTCCATCTAAGAGTAGATACCCGTTCCAAGTACAGTAGGGAGTAAAGTTTGCTTATTTTTATTTTTGTATTTTCTGGGGGGAGTGGTGCTCTAACACTGAACAACATCCCCAGAACCATGAAATGAATTTTAAAAATATTGCATAAAACAGTTCTAAACTCCCAAGTCAACCTCATAAGGCAATTTAAAAATGAAGAGAATGATATATTTAAAAGAAAAAAAATGTGCATGGCTAGGGGCCTGGAGAGATGGCTCAGCAGTTAAGAACATGGACTGCTCTGGCAGAGGACTGAGTTTGATTCCCAGCACCCACATGGCAACTAACAACCGTCCATCACTTCAGTTCCAGGGGACCTGACGCCTTCTTCTGACTTCCTAGGGCACTGCACGACATGGGTGCACTTATTCATATGCAGGTATATACTCATACACATAAAATAAAAATAATAAATAAAATATGTTTTAAAGATGAGGGAATGTGGCTGGAGACAGGAAACCCAGACACACGGGCACATCATCGCCATTGGGCGTGTTGTCTTGTCTCCTCAAGTCCCAGGCCTTTCAACAGGAACCACTGTGTCTGGTGCCCATTATTTCTGAGTTGGGCATGATTTACAATCAACCACAGAAAGGGTCAATTTATTATTTTTATGTAAACAGCACTAAATGCCAGTCTTACAGGACGAGGGACAATATCACGCTGTACTTTACCAACACCAAATACATGGCTTAGTGGTAACTTATCTTTAAAACATTATCATTGGGGCTGGAGAGATGGCTCAGAGGACCTGGGTTCAGTTTCTAGGTCCCACATGGCGGCTTGTACCATCTATAAGATGATTCGATGCCCTCTTCTGGCCTCTGAGGGCCTTGAATACACTGGTGTACTTACATATATGCAGGCAAAATACTGATATACATAAAATACAAATAAATTTGAAAAACATTTAAAGCCTACACTATGATCATTCAGGGCCAATGATATGGTTTGATGAGTAAATGTGCTTGCCACCCATGGAACCTGACAATCTGAATTTGATTCTAGGGAACCATATGGAGGAAGGAGAGAACTAACTCTGATGTGTTGTCTTCTGACACACACACACACGTACTACATAAAATGTAATAAAATATTATCATCCAGGAACACACGAAATAGTTCCTTGAAATTCCAGTTAGATTAAGGACCAGTTTTAAGGCAATGTGTGCTAATGTGGTAAATTTAGAATATGCTTTCATTGTAAAAAAAAAACAAAAACAAAAAAATTTCTTCAGATTGAAAAAATGCTGGACTGTGAGAACTCATTGCTGCCTACCCGTTGACCTCTTAATGTACTCAATTAAACATTTCTTTAAAAAGCTATTGTAATGTTTGTTCAATATTCTCCATTAAAAAAATGGTTTTTGAGACAAGATCTTGCTTTGTAGCCTATGCTCGCTTGAACTGGTGATCCTCCTTGTCTAAGCAGGCCTTGAATTCGAGATTTGCTTGCCTCAGCTTCCTGAGTGCTCAGCTCACAAACATGTGACACTGTGTTCTGCTAATAAAATTAAAATTTTATAGAATACAGTGAAATATATAAAATGAAGGACACAAATTTTATTATGCCCTGGACTAAGTAATGATTTGTATGTGTGTGTGTACATGTTTACATGTGAGTACATGTAGCAGTGTGTGTGCATGTAGAGGCCAGAGATCCGCAGTGGGTGTCTTCCTTTATTGTTTTCAACCTTATTGTTTTATAGATTTAAACATTTTTATTATTTTTTGTGCATGAGTGTTTTGCTTGCATATATGTATGAGCACTATATCCTTGCAGTGCCCATGGAGGCCTGAAGAGGGTGTTGGATTCACTGGGACTGGGATGTCAATTAGTTGTGAACTGCCATGTGGGTGCTGGGAACTGAAGCTGTGTCCTCTACAAGAATAGTAAGTTCTTTTAACTGTTGAGCCATCTCTCCTTCAACCATATTTTTTTGATACAGGGTCTCTCCCTGAATTTGGAGTTCACAGATTGGCTAGTCTGACTGGCCACTAAATACCTGGATCCTCCTGTCTCTGCTTCCCACTACTGAGATCACACAGGTATGCTGCCACCCAGTTTACTCTGTGCTGGGGAACCCAAGGCCTTGTGCATACCAGGTAAAGCACTTCTCAGCTGAGCTGCATTCTCCAACTCAAGGGCCACTGCTGTTATTTACACTGAGGCTTTGCCTTCAAGCGCACTGTGGTCGCTTGGCTAGGCTTTATATGAAGCTCTTCTGGGCTGAGATGTGGATTGGGCCCACTTTTATTGGTTCACCATACTTAATGCCTGGACCTGTGGGGCTTTTGGAAGCCACTACAAATGGAATGTGGAGAAGTCCAGTCTCTCCTGCACCGGCCAGGTGTGGTGCTTAGTTATTCCAGAACTGTCTATTCAATAAATAAGCCCCAAAATAGAAGTAGAAGAAGATTTTGAGAAAATGATGTTTTCTCTTGGATTATACAACACAATTCATTTGTATCTCATCAAACCTGCCAGTCTATACTCTAAGAAAGCCATAAGGGAGCCACATGCACTGCACACTTCTGTTACATAGTGGGGAAGCCTTTTTATAGGCTGCACCGTGAATGGACCAGCAAACTCACTGTGTCTCCTTAGCTTTGCTCATTTCAAAATTATTAAACGACTACCAAAGGAGGTGTAGTTATCCCAGCCCGAGGCTGTGGGATGAAGCATGAGGAAAGGAATTGCAGTTCTTAACTGGGAAGGTAGGGAGAGAGGAAGGAGGGAAGGGAAGGAGTGGGGTTGAGGATAAAGAGGTGTCTAGGGAAGCTCGGGGATGTACTCAGCCTTCCAGTTTTTCACTTGTGCTTTGCTAAATGTGAATTGAAGAGTCAAAGAACCTTCCTCTTTCTCTTCAGTAAAAGTAAGTAATAGGACAGGTTACCGGAGTGAGGAACAACTTAACCAGAACCACCCCTCACGACACCCAAGGACGCTTCCTTCCACTGTAACAAAAGTAGGGAGCAAGCTGTTCTTTTTGTTTTAAAGAAGGGGGAAGTTGGGCTGACGAGATGTCTCAGGAGATGAAAGCACTTGCAATTAAGCCTCATAACCGGACTTTGATACCCAGGACCCACACAGCAGAGGGAGAAAACTGGCTCCTGCAAATTCTCCTCTGATCACTATGTATGTGTGTGCCTTAGTACATGTCTACCACCCTGCAAATAATAAACGTAATACAAAATTCAAAAAAGAAGGTAGAGGGTGGGTGTACAGGTTTAAAAAGAAATTAACACTGATTAGTGAAGGGGAAGTAAAGCTTTAGGAGTTAGGCTGGAAGGATTTTTAAAACTGTTCTCCATGGGCTGGAGAGATGGCTCAGCAGTTAGGAACATTGGCTATTCTTACAGAGGGCATGGGTTTGGTTCCCAGCACCCATACAATGGCTAACAAGTGTCTGTAACTCTAGTTTCAGGGGGATTTGACCTCTTCTGACGACTACAAGTTTTGCATGACACAGGGGCATTTACACAGATGCAGGCAATACATTCCTAAACATAAAAAAATAAAAATAATAAATATTTTTTAAAAATGTATTCTTCAAGTCCCACTAGAGAGGGGCCTTTATGATCATAGTTTAGGCATACTTAAAGTAACATTGATTGAAGAGCAATGCTTTTAATACATTAAAGTCTTAATTTTTTAAAAATTATTTTTATCTGATATGTATGAGTGCTTTGCCTGGATGTATATAAGGGTATCACATGTGTGCAATGCCTGTGGAGATCAGAAGATGGTGTCAGATGAGCTAAAACTGTAATTACATACAGTTGTTAGCCACCATGTGGGTGCTGGGAATCAAATCCCAGTCCTCTGCAAGAGCAGTTGGTGCTCTTAACTGCTGAACAACTCTCTAGCCCCCCCGTTTTACTTTTAGAGACAGGGTCTTACTCATAGGCCAGGCTGGCCTGGAAACATTCTGTAGCTCAGGTAAGGATCTGAACTTGTGATCCTCTTGTCTCAGCCTCCTGGTTACTGGGATGTCAGGTCTGTGCCAATAAACCTGGCTCATAATATAGTTTTATATACTGACAAATATTAAAAAGAAAATAAACTATGATAATTAGATAATGACTACAACTTTGTTTACTGTGTGATAGTCTAATGATAATGTTGGCTTTTCTGAGACTGCAGATATAATGCAGGCAAAATTGGGTGACTGTTTTATAAAGCCATCCTACTTGATTTCTTTCTAAGACAATATTTGTGGTTTAATTGGATAGACTCCGAAGTGCAGTGCTCAGATTGCCACAGATGTGCCCAACTTCACTCATCCCAGTTGTCCATACACAAAGACTCAACTGCAGAGGAATCTAGACCTGGCTGTTTATGCTGAGCTTGGACAGCTCTGAGGGGCCACTTAGTTCCTGAGCAGTCTGGGAGACTGGCTGTGGTGTCTAGGGGGCTGGCACCTCGGGTGAGCTTCCTCTTAGTTGTGTGCCCTTCTCTCTCCCACAGGCATTCATTCCAAGGAAACACCCTAACCTTAAAAGGGAAAATCCGGGGACTGGAGAGATGGCTCAGTGGGTAAGAGCACTTACTACTCTCACAGAGAACTGGGATTTAGTTCCTGGCATTTTTATTGGGCAACTTAGAATTGCCTATAATTCCCGTCTCAGAAGAGGGATCAGATGCCCTCTTCTGGCCTCTACAGGCCAGAACACATATGTTACATATAAACTGTTGCATAAATAAGAAATATGAAAGAAGGAAAGAAAGAAGGAGAGAGAGAGGAGAGGGAGGGAGGGAAGGAAGGAGAGAGGAAAGGAGAGAGGGAGGGAGGGACCTCTAATTTCATGTTCAGGGGATCTGACAGTCTCTTTTGTTGTTCCCTGCATACACATGGCATACACACACAGGCACTCATATAAATAAAAAAATCTAAAATAAATATAAAAAAATCAAAATAATGGAAGGCTCCTTTGAGTTGTAAGCCAGGGTCTTGGCTTTGTTCCTGGTGATGATGTGATCTATTAATATTCTCTCTCTCTCTCTCTCTCTCTCTCTCTCTCTCAGTACGTGCATACAGGTCTATGCCAACCTTGAGTGCCATTCCTCAGGTACTGTCCACTTTAAAAGAAACTTTTTTCGTTAAAATTTTTTTGTTGTAACTTGCGTGTATGTGTGTGTGTGTTGGTGTGTGCATGTACATGACATAGTTTAATGTTCCTGTGGTGCCACCTTTAAATTTTTTATTCCCTTTATTTATTTGTTATTTGTATGTGTCTATGTGTGTGTTTGTGGGATGTGTGCAACAATACACATGTGGAGTCAGAGGACACCTACAGGAATCTTCTCTCTTTCCACCACATGGGTCCCTAGGATCACACTCAAGTCATCAAGCTTCCTGGCATGCAGTGTCTGTGGAGACCAGAAGAGGGTGTTGGATCCCCTGTAAATGGAGTTAGTCACCATGAGAGTGCAGGGAACTGAATCTGGTCTTCTACAAGCCATCACCCTGAACCATCCCTCTAGCCTTGGTCATTTTTTTTTTTTTTCCGTGTTGGGCATCTGAGGAATGTGTGTGTCCTTCCCTTAGTGAAGGGATGTAGAAAGATTCTAATTCCATAAAATATCAGGTAGCTGTGGTGGTGTTCACCTACTATCTTAGCACTCAAGAGGCTGAGATAGGATGATCACAAATTCGGTCAGTCTGGGCTATGTAATGAGACTGTGTCTCAAGAAATACAGAGATTTTTGAGCTAGAGAGACAGCTCAGGGGTTAAGAGCACTGGTTGCTCTTTCAGAGGATCTGGGTTCAATTCCCAGTACACACACGGTGGCTAACTCTAGTTCCAAGGGATTCAATGCCCTCTTCTGACCTTCTCGAGCACTGTATGACATGGGTGCATTTACTTACATGCAGGCAATACACTCATACACATAACATAAAATAAAATGTTTTAAAATTAAAACAAAAAAGAAATATAGAGATTTGGGGGCTGGAGAGATGGCTCAGGGGTTAGGAGCACTGGCTGATCTTGCAAAAGACCTGGGTTTGTTTCCTAGCACCCACATGGTGACTAACAACTGCCTGTAACTATGGCTCCAGGAGATCAGATGCCCTCTCCTGGCTTCTGTGAGTACTGCACATATGTAATGTACTTACATGTAGGCAAACATTCATACACATAAAATAATCATTTTTTAAAAAAGAAAAAAATGACAAGAGACCATTCTCCGTAGTTCTGTACTGTGGAATGTTTGCCATAAGTCTCTCAAATACATTACTGGAGAAGTCCTTTAAAGAATTACTAATAATTAAATCAAGTATCTTACAGAAATGGCTCTGAAATGAGGTCTAAATTTTTTCATAAAGCATTTTAATTTACAATAGATTTGTATTTTCATACAAGTATCTTTAATAAGAATCATTTATTCATAAGTCAAAATAGTTAACTGGGGCTGGCAAGATGGTTCAATGGGTAAAGGAACTTGAAAGTATGCTAGGAATGTAGATTACAAAGCCCACTTGTGCTTTGCTCCCCCCGCCCCAAGTACTGGGGATTGAACCTAGAGACTGATGTATGCTGGCTTTGGACTCTACCTGAACTATATCCCCAGCCCTTATTTATTTATTTGTTTTGGGGGGTGATTTGCTCTGTTTTGATTTTTACTTTTTATTTTGAGACAAGATCTTATTAAGTTGTCCAGGCTGGTCTTGAGCTCACTCTGTAGCACAAGACAGGACATGAACTTGCCTCAGCCTCCTGAGTGTCTGAGATGACAGACCTGTACCACTGGCCAGGTTTGAAGCATTCCTCTAAAAGGATGAACTCCTTAGAGGACACAGCTGACAGCTGGTCACACTTAGGAGTTTGATGGTCAAAGTACGAAGGTTACCAATATGAACCTTTATGAATTTCTTTCTTTTCTGTTTGTTTGTTGAGATAAAAATCTCACTCTGTAGTCCAGGCTAGCATGGAACTCAATGTATAGCCCGAACTAGCCTTGAACCTGCAGTAATCCTCTTGCTTCAGGCTGCCAAGTGCTGGGATTCCAGGCATGCATGATTATGCCTGGCTGGGATTTCTTTGCCTTTACTGATGGATAGTGCTGGCTATCAAGCAGCTTGAAAGGGTGAAGGGACAGGGGTAGGTATGCCCTGGTGGTCTTGTCTTACTTTGTCAAGACAAGTGCTGAGTTTGCATTTTTCCTGCTTTGGTTGTGAAGAGGTGACTTAACCCCTGGAAACAGCAAGTTTTGAGCTGCCTTTGCTGTGACTGCGCAAAGCAGGCACACGAGGGACTTGAGACACTTACCTTCTTGCGCAGCCCAGAGGAGCCAGAGTTGAGGGCGCTTTCATCATCCTGCATCATGACTAGCTCGGAGCTGCTCTCATCCATGACTTCCTGCATGCTGTTCACACTGCTACTCTGGCTGCTGGTGCTCACTGACATGCTGGGGATGGAGTGGTTGCTGCCCAGGCTGTCCACTTCCCTGTTCAAGTTGCTTCCATGTTCACTGTCCTGTAAAATCAGGCACAGGGTTAAAAACAAAGCTTGGACATCAAGTGCTGCCCTGTCAACTAGGTGCTGAGCACACCCAATTCTGCAGCCACAAGTTGCTTTTCTGCCAAAGTGCAAAGATCAATGCTTAGTGTGTGTATATGTGTGTACATGCATTGGCACATGAAGGCCAAAGGTCAACCTTGGATATTGGTCCTTAAGCTCCATGCACCTCAATTTTTGATATAGGGTCTCTCCTTGACCTGGAATTCACCAATAGGCTAGGCTTGCTGGACAGAGTCCAAGGGATTCTCCCGTCTCTGCCTCCTGAGTGCTGAGATTACAAGGATCCTATTATTCCTGGCTTTTGTATTTAAAACATGGGTTCTGGGAATGGAACCCAGGTCCTCAAACTTGCACAGCAAGCCATTTATTTACCGAGCCTCCTCCCTAACTCCCCAAAGGTCAGTTTTTTTGAGAGTCGCAAAGACTCTCCATCACGTTCAGACAACTCAGACTCACTTCCATGCTTCCGTCCTGACTCTGCTGCTGCCCATGACCACACCTCATGGCAATGCTACCTGGCACTTGGCACTGGTCCAGATTTGTAAGAGATCTTTGGGAACATCAAGGTCTTCCAGAGAGAGACTGCTGACCACCAAACAGGTGACCTCTGGGATATCTAGAGACACAGCAAGGGTCACCCACCTGAGACTGGAGTGGGCTGGAAGAGGTGACTGGCCACAGGCTGTCCTGCAAATCATTGTGCAGTAACTTCGTATGGAAGCAGGGGTCTGAGCTCTATTGTCCAGGATAGGTAATTAAACTCTAACTCCCTGAAGCAATTCTACCATGCTTCCCCTCTGTGATCTCATTAAAAGTATCTGTTAAATAGAGCTGGGTATGGTGGCACACGACTTTGACCCCAGCAGGTAGCGGCAGGTGGATCTCTGTGAGATCGAAGCCAGCCTGGTATATACATGGTGAGTACAAGGCCAGCTAGGATTACAGGGAGATCGTGTCCCAAAATATCTGTTAAATGATACTTGGATTCATCATCATTGGTCCAGAGACAACTACCTGAAAAGTGGTGGAATAATGGGAATATGTAATTTATCTGTCAGAGTGGAATATCTTCTAAGATTAAACAATGTAACTAAATCAATTTAGTTACAAAGAAGCCTTATCTTCAAAGTCCTTCTACATACAAATAAATTTAATAAACTGTTACTTAGCAATAGGAATGTAAGTAATCCCTCAGTAAAACAAAATGTAGACAAGACATTATATTTTAATGGATTAACTGTCCCAATTAAAGGTGGAAACCTGAGTTGGGTGGTTCTATACATGAAAATCAAGGGATTTTATAGTTCAATTGTAATTTTTTGCTATAATTAGTAAAAATACATTTTTTCGAGACAGGGTATTACGTATCCATAGATGACTTTGAACTCAGAGAGATCTGTCAGCCTTTGCCTCCTGGACACTGGGATTAAAGATGTGTGCACATGCCTTGCTTTTACTGTTGTTTGTTTTTGAGACAGGTGGTCTCATATTGCTCAGGCTGGCTTCAAACTCACTACGTAGCTGAGGATGACCTTAAACTTATGATCCTCCTGCCTCCACCTTCCTCATGTTGGGATTACAAGTATATTCTACTATACTCTGTAAATTTCTGAAGTTTTTCTGGGGTTGGAGAGATGGCTCAGTGGTTAAGAGGACTGGCTGCTCTCGCAGAGGACCCAAGTTCAGTTCCCAGCACCCACATGGTGGTCAACCACTGTCTGCAGCTCCAGTTCCAAGGGACCCAACAATCTCTTTAGGACTTGCTGGCACCAGGAACCCATGTGGTATACATATATACACGGCAGACAAAACACTCAAAGACGTTAAAATAAATGAAAAAAAAAAAATCAAACCCCCGCCTGCTCGCTGTTCTTCTTCATCACTCACTCACCCCAATACCCACTCTAACATATCTTTCATACTACTATAGATCCTGTGAAACTAATATGCTGAGGTCATCAAGGATGCCCCAAGTTAAGTTTTTGGGGTTTTTCTTTGACTTGACCCCTCTGACCTCTGGCTGCACTGCAGCTCTGTCCTTGAGACTGGAAACGTTAACAAAACCTGTGCTGCCTTTATCTGTACAACTTGAGCTCTCTTCCTGCTTTCCAATTGAACCTCTGTTTGACTATTTTAAGACTCTTGAGACCCAAATAGCTCTCCCTTTGCCAAACTTCTTGTGTGCCAGATTTATGTGCTGCAACCAACGGCAGGACGACACTATTCAGGTTCCCAAAACTCATCCTCTTTGCCTTCAACCAATTCTTTTTTTTGTTTGTTTTAAGATATATTTATGTGTATGAGTGTTCGCTTGCAGGCATGTACGTGTACCATGTGCATATAGTGCCCATGGAGGTGAAGAGAAGGTTGTTGGGTCTCCTGGAACTGGAGTTACAGATGGTTGTCAGCTCCTATGTGAGTGCTAGAAACCAAATCTGGATCCTTTGTAAGAGCAGCCAGTGCTCTTAACCACTGAGCCATCTCTCCAGCCCCTCAACCAATATACTTATCTGTGTGTGCATGCGTATGAATGCACATATGTGGAGGTCAGAGAACAATTTGCTGGACTGAACTCAGGACATCAGGCTTGGCAACAAGTGCCTTTACTTACTGAGCCATCTCACAGGCTCTCAACCAAGTCTTTTAGCTGAGAGAACAGGAAGCCATTTTTCCTCTGAAACTGCCATCTGGATGGTAGGTCAGCAGAACAGGATGTTGGGACTTGACATTCAACAGGTACCATGCTGAAATCACCCCAAAGCTGTTCTTACTTTTTCCCCATGGCTTTTTGCTTGTTTGGGTCAGGACTTCACTATGGAGTCAAGTTGGTCTCAATTTCATGATCTTCCTGCCTCGGCCTCACAAGTGTTAAGATTTTAGGTATATGCTACTGTGCCTACCCTTGATATTTACACACTCCTAAATCACCCAGGCTCAAATGCTTAGTCACCTCAAACTCTTCCGTTACTGTCTCTTGCACTGACTCAGCACCGTCTCAGCACTCCATCCCTCTTCCCATGGATACTACCCTCACACTTAGCTTTTGCATGGACCCTTTCCCAGGACATCTCCCAACCTGACCCTATTTACATTCTGCAGTCAGGATACCCTTCCAGACATGAAGTGCCTTCTTGAATATAAAGTGTACTATGCCATGGGTGGGGAAGGGGTCAGGGACCCCCACCTCTAGGTGACAACTGACAGTGGATGGGGGAGAAGAGTCAATTTTCTTTAGGACAGTGGTCTGTGATAGGTTGTTCCTGCTCCAGTGGATGGCCCCACACTCAATTAGTGGGAAGCACTAATTGGGACTCAGTGGACTATATTTAAAGAAATAAAGAGAAGATATGAAGTTAGGAAGGGAGTTTGGGGGGTCTGGGAGGAGTTGGAGGGAGAGTGGAGTTGAATATTATTGAAATAAATTATATGCATGTCTAAAGTTCTTGAAGAATAAATTTAAAATCTATTAAAAAAAAGATGTGCTGTACCTTTTATGAAAACCACAATATCCCACCTAACCTCCAGTGGCCATCCCACCTAACCCCCAGAAGCCATGGGGTCTTTTCCTGTGCTGGCCTTTGTGTGCAGGCTTGTGTATATCTCCAGGGCACTTAGAAGCCTTAGATGTGGTCTTAAGTGAGAGCAGCTGCATTCGAGTCTCTTCTGCGAACCTGTGCGTCTCTCAATGCAGGGAACGCTAATTACATATTTCTGTTTCTCAGAACATTTGTAACAGCCACTGGTCCAGAACTTTCTCTCAGTATCTGAAGCAAAAGGAACTTACTTCTTCTTCTTCCTGGGACTCATTCAAGGGTCCATTCCGGGTCTCCTGGAAAAGGATTTTCTTCATTTTTCGGTACTGCAGGTTATCTAGCTCCCGGACAGCATCTTTTGTCCTCTGTATGAGGTCAACGAGGACTCGAGATGGCCGCTCCCGTCGAACAAAGTCATGCTGATTGAGAGAGGAGAAAAAATATGATGAACAAATGCATTGTTAGGGCAAGTGCGTGTACATGAGAGTGGAGAACCAAAAAAGAGCCCTGTGATTCTGGAGAAATAGCCAGGATTGTGTGTACCACTGTGGTACCACTGTGTTGCACACGTTTCATAGAGACAAGAATACCTGGCTAGAGAGATGGGCCAGTGGTTAAAAGTACTAGCTGTTCTTGCAGAGGACCTGGGTTCGTTTCCTAGCACCCATGTGGTGACTAACAACCACTTATAACTCCAGTTCCAGGGGCTCTGACACTCTCTCCTGGCCTCTGTGAGTACTGCATACACATGGTTCACTTCCACAATGCAGGCAAAACACTCATACACACAACATAAAGTTTAAAAAGAAAAGATATAATGTTTTACCTTCTTCCTCAAGTTCCATTCTGTAGGTTTTACCCCATAATTTCCATGAGAATTAAATAAATATTTTATTATTTTTACTTTGTGTGTATGAGTGTATCGCCTGCATGTGTAAATGCATCTATGTCATGCAATGCCCACGGAGGTCAGAAGTGGGAGTCAGATCCCCTGGAACTGGTGTTAAAGATGGTTCTTGGTTGTCATGTGGTGCTCAGAATCAAACCCAGGTCCTCTGCAGGAGCAGCCAGAGCTCTTAACTGCTGAGCCATCTCTCCAACCCCCTTCCATAAGAATTTTGTTATACATATTTAAGGTATACAACATGTTTTGATATACCTAGTGAAATGATTACAAGAGAGGCAAGCTAACACTCCCATCATGTCCCATGGTCCTCTTGCTTGTGCATGTGGCAAAGGTGCCTAAAATCTACTGCCTTGAAAATATCCACAGCACAATAGACAATTACCGACTAGACCAGGTCATACCTTAGGTCTCTTTACCTCTATCTCATTTCTTTAAAAAAATTATCACATATTAATTGTGGTGGTTTGAATGAGGAATGTCCTCTTCAGAGGCTCCAGTATTTGAGCACTTGGTCAGCTGGTGGCACTGGTCTGGGAGGGTCATGGAATTCCAAGGGGGTGCAGTCTTGCTAGAGAAAGCACATCACTGGGTGGTGGGCTTTAAGAGCCCAGAGCCCTGCGCCACTCTAGCTTCGTCTCTCTGTTTCCTGTGAGTCCTCAGCTTTCTGCTCCAGCTGCATCCTGTGGCCAAGCCTCCCAGGCATGACGAGCTCTTATCCCTCTGGGTTCATATGTCCAGTAAACCCTTCCTTCTATAAGTTGCCTTTGTCATGGCACTTTATCATAATAACAGAAAAGTAACTAATACATTTATATTTTTGTGTGTAGGTCAGAGGACAGCTTGAGACAGTCAGCTCTCTCCTTCCACCATGTGGATTCTGGGGATGAACTCAGGCTGTCAGACTTGCCATCAGGCACTTCTACTCACTGAGACTTTAGCTCCTTCAAATCTCCCCATTTCCATTTCTGAATCCATCTTTCTGCTCTCTGTGTCTCTGATTTACCATTTTTGTTTAGATTCCACATATAAGTGGACTTCCATACACAGCAGTACTTTCTGTGTCTGCCTTATTGAACCTGTAGATGCCCTCTTGATTCATCCAGTCATCACATCACATACAATCATACAATTTCTCCCTCTCTCTTTCTTTCCCTCCTCTTCTCCCCCTCTCGCTCTTTTATTGAGACAGGGTCTCATGTAGAACAGGCTGGCCTTGAAATCACTATGTAGTTAAGGATGACCTTGAACACCCAATCCTCGTGCTTCCACCTCCCAAGTGCTGGGATTACAGGTATGTACCACAATGCCTAGGTAAGATCTCCCTCCCCTCTCTCTTTGTTTTTGTTTTTTTTTTTTGAGACAGGATCTCCCTATAGCCCTAGCTGTTCTGGAACTCACTATGTAGACCAGGCTGGCCTTGATCTCACAGAGATTTTCCTGCCTCTGTCTCCTGAGTGCTGGCATGTGCCATCACATCTGGCTGAAAGCTCTTTTTTTTTTTCAAAGGCTGAAAAGTATTCGACTATGTGAGTTTGTATGTGTGTGTAAGCATGTATGTGCATGCGTGCATATATCTCCATGTGTATATGTATCTCCGTGTGTAAGTTTGTATGTGTGCATATGTGCCTGTATGTTTGGGAGTATATGTGTGTGTGTTTGTGCTTACACATTTGTGAATATGCTGCTTTTCTTCCACTGATGAACACATGGGTTGTTTCCATATCTTGGCCATTACGGCTACTGCTGTGATAATTTTGGCATGCAGACATCTTTATGAAATATTAATTCCATTTCTTCTAGATATGAACCCAGAAGAGAGACCATTAGATCAGACGATAGTTCTACTTTTTACTTTCTGAGGAACCTCCACACTATTCTCCACAATGGTTACACCAACCACATTCCCGCCACTAATGTGGAATGCTCCCTTTGGCCCACAGTCTTGTTGCCAAGACATCCACGTTGTCAGACAAGTAGTGAACAGCACCAGAACTTCCACGGTGCCTCCAGCCCCAGGCCAGGAGGACGGCCGGCCCTTGTCTCACGTCTCCTTGCCCCTCCTGCTACCTCACACCACCTCTGGGAAAACAGACTGCTGCCATATTTTGTTTTCTATTTCTTTTAAAAAAATATTTTATTAATTACTTTTTTAATGTGTATGAATGTATTGCCTGTGTGTGTGTAAGTGCATCCATGCCGTGCAATGTGGAGGTCAGAAGAGGGTGTCAGATCCCCTGGAACTGGAGTTAAGGACAGTTGTTAGCCACCATGTGGGTGCTGGGAATCGAACACAGGTCCTCTGCAAGAGCAGTCAGTGCTCTTAAAGACTGAGCCATCTCTCTAGCCCCTTGTTTTCTATTTCTGTCAGATACAAAAAGTAAAGAAAAGTGCATGAGTTCACTTGGTTGTCAGACAATTTTGACTGAAACATGGCAGCTGCTCTGTCTATCCAGAGGGCTAGGCTCTGGCAACACTGTCTCCCATCAACAGGCTGCAAAAGCAGAAATAGAGGGACAGAACTTCCAGGGAGGGCAGAGCCTCTGGGAAGGGGGACCTATCACCTTCAGTCCTTGGTATCTGTTTTAGGTAACAAGTTGGAATCACAGAGAACAGGCAGAGGTCTTGAAGACTTTCTTTTCTAGGACACATAAGAAAAAGATGTTTTGCCTCTTGCTCTTTCCTGTCTGGAATAAAGACATGCATGGTGGAGATATGGCAGTCATTTTGTGTGAAAGGTGGAAGCCATAGCTATGGATGGTGAAAGGAGCAGCTGGGTTCACAGTGGCCCTGCTGGGGGCACAGAATGCTAAGCAGGGGGTAACACCACTCTTCTCAGTGTCCCAGACTTCACTCAGCTGTCTGGGCCATCTGACGCCCTTAACAGCTTAAACATCTCCCTGCCTGAGATAAAATCTGGTCTGAGGCACTGGGTCCCTGTTCTTATTTCTCCACCCTCCCACTTCTAGCCAATGAACAGCACATTCTAGAGAACTCTGGCCCTGGTCCTGTAGTGGTCACCTCTGTGTTTTGCTCATTCTGTTACTTGGCTTGCAACCCCAACTCCTCACTGCTCTCTGAACCCATGCAATCAAAAGGCTCAGACCCCCTTCAGAGAGGAATTTATGAACCAGGCATTAATCCCAGCACTTGAGAGGCAGAGGCAGGTGGATCTTTGTGAGTTTGAAGCCAGACTGGTCTACATAGAGAATTTGAGGCCATCCTGGTCTACATAATGAGTTCCAGGTCAGTCTGGTCTACATAGTGAGGTCCAGGCCAGCCTGGACTACATAGCAAGACACTATCTCCAAACAACAAGAATAACAGCAAATGAATAATTGTTCTTGAAAATGTTTAAAGATTCTAATAATATAGAAGAACACTTAAAAAATAAAAAAGAAATGAATCCCGAATTCCATTATCCAGAAGTAAAAGTTGCAAAATCAAGGGATATCATTTTAAACATCAACACTCTCTTCTTTCCTCTTAAAACAATGACTTTTGAGAAATAATTTGCCATGGGAACCTTGTAATACATGCTAATTTTAAGTATAATCTATAAAATTAAGAAGTACGTTAATCTTACAGAAGAGAATGAAATAAAATAATTGCTTAATTTTTTTGAGACAGGGTCTCCTTGTAGCCCCAGCTGGCCTGGAGCTTGCTATGTAGACCAGACTGGCCTTGATCTCATAGAGATCTACCTGCCTCTGTCTCCCAAGTGCTGGGATTAAAGATGTGTGCCACCTCACCCAACTAATTGCTTAATTTTAGTTACAATTTTTGCATTCCCATGTAAAAATAAGGTTGAAAGAAAAATCACAGAAGGCTTTAAGAGTCTTGAATTACTTTTCTTCAAAAAACTACATACTTTTATTTGAGAAACATCACTGGTCATCTACTCTGAAAGTCAGAAAGATTAATATACCTATAATTTCCTGACCCTTTTTTTCCAGTTATATTTGTTATTTTTAATGCCAGATATTTCAGGTATATCTTTTTATTTTTATTTTTTTTGGTCTTTTTGAGACAGGGTTTCCTTATAGTCCCAGTTGACTTGGAACTCACTACATAGACCTGGTCTCAATGTCATAGAGATCTACCTGTTTCTGCCTGTGCTGAGATTAAAAGCATGTGTCATTACGTTTAGCTCTTCAGGTATATCTTTAAATATTTTTGCTCTATGTTTTTTAAAAACATACTGTATAATAATTACAAATTTATTTATAGACAGTGTCTCATGTAGACTAGGGTGGTCTCAAATTTGTTATGTAGTGAGGGATTCTAATCTTCTTGCCTTCACATTCCAAGTGCTGAGATTATAGGCTCTGCCATGACTGGTTTATGAGGTTCTGGGGATAGAACTCATCTTCACACATGAGCTAGGTGGACACTACCAACTGAGCTACATCTTTTGCCTCTATTTTATTTTAAAGTATTTGTTTATTTGAGACAGAGTCTATGTAGCTCTTGATATCCTAGAACTTGCTATGGAGACCAGGCTGGCCTCTGCCTCCCAAGTGCTGGGATTAAAGATGTGTACCATCATGTCCATTGTAAAAAATTTTAAATCACATTTTATTTATTTTCTTGTGTGTGCACATTTGCACGTGCCACAGTGTGTGTGTGGAGGTCTGAGGACAACTTGTGGGAGTTGGTTCTCTCCTCTCGTCATGTAGATTCTGGGGATGGAACTCAGATCGTCAGCTTTGGCAGCAAGCACCTTTACCTGCTGAGCCATCTTCCGAGCCCCTCGGTGATCACCTTTACAGCTTTTAGGGTTCTGCATTTAATTTTAGTTCCTAATGCCTTTCTGCCTCTGGAAACACCTTACACAGCTTGGTTTGCTGTATTTCTTTGATATTTCTGTCCTCAACATCTGTTAGGTTTTTCTTTCTACCTGCTTTTTATGTCTTTTTGTTACTTCCTTAAATTTGCAATGCAGGCAGGGAGCTCTTCAATGATAAAGGCTGCTGTCTTTTAAAAACCTTGACAAATCTAGCCAATCCTTCTTAAAAACAAACAAGCACAACTGCTCATAACAAAATGCAGCCAATCTGGAGATGAAACGAACAACAGAGCAGAACAAACAGACACAGAAAAGAGGTTGGAGATCAGATTACTGTGTATCAAGTAGATGTTAAATGTAAAGGATTTCCACCCACTACATGGGTGTAGACAAACCACAACACCATTGTATAAAGTCAACATAGTACATGCAAAGAGATGCTGAAAATTGTGACATTTAAATCAAATCAGTATGTATTCACTAAAAAAACCAGAAAGAAAGGTAGAACCAAAAAATATTACTGTAGAAACATTTTTGTTGCTGTTTAAGAAAGGGTTTCCTATAGCCAAGGCTGGGCTTAAATTCCTGAGTTTCCTACTTCTATTGCCAGAGCAAGCTGCACCCTCTGATCCTGGCACTGGGAAAACTGATGCAGGAGATCACGGTGAGATTGCAGGCATGCCACTGGGGCTTGAACATGGCCAACCTGACAGTCCCGCGGCTCAACTTATGACTTGATGTTTTTTAAGTGTCCTGAGACAGAGGCTTTGACACCAACCTAACTCAAAATTGCAGAAATGGCACCTGAGCCATTGGTAGATCCTCCTGTGAACTGCATTCATGTTCATGCAGATGTTAGGCAGAAAAACACTGGAATGGTCACCAGGGCAAGGAGGAGAAATTGTTCTTTATTCTAAGGAGAAACCGGAGGGGAAAGGATAAAAATAAAGAAAAGAAATAATAAACTGTCGACAGAAGAGCACAGAGGATGTGCATTGGGGTACCCTTCCCTCTTTGTGCCTGCTTCCATCTCAGGGTGAGTGACAAGGAAGCAGGCTCTGAGCCAGTCTATCACAGTGCAATCCCCCACAGGAGTGATTGATTGCTTAGTCCCCACAATAGGAGTTTAAGACCTCTCCTCAAACGAAAATTCGAAAAATTACCCGTAACAGTTCTGCTGATGTTGGTCTTTCCTGAGGTATTTTCTGCAAGCAGTAATCAACGAATCTCCTGAAGGAGTCCGTCCTGTGTGAGCAAACACATGAGGAAAACAGTGAGGGTCTGAGGAGCAGGCAGACACGGAAAGCAATGTGCATTGGAAAGACAGTTTTGCAATTGAGGAGATTCTGTGTGTGTGTGTGTGTGTGTGTGTGTGTGTGCGTGTGCATGTATGTTACATGTGTGTGGAGGCCAGAAGTCTCTGTCAGGTACCTTCCTCAGTTGCACTCTACCTTTTTTTTTTAAAAGATTTTATTTTTATTTTATGTGTATGAGTGTTTGTCTGCATGTATGAAAGTGTACCATGTGCTTGCTGTGTTCAAGGAAGCCAGAAAAGGACATTAATCCCCTAGAACTAGAATTAAGGACAGTTGTTAGCCACTATGTGGGTGCTGGGAACTGAACCTGGGTCTCCTTCAAATGTAGCAAGTTCTCTTAACCAGTGAGTCATCTCTCCAGCCCCTCTAACTGATCTCTCACTGAACCTGGAGATCATAGCCTGGGCTGGAATGGCTGGCCAGTGAGCACCAGGAATCCCCTTGTTTCTGCCTCCCAGGACCAGAATTACAGCTGCTTGGTACTGTACCTGGAGATTTGTGTTGGTTTTAGAGACTGAACTCAGGCCCTCAGGCTTGCACAGCAAAAGCACTTTACTGACTGAGCTATCTCCCCAGCCAGGGGATTTGTTTAATTGTATCGGAGACCTGGACTCTTCAAGTTCATGGCACTAAAAATGAATTCTTTTGGATAGTGAGTGTGGACACAGTTTAAGGTAGGCAACACAGACATACATATTTACAGGTAAGGAAGCAAGGCAGGGTCAAATCATAATATATATCAGAAAATAACAGTGCTTATACATAACAGTTTAATCTCTCTCTCTCTCTCTCTCTCTATTATATATATATATCCTCAAATATACAACTTTAGTGTCCAGTCTGTGTTTTTCATTACAATTGTTAAATCTTCCATCACCCAGAATCCATAACAAGGGAGTAAAACCTAAAGCACAAGGGGACAATCTGGGAATATGCTTTGTGCATAAAAATACTTCCTATCTTGAAAATTCCATTTTCTTCACCCTTCTTTAAAATGGTTCATTCTCTGTAACTCTCATGATCCAATACTTATAACAGTCTCATAATTTTCATCAAAGAATACCTCATCTTCTGAACAGATAGTACACATGTTCTACCCTAACACATTCAAATATACATAGAACATACATAACAATGGGGCCAGTGAAATGGCTCAGTGGTTAAGAGCACTGATGCTCTTGCAGAGGACCCAGGTTCGGTTCCCAGCCTCCACATGGTAGCTCACAACCATCCATAACTCCAGTTTCAGGAGATCTGAGGCCTTCTTCTGACCTCTGCAGGCACTGCATGAATGTGGTGCAATACACACATACAGGTAAAGCACTTATACACATAAAAAATGTACATCACAATACATATGAAACAAATACACACAAAACAGTGACATATGGAAACAGCAATGACCTCAGCTCAGCACGTCATCTCTGCTGACATACTGAGAGATGAGGTGATCAATACAAGTTGGCAGAACCCTAGGGACCATGTGGGTGAGGGAGGCAGCAGAGCTCCTGTGTGGTTTCAGTACTGCGTGTAGCAGGACCATGGTGCTGGCCACAGCAGGGGCAGAAATGAAAGCCCTGTGTGTGAAAGGTATGCAGACACTTAGTTTGTGGGGCAACTGTTTCTTACCATGATATATAACTAAAGAATGTAATGCTTTCTAGGGCAGACCTTTAAAATTCTATTTAATGAGAGCATTGGACACTCATGGTGAGCTTCTTGGTGGTATCTTACCATTCCCTGGACTGCAGTGTTGGGGAGTCATTCTGCGCGATATGGTACAGAGCACTCATTGCATTCATGTTGAAAAGTGGGGGCTTCCGCTCCGCTGGAAGAGGGAAGAGACACTATAAGTCAGCCAAATAGAGAAATCAGGAACTATTAGTAAGGCTTTGTAGCCTGGTTGATGGCTCAGCACTGTCTTCAAGCCACGTGATCTGTTTATTTGAATCTTAAGGTCAGAGCAGGAGAGCCATTTGAAGGTTGTCATTTAGTGTCCCCTGGCAAAACTCCCAAAAGAGCCCATTTCAAGAAGGGGGGAGAACATTTCTTTAACTTTTCACAGTTCCTCAATAGATTGGTGATTGCCTGTTTTCCTAAAACAGGTATGAACATCTGCATGTGTTTTAATTTAAAAATACATATTCATTAAATAAAATCAGAAAGTAAAGTAGAACAAAGAAAATATATTATTATAGAAGGGAAGGGTTTTTTTTTGGAGACAGGATCTCAGGTAGCCCAGGCTGGACTTGAACTCCTGATCTTCCTGTCTGAAATGGCTAAGTGCTCAGGTTATAGATGTGTTCCACAACACCTGCCTTGAATGGAACATATTTTTTTCTTTAAAGATTAAAAAAAGTATGCATATGTGTGTGTCTGGGTTGGGGGATATGTGTATGTGTACATGAGCACAAGAGCCCATGGAGACCAGAAGAGGGCTTTGGAGCCCATGGAGCTGGGTTTATAGGCAGTTGTGAGCCTCCTGACATGGGCTGGGGGGATAACTTGGGTCTTCTGTCAGAGCAGTAGAGGCACTTTGTTAACTGCAGGGCTACCTCTCCAGCCCCTAAATAGAACATCTTAACCAGCACTAACACATAGGAGAGGTAAGACAATTCTTGATGAATACCAGGCCTGGATGCTGCCAGTGGGTAGAGGACTGGGAGGAAGGAAGACGTTTAAGGCCTGAGTCCTCCAACTACAGACAGAAGCTCAATGAGCTGGGTATTGCTTTTAATATTTTTTGGCGCTGGGCACGGAACCCAGGGCCCTCTGCATGTTATATGTGTGATGTACCCGAGCTACACCCTGAACCCATGCCACCCCATGGAGTGAAGGGTCTCTTAGTGGCATTATCTAGCTCTCACTCAGCACACTGCTTGTTTGACTTGTACTTATCTGTCATATTTTATAAGTATCCACAGTTTTCCTCTCAAGAGAAACCATAAGCTATAAGAGCAAGTTTACAACTGAGTCCTTGCACGCTTTTCTTTCTTTCCCCAGAATAAGCAAGGAAACGCTGTTCACAGACCAAGTGCTTTATTGTTGGCTGAAGTAAAGAAGCTCCAGTTCTGAGCAGAGCTAATTTTGTTAGTTATTAGTTATAGTACAGAAGATAGATCACCATATCATCCTATCACATTTCCTCTGTGGATTCTTTTTTTCCCAATTATTTTTATTTTTTTGTACATGAGCGTATTGCTTGGATGCATGTGAGTGCACCTGTGTCCTGCAAATGCTCATGGAGATCAGAAGAGGGAGTCAGATATCTTGGAACTGGAGTTAGGATGGTTTTTTAGCCACCATATGGGTGCTGGGAATCAAACCCCAGTCCTCTGCAAGAGCAGCCAATGCTCTAACTGCTGAGCCATCTCTCCAGCCTTTTCCTGTGGATTCTTAACACAGCCCTTTTTCTAATCTCTGCTTTCTTTAGAACATCTTCACTTTTAAAGTTTTTCTTAAGTTTTGCATTTATTTATTTTGTGAGTGTGTATGTGTACACGCACACCATAGTAAAACAAGGGGCTGGGGAGGTAGCTCAGTGGCTAAAGCGCTCACCATGCAAGTGTAAGGACGAGAGTCCAGATCCTTAGAACCTACGTAAGTGCCAGGTAGGCACAGCAGTCTGCCTGTAATTCCAGCTTTGGAGTGTGGAGATGAGATCCCCAGAGCAAAGTAGCTAGAGAGACTAGCCATATTGGCAAGCTCTGGATTTGATTGAGAGACCTGTCTCAAAGAATAAGGTTGAAGAGCAATGAAGGATGACTCCCAATATCAGCCATGGGCCTTTGCATGCACATGGGCCAACATGAATACTTGCACCACACACTTGCAAACATGTACACACACATAATGCACACCACACACATGCATGAAAACCAAAAAAGAAAACAAGGAAATAAGGAAACAATAAAACAAGGCACCAGCATAGACAACGCTGAAAAGTAGCAGACCTCATCCTGGGCAGTACCCAGGCAGTACTTAGGTGGCTGCGCAAAGGATTTCACTCAGTTGACAAAGTGCTTGCCTAGCATGCATAACGCCCTGGGTTTGATCTTCAGTACCACATAAAGGAACTAGGCATGGTGGCGCATGACTACAATTCCAGCATTTGGAAGGCAGAGGCAGGAAGATCAGAAGTTCAGCATCATCATTGACTATACAGTGAGTTTGAGGTCAGTCTGGGTTACAGAAAACTCTGCCTCAAACAAAACAAAACAAAACAAAGAAGGTAGCTATAGGTGCTCCTTTCTGACACTTTGGAGTAGCCTCTTATGATCTTTTGAATTTTATTTTTTCACAGTTTTGTAATGTACTTTGATCACATTCCTCTTACAGTCTCTACTAAACAATGTTGGCAGATCCCTCCCTCCCTCCCCACCTCTCTAAATCCTTTCTTCTTGCCCCCATCCTCTTCTCTCTGGGGTCTCCTATATAGGAACCCAGGAACCTAGCTGGTTCTCCTGTCTCAGCCTCTGTAGTAGCTGGGATCCTGCATGTGCTCTACCATGCTGGCTCTCACTGACCTCTCAACAGAGTTACTGTTTACCCTCATCAAGTTGACTCTGGTATGACTGGAGAATGAACTGCTTGCAGGCAGAGACTTGCAAGCTGCAGTGTGGACAAAGGGCTTCAAACACAGAGGAGAAAAAGAAATGGCTCAGGGCTATTTTTCAGGAGGCAGACTTGAGAGAGAGCTTAGAGCCTTGCCTTCTGAGGTTTTAAAACCTCAAGTTTTAAAAACCATGTGGAATGTGGAATTCATGTGGGAACCAGTGGCTTCCTATTTCTATTTCTAGGACTAAGTCCAGATCCCTGGGCAGAGCCTGCTGACCTGCATATGCAGGCCCTGAGCCCTGCAGAGCCTTGATCTGGGAAGGGACTCAGCTTGTTCCCTCTCTCCAGCCTTCTTTGGCTTCACTGAAGGGACCCAGAACAGGCAGTTTCACATGGCTGATTTCTCTGTCTGGACTCCCAAACTTAATTAGGTTAATTTTTAAAATCACTACTACTTCTTCTTCTTCTCTTCTTCCTCCTCCTCCTCCTCTCCCTCCTTTTTTAATTAATTTATTTAAAATTTTTTTGAGATTAAGTTTTGCTTTGCTGCTCAGACTGGTCTACAACTCCTGGGCCCAATGATTCTCTTGTCTTAGTCTTCCAAGTAGCCAAGGTCATACATGCATGATCTCTATGTCCTTGGAGCCTTCTCTGATTTCTCACAGTCTCCCACTAGATTTCTGTCATTATAAATTTTATCTTTCCTTTTTTACCACATATTACAACCCTAGTTATTTGTATTATAACTGAATGTATATCTCTTTTGCTAAACTTCATGAGGGCAGTGACAGTGTCTATTTTGCTCTTCAATCCATTTCTAGTGCCATGAACAGCACTCCACTTAGGAGGTAACCCCCCTGCCCCCAAACCTGCTAAATAAATAAAAGGCAACCTAGAGCAAGAAGAACTGTGTCTAAAAAGAATCTTTGTGTGGGCTTGCAAGATGGTTCTTTTGGGAAGGGGGTTGCCACCAAGCCTGGAAACCAGAGCTCAATACCCGGAACCACAGGATAGAAGAGAAATGACTCTGGCAAGTTGTCTTCTGACATCCACACATGTGCTATGGCACTCATGCAAATGCCTAGTATCCACAAATAAACTTTGTTCATCAAAATGATGGAGAAGAGACCAAGTTTGGGGGTTTACGTCAGACACTACATGGTGGCCTTACCATCAGAGGAACAGAAATCCCTCATGCAGTGACAAAAGGTAAAAATCCAAGCTGTTTAGAGGAACACTGACTTGTAAAGGAGAAACAGTGGAAAAAGTGATAAAGAAGAAAACAGAGAATTAGAAAGAGCATATGTGGGCTGTAAGTTGTAGGGCAGTTGGTGCTTGTCTAGCACCAAGTTCCACCCACCAGGTGTAGAGATGCATGCCCATAATCTGATCATAGGGAGGTGAAGACAGGTAATCAGAAGTTCAGGTTGTCTTTAGCTATATAGGGAGTTCTAGGCCAGCTTGGGTAACAAGAGCCCCAAAAGCTCAAAAAGCGCACTAACAGCCTCCACCCCCCCAGAACTGTACTGTAGTGGATAGCAGCAGCTCAGATCTGAAGCATGAATGGAGCTTGGAAGGAGTGACCACCATGCCTGGGATTAGACATGCCAGCCAGCCTTCAGCAGATGGACGACTCTCTAGAGCAGAAAGCTCATTGCTGAAGGCGTTCCAGCCATAGTCTGAGAGCCAGTATCTAAAGTACTCACTTCAAAAGGCCAGGTCTATGTTTGAATTCATTGACAGATGGACTACCTAAATCCTCTGCGCCAGCTGGGCCTGGGAGTTCACGCTTGTAATGTTAGTATTAGGGGTTGTGGGGAGGAGTAAAGCAGGAAGATTTCAAGTTCAAGGTCAGCCTGGGCTGCATTACAAGACCTGTCTCAACCAACCAACCAACCAACCAACCAACCAACCAACCAACCACATCCGCAAAGACACAGTGACAGGGCTGGAGAATATTATGGAACAAAGGCCAGATTCAGCCAGCAGACTGCTTCTGCAAACCAAGGTACTGCCTGTGGATGCTGCCTGTTCCAACCGTGAAGATACAAGCAGTACAGACAGACACAGTTTGGCCTGTGACATTTAGAACAAATGATCTGGTCTTTTTTTGTTTTGTTTTGTTTTGAGACAGGGTCTCCCTGTAGCCCCAGCTGGCCTGAAACTCACTATGTAGAGTAGGCTGGCCTTGAACTCACAGAGATCTATCTGCCTCTGCCCTCCAAGTTCTGGAATTAAAGATGTGTACCACCACATCTGGCCAATGATCTGGTCTTTCCAAGAGAGTTCATCACTGCTTACTATAGAATACATCGGGTGATGTAAGCTTCTATACAAGCAGCAGGATAGGAACTGGAGGAGCCTGTGATAAGGAATCTGTCATTCCTTTTTTCTGCAAGTGTATCTATATGTAATGTGCATGTGTATGTATGTGTGTTTGCATGTGTGTGGGTGGACATATGTGAACACAAGCACCTGTGTGCACAAACAGGTGAAGGCTAGAAACTGACTTGGGTGACTTCCTCGTCACCCTCTGTCTTACACATCATCATAGAATTTCTCACATAAATCCTTGAGTAGCTTGCTGATTCAGCTATAGACTAGCCAGCTTGCTCCAGGGATCCTGTCTCTATCACCATAAGGCTGGGATTATAGGTGGACTGTCACACTTGCCAGGAATTTATGGGTTCTAGGGATTTGAACTCTTGTCTTCATGTTTGTGTAGGCAGCAGGTTACTACCTGAAGTATATCTCCAGCCCAGAACCCAAGCTTTCTTAAATGAGAAGACAAGAGAATAGAAAAGCTAAGCTAATTATATTAAACAAAAGAAAAACATTTCTATTTAACAAGAAGCAACCACGACATTCTGCGGATGCACACCTGTGCTTTCTAGGGTCAGGGCTCTAGGTCAGTTTAGTGGGTGGAGTTGCTGCAAACAGCTCTGCTTGGCAATCAAGGCTCTTGCTAAGTTAGAACAGTGGACTAAACTTTATTTCAGCAAGAAAGATCAAAGAGTGCTTTGTTCTTAGATAAATGACTTAAAATATTATTTATTCATTTATTTTTTGTGAATGAATGTATTGCCTGCATGTATGTAAGTGAAGAGGAGGTGGCAGATTCTATGGATGGTTGTTAGGCGCCATGTGGGTGGGTGCTGGAAACTGAACCCAAGTCCTCTGCAAGAGCAGGTAGTGTTCTTAACCACCGAGCTATCTCTCCAGCCCTAGATAAATGCTTTTTGATAAGGCAAGGGTTGCTTATAAACAAATATAAGCGGCATTCCTATTACAGTAATAGTTACTCTTGTCAAGATGGGATGTGCATTATTATCACTTCTAGTAGGGAAAGGGAATATTTTTCAAAGTTCAGTATCTCTATGCCTGCTAACTCCTTTAGCTAAACTAACAGCACAAAAACATAGCAGAGAAGGAATCATTTGTGCTATAAAAGAGTGTGGAAAATATATGTAATGAATTCACAAGGCCTGGCCTATATAGAGCAGTCATTCATTAAATAATGGTTGGATCAGTTAGTTTACTGAGAAACATAATGAAGATTGATGTTCAAGGACAGGATGAAAAGGATGCTTCACTTACCTAGTTCAATACAGGTGATTCCCAGAGACCAGATGTCAACTTTCCCATCGTACTGTCCTTCATCCATGGCTAAGATCACCTCGGGAGCCATCCTACCAGACACAACTACAGAGCTCAGGTTGCCAGAACAAAGTTCCCATTATAAAGGAATTCAATAGAGTAGATTTAAGGATATTTCAAGTTCTTAATGTTTGTTTCAGTATTGTTCACAAAAGCTAAGCTTTAAAGTAACCTAGATGCTCCTAGACTAATGAATGAATAGAGGAACGTGGTAGACTTGCACAAAGGAGGACTACTCAGCTGTGAAGAGTGAAATGATGTCATTTGTAGGAAAATGGATGGAACCAGAGACCATCATGTTAAGTGAAAAAAGCCAGAGTCAGAGAGAAAAATGTAGCCTCTGTGTGTGTGTGTGTGCGTGTGTGACATGAAAGCAGAAGGGGACTGTTTGTGAGAAGTAAGGGGACCAGTAGGAGTTGGCATGGAGGAGGATGTAGGGGTGAATCTAAACAAAGGACAGTATATGGCACAGAGGTGTGAAAGGGGCATGATAGAATCCATTGTTTTTTATACCCACTGAAAAAGTTGACTTAAAAAGTAGAAAAATTTTTCCTGACACATATTTCTTTACATAAACCACTTTGAAGAACGATTTTCAGAAGACCCATACACTTGGTAATCTCCAAGAACAGCATATGATTCTCAATGGAGCTGTACTCTGGGTCTGTTCTTGGGTCAGTTATTTACATGTATACCAGCTTCTTCCTCTATAAAGTGGAAGGACCTGTCGCTGTTACCTCGCGAAGCATTAATACGCAGCTAGCAGAAACAAATAAATTACTTTAAAAACATGAAACTACCTGATGGAGCAACATTCCAGCTGTCCCAAAGATACTGCAACTTATAGAACAACACAGGCTCTGGGCAGAAGCACCACTCTACATGTTTGTCTGGGATGCATGATCACTGGAAGGGAGGGGCTTGAGTTTAATATGCTTTGGATAGAACTCTGCTCTATTATTGTGTGTCAGCAATGGCTTGGTAAACTCCATCTTACGAGGAGAGGCAAAGTCAAACAGCAGCGGGTTTTAGTGGGTAATTTTCCAGCATATAAGATTCTCAAGGGTATAGTGACATTATGACATGTCTGAAAGTTAGGAAAGAAATATGAACGTGGGGGGAACAACTTCAAGTCAGATAGCGTCCCCCAGAAAACGTGTCAGGGAGCTCAGCAGGGTTAGGAACTTGGGTTTCTCTCATTCCTGCCTGGTAGCCAGTCGGAGAAAGCTGAAGAAGTTCCCTTGTGCCTGGACACGGAGCCTCCAGGGAACAGCTCAAGAGAGACCTCAAGTGAAACCTAAAACCGACTCACTCGATGAGTGATAGCACTGTTCTGTTTACACACAAAGCAGACCCAAAGCCAGCACCTTATTTGAAGTTTAAAGTCATTCTAAGTTTTAAACTAAAGTGTTTCTCTTTCTTTTTTTTTTTAACATTATTATTAATTATTATTTTGGCTAATGAATTTTCTAACTTCTCAAATAAAATTTAATTTAGGGGCACATTGGAAATACAATTTAAAAGATAAAACCAGGCCAGACTGGTGGTACAGGCTTGTAAGCTCTGTTCCTCCATACACTGAGGTTGTTGTAAGTTCAAGGCCTGCATGAGCTACAGAGTGAATTTAAGGCCAATGTAGACAACTTAGTGAGATAATGTCTCAAAATAAAGAAGGCTGGGGATGCAGCTCAGTGGTAGAGTACTTGCCTAGCGTTCTAAGGCCTCGGTTCAACCCTCAGGATCACACACAGATACAAACAGTGATACCAAGTGTCTATCCTGCTCATTTGCTTATTAAAATCCCCAGAATTTTAAGCCTACATCATTACCCCCTTCCAAGTCTACATACCAGTAAGGTGTGCCCACAAAAGAGTTGGCAGGAGAAGCCATTGAGGCAGATCCAAAGTCAGCTAGCTTCACCTGGCCTGGCTCTGTTAGGAGAATATTTCCTGCTTTAATATCCCTATAGGAAGAAAAGAAGAGGATTAGAAGAAATTCTCCAATTCTGATTGTAGAATAGGTCAGAGCATGCAATTAATAAGATTAAAAAGTTTATTAAAGAAAACAAACAAATGTTGCTCAGCTGGCCAGAGGGGACTTCAAAATGGTTGCGTGTTGTAAGGAACCCGGATTCCTGGGTGTATGTACGGGTAGGTCATTGTAATTACTGCTAGGTAGAGCTGAGTTCAGAGGGAGGGGTACACTGAGGGAAAGAGGCAGCCGCGGCTCGTCAAAGAGGGCTCTTAGGCTGCTATCTTTACAATGCCTGTTCTTAAGTGCTTAACCCAGCCACCAACAGCAATATTCCTTGTGCTGGGAAAACAGGTGTCATATTGTAACTGCATTTTTTTCCCCCCTTCCAAATTATGTGACATTTTTGTGCCTGAATAAATCTGAGCTGCCTGTATAACTGTCACCCTAACCGACAATCCTCCGCTACACACATACCTTTTCTCTCTTGCCTGTGACCCTTTCTGCGTTTAACTGTAACTGCAACTCTAAGGCATAGGAGGAACATATTATATAGGAGGTGTTATTTGAAACAATAACACTGTACAGTAAAAAGAAGATCCTGAAAGATCAAAACAGACAAGGATTAGGGGTTAGGAAATTGCATTTCAATGTATTACTACAATGAATCGCAACTGGTTTATTAATAAAGATATTAGATGTTCTATGAAGCAAAATGTTTGGAAAATACGATTGAAAAATTCATCCTTCACTATGGTAATCTAGAGTGGGAAGATGTGGATGTCCCCCTTATTCTTTTTAAGACATGAACTGTAATGAGAACAAAGAACTTCAAGTGGATGGACCGGGAAAAGTCAAAGCTCAAAACAAAGGGAAATACATGGAAAACTGAAAGTGGTCAGGGTGAAATGCTTCCAAAAACCTTGTACAAACTTCCCTTGAAATGCAGTTTCTTCCTCACGATGGCACTGGACATTGGCAGAGAGAACTAAACAAAAACGTGTTATTTACGTCTCTTTGCAACACAAGGAGTTTGTCTCTTCTTTCTTAATGGAAGACTGAAATGGAAATGGCCCTCAAAACAACAAAAAGTTCAGACATGGTTTTCATGTTTTGCTTTAAGACTGGGTCTCATGTAGCCTTGAACTTTTGATCCTTCTACATCTACTTCCCAAGTTCTGGAGTTGTAGGGATGTGCTGCCATGTCTGGCTATGGTGTTCATTTGCATTTATTCATTTAATTGAATTTATCGTTTTGCTTTCTGAAGACAGGCTCTCACTATATAGCCCTGTCTGGAGTTCTTACTATGTAGACCATGCTGGCTTCAAACTCACAGAGGTCTGTCTGCTTCTTCCTGTGGAGTGCTGGAATTAAAGGTGTATACCACCATTTCTAGTCTTTATAGTATTCATTTTTATTTAAAAAATTAAAAAAATTATTTACTTTTATGTGTAGGAGTGTTATGCTTACATGTGTGTAAGTGCACCCATGTCATGCAGTGCCCTCGGAAGACAGAAGAAGGTGTTGGATCCCCTGGAACTGGAGTTGACAGACAGTTGTTACCTGTCATGTAGGTGTTGGAATTCAAGCCTGGGTCTTCTGCAAGAACCAGTTGACATATATATATCTTAACCACTAAGCTATTTCTCTAGCCTCGGTATTCATTTTTAAACTTAAAGAACATTCTTTAAAATTGTTTGTCTTCTTAACTTCTTTTATAAAGAATGTGCAGATTAAGATAATAAATACACAAAACTAAACTGGGCCTTCAAATAAAAGCCAGCAAAATTACAGGCAAGTTTGCATTCAGCCATAACACCTTGGTTCTATAGGAACAAATCTTAAAAAATTGTTAAATTCATCGATACTATGCTAAATGTATTTAATCATTATTTACAGACACGACTGGGTTCGGTCTTTGTCTACTTGTTTTCTTTATCCTTTATGGTGCCGAGGAAGGAAGCCATGGCTGGTCTATCATTCCTCATCTTTACTGTCAGTCAAATTCCAGGCTGGGCTAGGTGTGTGTGTCTGGAGGAAGCTCTGCTTTCCTAGCAGTGGTCACTGGTGACAGCTCCTCCACTGTAACTGAAGCAGAAGCCAAAGGGGGAACTGCAACCAAGTGGTATGCTTCTTCCTGGTGAATACCAAGTGTTTCTTTTTGTGTGTGAGTCATTTCAGTCACTTCATATGAACCTGAAATCCCATGTCTACAACTGCTGACATAACAGCTACAAGCCCTTTACTGGGAGAAGGAAAGGCTGGAGGCAGCATCTGGCTTTAGGAGTGACAGAGGGAGGTAGAGAGAGGGAGCAAAGTGGGTGTGTGGTACAGAAAATGTAATCTAGAGGCTGGGGATGTAGCTCAGAGGTAGAGTACTCTCAGGTTCCAGCATGCTTCTCTTCCAGAAAAGAGGAAGAAAACAAAGTAGAAGAAATCCTGAGATAACTGGGTTAGGAAATCTGACTTCCAATCCATAGTCTATTTATTACTTAAGTGCTGTGAAATTATGGGTGGGTTATTTACACCTCTCTATGTCCTAGTTTCTTTACCCATCAACACAAAGCAGGTACCTTCCTAAGTATATATTTATGTGGATTTTAGGAATCTGAAATATTTTAAAGTAAAGAGGACGCATCTATTTATATAAGATAAACGTGCTCCTTGCAATAGGGAAGGTGGTAATTATGTGCAAGTTAGGTTGATTTTCTTCTGTTCTTGACACAGAAGCAGAGTCACCAGGACCTTCTTAAAATTTTCCTGCATCTCAGTCTGGAGAACAGCTACTTACAGAAGAAGACAGGCATGGGCTATACACCATTAATACCAGCACTTTGAGGCTGAGACAAGATAACTGGGAGCTCAAGATCTGCCTGAGCTACATAGTGAATTCCAGGACAGCCTGGGTTGTATAGTGAGACCCTGTCTTGAAAAAAAAAATTCAAACAAAAACAACAGCAAACAACCCCTCCCTCAACAAAAAACAAACAGCCTCCAATTCAGAATAGGGATGACATCTTCTGGAGCTATTTGCAAGATAGGCACTATATGCATCCTGTAAATCCTCAGGTTCCCTGAAAACTGGAGCATGCACTGATAGCCAAGATCTTGGGACTACAGAGTCCAGAAACTGCAATGGGGTCTAGTCTTACCTGTGAATCAGTGAATGAAAGTGGAGGTAGGCCAGCCCCTGCAAGGCACCATGAGTGATGGCAGCAATCTCCACTTCCTGAAGTGGTTTCTTATGAACTGGAGAGGGAGGAGAAAGGGTCAGGAGGGATGATCAGTGGGGTCATCCAATGTCACTATGTCACAGAGTTCCATATGCTTTATGAAAGACAACTTGAGAGCACACTCACCTAAATACACGGTATATGCATCTTCTATAGCACAGCAATAAATGAGAAACCAAGTACACAAAAAATAAAACCAACGGAACTGGCATTCATGAAGCCATGCACTGTTAAGTGATGGTCAGTTGCAAGTCAATGCTACCTTGACTCCACTGGGCCAGGCCCAGATCTGTCAGTACCTCCCAACAGGTTAAATGCCTGCAGTGTGCTGGGTCATACTATGCTCTGCTACAAAGCCACCTATAATTACCACCTCTAACTATAGGCTTTCATTATTTGGGAAGTAGTCTAAGAAGTGATTTCTATTCAGAGATCATGGATGATTGCAGATATTTTTAAATGTAAGTTTTAACCATCACCACTGGTTCTAAGAGCACTGGTAGAGGAATGCTGGGTCAGTCTGATACTGGAAAGTGTTAAATATCAATACAAGTTGACAGCACTTCCATCTCTTTCATATATACACAAGACTTTGATGCTTTTGGCTACATATACATATCACATTAACTAAACATTTCAGTAGTATCTGCCCTAGATCCCTGGATATCCATGAATTCAGCACAAGGAGGACTGTTAACCCCACCCAGACATGCCAGTAAAACTGTAGAGATGACATCTTCACAGCTTAGCCACACAACCTTTACCACCATCAGAGGCCCAAGCTGCACTGAGTCTACAAGTAGAATTCTTTTTGTAAAAAAGACTTTATTTTTTTTAATTGCATGTTTGGCTATGTATCTGTGTCTGCACGGGGATGTGCACCTGAGTGCAGATGCCCATAGAGGCCCAAAGAGAGCACTGGATCCCCTGGAGCTGGAGTTACAGGACACTGTGAGCTGCCTGATGTGGGTGCTAGGAACCAAACTCAGGTTCTCTATAAGAGTAGTAGGCACTCTTAACTGCTGAGCTATTTCTCTAGCCCCACAGATAATATTCTGATTGAGGTAAAACAGGAAGGGGGCACAGTGCTTTCATTCTTACCTTCTAACAAGTCAGAGGCTGAGCCTAAGCAGTACTCCATCACCAACTGTAACAGATATAAAAAGTGAGAACAATGAAAGATTGTAAGAAGTTTCTCAACTCAACCAGCAGCCAGCCAACACGAGGTAAAGGAGTTTGGTCTCCAGAACTCATATGATAGAAGGTGAGAACAAATTTCTACAAATTATACTCTGAACCCACATGCTCACTATGGCATGCACATACACACACACACACACACACACACACACAAAAAATGTTAAAAAAATCTTTCTTATTGGGAAATAAAAGATCGCATATAAGTAAATATTATAATGAATATTGTTCTTAAATGTACTTCCTTTTTAATTAACTTTGATGGAAAACTTCCTAAACTGTATCACACAATTTTCTATTTTTTAAAATTTATTTTTACTTTTTGTGTATGAGTGTTATGCCTGCAAGTGTCTAAGCACACTCATGTCAGACAGTGCCCCAGGTGGACAGAAGAGGGTGTCAGATCCACTGGACCTGGAGTTATGGATGGTTGTTAGCCACCATGTTGGTGCTGGGATTCAAACCCAGTTCTTCTGCAAGAACAGTCAGTGCTCTTAACCTCTGAGCCATCTTTCCAGCTCCCAATTTTCCATTTTTAATTGTATTTTAATTTCATGTGTATGAATGTTTTGCCTGCATGTATGTAAGTGTACTACATGTGTACAATGCCCAAGGAGGCCAGAAGAGAATGTCAGATTCCTTGGAACTGGAGTTATGGACAGTTGTGAGCTACCACATGGGTGCTGGGAACTGAACTCAGGTCCTCTGCAAGAGCAGCCAGTTCCCTTAATTGCTGAGTCATCTCTCCAGCCCCATAAATTTCTAATTTGTAAGTTAAGTAGCGAAATATGCATGTTAATCTTCCTTCAACTGAATATATGCAATATGAGTATAGGTGATCCTTGATTTCATACTCTTTAAACCCAGTAAAAGTTGCGAATATCTTGTTGAAAATGATTACAGGGCAAGGAACTATAGCTCAATGGCAGAGTACTGATTTTGCATGTACAAGGCCCTGGGTTCAGTCCCCAGCACCATCACAAAGAAAAGAAGAAATGGGAAGGGAATGTATTTAATACACCCACCTAACTAAGCATTAGATCCTGGCAACACGGAACAGGAACCCCACCCCACCATGTTTGCTTTCCACTGCTTCCGTTATTATTGATCAGCTGTGGCCCAAGCATTAAATGAAAAATTCCAGAAATAAATCAGTCATAAGTTTTAAGTTGTACATGGTTTTAGCTTCTTTCTATTGCTGTAATAAAAAAAAAAAAAGACTGACCAAAACAAACCTGGGGAGGAAAGGGTTTACTTCATCTCCAAGATCACAGTTGAGGAAAGTCAGAGTAGGAACTCAGGGCTGGAAGCGGAAGCAGAGACCATGACTGCTTACTGGCTTGCTCCCTGGTCCATGCTCAACCAACTTTCTTATACAACACAGGAGAACCTGCCCAGGGGTGGCACCACCCACAATGGGCTGGGCCCTTCCACATTACTCAACAATAAGTATGGCCACAGGCCAATCTAATGGATCAACTTCCTCAATTGAGGTTCCCACTACCCAGGTGTGTCAAGTTGACAACTGAAGCTATGTAACACACTTTTCTGAGTATCGTTATTAGATCTCTCTCTGCCCACTTTCTCCTGCTCCAGGTGTGAATCATGTCTTTGTCCAGACTCCACTCTGTATGCACTCCCACCTGTGTCACTTGGCAGCCACCTTAGTTTATCAGATCCATGGTCCAGTATCAGAGCACTCGTGTTCATGGAATCCTTCTTTTAGTCAGTAATGGACAAAAACACAATGTTGGGCCTCAAGGGCTGCTGCAGCTCCGGCCAGCCCTTTAAGGGTGGGTTTGCAGTTCCCGTGGGGCCGACTGCAGCTGTCAGTTTGGGAGATGGAGGCGTGGCAGGCGCCGCCAATGATTGCCTTCTCCCAAGCTGCTGCCCTGGCCAACGCCCTCTCCCGGGGCGATACGCCCCCCCCCACTCCTGAGCCCTTGAGGATCGCCCCCTCCCGGGCTGTTGATCTCCGTGCCAGGCCGGCCTCCCACCCCGCGGGGCCAACCGCCCACCGCCGCGGTCCGCCCTGGCCTTCCCCCACTGACCCCCCCCCCTCC
Organism: Eospalax fontanierii; assembly: GCA_035773235.1. Lineage (NCBI taxonomy): Eukaryota > Metazoa > Chordata > Mammalia > Rodentia > Spalacidae > Eospalax > Eospalax fontanierii. The sequence continues at coordinate 75,499,889 of CM069529.1, read as the reverse complement.
CCCCGAGGACTACTCCCTCCTGGGCTGCAGCTGCCGAGTCTGTGGTGCGACGTGGCCCCCAGGCAAAATGGCAGCCGCTTTCCAGCACCCAGGCTGCAGTGTGGCTGGCAGCTCCAGGCAGGGCAGGACGCCGGCCAGCCCCTGCTCCAGGCCTCTCGCTGGCTGCTGGGGGCAGGTGATGGTGGCGTACACTGGTAGGATAAGCTGATGGAGGCAGAGGCAGGAGGATCTGTGAGTTCGAGGCCAGACTGCACGACACTGACAGGTGTCCTCACACGACGCACTGAGAGCTGAAGATTGACGTAGGATGATCGTGACTCAGCCTTAGTGCAGGCTTGCCATGGCCAGACTTCTAACGGTTTCCAACTGTCACAACCAACCGTCACCAACCGTTTAGAACGCAGCTGTCAGAGCCTCACCCGAGTCTGACAGCCTATCAGAATGGACTTTGCCTGGCTGCAGATTATGTAACAAAGATCGATTGGTCCTTCACTCCCTTTTAGCCCCGCCCCTACCCTATATAAGTTATTTTGTGACAGTTAATAAACAAGATCCTGCTAGACAGACTCCCGACTTGGCGGTTTTTTTTTGTTTTTCTCCGGAGTGGAGAGGGGCCGGGTCGCGACACTCACCATCCCGCTCAGCCCCTGGAGGAGACCGGCTGGACCAGCTTCGCCACCGCCCTACCTGCCGGCGATCCCGGCAACACAAGAGTTGTGATGCCACCAATCCACTGCTGTATATATTGGGAACTGCTTTGTTTTATCTCTTATTACTGTCAACTCTTAATAGTTTAACTTGGCAATTTTATACTGGCTAGGTGTGTGGTGATGCATACCTTTAATTCCAGTGCTCAGAAGGCAGAGGCAGGTGGATTCCTGAGTTTTAGGCCAGGCTGGTTTATATAATGAGTTCCAGGCCTGTCAAGACTACACAGTTAGATCCTATCTCAAAAAAATACATATTAAAAAAAATGTGTGTATGTGTGTGCGTGCGCACGTGTGCATGTACTTTATCATAGAGTATATATGTACAGGAAAATCCATAGCATATATAGAGTTCAGTACTAGCCATGGTTTCAAATACCCATGGGCGTCTTGGAGTATGTCCCATGGGTGGTGACCACTAATGCTCTGTAGAGCCCCAGTTTTTGATTGTCATGATTGTGAGGCAGACAGTGAGCTGCAGCCTGCTGCTACAGCCCAGCATTGCCAGAGAGGCCTGTACCACACATGTCAGCCCAGAAAAAGATGAAAATTCAAAATGAAGACGACAGTGTCTTCCTCTTGAGATGTGCACTATCAGTTGAATCACTGGGAGCTGGCACACATTTGTATATGTTTTCAAACTCAACAGGACGAATATGTTTGTGTTTTGATTTTCTAAGAATTGCATGTTACAAACCTCAGCATTGTTACAAGTGTTCTTTTCCTGAAAGGTCCTGATCTGGTTGTTGGCTCCTGTCACTGGAAAGCTCTTGCTGCTCTACTTTTAATTGAGCAGGTCTGCTTCTAGCTATCTTGACAACTTCCCTGTGACCAAATCACTCTTGTTTCTGTTTGCATGCCTCTTGCAGCTCAGTTCTGAAGAGCATATTCTAATTAGTCTGTCAAACCAGTTGTAGATGGAAACCAGGTAACCAAGCTTATGAGCACTCCATGTAATCTAAGTTAAACAGGCTTCGAGGAAGAGCTCCAAGGGCTTGCTGACCACTCAGAGCACATGGTATTTAGTTCTTGGATTTTGTAACACTTATTCTGCCTGAGTGAAATATCTTTCCAGAGTCCAGAAGTCAGCTGAGATTGTCAAGAGCAACTGACTTCCAGATAAGCTGCTTAATTTCTTCTGTTTAATTTCTTCTGTTCCAAAGGAAAGCAATAGTTCTAGATAGCTTAGGAGTTGCTAGGTGGCTGGAGCAATGGTTCAGTGGGTATAGCGCTTGCCTTACAATCATGAAGACCTGAGTTCGGTCCCCATGTTTTCACTGGGCATGGCGGTGGTGTCTATAAACCCACTGCTGGGGAGATGGAGACAGAAGAATCTCTGGGCTTATTGGCCAGCCAGTTTAGCCAAACTGGCAAGTTCCAGGTTCAAGGAAAGTCTCTATCTCAAAAAGACAAGGTGGAGAGAGATTGAGGAAGACACCTGATTTTCAGCTTCTGGTCTCCAAAGACATCGCACACCCACATACACACATGCACACACACACACACACACACACACACAAATGAATAGCTTGAATAGAAATGCTTAAATATACTATTTGGGAACAAGAATTCCAGGGCTGGAGAGATGGCTTAGTGGTTAAGAGCACTCACTGGTCTTGCAGAGGACCTGAGCTTGATTCCCAGTGCCAGGGGATCTGACACCCGATGGCCTCTGAGGACACCTGCCTACATGTGGTGCACATAAACTCATGCAGGTACACACATATATACATAATTAAAAATAAGCAAATACGGGGCTGGAGAGATGGCTCAGCACTTAAGAACACTGGCTGTTCTTGCAGAGGACCTGGGTTCAATTTCCAGACCCACAATGCTGCTAGAAACCACTCATAATTCCAGATCCAGGGTAATCCAATGCCCTTCTCTGACCTCTGTGGGTATTGCACGACAGGGGTGCACTTACATACATGCAGGCAATATATTCATACACATAATAAAAATAATAAATAAAAAACCCAAATATTTAAAAAACTCCATTCACCATTAAAGATTACATACCAGAAAGAACTCGGTACACAATAAACATTCAATCAATGACAGTTAAAACAGACTTTAAGTTAAAATGTTCAGTCTAATAAACTACGAAGTTTAACATTTTCATGTTCTAAACAGTGTATAACATGTCAGTCTGACATAGTCACATAAAATATACCAAGAATGAGTAGTACAAGAGACTATTTCAGTCACTCATGCAACAGTGCTGTTTGATTATGAGTTCACAGTAGAGGAAGCATCAAGTACAATCTCCAATCTTTATCAAATGGAATGGGAAGAGGGATGAGAAACAGCAATGATAAAAATTCTAGGAAGATGGCCTGTGAGATGGCTCAGGAAGGAAAGGTGCATGCGGCCAAGCCCAACAACATGAGTTTGATACTCAGGACCCACACAGAAGGAGAGAGCTGAGCTGACCTCTGTGAGTTGTCCTCCGACTTCTACATGGGCACTGTGGCACATGTGCACACATAAAATAAATGTAATAACATTTTAAACAATTCTAGGATGAAGCTAAAGGAGCCCAAGTTTCGCTTTTACAAGATGATATTAACTTTTTACTATCTCTTTGCTAAATGTTTCCAGAATAAAATTTCCAGTAGGCTAAACATCATATTTAGTCTTATGGAATATGTACCATGTAACACACATAGGAGCATTAACTAGTGTTAAATGTCAATAACAAAAATCAAATGGGACAGAAATGGGATTCTTAACTTTGTAGTGTAAATAAATAATAAAAAGTATTTAATAGGGGTTTGAGAGATGGCTCAGTGGTTAAGAACACTGGCTGTTCTGCCAGAGGACACAGGTTCGATTTCCAGCACCCACACAGCAGCTAACAATCATCTGTAACTCTAGTTCTAGGGGACCTGACACCCTCTTCTAGTCTTTTTGAGGCACTGCTTACATATGGTGCACTTACATACATGCAAGTAAAATGCTCATATAAATAAAAATTTAAAAATATCTAAAAAATATTTAATAGGGGGCTGGAGAGATGGATCAGTGGCTAAGAGCACTGGCTGCTCTTGCAGAGGATCCAAGTTCGATTCCCAGCACCCACATGGAGACTAACAACCATCCATAACTCCAATTCCAGGAGATTCAACACTGTCTTCTGACCACCATGGTATTGCACAACACCGATGCACTTACATACATGTAGGCAACACACTCATACACTTAAAATAGATATAATAAAATGTTGAAAGCTATTTAATAGAAAAAGAGAACAGAGATGCTCTGACTTACCCATGCAGTATGCTCTTTTAAATAACAGCCTTTGTACTCGATGGTATTAGGGTGCTTCAACTGCCGCAAAAATTTAACTTCCTTAAGAATATCTTGCCATTTCTATGGAAGTCAGGAAGACAACACTTTCGTTTTAAAAATGAAAACAGTATTCATTAAATAGAGAGATATGCACACATATATAACGTTCTTTTATTACATTAAACAGCCATAAGATCAATGTTTAACGAATAAGCTATTTACCTTATATTATTTCTTCAGTCTAAGTATGTTTAAGTGTAAATCTCTCATCAAATGTATCAAAATAAAACCACTACACACGTCCATATTCTCTTCTGGAAAATAGTTCACTAAACTAGGAATGTTTCTATATGTCCCATAAGAAGAAAAACATTGTGACTATGATAAATTTTTATGATTGGTTTTTGTTTTGTTTTACTTTTTTGAGACAGGGCCTTGCTGTGTAGTTGAGACTATCCTTGAACCACAGAGATCCTCTTGTCTCTGCTTCTGCCTGCTGGATGCTGAACTAAAGACGTGTACCATCATACTCAGCTGATTTCTTTGTAATGTTTGAACTTTTTACTTTTTACAGATCTCTTTTTTGAAAGCGGTGCTCTGTTTTTAATTGACACATTTATAATCATGTGCATTTATGGGTACTGTACATGTGTTGATATCATCTATGATTATGTTGTATAAATTATCAGAGTGGGTTTTTACCATTTCCATTATCTCAAACAGTTTAGAATCCTGTGTTGTACTGATTTTGAAATTTACATACAACACTGTCAACCACTGTTTCCCTACTGTGCTCTTCAGAACACTAGAAATTAGGTAAAGTTAATGTCATCCTAACAGCCGTGTGAGCTCAGGCACCAGGCTTTTCTCTCACCTCATGGGTCTGTTTCCCACTGTAGGACATTTTCTTAACTGCCACCACCTCATTAGTGTGAGCATTTGTGGCCTGTATCAAGAGAGAAGAAGAAAATTACTGATGTTGAGTCACTTTAACTTAAACACTGAATCAGATCTCCAACATGCTATATTCACAGTTAAGGATCAAGGTTTAAAGATACTGACAGACAGGTTACAGAGCCATTCCACCTTGATTTTATGGGAATAGTCTTGTTTAAGTCCTTGCCATTCAATATGTAAAAATTATAACACAAAAAGAGCCAGGCTTTAACAACAACAACAACAAAATATATATATATATATAGTCAAATGAAAGAAAGGCTAATTTACAAGCTGCCTATTTGGTCTTCACTTTGTACTTATAGACGTCCAGCCATGGAGAGTCAGTTTGATACGCAAGATGAATAATGAAATGGCCACTGAAGAATCAGGAAGGTAGGCTGGACAGATGGCACAGAGGTTAAGCATACTGGCTGCTCTTGCAGAGGACTTGGGTTCGGTTCCTAGCACCCATAAGGTGGCTCATAACCATCTCTAACTACTGTTCCAGGGGATCTGATGCCCTCTTCTTGCCTCTGGGGATTGCTGCATGCACATGGTGCACATAAACTCATGCAGGCACATACATACAAAAATAATAAATCAATAACATTTTAAAAAGAATGAGTTGTACTGGGGAGATGGCTTTGTGGGTGAAGTATGTAAAAAAGAGGATCCTGAGCACCCATGGGAAAGCTCAAGTGTAGAGCTGTGTACTATCGCCCCAGTGCTGAGGGAGCGGAGGCAGGAGGAATCCTGGGGCTTGCGGACCAGCCAGACTAGATGAAACACCAAACTCCAGGTTCAGTGAGAGATAGTGTCTTAAGAAGAAGTGAAAAAAGTAGAGAAACTCACCCAGTGTTGACCTCTGGCCTCCACATCCACCCACCCACGTGAGTGAATGCACACATACATACACATGCCCCCCTAAAACTTACAAGCACCACACATACATGTGCATACATATGTGTATGTGAAGTGTCTATTAAGGGTGCCCTGTCTCAGATTTCTCTTTTCCATATTCACTGTCTACATTCACCAAAAAAACATAAAAAAGCCATATATCACCCAAATGGTGCTCTTTTTCTTTCAATTTACTTAAGAGATTTAAAACCAATTTTCTTAAAAATTTCAAAATAGCAAATACAAGACAGTCAAAGATCATCCAGTTTGGAGGCAAGGCATGGTGGCATATACCTTACTTTAATCCCAGTACTCTGGCAGTCAGATCTCTTTGAGCTTTCCAGGCCAGCTAAGGCTATATAGTGAGACCCTGTTTCAAAAACAAAGGACCATCCACTTCGGGCTCTGTTTTAACAGTGGGGCTGTGCCTCTCTGACATACCCGTGTAAACATGCTCTTCTGACTGCCAGGTTTGTTACCTGTGCAGACCAATCAAAGAATCTGCAGTGGTACTTTACAGCACAAAATCAGAATTTACTCACTGATATCGCCAGGCTGTAATTTTAGAAAAAAACTTGAACTTATTTTCCTAAAGACAACCCAATTAGAGGAATTCCTCAAATATCTCCTATGGCTTTTAAAAATGATTTTTCAAAAAAAGTTTATTTCGAATAAAAACCAATAACTTATTGATGTAAAAGATTTCACTCCCAGATTCGTAAAGTCAAAGTGCAGAGAACATGGATGCAGATTAAATATTTATAAAAATTCAGATCACTTGGAGCTGGAATTATAGGTGGCTGTTAGCCACTTGATGTGGGTGCTGGGAATTGAACTCAGGTCTTTTAAGAGCAATACATGCTCTTAACTGCTGAGCCATCTTTCCAGACATAATAATTTCTATATGCACTAAGGTAACAAGACCTGTGAGATAATACCGGCCATCCATTACAGTTTTCAAGTATGCAGGCTTCCAAAAAGGCATTTTTAAGTAATTACTGATTTAGAAGGTACAGATTAACTTTTGTTAAAAACAAAAATCTTGAGCAGGAGAGATGTCTCAGTGGTTAAGAGCACTGGCTGCTCTTGCAGAGACCCTGGGTTCAGTTCCTAGCACCCACATGGTAGCTAACAACTGTAAGTCTAGTTCCAGGGGAATCAAATACCCTTTTCTGACCTCCATGGGTACCTCCAGTTGCACTTACATACATGCAGGCAATATACTCATACACATAAAATAAAAATAATAAATAAAATTTAAAACAAAACAAAACAAAAAAAACAAAAATCTTGGGCTGGGTTATAGGTCATTGATAGAACACAGAGGTCCTGGGTTCCATCCCCAGCACCCAGCAATAAACAAACCAATATTAGTGTTCCGGCCTTAAATTTTAACATTAAGCTTCTGCTTTGAGGACAGCAAACAAAAAGTTGATGCAAAAATTCATTTTATACTAAAAGTCAAAGAGAATATATTTGGAAAGTGGGTGTTTTAAGCAAACATCTATCTAGCCTGCTGCTGAGGAGCCTGAGGGTGCAGAAAGTAACAATGAGGGGCTTCAATTTGTGAGGGAATTTTATAAAAAAACCAACTTTTGTGTGTGTTGAGAACTGAACCCAAGGCCTCGTGCATGCTCTGTTACTGAGGTATACTCTAACCTATATAAAAAAAATCAAATTGTCAATGTTTATGAGAAGAAAACAGTAGTGGAGCTATAGCTTGGTTGGAGAGCACTTGACTATGGTGTGTGAGGCCCGAGTTCAATCCTTCAGTGTCAGAGAACAAGAGACAGGGTAGAGGAGGGGAGGGGAAAGAAGACCCAGATGGAATTGGACAGTGCTATTATCTAATTGCTCATTAAGGTAATTTATAGTCAATGGTGTTTGGAACTCATTTCTTATATTTACACAATTGTCACTAATTAAAACTTGCTGAATGTACTTATTTATATATTCTATGGACTAAGGCAGAGACTGGAAATTTGAAAAAATTTCCATGTTGATTTTTCTTTAGATATCTTCAGTTTTTGTGTATGTGTATGTGTGTGTTGTACATGTATAGTATATGTACCAATGTACATGTGGAGGCCAGAGGAGGATATTGGGTTCCTGCTGTATCATTCTCTGCCTTATTCCTTTGAGACAGTGTCTCTCACTGAACCTCGAGCTTGATGGCAGGCAGTAAACTCCAGTGAAGTTCCTATCTGCCCCCAACAGCACTGTGTGCTGTGTTTATAGGTGTGATGACCATGCTGGCTTTCTACATAGGTAATGGGGATTTGAACTCAGGTCCTGATGCTTGTGCAACAAGTGTTCTTAACCAATGAGACATCTCAGCCCCAATATGTAAAAATTTTGTGGAGTTTTAAACTGGCTAGAAATTGGCTCAGCAGTTAAGAGCGCTGACTGCTCTTGCAGAAGACCCAGGTTCGATTCCCAGCACCCACATGGCTGCTAACAACTGTCTCTAACTCCAGTTCCAAGGGATCTCACACCCTCTTCTGACCTGTAAGGGCACTGCACGACACGGGTACACTTACACATATGCAGGCAATACATTCATACACATAAAAATAAAAATATTAAAAAAAGAAACTGGAACTAGTTACATGGAAACTAAAATAATTAATTCATCATAAATACTTTACAACAGAGAAAGGCACTTGAGAAGTTCTCAGCTTCCCAATGCTCCATACTGGGTTCTGTGTGATTTCAGTTTATCTGGGGATTTACAATCATACGTAACATTTTCAGTATTCCTAATGGTCTTAGGAGCTGTGAACAAGATCACAGACTGTAGATATAGTTATTGGAACATTCTGTGTGCCTATTACTATTTTTTCTTTAGCCATTTTTCACCTGTGTCTTTCTCCTAGTTTAGAGAGAAAGATATTTATCTATTTATTTTTTGGGGGGGGGTTGTTTTTTTTTTTCAAGATAGGGTCACACTATGCAACCCTGGCCATCTGAAACTTGCCACATAGACCAGGATGTGCTTGATTTCACAAGACCTCCTGCCTCTGCCTCCCAAGTGTGCCACCATGCTCAGCTTATTAATTTTTTAGACTTTATTTTTACTTTTAATTATATACATAATTAATTATATATAAATGTATGTATATATGAGGGGGTTTGAGCATGTGAATGTAGTGCTCATGGAGGCCAGAGGAGAATTTTGGAGATGGAGTTACAGTCAATTGTTAGCTGCCTGATGTGGGTACTGGGAACTGAACTTGAGTCCTCTGCAAGAGCAGCATGCACTCTTAACCACCGAGCCTTCTCTCCAGCCCCTGAGAGTTTGGAGGCTCTGGGTGAAGGACCATAGCACTAGTGGACCAAGGATGAAAGAGCTTAGCTTCTCAGGAAACACACTGGCCCAACTTCAAGCTTATCACTTTCTTCAGCCAGCAATCACTTGGATAAAGCCTAGAATTCTGGAACTGGTTTTTCAGCAGTGATTAGGCACCTCTAATGCAGGTGATATTTCATTTACAGAATGACTATGAAAATCAAGCATATTTTACATGGGACAGCCAGTCTACCTAGATGACTCTTAAATTACTCACAAAGTAAACGGCTCCAAAACTCCCATGTCCAATTTCGTGCAAATCGATAAAAAGCTCTTCAGGGTCATCTTTGCAGAACAGATCAGCCACCTCGGGGTCCTTCAGCACTGCTCTACGCATAGTGACCAGTGTCCCAAGCACTCTGCCTTTTGAGTCCGGTCCTTTGTCTCTCTCATTGACAACTATTTTCGTTTCTATAAATCTTCAGAACCTGTAGAAAACAAGATTTGCCATTCAATTATTTTTTAACTCAGTTTTTGGTGATAATACAAACATAAATTAATATTAAAAATATTTTTATCTTACAAAACAATATTTAAAAAAAAAAAAAAAGAAACCAGGGCTGAGACTGGGGAGATGGCTCATGGGTTAAGAGCACTTGATACTATTGCAAAAGACTTGGGTTCATTTCCTAGCACCCATATGACAACTAATAACCAACCATCTCTAACTCCAGTTCCAGGGGATCCAACACCCTCTTCTGGCCTCTGTAGGCATTGAAGCACACATGTGGTACATTTACGTACATGCATACAAACACTCATATACATAAAATAAAAATAAATTCATAAAACTTTAAAAACAAGAAACCCAAATTAAAAACAAAGGATCTGAATAAACCTTTCAGCAAATAAGATATAGAAATGGCCATGAACGAATACAAAAGGCTTGAAAATCATTAGTTTACAACAGAAACAAAAAATTAAAACTACAAGGCCAAACCATTTCTTTATTTATTTTCATTTTACGTGCCTGAGCCTATTACCTGCATGCATATATGTACCCATGTTGTGGAACACCTGTGGAGGCCAGAAGAGGATGTCAGAGTCCCTGGAGCTAGAGTTACAGATGGTTGTTAGTCACCATGTGGGTGCTGGGAACTGAACTCAGGTCCTCTGCAAGAGGTACCAGTGCTCATAACCACTGAGCCATCTCTTCAGCCCTACCCAAACAATTTCATTCTCAATACAATGGCTATCCAAACAGATTAAGAACTGGTAAAGAGGTGAAGAAACTGGAGCCCTCAGACTCTATTGGAGAGAATGAAGAATGGCATCACTATTTTGGGAAACATCATGAGTTCATCAAAATTTCAATATGTTGAGTTACCATTTGACACAGGAATTTTACGCCTAGGTATCTATCCAGGAGAAATAAAAACATACATCCACACAAGAAACAGATGCATAAGTACTCACAGAAGCATTATTCCTAATAGCCAGAAGGTAGAAATGACCCAGATGCCTACTACCTGGACAGTGAATATGGTATATCTATATCGTGGAACATTAGTCAGTCATAAAGGGGAATAAAGGACTAGGCGTGGTGATGCATGCCTATAATCCCAGCACTTGGAAAATGGAGCAGGAAGACCAGGAATTCAAGTCATCCTTGGCTACACAGTGAGTCTGACAGCAGCCTGGGCTACATGAGATTCTGCCTCATAAAGAAAAAGAGAGACTAGATATTATATGATTTTATTTATATAAGATTTCTAGAATAAGCAAATGCATTGATGCAGAAGTAGATTACTTGTTACTCAGGGGGACTAGTCAATGACAAGTAGAGGGCACAGGATTCCCATCAGGGTGATGAAAATGTCCTAAGATGACCAAGAACATGACTCTATAACTCTGTGGTGACACTAAAATCAATACTGAACTCGTTAAATGAGAGAGTTTTAAAATACTAGAACTCTGAGACTATTACAATATCCTGTGATCCGGGACGGCACTGGGGTTCAAGTCCAGACTGGGCAAGAAGGGTCCGCCCTCTAGACTGACATGTGCTGTGTTCATGCAGGGTACAGGTGCTGGAAAACTATTTACTGACCATGGAAAGACGCCTCTGTACTCTGGAGACAATAGTAAATGCGCACTTGAAGAGGCAAGTTAGTCCACAGCTCTGCCAAATTCTCTGAATTTAAAGCTTCCACGAATAAGAGGATTTATTTGGACCTTCTATGTCTTGATCTACCAATAGTTATATGAGTTTATTTGGTGTCAGTTATTTTCTTTAAAAAAATATTGAAATAATTATTTCCTCTATGCTTTTCTTTCTAAATAGCCTCTCCAGGACAGATAATCATTTATTTCAAAGTTTGAACTAACTGCAAAGTCTCTGTTTCTTCTTTGAAGGCCAACTAAGCTACAAATGTGGTTATTAGCCAAGAAATATAATTTTCCAAAACTATGATATTCTACAAGTTTAAAAAGTCATTAAAGAGGTGAAGGCGACAGTGCTGACTGGTGCTTTCCCTGGTGACAGCCAGCATGCACGGTTTCATGTATTCTGTCTCCTCAAGGCATTAGTACAGGTAGATGAGCCAGCTGACCATCCATCCACCTACTCGCTCATTCTTTGATTCAATACCCACAGAGTGTTTATGATTTTCAGAACTGTGTATTGGGTTGGGTGTTGGGGACAGAATGGGACATCAACCTATCTTAGGGCTTGGAGTCAAATAGAACAGACACTGAATTATGACACAAAGGACAAAAGGATTCTGACACATTGTTTCTATAAAGAAAGGGGAAATGTCCTTTAATATAACGATACAGCAGGCTGGTCCAGCCTTTTTCAGGGAAAATAAATGTAGCTCATTTATTATGGATGGGTGGGAGAGTTGGAAGCAGAAAATACGAAGTTGGTGCTAAGCCAAGGAAAACCACAAAAGGCCCTTTAAAGCATGGAAAGAAATCTGGACTTTATCCCGTGGGTGACAGGGTACCACTGAGGGCTTTAAATAGGAAGAAGAATGTCTTGCCAACACCGCACCTGCTATCCTGGGCAACTGTCCTACCGATCCTCGGCCACTGATAACCAGAGCCACCCTCAACACTTTTGGGGAAGGAACCTAAAGCTAGACACTTGTCGGTCAGATAAATGGAAGTACAAATGGAAGCTCAGTGTTCTGCCTTCCTGGTTATATCTGGGAGCAGAAAGGAGAATGCCAATTAAAGCATACATGTCTTTGGAGTCTCATGTGAAATGGGAATAGTATGAGACTGCCTCTGAGAGAAGCAAAAAGATCCAGGAACTGACTTTCAAATGGCTGAAGTGCATTTTGAAATTCTGAATATTTGGCATAGGAATAGAACTCATAATTACTCATAATTATGCTTGGGAAAACAGATTGCATGCTATATGCTAAAATTACCTTTTTTTTCTTGAGACAGGGTCACACTATGTAGCCCTGGCTGGCCTAAAACTTGCTGTGTAGACCAAGTTGGCCTTCAAGTCACAGAGCCGCCTAAAGGTGTGCTTCATCATACCCAGCAACAAAAATGAGACTATAAAAACTTCTAAAGCCAGGAGTTGTGGAGCACACCTTAAATTCCATTGCTCAGGAGGCAGAGACAGGGATCTCTGTGATTTAGGCCAGTCTGGTCTACATGGTGAATTCCAGGACAGCTGGAGCTTATTATAAGGAAGACCCTGTCTCAAGAATATAAAGCAAAACAAAAACAAAAATGCAAAAACAAACAAAATTTCTGAATAAATTATAAGTGACTATTTTGTTTTTGTTTTTGAGACAGGGTCTCTCAGTAGCCTCAGCTGGCTTGGAACTCACTATGTAGCCCAAGTTGACCTGGATCTCATGATCTCACAGAAATCTGCCTGCCTTTGAGTGCTAGGATTAAAGGTGAGTGGTACCATGCCTGGTATAAATGAACATTGGCTAAGCAAGGTACCAGAGGTATAATATAGCCAGAAACTAAAGCAACAAGCCTGACTACATAGAATTAATAACTTTTTTATTTGAAATAAACACAATGAAGGAATTTCTATTTCTAGTCAAGATGAAGTAACAGGGACTCAATTATTTAGTTATTTTTGTCAATGGAAGCAAGCAAACCACTAGATAAAACGTGGTGTTATGTGAAGACAATGCTTCTCAGGCAAAGAGAAAGGTGTCTGAGACACAGGAAGCAAAAGATGGGAGCCACATGTCCCAGCTTCGGGCCCTGGGTTTCCAGAAGGTGGTGCAGTTAGAGGCTGTGGTGCTCTTGGTAAGAGGAGTCTGAGGTGGCCACTGTGGTTAAAGTTCACAGGGCAGAGATGAGACAGAAGAGAACAGCACAGAGAGAGGATATGGGGATTCACAGCGGGTTCCCCTCAGGTCCCCAGTCGGTACCAACTGTGAAAAAAACTGCAGGAGCACTGGGGAGAGCCACCTGAAACAGGCGGGAAAACAGTACCTGGAGCTCACAGAGCTGCCAGGGCTGGTCCTGCAGGCCAGGAGAAGCAACCTTCCGATTCACTGGCATCGCTTTTTATTTGTTCTGTTGTGAGACAGGGTCTTATTCTATATCCCAGGCTGGCCTTGAACTCGAGACAACTGTCTTTCCTCAGCCTTCTGAATGTGGGGAGTGCTTAGCTGGCATGGGTATTCTTTTGAGCAAAACTTCTTCAAACTGTGGGTTGAAACCCCATACTAACTGAATGTGCAGTGATCAAAACTTATGAAACCCAAAGAACACTGAATCGGAGGTGTTTCTGGCAGCACTTGTCTGTGTTGCATCACACGAACTCCTTGCGTGCACTTTGCACTGCGCATGCCCGCCATGAAACGCCAATGAATGTTGCCTGAAACAGCTGGGCTCAGACCCCAGACTACTCTACCCTGTGAAGTGTGGTGTTTTTACGGAATGCAAAGTTTTCTGCTCCTATAAAAAGATACGGTTTAATTATGGATAACAAGCTTTCCATATTTTCTTAGCCTCATTCCAGAGTATATAAGTATATAAAATATAAGATGTTTTATTTTTTGATTGTATTGTATTAGACAGACAAGCATATCCATTTCATTTATATGGAAAAATTACTTGTGTCTTTAATAAATGGTAAAGTTATATGCATACCAAATAACTGCAAAATAAATTTCTCTATTATTTATTATTAGCTGATGTTCAATTTATATACTCATATATATATAAATTTCATGGAAAAAGGGGTGGCAAGTGGAAAAAGTTTTTAAAACTCTGCTTTAGTGCTCAGAAAAGTCATTAACAGTAGGCAATCACTCATCCTATAGCAGCTGATGGACTGTGGTGTCTGAGAAGTTTGAAAAGTAAAAAGATGAAATTATTTCCAAGGAGCAGTGTCAGAGAATAAAGCTCAAAAACATTTTTAAAAATTAAAAAAAATATCCAGTATGCAAAAGGTAAAATTCACAATGTACAGGGTTCAGTTGAAGAATTTCCGGCACTCAGAAAGGAAGAAGGCTTGAAACAATGAAACCAAAGCAAGGACACTATGCATATAACCAGGCTCCACATGTTTAAAGGTAGAGGAAATACTGAACATGTAAAGCAGAGACGGAGGGATGTAAAGAGACTCAGACTCAACCTTCAGAGGTGGAAGCCACAACACAGTGCGTGGGATGAAGAGCTGGAGAGATGGCCTAGCAGTTAAAGGCACACACTGCTCTTGCACCAGCTTGGTTCCCAGCACCCAAGTCAGGTGTCTTACAACCACCTGTAACTCCAGCTTCAGAGGATCTGATGTCCTCTTCTGAACTCCATGGGCACTGCACTTACATGCACAGACCCACACATACAAAAAAATTAAAAAATAAAAATAAATCTTCAATGTCTGGGATTAAAATATATTGCATGGGATGAAAAGCAGAAGAAAATTAGTTGATGCTTTCATAGTGAAACTATGAAAATGGAAAACAGAAGGGAAGGCAAGCAAGCAAAGTGGGGAACACCATCACACAGCCTAGTATATGTCTATAGGCAGCCCCGAAGGAGATGGATGTTAGGACAGGGAAAAAAAATCTTTGAAGAAATACTTCTGTGAATAATCTACAGATCTGATTAATCTGATAAACTCCAGGATCTTCAGATATCTATAAAAGTCAGTAGAAGAGACATGAAGGAAATCACACCAAGGCATAGCATAATAAACTTCAAATTTTGTGATAACATTGTGAAAGTATTGTGGCTGTTAATCTCACCTGTTTCCCTGTCAAGACCTGCCTGTGGGGGATTATCTGGATTAGGTTAGTTGAGGTGGGAAGATAGACTCACATAGTGACAGCAGTCTCTGGGCTGGGATCCTGGACTGAATAAAAAGGAGAAAGTGAGCTGAGCACAGGTGTTCATCTCTCCCTGCCTCCTGACTGTGGATGGGACGGGACTGGCTGCCTCAACCAGCTGTGAAATCACTGCCAGGACAGGCTATAACCTCAACTGATCCAAAACAAACTTCTCCCTTAGGATGCCGTAGTAACTAAGAGGAGCAGCCTGAGGAAAACAGAGACATTGTATACAATGGAAACATCCGGAGGACCAGGCAGCAGACTCCTCCTGATTACCGTTACAAGTGAGCAGATAATAGAACAATATTCATAAAGTGTCAAAAGGCAAAAAATATCAGCCTAGAATTCTATACCCAATGAAAATGTCTGCAAAGTAAGAGCAGAGTACAGGCTTGAGCACACTCAGGAGCTGGGAGAAATCATGGCCTGGCCACTTATACCGTAGGAAATACTGAGAGAGGCCGTTTAGACAGGAAGAAAATAATACCTGATGGAATATAGACCTACATGAAGGGATGAAAGGAAAAAAGGAGGCAACTACTTGGTTAGATGTGAGACTTCTCATTATTTGTACTGTTTCTTAAACAAAAATAACAATGCAGCTTGAGGAGCAAACCATAGGTCGAGGTTAGTGACATCACAGATAGTATATTGATAGAAGCACCTGAACACAAATTATGTGCTATACACAAGTAGGTATCACATATAAACACATATGCACATACATACACACTTTTAACTGAAGGCACAACTAAGGTAGCAGTAAAGGGACAGAGAAGGATATCACACTGCTAGAGGGAAAGCTGAGCTGGCCACAGCAACACAGTAGATGTCAAAGCAGATTACTACTGATGATGAAGAGCATTTCATGTTGCTAAAGAGATGAATCCATTAAGAGGGCATAATGGGGCCTGGAGAGCTGGCTCAGTGGTTAAGAGCACTGGCTGGTCTTATAGACAACCTTGGTTCAGTTCCCGGAACCCACATAGTGACTAATAAATGTAATTCCAGGGGATCCAACACCCTCTTCTGACCTCTGTGGGCATTGCACCACATAGGTGCACTTGTGTATGTGTAGGCAATACAGTCATACACATAAAATAAAAAGAATAAATATTTTTTAAACGAAGACATAATGATCCCAAATGTTTATGTACCATGTAACAGAGCTTTAAAATATATGGTTAAAAACTAATTTAATGTGAGTACACACAATCAAGATGCACCTTTTACATGCATGAAATTGTCAAACAATAAATAGAAGATATTGTATTAAAGTAATTTTTAAAAACTAATTTAGGAAATGCAGAGATGGGTCAGTGGTTAAGAACACTTGCTGCTCTTGTAGAGAATGGAGTTCAATTCCCAGCACCCATAAGGAGGCTCACAATAGCCTATACCACCTGCAGAAGATCTAATGCCCTCTGCTGGCCTCCACAGACACCCAAACACACATGCACATAAAAAAAAAATCTTTAAAGAAACTAGTTTAACTGCAAAAAGAGTAAAACCTGACAACTTCAATATCTGGCTTTCAATAATTGACAGAACAAGCCGACAGGTAATTTATGAAACTATAGAGGACTTAGGCACTATCAGCCAAGTTGATTAATTGGTGTTTAAGCCAGAATTTTAGTGACATTAGAAGCTACAGTTTGTTTGTTTGTTTGAGATAGGGTCTCACTACGTCGTCCAAGTTGACCTCAAATTTGCTACGTAGTCTAGGCTGGCCTTGAACTCACAGCAATCCTCTTGCCTCAGTTTCCCTAGTGCTGGAATTACAAGTGTGAGCCACCATGCTGGGCTCAATACATATTCTTTTCAAGTATACACAGAAAATTTATTAAGATACATCATATTCTGGGCCCTATAAATAAAACTCAGTAAATTAAATGAATTTAAGACACATTAAACATATTCTGTGAACATACTAGATTTAAGTTAAATATCAATAACTGGCACATATTTGAAGAATTCCAAACATAGGAAATTAAACAGAATACTTAAACATAATCCATGAGTCAAAAAAAATCAAAACAGAAATAAAATATACTTCGATTGGATTGAAAGTGGCTGGGCATGGTGGTGCCCACCTGTAATCTTAGAACTCAGGAGGCAGAGGCAGGCAGATCTCTGTGAGATGGAGGCTAGCCTGGTCTACACAGTGAGTTCCAGGCCAGCTGGGGCTACAGGGAGACCCTGTCTCAAAAAATCAAAAATGAAAACAAAAACTAAAAAGAACCATTAAGAAACCCCCAAAGTGGGGAAAGAGCCACTTAACCCTAGAGTCGGTGAGCAGGTGAAATAAAGATTAAAGGGGGAGTCACTGAAACATAAAGACAAAGAGAAGAAAAAAAAATCAATGAAAGCAAAGCCAGTTCTTTGAGAAAAAGAATCTTATTTATAATTCTCTTAAACTGATTTGATAAAAACAGAAACAAATGATTAATATCAAGAATAAGGAAGGAGACACTGCAGAGCTCCACATGCTCCTGGGAACCAGGGATGAACACTGTACAAATACTTCAAAAGATACAAATCATCATAGTCTGCTCCAGAAAAAAATAATATGAATATCTATTAACACCATTGAAATTTAAAACCTTCCCACAAAGAAAACTCCAGGCTCAGAAGACTTCATCAGAACAACAACAACAACAACAATCTGCATAATGCCAGAGGCAGGAGGATCTCTGTGAGTTCGAGGACAGCCTGGTCTACATTGTAAGTTCCAGGCCAGTCAGGGTTACATAGTGAGATGCTGGCTCAAAAACAAAACAAAACAAAACAAAACAAAACAAAACAAAACAAAACAAAACAAAAGTCTCACAATACATACGTGTCCAGAAAATATAAAGAATCCTCAAAACCCAATAACTCAATTTTTTTAAATGGGCAAAATATCTAAAGAGACCTCCTTACCAAGAACGATGTGAGTGGCAAAGGACATCAATACTCATTAGAGAGATGCAAGTAAAGCCACAACAAGTCACTGCTATACACAGAGAAAACGTGATAACAGTTACCATGAAAAACTTGACCAAACCAGGCACAGAGAGGACATGGGGTAACTGGATCCCTCGGATGCCACAGGCATGCAAAATGGCACATCCTTTGGAAAAACAGTTTCCTTGTGGCGTGGTGCGGCCATCCTACTCCTCTACCCGAGTGAGATGAAAGCCTGCATTCCCATGGTGCCTGTACACCTGAGTACCGCAGCCTACTGCTTATAGTTGAAACTGGAAACAACACAAATATCCACCAGCGACGAATGCTTGAACAGTCTGGGGTCCAAGCAGGCGATGGAATGCAGCTGCAATAAAATGACCTATGGACACATGCCAGGACACGGATGAATCTCAGAATAATGGTACTGAATGAAAGAAGCCAGATGAAAAGGAACATGTCCTTTATGATTTTATTCATAGAAATGTTCTAGAAAACATGAGTTGGGGCCAGAGAGATGGTTCAGCGGTAAAGAGCAAGTACTGCTTTTGCAGGGGGTCTAAGTTCATTTCCAGCATCCACATTTGGCAGTTCCTCACAACCTCCTGTAACTCCAGCACCAGGGGATCCAATGCTCTCTTCTGGCCTCCACAGGAACCCACATTCATGGGCACATATCTACACGCAGGCACACACAAACACATACTTAAAAATCAAGTAAATCTTAAACAAAAACAAAAATATTAACTAAAAGAACTGTAAGAGTCAGGGGTGTGCATGACCACAAAGAAGCAGTCTTCCAGGTCTCTGGCACCTGCTCATATGCACTCACAGCAACATTATAAGACCCATGCAAACCCACTCAGATAAGAACCAACATAGAACTGGGGAAATGGGTAGGAGGTTCCAACTTTGGAAATATTGGCGGCTGATCACTGCTGGATGAGGGAGAGTTGATCTTTAACGGGGTGATGCTAGACAGGCTGACTGGGCTCCACACTCAGGAACATATGGGTATACAACTTGACTCACTAGGCCTTACTATATATGACAGAATGCATTAAATCTGGTGGGTGGGCTATGGAGGGGTATAGGCAGGGGGGAACTCTAAGATGATTAAGATGTATTGTGTGATATTCACAAAGATTCAATAAAAATATATATTGAAAAATATGGGCATGAAGGAGCTATGGGGAGCAATAGGTCTGTTTATTATCATCATGAAGACAGCTTCCCATGTATGTGGGATTAAACTTAAAGGCAAATCAGGTAGAGAAATTCTTGCAATTGTTCTTGTCCTCTGCAAGAACAGCTAGTGCTCTTAACCATGGAGCATCTCTCTAGGCCCTCTGTTTTCTTTTTAAAAATTTGTGTATGTATAATGTATATGATGCATGTGTATGCATATGATATGTATGTATGATGTATGTGTATAATATGTACATATGTATGTGCACAATGTGTATATGAATGTGTTTATACAATGTGTATTTGTACATTTATGTGAATGTGTATGAGTGTATAATGCATGTATGAGTGCACGTGTAATTATGTGATAGATGTGTGCACGTCAAGGTACGTGTGTCAGAAGACTGTTGGTCCTCGCCTTCCACCAAGCTGAGGTAGGGTCTCTTTATTTGCCAGGCTGGCTGGCCCACAAGCAACCAGGGGTTCTCCTGTCTACACCACCCATCTCACAAGGCAGTTTCTTTATTAGTTTGTTTAGTTTGGGCAAAGGCCCTGTGGTCAGCAGCAGGCACGGAAGGGCTATGAATGGGCTATGTAGCTGTGGTTCTACAGGTTTGGGAGCCTTTGTAGCTGGTGTTTTATCTAAAGTGGGAATTGGGATTTCAGGTAATTTTTAGTTTCCTTCCTTTTGCTTATCTGCATTTAAGAAAAAAACCTGAAAATCCTATTACTTCTGTAATTAGAGGGAAAGTGATATGAAATGTTCCCTGTTCCCCCAAAGCCCATGCGACACAGCTTGTCTCTGTAGTGCCGCTGGTGAGGGCAGTGGGACTGGGAGAGGTGGAGCCTATGGTGCCTGGAGGTCCCTGGAGTGGTGAGGGTGCTGTGGAACCTCATCTTTTCTTCCTTTGCTCTTGTGTCTCTTGGGGATGAAGTGGACAGTTTGGCTGCACCACAGACTCCTGCCATGATGCGCCACCTTACCAACAAAGCCAACTGACCACGGACTGAGATCTCCAAAACCACAAGTCCCAATGGGCCTTTTCTCAGTATCAAGTTGAATATCTCAGATTTCATTAAAGAAACAGAAAGCTGACCAACTCAGAAACCATCTATTCAACTTGAACTCCAATACTAAGTAGTGCAGTAAGACAGAAAAATACTTTGAGAAAAGGAGTCAGTAACCTTTAAGTCATTTCTTTTAACCAAATGATTCTCCACTGACAGCTGACTACAGAAAATCTGGAGAGAAATTGCGTGAGTTTGTATGTGTGTACATGTTTGGTGTGTGCTGGTACACTTGCCTATGTTTGTGCATGTGGAGGCAGGAAATCAGCAGAGGTATTTTTCTCAATTCTGTTTCCACCTTATTTTTTGAGGCAGGGTCTCTCATTCAACCTGGAACTTGCCAATTTGGCCAGACAGTCTAGTCAGTGAGTCCTAGGGATCCTCCTGTCTGCCTTGTCCGTGCTGGGATCACGGGCACTTGCCACCATGTCTGGCTTTTTATGAGGGTTCTGGGGGCTCCGATTCAGGTCTTGATGGATACAAGCAAAGACTTTACCAATGGAGCCATCTTCACAGCCCTGAGAAAAACTTTTTTCTTGTCTTTTTTTTTTTTTTTAAGACAGGTTCTCCCTGTAGGCCCAGGTGTTTAGGAACTCATTATGTAGACCAGGCTGACCTTGAAATCAGAGAGATCCACCTGCAACTGCCTCCTGAGTGCTAGGATTAAAGGCATGTGCACCCACAACCCAGTCTTTTTTTTTTGTCTTTTTGACACAGGGTTTCCCTGTTGCCCCATCTGGTCTGGAACTTGTTACGTAGCCAGGCTGGCCTCGATCTCACAGAGATCTGCCTGCCTCTGCCCAGATGAAGAAACTTTTATAATATAATATTTTATTCTAATTCTATTTATGTGTTTCTATTTTCTTATATTCTTATAAAGATATAATAAAATCTCATCAAGCAAACCCAGAAAAATACAACTTGTTACTATCTTTTAGGAGGAAGGAAGGTCGCAGAGCTGTGCATAATACCTTTTGGTGAGTGGCACAAAACACCCGTAATACTCAGGCTCATTTCAGCTGCAATCTCTTCTCATCTGTAACTTCAGTCTTTTTTACTTATGATGCACCTGCGGACAAAAAAGGTAAAATGTATAATTACAGGAGCCAAAGCAGAGTGAAACTACAGCAGGATGTACATTTGTAGAAACCCAGAAACTCAGGAGAGGATTGGAGGATGTCTGGAGTCCTGAGTATGTGCCCAGTCGGGGCAACACCATGAGACCCCCATCTCTCCTTAAAGAGCAAAGCAGTAGCTGGGTGTGGTGGCTCACACCTGTAACTTCAGCACTCGGGAAGCAGAGGCAGTGGGATCTTTGTGAGATCCAGGCCAGACTGGTCTACACAGCAGGGAAGACTCTGTCTCAAAAAAAAAAATGGAAAAGAAAACACTAAAAAATAAAACAAAACAAAACAACCCATAACAAATGTAAAAGGTATGACTTTCACCACAGGCTGCTCTTACCAGGAGATAGCCATGAGGTCACTGTGCCACTAGATTTCAGAATCTACACTGTCTGCATTTGGTGTAACTCAAAAGAAGCTTTCTAGTATATTGAGCTAATCTGACTGCCAGGATATAGAAGTAATCTGACTGTCAGGATATAGAGACTTGTCAGGAATGCTCACAGTTCAGTCACTTCTTTAGCAGTCATGACAAGACACACTGATCCATCTACTGTCTGTTTCCAGGCTTGCCTATAACCCATCTCTCACATTTTCCTGCTAACAATTGTTTTAAAATTATTTATTAGAGTAGCTCCAGAATCCAAACTTAAAAAAAGCAAGACATAGCAGTATGCTTGTGATCGGATGCTGGGGAGGTGGAGTGGAGGCAGGTGGCTGGATTGCTGGGACTCACCACCCGCCTTGCTGAATTGGTGAGCTCCAGACTCAAAGAACAAGGTGACCAACCCTGTCCTCTGACCTCCACATGCACACACATGTACCTGTCTGTACACATAGGAGCATACACACACTGACAGTCCTACCCTAGAAAGCCCCTATTAATGAATGATCTTTCCTTTCTGTATTTCTTCATGCTGGAACTTTTGCCACAAAGCTGAGATCAGTATATAGTCTCATAATCAACCTCTAGTCTCTAATGATTAGCATTTCACTGTGCCACCCTGTTCACAAAGGTCATCTAGTGACTGCAGTGTATCTCACTGAACAGGTTCAGTTCATTCATAGCTACCATTGGTAACCAGGCTATATTTGACCCTTTGTTGTATTTTGAATTTTTAATATACTTTTAAATATTTAATTTATTCTTTTTATTTTATGTGTATTTTATGTGTATTGCTTGCATGAAGGTAGGTGAACCCATGTAGTGCAATGCCCACGGAAGTCAGCAGAAGGTATTGGATTCCCTGGAATTGGAGTTACAGGTGGTTGTTAGTCACCATGTGGGTGTTGGGAATCGAATCCAAGTCCTCTGTAAGAGCAGCCAGTGTGCTTAACTGCTGAACCGTCTCTAGTCCCATATTTTGAACTGATGACGTGCTTTGAGCATCTCAGCATGGATTACACAGCTGTGGTTTGGAGGCTTCCTTTAGGACAGGTTTCTTGAAGTGGAGTTTTGAAATGTAAGAATTTAGAACTTATATATGTTGGAATAAGTCTTTTTTATTTTAATATTCTGTGTGTGTGTTTGCACATGTGCATGGGTGTGCAGGTGTGCATGTGTCATGGCATGTGTAAAGGTCAGAGGACAACCTCAGGTGTCAGTCCTCATCTTCCAGCTTGTCCTTCCAATTTGTCTTTTCTGTCGCTGTTAGGCCAGACTAGCATAGTCCCATGTGCTTCCAGAGACCCTCCCGTCTCTCCTCCCCGCCTCACTGCAGGAATGCTGGGATTCTAGCTAGCTTTGCAGTGTCCTCGGGGTGTGGACTCCAGTCATCGTGCTTTCGAGGCAAGCGCTTTGCCCTCTGAGCCATCTCCCCAACTCCTGGACTTGGATAGCTTGAGATGAAGCCTCTCACCTTTACTTTAATTGTTATTGAGGATGCCACAGATTGCCTCTTATGCCTCCATTTATAAACTAGTATTTTTATTTTTAAAATATTTTATTTATTTATGTGTATATGTGTATGTCTGAGTATGTCCTTGTACACATGTGTGGAGGAGCCCATTGAAGCCAGAAGAGGGTGGTTCTGAACTGCCAAATGTGGGTATTGTGAACGGAACTCTGGTTCTCTGCAAGAGCAACAGGCGCTCTTGACTGCTGAGCCATCTCTCCAGCCCCAAACTACAGTTTTTTTTAATTATTTTTGTCATTCCCTCTGACTCTTTCCATGACTTACTTTAGCTTAGCTAAAGCCTGCCTGCATCCTGTAACAGATGCCATCCAATCAGTAACTTCAATGGTAGCATCTACTATGGCCTTCATGAACAAAAATACTCCCAGTGACATTATGTGAACACTAATGACTAAAGGTCTAAGAAAATTCTGTGTGTGTACATGTCAGTACAGGTACACACTGAATGCTAGAGGTTGATATCAGGTGTCTTTAATCTCTTCTCCAATTTATTTGGCTTTTTTAGAGACAGGGTCTCTCACTGAACCCAGCTGGAGCTTACAGATTTGGCTAAGCTGGTTGGCCAGTGAGTTCTAAGGCATCCTCCTGATTCTGCCTCCCCAGTACATTGGGAGTACAGGTACACCACTTCACTTGGTTTTTTACATGGGTGCTGGGGATCTAAACCCAGGTCCTGTTGTTGCAGAATATACGTGAACCCACTGAGCCACCTCCTCAGGCCCAGCTGATAAGTGTACCCTTTGATCCAGCTTTAAACACATGGATGTCAGGACTCTTGAGAGCAAGTGTGCCCTCAGAGTAAGGTATATATTTAGCTCCATGTTTTGGTTGAGCCTTGTATCTTCAAGTTATCTTTTTAAATAGTGAAATCTGCTTTACTGAGATACAACTCACATGTACAATCTACTTATTTAAAGTGAGAAAGTCAGTAGTTTTTAGTATATTTACAGGTTATGTACAACCATTGCCACAGCTATTTTTAGAACATTTTCATCACTCCAAAAAGTGTCAGCCCTTATTCCCCTGGCCTTTTGCTCCTAAACAAACACCCATCTGCTTCCATCTTGTCACTTCCTGGTTTGGGGTATTTCATAAGAACAGAATCATACCGACTATGTTCTTTCATGGCTGGCTGCTTTCATGTGGTATAATGTTTGCAAAGGTCAGACAGGGTATAGCATGAGTCAGTATTTCATATGAACAGACCACAACTTATCAACAGAGCAGTTGATGGGCATCTGCACCCTTTCTCTCTTTTGGCTAGTGTGAATAATGGAGCTATAATCATCTGTGCCTGAGTTTTTGTGTGGACGCGTGTTGTTCACTTTTCTGGAGTACACACCTGTGACAGGGATCACAGGGCCCTATGGCATCTTTAGATAGCTCGTAATCGATAAAGCCCGGGAAATCTGTCCAGCTCACTGCTGTAACTGAGAATGGAAATCCAAACATTCTCCTCTCCAGATATGACTGGGGATGTTTCCCTCCAAGAAGAGATTATTTGGAGCATTAGCTGAAATGACATACATAAGATAATTCTTCCCTCTTCTTTGACCTCTTGCAATCTTAAGCATTACTTTTATAGTGGAGACTTAGAACTGTGCCAAGAATGTTGTCTTCCAGGTCTTGGGCCCTTGGGCCAATTAAGCAATCCAGCCAGCTCAGACCGGCTTTCACCAGAGATGAGCAACTAAGACACTCCTACTTTAGTCTCAGAAATGGAAACCTGCCAACAATGAATGGTCAACAAATAAATGATATTTTTTCCACAGACATTGTAATTTCACCAAATAAAGAACATCTGATAGAGGACAGAAATACATAGTTTTCATAATTCCCCTTCCTAGAAACTTTGAGAAAGAAGATGCACTGAAGTTCTTAGTTGCTTTTCAACGTGGTTGTTTTTGTTTGGTTTGAATTTTTTGAGACAGGGTCTCCCTATAGCCCCAGTTGGCCTGGAACTTGCTTTCTAGACAACGTTGATCTCACAGACATTCATCTACCTCTGCCTCCCAAGTGCTGGGATTAAAGGAGTGTGCCACCATGCCTATCTCTGCTTTTCAATGTTTAAAATACATCTTTTTGACAGTGAACCAGGAGTCAACTAAGCTGAACATCCCACAGTATCTCAGCATTAAGAAAGAGAGTAAGAAATGAGAATGCTTCATAATGGAAGTCACTCATTTCAATCCTCTTTTCTTCTCTCCCTTCCCCAGCTGAATTTCAAGATTCAGATGTTACTCCACACCCGTAGAGCAGTGTTACCTCAAATTAAAACCCCAAATTTCTAATTTCCCAACCCAGAAAACTTTCCCCAAACCTCACTGCCTAAGTCAGACTTCCACAAAACAAAAACTGCTATGTTTTGGAAGGCAATCAAGAAAATTTTAATAGAATGTAAGATTGGATTTATTATTCTCCCAAGGATGTCACAACACTTGAATATACAGTACATTCAGTTCTTATAAGGCCTAAAGAGTACAGATATTGGGGTACTTCTTTAAGAATAAAAATTCTCACACAAAAATAGGGCTTGGGATGTGACTTGACAGTGGAGCCTTCACCTAGCCCATGTGAAGTCCTGGGATCACCTGAACACTGAAAGAAAAACAAAGGGGCCTACAATTTAGGATTCACAGTGGAGTCAGCCTCTTAAAATAGCTGTTATTTTATTCATGACCTTGCTCTTAGAAGGTAGACTGAGGACTCTGAAAATCTTCATTTACAACAGTGAACAATAAAGTTCAAATAGGTATCAGGACACTTTCAGTCTGACAGTTGGGGTTAGTACACTGTTGAGTCCCCTTGCCTCCATTCCTACCACACAGCCTATGCAGACGTGAAAAGTTCCCTGCACCGACAGCAACAGAAGCTTTACTGGCTGCTGCTGCTGCTGCGCCTGTTGGCTGCCATGCTTCACTCTAAAGAAGAAGCTGCATTTACGGCACTTACACTTTGAAAATGAAACCAGATCATAGTTAACTTTTTATGTCACTGAGATCATACAGCCCAGGGTGCTCGTATGTCTCGGCATTTGAGGACTGGGAAGGGACCATGTGAGCATCTGAGCTCCTCTTGGCAAATACAGCAGAAGTGTCCAGATTTATTGATTTATCATAACAATGATAACCTTTAGCCTACTATTGGGCAAACTGACATTAAATTATATGATGGCGATTCTCCTCATCATTCCTGAAGACTAAAGTCTACGTCTACTGTGTTAAGAAGTGAAACTGCAGGTTGTGTTGACTTGTTACAGAGCAGTGTTCCCTTTGTCCCTTAACAAAAAGATGTTTGGGCCGAGAGACAGATAGGAGAAGCCGGGCTCCATGGACCCTTAACTCTAACACTGAAGAGCTTAGCTTTGTCTGCTATTTTGATAGGAGGCCAGCAACTTGAGATCAGTTATACATTTAGCTCAGAGGAGGAAAAGGAAAAGGAGAAGGAGGAGGAGGAGGAGGAGGAGCAGGAGGAGCAGGAGGAAATGAAGAAGGAATAAGAGGAGAAAGGAGGGGAGGAGGAAGAGGAGGAAAAGGAGGAAGAGGAAAAAGGAGGAAGAGAAGAGGAAGAAGAAGAAAAAGAAAAAGGAGAAGAAACTCTTAAAAGATTAAGACCAGTACAAAAATGGTGCTCACGTGGCTGCAAAAGCTCCAGATTATTCTAATACATTTGACCAGACTGTGGTCAAATAGTGACTGTGGTCACTATTACACATGACAAACACATACATACACACATATACAACATGAATACTTTAAATGACCATAATATACAATAATAGTATACTCAGAAACTTTCAAGTTTGATTAAGATTTGTTCTTATCTACTATTAAGAATTCTTACAGATTCCTAATGTTTTAAAACTAATTTTTGGTTATTTAGTTCATTCATGTATTCACACATTCATTTGGCAAGTATACTATCTACTGTGTGTCCAGCACTGAGCAAGGCTTTCAGTTCTTTCTGCCCTAATAGAGCCTATGTTCTAGTACTTAGTCCCATAAATTTTGTGTGTGTGTTGCATGCAGGAACCAGTATAGGACGCCAAGTGTCTGTCTCTATCACTCTCCATTACTGCCCTGAGACAGGATCTCTCACTGAACTGAGAGCTTACTGTTTAGGCCAGGCAGGCTGACCAGCGAGCTTTTGAGTCCTGCTTCCATGCAGCTCATCCTGGCTTTTTATGTGTGCTGGCGATTTGAACTCAGGTCCATAACCTTGCAGAGCAAGCACTCACTCCTACCCATGGATTAGCCTAGTGCTTAGTTTCATAAAACTGTGGGTCATGTTCTCAGAATGGGGTTGTATAACTGAATGTGGGAGCGGGGGTGTCACTGGAAATCTGGCAACAGTACAGTTTTCTGAATGTACAATGACTGAAGATTAATTCAAACTCAACTGCTGAAGAACACCAGGTGCTTCTAGAAGCATGGGCCTATAGTGCAGCGCGGGATACCACCTCAGCCTTGCCTCTGAACCCACAACTTGTACACTGTGCACTGTGATACTGTCATATCATGCAGGGCAATGGACACTTCCTGAAACACCTCAGCTCAGTTTAAGACCACTGCATGTTGTGAGCGGCAGTGTTTTGACTGTGCATGCAGAGTTTTCTGCTACCATGGAAACCCAGTTGTTGAATTACACAAAACAAAGACTTTTAATATTTTACTATCATCATTCTTCAGCATGTAGGTATCAAGTTAGTGTGTCTCTGGATCATACTGTCTTAGAATATTTGATTTTAAATTGCTGTCTGAGTTGTTAGAGTTTCATAAAAAATAACAACATCCTTACTGGGCATGGTGGCACATGCCTTTAATGCCAGCACTTGGGAGGCAGAAGCAGGTAGATCTCTGTGAGTTTGAGGCCAGCCTGGTCTGATTAGCTGAGGCTACAGGCCATTTTGTATATTTTCCCTTTAATATTTAAAAATTTTTTTGAGACAGGGTCTCCCTGTAACCCCAGATGATCTGGAATTAGCTATGTATACCAGGCTGGCCTTGATCTCACAGAGATCCACCTGTCCCTGCCTCCAAAGTGCTGGCATTAAAGGCATGTACCAGCACACCCAGCTCTCAAATTTTAAAAATAATATTAATTCACTGAAAATTTCCTATAAGGTATTTTGATCATATTCAATCCCCTCCCCCATCTCCTTTGAGACCCACCCCCACTTACATATTTATATAAAGCAGAATTCTCATCATTGACAATTATAAAATCAAAATAGCAATCAGCTCTGAAAAGTGTTGAAGATGCCCCAGTGTGCAGCAGTATAAAATATCAGGCCAGAATTCAACTCATTACGTAAAAATAAACAGGCACACCTATCTCACTGGTATACAAATGTTTTCATCTTTAATAGACAGTAAAACTATGCGTACTACAGAATTGTTTTAAAATAAATTTCTGGGGCTGTAGAGATGGCTCAGTGGTCAAGAGCACTGGTTACTCTTGCAGAGAACCCAGGTTCCATTCCCAGCACCCACATAAGGGCTAATAACTCTCTGTAACTCCAGTTCCAGGGGGTTTGACACCTTCTCCTGGCAATGAGTCCAAGTTAAAATGTTTATTTTAGCACACATTAAGAAATTACATCTGTTCAGGGATGTGACAGACAAGGTTTTCTCTAGGATCTATGATGGACAAGTATACTTGTCACCACTTATCAAAGAGGCTTCTTTTTGCAACAGATGGAGACTATTACAGAGTTCCACAACTGGTCAAACACAGAGAATAAATGTGTGTGACATATCCAGTCCTAAGTGACACATCTACAATAGAACCTCTAAACTGAAGGCTCACAGAACATAGTGAACAGGGGGTAGAGAGAATACTAATTAATCTCTCAGCTCTCACTAGGGCAGCTTCCTCAAGCAACAGAGGGCAATTAACACAGAAGGCCACAACTGGTCAAAAGTGTAGAGAATAAGGGAGTGCAGAGCATGTACCTCTGGATAGGACTCCTATATTAAACCTCACCCACCCAGGGCTCAGGGACCACTGTGGAAGAGGGGTGGGGTAGAGAAGATTGTAAGAGCAAGGGATAGTGCGTGACCATAAGGAAACAGTCTTCCAGGTTTTTTGGGAAGTTGCTCAAATGAACTTACAGCAATGGTGACAGCATGCACAAGACCCATGCAAAGTCAAGCCATACAAAAACCTATCACAGAACTGAAGAAATGGGCTGGGGTCCCAACCTTAGCCGAGGAACTATTAATAGGCAGCTCAACACTTACTGAAGGAGAGATGGTCTTCTTTAAGGGAGTGATGCTAGACAGGCCAACCAGGCTCCAGTAGATGAACTCACACGGAGGGACATCTGGGACTTGACTCTATATGCCTTAACATATATGTCAGAATGCATGAAATCTGATGGGGGGGGCGGTTGTGGGGAGGTATAGCCAAGGAGTCTAAATATGATTAAGATGTACTGTATGAAAAGCACAAAAATTCAATTAAAATATATATTGGAGAAAAATGTTTATTTTAAAGACTGAGTTGGAACAGCAGAAGACTGGAGTAGGGAGGGCAGGTGAAGCCTACCAACAGAAAAAGACAGTTTATTCTAGAATGTGGCAAAGAAAACCAAAAACCAGAAAACAAACAAACAAACAAAACAGGAAGATGCCCTCCTGTGGTTTCTGTGAAACATATCGAAGTAACACATAGTGGTTGCCTCATGGTGGAGAGCTAACAGCTGACTGGTTTGTTCAGCCGGGAAAAGTCATGGAGGGAGACAGCTGCGGCTCCAAGGCTCTGGGAACAAATGACAGGGAAGATGTGCAGTGACCAGAAGCAGAGGACTTAGTGAAAGAATCACGTTCAACAGGGAGAAAGATGGAGGCTTTATAGACAAACTGAACTTAAAATGCTAGATGGGTGCCCAGGAAGAGACACAGTGAGCTGGGGTTCAAGGATGATGATGGAGCAGTGTCAGATTAGGACATAGCCTCTGGTACAAGGTAGGGAAGATGGTCAAGAGGGTGTGATACTAACTCAAAGGGAAGAGACAACTACAGAACAGCCAGACCTGAATTCTTAGTGAGTGCTACATTAATGCTGAGTGCATTTGTCCCATTTAACATACAGTCACAAGATTAAAATGGTTTCCTCAGGTCAAACAGTATTGAGTACTGAGTAAGTGCCATCAGGAATAAAATCTGAGTTTATATATTTTTTAAAGATCCCTGTGACATCTGCTTCATTATAAAGAAAGAAAGAAAAAAAAGGTAAGGAACCAAACATACACCAGGCTCCTCATCTGTCTTTTCTGTCCTCAGAAAGTCCTTCCCGCTCCATTTTTGTAATGTATACAGCATAATATAATGAACAAACCTGAACAAAGTGGCTATTTAATTGATAAATTAATCTACACATTTAAATATGTATTTTAACATTCTCCTTCTATTAGCATTTTAGATTGGGAAAGGATATAAGAGGGATTCTGGGAAGTAAAGTGTTTCTGAGTAGCTTCAGACAGTAGAGTTAGTTGGTACTTGGGTTCTGATAGCTCAGACTGAATCCTGAGCAAAAAGCTCTTGCCCTGTGGGTTCCATCATGGCAGAGCGGGCAGAGAAGTCTCAGATCTGGGTCTCACCACACTCTACTCCCATGGTCTATGGTATTGCTCTAGCTCTTCCTTTCTCTTTTAAACCTCAGTTTTCTCATCTTGACCTTCGTTGAGATAATTTTCACGTTTCCATCTCAACTCAAGAACTCTGCTTTTAGAATGTCACCCAGTTAAAAAATATTTTATTCAAATTCATATACAAAAAAAAGAAAATTCCCGAGTTCAATTCATAACTAAAATTCTCAGCAATCTCTTACTGTTCCAAACCAAACCAAACCAAAGAAAAAGGCTAGACTTGAATACCTTTAGCTTCTGCCAGTCTCCCTTAAGGCTGATCCCCCCTCCCCCAGCTCTGGGGGTGCCCCCTGCTGAGCACCACAATGCCAAGCTCTGAAGACAGAGAATCACAGAAATAAGAGCTTTGAAAAGAAACCTCCTTACAGCTAATGAAGGATTATCTAGCAATTTTTCTTAAATGTCACAGCTATTAGCAAGTGCTTTTTGGTTTGTTTGTTTGAGAATATTTCTCTCCTCTTTCCATTTTGTTGATACAGAAAGTTTGCCCTAAGCCATGTTCAGCTGAAGATTCAAAACTTCAAAATCAAATTGTCTATACTTATACATAATTATACATATTTTATTTGTTTTTTATTTTTTAGCTAGGGTCTCACACTGTAGTTCAGGCTGGCCTGGAACTCACTGCATAGCCCAGGTTGGCCTGAACTCATTGAGATTTTCTTACCTCTGCCTCCCAAGTAATAGGACAGCCATAGGCATGGTGCCTGTCTAAAGTATGTATTTACTGATTTGGGCAGGGTCCATCCGGCCTCTCCTATGGACTGAATTGTCTTCCACCTTCCGTCCTTCAACTCACATGCTACAATATTAGATGACTGCATTTGGAGATACAGGCTTTAGAAGAGAATGGGGTTCAATGAGGTTGTGAGGATTGGTGGCCCATGGGATTGGTGGCCTAGAAGCAGGAGAGTACACAAAGGTAGCACAGACAGGCTGGGAGAACATGTGAGAAGCTGGCTGGCTGCCATCTAGAGAGAGAGCCTTCTTCAGGAAATCCACCTGCAGGCATTCTGGGCTTGGACTTGTGGCCTCTACTGAAAAAGCACACACACACATAACACACAGATGTACACATACATATACATACATACATATATATATATATATAGTATTATATATAAGTACATATGTGTTATATATAAATATGTAGTGTATATACTTAAAAATATATGTACAAATATACCCCAGTCAGAATGGCAGTCATTAAGAGAACATATAAACACATAAACAAATGTTTATGTACATATATATTTTATTTGTAACTTTTATGCATCTACACAATATTCTAAGACACAGAGATAAGAGGAAACACATAGTTGTCTTTCTATACCTGACTTATTTTACTTAACATGATGCTCTTCAGTTACATTCCTTTTCCAGCAAATATTATCATTTCACTGTTCTTTGTGGCTGAATAAGCATTAAGATTTCATCTCACCCCAGTCAGAATGGCAGCCATTAAAGAAAAGAGGTTAACTACAAACGTCGGTGAGGACGTGGGAAGAAGGGAACCTTCTACACTGCTGTGGTGGGACAGGCGCAGTTCACTAGGGAAATCAGCATGGAGGCCCCTCAGAAACAATTGCTATGACCCAGCTATCTCACTCCTGATGTACACCTGAAGAGCTCTAGACAGTGTGCCACAGACATGCCTGCACACTCATGCTTACTGCATCACTCTCAACAACAGCCATGTCTTACAACAGTCAGGTCATACAACAGCCAGGTCATACAACAACAAGGTTGTACAATAGTCAGGTGCTGTCACAGAGGAATAAAGAACACTAATCTTTTATTAATCTTTTGCTTTCAAAAATACATCACGGAAACTGGAAAGACAGCTCTGGTTCCCAGTACCCACAAGGTGGCTAACAACCATTCCTTACTCCAGTTCCAGGGGGATATGACACACTCTTCTGGCCTCCATGGGCAGTGCATGTATGTGGTGCACTTACATGCAGGCAAAACACTCATACACATAGTTAGTTAATTTTTAAAAAGTGTATACTGCTTTTGCACAGGACCCAAATTTAGTTCCTAGTACCTATGTCTGGTGGCTCACAACCTCCTGTAGCTCCAGCTCCAGGGACTCTGACAAATTCCTCTGACCTCTGAGAACAGCAGGTGAATACATGATACACATACATACATGCAGGCAAACACTCATACACATAAAATAAGAATAAACATATCTTTAAAAAAAATCTAAAAAATACATCATGATAATTCAAATAGGTAAAAATATTCTTTGAATTGGAGGCAAAAGTTTATAATATACTTTAACCTTTGCCTAATAACTAGAGAAGAATCCCAGAAGGAAGATTATTAGAATACACATAAAGATTAAATATAAAATTCTGACCTAATTCTGTTTTCAAGCACTATTTAAATTTATTTGAACTTTTAATGATTGTGCACTGAGTATGAACTGAAAATGTGCTGAGACCACTGTGTTTTGTTTGTTGTTGTTGTTTCTTTGTTTTGGGGACAGGCCCCCCCCTCCCCCGTAGCCCTAGCTGGCCCAGAATTCACTATGTAGACCAGCCTGGCCTTTTTCAGCCTACTTCCACCTCCCGAGTGCTGGGGTTAAAGGCCTGTGCTACCATGCCTGTCTTGCTACCCCGTCTTGCTCTTCAGTTATATAAAGCAGTTTCTCATACTTCAAATTTGGGAATAGTGTCAATTTAGACTTGGGGTATAAGAGTAGTTGCCTAGAATGTGTAAGGTCCTGGGCTCCACAGACCAGAAAGGAAACCAAACAACAACAAAAAACAAATAACAAGCAAGCTGAGTGAATACTATCAACTCTCCATACACTGTTTTTTCTTTTTTCTGTTTAATTTTTTTTTTTTTTTTGACATGGTCTCATGTAGTCCAGGCTGGACTGGAACTCACTGTGTAGCAGAGGATGACCTTGAACTTCTGATCATCCTGCCTCCGTTTCTGGAGTGCTGGGACCTATAAACTGATTTCAAAAGGTCTTCACAACTGCTAAGGAATGGAGTCTGCCCTGCACATCTCTGCCAGAGCTATCAGCCTGAAAGTCACACCTGCCTTCGTTACACCCCAGTTTCAAGCCTGATAGTCCTCACAGTGACAGGGCACACCCTTGTCCTTGCAGGTGGTAGATGCATTCTACATGCTCTGCTCCTTGTCTATACTTTCTTTTAGTTATTATTATTACTATTATTATTTATTTTATGTACATAAGTGTACCTGTGTTGTGCAATGCCCTCAGAGGTAACTGGAGTAAGTTGCCATGTGGGTGCTGGGAACCAAACCCTGGTCATCTGCAAGAGCAGTCAGTGCCATCTCTCCAGCCTCTTCTTGTCTACTTTTGAACCTTGCCCTTAGTAACTCCAGGGCCTCATGCTGGATGCCACAGCCATGTCCAACCCCATCCCTGGGATACTAAGAAGCCTTCTGGTAAGAAGGAAGCAAAGTCCTCTTTGCCCAGTCAGTCAAGATCTACTCTAGAAGTAGGTTCTGCTTCTGTGGAAGAGTGCAGGAATTTACTATAAAGATTAGGTGGTCTTAAGTGCATACTGGAGGTCAAGGGTAACCATAAATTAGAGCTGCCTAACAGAATGGCTGACACAGCACGTCTGTAAATGCTGTGGAAAGGTGCTAATCACATTTATTAAAGTGTTTGCTAGTTTAAGGAATTGGTAAATTTTTAAAATAAAATTCATAAATGCCTTCATATGCTTTTCTGAATTTTAATTTCTTTTTTTTTTTTTCTCTTTTCTTTTGAGACAGGGTCTCACTATGGGCTGGCCTTGAACCCACAGAGCCCTACCTGTTTCTGCCTCCCCAGTGCTGGGATTAAAGGCTCCTGCCACCACACTCATCTTGGATTACTATTTCTACTGGTTACATACTTAAAATGAACTTCCCTTTTATTTGGTAGACTACTACTACTATTTTATCAAAATATTCCAGAGCCAAATGTCGATGATTTCAGAATTATCTGCACTTTCAGCTTACTTATTCAAAAACCTCTTGATTCACTTTGGTCCCATAGAAAACTAGCACTAGAGAGCTCTCCTTTAAGCATCAATGAACTGCTTTTGTTTATTCATATATGTAGGTCTGTGAGCATACGTACACCTATGTGTGGTTGTACTGGGAGGCCAGAAGATCTCCTGAAGCTGGAGTTTATAGGCAGCTGTGATCTGCCTAATGTGGGTGTTGGGAAGTGAACTTGACTTCTTTGTAAGAGCAGCCAACACTCTTAATCCTGAGCCAACTCTGCAGCTCCTATCTCACAATTTCAAGTCCCTTACTTAGGTCTGCTTTCCTTCAGTCAGGAAGTCCCAACAGCATTTATATTAATTTTTAGTATTTCACTCTTTATTTATTTATTGAACACTTATTCTTTGCTGCTTTTTGTAAATGAACTAATCTTGGAACAAATGGAAAAGGAAAAGTCCATACGGGTGCCTCTCTTCTGAGGAGAGACAGAGGGCAGGAGTCTGTTTCCTTCGTAGGGCCCAGGTTATTGTAATTATCATCATCACATTAACATTTATTCAGTACACTTTTTACATCCGCAATGTAACACCAGGAGAGAGTTACTAAGACTGATCTATTTTACAGATAGAAACACAAGGGCCAGCTTCATGGGGCTAGTGTGTGGAGAATTAGAATCTCAGCTGTATAACTTCAATCTAGTCTTTGAATTGACATGGTAAATGGCAGTTAAATTACCCTATGAAAGGTTGCAGAACTTATAAAGGATTCCATGTTGCCTACAAGCAACCTGAATAATAACTGCTATAACATTTCAATTTGTTTTACCCAAGGTTTCCAGAAGGTTTTACCAGAAGGTTAAAGCCTTTTCTATCTAAAACATTTTTCACTTTGTGCCTTTTAAAAAGGGCTGAAGAGATCGATTATCAGTTAAGAGCACTGGCTGCTCTTGCAGAGGACCTGGGCTCAGTTCCCAGCACCGACATGGCACCTAACCACCACCCTCAACTCTAGTTCCAGGGAATCCAATGCCCTCTTCTGACTTCCATGGGCATTGCATAACATGGGTGCACTTACATACATGTAGGCAATATACTCATATACATAAAATAAAAATAAAAAAAATATTTTTAAAAAGAACATTTAAGGGCTGGGGCTGAAGCTCAGGGAGGAAGCATTTGCCTAGCATGTGTGAGGTTGTAGGTTCCATCCTCAACACTGGGAGAAAACAAACAAACTTGGTAAGCTAAAGCAGGGGGATCGCTAGAGTCTAGAAGTTCAAGGCTAACTTGGGAATATAGTAAGACTTCATCCTCCAAAGGCCATGTCATCACTGAGAATCTGTTTGGAAATTGTTAACCCTGGAAACTTAGCATTTAAAACCTGACACTCAGGGGATAAGGAGATAGCTCAGTATGTAAAATGCTTGCCTTATAAGTATGAGAACCTGAGTTCAATCCTAGCACCCAACAAAAAGCCAGGACGTACCAGTGTGTGCCTGGAATCCCAACACTGGGGACGTCTCGAGATCTGTTGTTGACCAGTCAGTTTAGCCGAATCATTCAGCTCAAGGTTCAGTGAAAGACCATCTCAAAATATCAAGTGGAGAGTGACTGAGGAAGACACTCAAAATCAATCTCTGGCCTCCACATGCTCATATACACATGCCCACACAAACTCAAAATATTCAATTTTAGGGCTGGCAAGATGTTTGGCCAAGGTAAAGTTGCTTGTCTCCAAACTCGAGGACCTCAGTTTGATCCCCAGGCCCACCTGGTGGAAGGAGAGAATTGACTCCTGCAGGCTGTCCTCTGACCTCCATACTCATGTTATGGCATGCACAGACACAGATACACACACACCAACATACATACATACACACACATACAATAAATGTAAAATAATCAAAGAAAGTGTAAAAATTTAAAAAAATTATTTATTTTTGTTTTCTGTGAATGAGTTTTTGCTTGCATATATGTGCACACACCATGCGCAAGCAGTTATGGATGGTTCTTAGTCACCATGTGGGTGCTGGAAACTGAATCCAGGTCCTCTGGAGGAACAGCAAGTGCTCTTATCTCCTACCATCTTTCCAGTCCCTGTGTAAAACTTTTAAAACTTTTAAAGTGCTTGAAACCCTTGCCTAATTTCCAATGTTGAAAGCCAATTCTGCATTCTTAGTGCTTTCAATCTGGCTTTGCCACTGCGGATATGACAGGCATCCATAAAGGCAGACAAGTGTATGTCAGGGCATTTACCACACTGCCAGCTGCCTGCACTGCCCAGGCCTCCACCTTTCACAGGAACTGGAAGAAATGCCTTTAAAATTTTTTTCTTTTTTTGTTTTATTCTTTGAGACAGGTCTTCCCTTAGCCCCAGCTGGCATAAAACTTGCTATGGAGACCAGGCTGGCCTTGATCTTACAAAGATCCATCTGCCAGGGTTTCCCAAATACCAGGATTAAATGTGTACTGCCACACTGGAAGATTTATAAAACATTTTATTTTTAATTATGTGTATAAGTGTGCATGTGGGTAGGGCCTGTGGCAGCTACAGGTGTCTGATCTCCTGGAGCTGGAGACCAAATCTGGGTCCTCTGCAAGAGCAGCCAGTCCTCTTAACTGCTAAGTCATCTCTTCAGCCCCTAGAAATGCCCTTTTCAAAAGCAGCTGAGACCATATCTATTCTAGCTAATATTCGAGTCAACATAGAAAATCAATAGGAAATTGCTTTTAAAAAGTAAATGGCCCTGCAACAATGGGCTTGAGAATTTCTAAGTTCTCAAATGAATTCTGAGCAGTTAAAGAAAGTGTGAAAGGGACTGAGAGTAGTTAGCACCCAGAACATCAGCAATGCGCAGGCCAGGGTTGTCCTGCAAGTGTTGAAAGTGGAGAGATGAGACACACAAAGCAAATCATGGCGCTGAGGACCGATCCCAGCACACCCAAAACCTTCTAGCTCCTCAGTCTCCCAGACGGTCTCCAACTGCAACTTCCCAGGGCAGAAGGCTCTGACAGTATCACTGTTACTCAGAAACCCCACAGCAAGTACCCAGTACTTCCAAGGTGAGGTTTCAATTTAAGTGCACTCAATTCCTGGTCTTTGAATGTGCCGGATATGCCCATAGTTTCTGGACTCTGCTTATATCTTTTCTTTTAGCTCATAATATTTTTTTCACTCTTTAAAAACTCAAAATCCAACTGTGCTTTTAAGACCTAGTGAATAGTCAAAGTGCCAAGAATAAGCGACAGTGGTGTGCTTGGTGGTGGCTGGAGGTGGGATCGCTCTTAGCCCCAGGGAAGAGGGGGCAGAAAGAATGCGGAAGCCAGAGGCTGGGGAGGAGTGCTGTGCAACGCTGTCTTCCGGACATGACATGGCCATTGCATTCCTGACCTCACTGCAGCTGTGACGACCAGTACAAGAGCGGGCCTATCAACATTTCATCATGGATGGGGGAGGAGCTCCGGAGGACCCCGCCCCTGTGATAGTCTGTTGGCAGGTAAGGGCTGTTGGGAAGGGTGCAGCTTTCCTCAGTGGTGTAGTCACTGATAACTGCACTTACAGGGGCTGGAGAGATAGTGGTTAAGAGCACTAGCTGCTCTTGCCGAGGATCCAGGTTCAATTCCCAGCCACCACACAATGACTAGCAACTGTCTATAACTCCAGCTTCAGGGGAAACTCTGACCTCCTCAGGAACTACAAGTCACAGGAGGACTTAGATATAAGCAATACACTCATACACATATAAATAAAATAAACAGTAAATAAAAAATTGCCACCCACACTCACACAAACAATTCTAGCTAAACTCAATGGGTCTCTCTCACACACAAGACCTGAAAGTAAGAAGAGAGCTTGAGAAGAAGGGGCTCAGTAGGAGGGGCGTGGAGGGGAGGTGGGAATGGGGGCAAACACAACCAAAGTTCATTATGTAACTATGTAAAATAAGAAAAGCCTGTTAAATGTGGCTATCCTAGTGTTTTGATCTAGTTACAATGGAAATTTATTGAATTCTCATTCTGACATATCTCATCTTCATTTGATATCATGTTAACAGTTTATTGTTCCTCAACTGGAAAACACTTTCCTTCATAAGAAAGTGACTCTTCCAGAGGGCTCAATGGGTAAAGGCGTCTGCTGCCAAGTCTGGTGACCCAAGTTTGATCCCTGGGACTCACACAGTTAAAAGAACGAACTCCCACAAGTTGCCCTCTGATCTCCACTCACATACTGTAACATGTACACACCCACACACATACACACATAGTTTTAAAATTGTAATAAAGAAGTAAGCATGCATGCATGAGGCCCTAGGTTTGGTCCCAGCACTGCCTAAAACCAAATTACACTGCTTTGTTTTAAGACAGGCTCTCACTATGTAACCCTGACTGACTTGGAACTCCTTACATAGACCAGGCTCGCCTTGAACTCACAGAGATCTACCTACTTCTGCCTCTGGAGTGCTGGAATTAAAGGTGTGTGATTCTTTTTTTTTTAAATGAAGGTTAAACAGGACAACTTGAGTTGCAGCTTTGATTTATCATAATTCACTTCTATTTATTCAGT
Source organism: Eospalax fontanierii (assembly GCA_035773235.1). Classification (NCBI taxonomy): domain Eukaryota; kingdom Metazoa; phylum Chordata; class Mammalia; order Rodentia; family Spalacidae; genus Eospalax; species Eospalax fontanierii. The sequence goes on along the minus strand of CM069529.1, from coordinate 75,460,003 downwards.
GCCTACTGTATGCAGTTCCGAACATTTTTGGGAAATGGAACAAAGCTCCCCATTCTTGAGAAGATGAAATCCCAGCGGAGAGAACTGGACAGTTCATAATAAACACCAAAAATCATTAGTGTATTAAAAGAATGATGAAAAAGGAAGTTTATCCAGATGGGATCTGAACCACCCTGGGTGTGGGGACAAGTTGCAACTCTAAACAGAGTGCCACAAGGAAGTGAAATCTGACCCTTCTCAAATTTGGAGGCAGGTGCCATTATGTGGAAGAAGCTCTTTCTACTGTCAGCACCAGAGGGAGCAATAGCCAGTGCAAAGGCCCTGGGAGAGGGCTGGGGGAGAGTACAGCCAGATAAGAGGGTGGAGCTGGGAGAAGCTGAAGGGACAGCTCCCACGGGTCACAGAATCCTGCTGCCCGGATCTCAGTTCTCACTCTGAGAAAGGAGCAGGCAGGGCCAGGGAGAGGTGTGCCACCGAGTTCTGTTTCAAAAGATCTCTGTGTTGAGAGCAGACTGATGCAGGAAGACCAGCTAGGAGGCTGTTAGCAAGTAGGACCTTGGGGAGCCATGATGATGGCCTGAGCCCAGTGGCTGGTGACGGAAGTGGGAAGTGCATATAGATGTACACATGGGCATGCATCACATAACAATTGGTGGTTCCATAAGATACAGTGGTGATGGAGGTGGTTCAGTTGAGAAAGCACTTGCTATGCAAGCTTGAGGAACTGCTTTCCATCCCTAGAATCTACATGAAAAAGTCAGACGCAGTGCATGTCTGCTAACTTCAGTGCTGGGGAAGCAGAGGGAAGGAGGACCTCTGGGGCTTGCTGGACAGTTGCCCAGCCAAATCAGTGGGCACCAGGTTCAGTGACAGACACTGTCTTGAAAGATAAAGTGGAGAGTAACTGAGGAAAACACCCAACTTTGACCTCTGGCAGCCACATGCACACACACACACACACACACACACACACGTGAATACATGAACACATACTTATATACACAAGATTATAAGATGATAAGGGTCTGAAAGTTTCCTGTTGCCTAGTAATGCAACCATCTTCCTGTCATGGTGTGCTGCATGGCAACAAAGTGCCGCTGCTACAGATGAATGCCTTGGGTATGCTGCAGTGAGCATTACAGCAGTCTCAGCACCTACCATGCTACCCAAGCTGCTGACCTGGAGTAGTTGCTAACTACAGTGTGTATTCTGGGCTGCAGCATCCAGGCTTGTGTAAGCATGCCCTGATGCACTTCTCAGAACGTACCCTCGCTGTGAAGCAGCATGTGATTGTAGTTTAAAATATGAGATTAGGGCTGGAGAGGTGGTTCAGTGATTAAAACACTTGCTGTGCAAGTGTAAGGACTGGAATTAGGATCCCCAGAACCCAGATAATGCAGGGTGGGTCAGGCAGCCTCTCAAAGCAAAGACAGGTGATCCCCAGAGACTAGCCACACTGGCAAGTGCTGATGATTGAAAGACCCTGTCTTACTGAATAGGTAGAAATGCAATCAAAGACGATTCCTGACATCAACCTCAGGCCTTTTACATGCAGGCACATACGTGCACAAACATGAATACAGCCATGTACACCACAGATATGAAAATGGTAAAAGAAAAAAATGAGATTATTGGATCCCTTTAGTACACAAAATACATCCATCTTCCAAAGCCTTTGAAGATGCCCACTCTGCCAGAACTGTATCCCCTTCATTTAAATAACCCTCCCGCTAGGCATCATAGGTATGCAATCTCTTCCCTTTTACACACATCTTGTGTTTGGAATACAGTATCCATTTTTTAAAAAGAAATTACTTTTAGTTTTTGTTACATTTATATTTAGTGTGTGTATTTGTGCATGTATGCATGCATGTGTGGATGTCTTAGGACAATATGCTGGATCAGTTCTCTTCTTCTACTATGTTGGTCCCAGGGATTGAACTCAGGTTGTTAGGATCAGCAAAAAGCACTTTAAACCACAGAGCCATCTTTTGGGTCTCAGTGTCCATCTTTTAAAAGTCATTAAATAGCCAGGTGTGGCAACACATATCTTTAATTCCATCACTCTGGGGCAAAGGCAGAGATTGCTGAATTAGCAGTTAGCCTGGACTGTATAGCAAATCCCAGCTAGGGCTACATAGCAGGACCCTGTCTCAAAACAAACAAACAAACAAACAAACAAAACAGCCTACAATGGTCAATCAAAAAGGGCATGAAATCTATTTGAGATGCTTTTTATAAATCTAAGGTAATTAAGATTTCTCACAATTTTGTGAATTATAAACGGTTCAAATTGTGTTCTGTTTAAATGACTAGAACCTATTTAGAAAGGGCATCAAATGTTTACCTTGTGGGTACTGGCCAGGGGAAAGTGCTTTGACATAAACATTTCTGCAGGTCTCCAGCACTGGTATCAAGCTTCTTGTATAGAGGGCCTTCTCCATCCATTACCTTAACCTACGGATTAGAGCCCCATACTTACAAAACAGGGCAGGCTTACTGGGTAAAAGCCATTTCAGCAGGGTGTGAATTGCTTTTGTACTGGATCTAGAATGTCAGTGGGGGACCTTGATCAAAGGAAATCAAGGTGATTCCTCTGCTAATAAGGAAACTGCAATGAATCCTTTTAGAGCGAGTGCTTAGGGATGCAGATGCTCATCTGAACAAAAAGCTCCCGTTCAATGCGTGGACTCGAATCGAAGAGCAAGACCAAGGCTGAAAAGATGGAAGGCGTACAAAACAAGTCTCTTTTCTGCTCTGTGCTTTGGCAAGCAGCGCACTGGATTTGCACCTGTCTGAGTGGTAACTTCCAGAAGTATAAGAGAGCGAGTGTGAGCTGAGTATCAAGTGGGAAAAGAGTTCTGAGAGACTGTGTGGGAGGCTTGGGAGCTGTGACCCAAAGAGGTGAGGGTTAGCACAGCACTTAGGGTGCTCACAGGCCTAAACTACCTTCAAAGCAGTGAATCTGGCCAGTTTTTAAATAACTTCATTATAGAACACATTTGTGCGCACATGTATCACACACAGAAAACCTCTGCAAGGTGGTATTTTGTGAGTGTTCCTTTCTTCCAGAATTCTCTTGTTCTTTCTAGTCTATTGTTCTGCTCTAATCTTCCTGTTCTTCACCAGTTTTCTCTGTCAGTGGTCCAGTAGCCAGAATTAATAAATGGAGTTCTTTTGTTTGTCTCCTTGCAGCCCCAGCTCCCCTGAAATCGATATATAGACCAGGCTGGCCTTGATCTCACAGAGATCCTCTCCTCTCTGCCTCCCAAGTGCTGGGATTAAAGGCGTGTACCACCACACCCAGCTACAAATTGAGTTCTTTAAGTACAAATATTTTAGTTCTACAGTTTTTGCTATCATGATGCTTGATAAGTACCAGATAGTCTAAGGCCACAAGTGGCTGCCAATGTTACCAGCGAGGCAGACACCAAGAAAGCTGCAGAGATGCAGTTAATGAAAACTTAAAACAAGCAAGCAAATAAAGGGAAACAAAAAACCTTAGCATCCAGTGGTAGCCACTACAGAAGAGACATAATAATCGAGGTTTACTTAGGTGTTTGCTGACAGTTTAAGGGCTTTTCTCAGCATAAGCTAAACTTCTTTCTCAAAGCATGGAGATTTCATGAAAAGGACTCAGCAAGATATTTCCTTTGTATGCAAATTTGTAGTTATTAAAGCCAAAAGGGGCTAGTGAGATGGCTCAGGTGGGAAAGATATTTGCCACCAAACCTGATGACCTGAGTTCAATTCTAGGGGCTCTGACCTTCACATGCATATAGTACATGCCCAGACACATATATAAGATACATAAATAAAAAAAAGGGCAGAAATAAATATATAAATGTATAAGAAAAGAAGAAGCCAGAAACAGAATATTCAAAGTTTAAAGCAAGACAGAAGGACACAGTCATGTGCAGTTTTCTCTATTCCCCTTAACCTTCACTGGGTGGCATTAGATATTACTTATGAACAATTTTTAGGATAAAATGCCTTTCAAAAGAATTTTCATCCACTTCATTTTTCTAGCAGGTGTCATTTGACATTCTCTGCCCTGTTTTTCCCTAAGTGGGAAAAACAAATACAGCAGGGCTTTGTGCACTGACGGGGAAGCACTTGGTGGCCTGTGGCCTGGCCTTAACCACGGGTCATAGTCGTGCTACACTGGAGGCTGCAGGAGGTAGAGTGAAGATGTTGGCAAGAGGGAGAATTAGGTCAAGAGTCCCACATCTCAGGATGGATGACAGAGTGGCCTGGGAGATTTGGCACGGGCTCACCTCTCTGGTAGACTCGTGAAGACAGTCTAACACGCAGCTTTGGAGCGCTAGCTCAGATGTAAACTGACTTGGGCTCAAATTTGGGCTTCTCCCTCTGACCTACAGTGTTACATCAATCAGGTAACTAGCCTCTAACCTCTCCCTTCTCAGTTTTTCACAGGTACAATAGGGATAATATAATTACCCATCTCTTAGAGATATTTCATGTAGAAGGCTGACTGTCACATGTCAAGTCACAGCTGACAAATTTCTGGCTTTCAGATTATTGATGATGAATGGTATTTCCCACTGTTTTTTGTCTAATGATATTCTTATAAATAATACATGCTTAAAAAAATCCAACTGAGATGATCCCTTCTTCCCTGTCCCCTTCTTTTCTCTCTCTCCATCCCCTACTTCCCTTCTTCCTTTCCTTTCTCTCTTTCCCCCTTCATCTTTCCCCTCCCTTCTCCTTTCCTTCTTCCTGCTTCAGGTTCACCTAAATCAACTGTGATTACAGGTATGGGCCACCACATATGGTTTAAACATGATCTTTCAAACTCTTCAAATTAGCTCATATAACAAATATTCTATATGCTGTAGCTCATTCTTGAAGAAGACAGTATTTCCTTTCAGGAAGACAGGTTATCCTGAATTGGATGCCTAGGACAAGTCTCAAATGCAAAAGCAATGCCCTGGTAGACCCTGCCTGCTGGCTGCCTACCTCACACCAGTTCCTCCCTGCATTCCACTGACAGACATTTCCTGCTCCACCATGCAGGGCAAGGCTTAACAGCTGTGGTAACCTGTTAATTGTCACTGTGGTGATGGATCTGGGGATGGGCAGCAAACCCAGTTCTGTTCAACAGACCCTGAGAACACATGACATAGAGGCTTCTGCTACAGAACTTGATGAAAACAAGCAGAATCCTATCAGGGATGGGGATGCAGCTCAGCTGACATAGTGGTTGCCCTGCATGCACGACACCCTGGGTTTGTTTCCCAGCACCCATGAAACTATAATCCCAGCATTCTTCCTGAGGTGGAAGCAGGAGGATCAGAAATCTACGGTCATCCTTGCCCATGTAATGAGCTTCAGGCCAGCTTGCCAGCTTGCACTACATGAGATCCTGTCTCAAAAACAAACAAACACAAAAATTCCCCTCAAAACCAAAAACCAATCAACCAAACAACCACACCTCCCTGCCCCATCTGTATGAAGAACTAGTAAGTTAGCAGTGTGAGTTATTTTTCCAGTATGTAAGCTTGTAAAGAAATAGCCTCAAACAGGAACACAAGTTTTAATAGTTCATATTAGTTTTGCCACAGTGCATTTCTAAAATGGCAGAGGATAGGAAACAGAATAAAGACATTGATTGCTCAGGCGTGTGCTCGGGCATCCCCTGGGAACCTCACTGGGTGAGTCAGGATAAGAATGTAGAACAGAGAAAAGTTAAAGACGGTTTCACATCTCAGGGATGAGGACAATAAGGTTGTCTATAGCCACTGAGGAGAAGGGAGGTGATACTGATAGCATCTGTCTTATTAGGTTCAACATCACGGCAAGACACAAGTGCAGGCAGCTGGCGAACAGCAGAGCACACACTGTTTGGGAGAAGGGGTCTTACTATGTCACCCAGGTTGGCCCTGACCTCTGGGGTCAAGCAAATCTCTGTCTCCTGCGTATTATAAGCATCTGCTACTGTGCTGAATGAAGACTGTCCAATTCTAAAAACACAGATTCCACTGTCACTGACATAAAACTATGAAATTCCAGGTGGTACCAGGGGTATGATGGACTCTGTGAGAACTGAGAGCTGATACCTGGGTGTTCCAGAATAATGTCATTGTAAGCCCTTTAAAAAAAAAAGACAGGGTTTCATAGAGTCCAGGCTGGCCTTTAGCTGTAGCCAAGGATAACCTCGAACTCTGGATCCTCTGCTTCTATCTCTAGAGTGTTGGAATTCCAGGCTCATGACACCTGGTTTCCTGTTGGGTTCTTTCAGAGTTTTGTGTCATTTTCCTGAAAAACACAAACACTACAAAGAACAGCCACCCTATCAAGTTGTGAGACACAAATGATATCATGAACACCATCTTTAATCCAGTGCCTAAACCCCAAGTTCTTTTTCTTCCTTTTCCGGTTCTTTGCATCTCTTCCTCCTCTTCCTCTTCTAGAAGTTCTACAGAGAGCCCATAATATTTAAGGACAGACCAGGGAAGACGAAAGCTGGGTATGGTGCGACACGCTTGTAATTCTGGCATTTGGGAGGTTAGAATTCATAAGTTCAAGGCCAGCTTAGGCTACAAAGTAAGCCCGTGTCTCAATAGTCTTCCCAACTTGGAGGAGGGAGAGGATCTTGAAAGAAGATGGAGAAGAAGCAAATGAAGAAGTGAAGGGTTCATTTGTCCATTTGTTCACAGACAAGCCAAAGCACACTGAATCTCCTGGACACATAAGGAAATGGAAAATACTGATCATCATAGATGACCTATTTCAGTTAGCTGGAACAGTGCTGGGCTGGGATGAAGAAAGGAAAGAAGGAAAGAACCATGCCAGTGCTCACTCTCATAAGCCTGTAGCAGGTTCAAGTACAAGTTATTACACATAGATCTGGGCTTGCCTCCTTGAAGATCAAGAGGAAGGGTCAGAGGACAGGAAGGGACAAGGACAACTAATACTCCTGTTTTTTAAAACTATGGCAATGCAAGAATCATTTGGGTATGCTTACAAAAGAAAATACTATCTGCATGCATACTCAATGAATACTGGATAAATGAATAAATAAATAATCAACCAAACAATGATTAGATGGTAATACCTCCACAGACCAAGCATTAGAAAGAGATGTGGGAACAGACAGGTTTTCCCTATGAGGACCTTTCAAAATTTTAGGAGAATGGAGCAATGTGTTTTCTACAAAAATCCCAACAGCACAAAATGGCATTCTGAGTACAGGTTCTTCATGATGGATACTGTGTGTGGTGGGGGGGATCTCACCCAAGACCCGCACACAGGTAAGCACCATTTGATCCTTTCCACATCTCTTTCAACTTCAGGTCCAGTTGGCAAATGATTTTAGTAAGACATGAACTCTAATCATCCCAGCCCTTTACTCTTCCTCTGCTTTCTTCAGAAATTTTATGGTTACCATCTAAACTGTGGTACATTTCCCTTAATGACACATTTTTCCGTCCCCCTTTTCTAGAAGGGAGGCTGCATACAGGCAAGTTTTTTAGTTTCTTGTTCACAGCTATATCTCTACTGTTTGGCAACAAGTTTATGAGCAAAAAAATAAGTCAATTAACATTACAACAAAACAGTATTGTAAACATTTTCTTTTAGAAATCAAGCTGGAACTGAGCTGGAAGCATCCTGCCAGGCGGCTTTCACTGTCGTAGAAGGTGCTAGGCAGGCTGCTGGGGAAGAAAAGGCATCAGTGGTTGTACCCAGCTGTGAATCCTATGATCTATGTTACCAGCCTGCCAGGCAGGATGTGCACACTTGTGTGATAGTGGCACTACTTACGGGGTAACCAACTACTCTTTGATTTGATTTGCGACCTGCTCCACAGGAGGGAATCCATACCTGGTACTGCAAACCTGGTCAAAACCCCATGACCACAAAGGTCACAGGGAGGAACTGAATATTGTTTAGCAAATTGACATAGCATCAAGCTGCCTTCTAAATATTTATGTTTACACCCAAACACAGATGCTACTGGTGACCCACAAGTGCCTGTAACTCCAGATCCAGGAGATCTGATGCCTTCTTCTGCTCTCCATGAGAACCTACACACATGTGGCATACACTCAATCAGACAGACACTGACATAGAAACACACACACACACACATATATGTATATATACACAGAGGGACACACATACACACAAATCTAAATAGTAAAAAGGAAAATATAAGAGCCAGATGATGGGGTCAGGGCTGTGAAATGTCATTTTCTGGGCAAGTCACAGTCCCTGTAGTCATGAACTCACAGCAGCTGTGGATACCTGCACCGGGTCTGCACAAGAATGGGCCCTTCAGTGGACAGGTATGGATGGAGCTCAGGAGGTTCAACCTCACTGCTGAACTATTTGCTACTGATAGATTCAGGGAGAGAGGAGCCACTGCCTTCATTTGTGGACCCCCTGGTGACCCCACCAGGCTCCAATGGCCAGTTCTAATCAAATGACCACACAGATGGCCCTGGTTAAAATAATTCTGTGAAAGGGATTGGTAGTGATGGGGGGTATTGATAGGGATGGGAAAAAAGAAGTTTCTCTTCCATTGACTCTTATCTCTGTACCATTTTCCTGGGTGAACGATACTGCACACATTTCCAGGCTATATGTATGCTGGCTTCTCTCTGCTTGACCTGACGTCTCTGGAAGTAGGTTCCACATACTATTTCTTCATTACTTTCCTGTGGTTCTCATGGCTTCAGGACTAGCTGGGAACTAAGGAATGAGCTCTTCCCTTCATGATCCTGGTCCACTGTCCACCTCTGGTGCCTCCTGTCAGCGGCACATTATTGATGATTCCGACACTGTTTCAGCCAAGTCATCATCTCTGTGACTTTGTGATGCAGTGATTGAACGGACCACCGTTTTAAGTTATGGAAATGGCAAGCAGTATTTTCAGAAGGAATTCTTTTATGAGTTCCAACACAATCAAATAGCCCAGTTATTCAACTGGCTGAGTTACATTTCATTCACAGAAAGGGAAATTTTACAAAAGAAAACAAAAGAGAAAAATACTTCGCTTTGAGTTCTCCAGAAGGTTCCCAGTAGGTGTCTTTCTCACTGGGCACTAGAATCCTCGAAGGTCTTGGGTCAGAGACGAGGACTGTGTGACCGAGGCCGAGGATGAATTAGATGAAGTGATGAGAGATACTTCCTCTCTCCGTCTTACAAACGAACTGCCTCTTCCTAGAAGTCTTGGTGTGACACTTGCTTATTTATTCCAAACCCAACTGTATTAGTGACTTTTGAGTTGCTGCAACCATACCAGATGGAACCAGCTGCAGGGAGGAAAGTTTTGTTTTTGCTTGAAGTCTCAGAGGACTCTGAGTTACAGAAGCCATGGCAGAGCAGACTGGTGCACAGGAGAGGGACTGCATGGCTGACGTTGGTCACTTTACAGCAGAGCAGGAAGGAGAGTGTGACAGGAACCAGGGGCTAGCAGAACCTTGGAAGACCTGTCCCTAGTTACCTGCTTCCTCCAGCTAGGTCTCACCTCCAAAAGGTGCTACAACTTCTCTATAGAGCCTATCATCCAGGGAACAGACTCAAAACATAAGCCTGTGGGGGAAATTTCAGATTCAAACTGTAACAACTTAGGAAAATTATCGTAACTTTCATGTGCAGTGAAAAACTCCCTAAATATTCTTTAGCAAGTTCGCATTGCAAAAAGGAATGTATTGAGAGATTAAGACAGTGTTAAAAGAATCCTCTGATAAATATCATCTCTGCTGTACACCTTTGGTTTTTCAGTGTGGGACAAGTACAACTTGTATTTCAGTTTATTTTAATTTGTGTGTATGTGTGTGTGTGTGTGTGTGTGTGTGTGTGTGTGTGTTTAAAGCAATTTGTTCTGACAATGTTCTGAAATCTTGATATGTGATAAGCTTAGGAAGTTTGATTGTGTTGACAGGGACTTCAAGAATTGCCATAGTGGTGTGGTAAGATGGTTCAGCAGGTACAGGTGTTTTTTGACAAGCTTGATAACCTGAGTTTGATCCCCAGTACCCATATGATAGAAGGAGAGAACAGACTCCCAAAAGTTGTCCTATGACTTTTATATACATGCATTGGCACATGTGTGCATTGGTACACAATGTCTTTATACAAACACAAACATATTCATGCATACACACACATAAATAAATAAATAATTTAAAATGCTGCAGTAGAAAATAAGGATGTGGCTCAGTTACCTAGCATGCATGAAACTGAGGATTCAATTTCCAGCACTACATAAAACTGTGCATGGTGGCCGATACCTATGATCCTAGCCCCAGGGAAATGGAGGCAGGAGGATCAGGAGTTCAAGGTCATTCTGGGCTATAGATAGAGTTTCAGACTAGTCTGGGCTATATGAGATTTTGTTGAAAGAGGGAAAGGGAGGGAAGGGAAGAGAAGGGGAGGGGAGAGGAGGGGAGGAGAGGGAAGCGGAGGCAGGGAGGGAAGGAAAAAAGAAAAAAGGGGGGGCAGATTGAAGTTATATAAATGATATAAACTTCTGGTCATTTCTCTTTATTTTCAGTTGCTATGGAAGGGCACAGGGAAACAGGAAAAAACGTGGGTTAGAGATGGGGTGTCTGGACCCTGCTCTGCTGCCTGCTAGTGTGGTTTGTGTCCTGTTACCCTGAGAGGTTAGGAGCATATCTCAAGTCTGTCCCCAACCTGACCATGAATGAGTTTCAGATCTTGGCCATGGCTAACTGTCCTCATCTACAAAATAGACATAAATAGAGCAAACTCTCAGGGTTGCTTTTTCTGAGGGTTTACTAGTGCAGTGCATGTCAGACGCTCAGGAAGGAGACTGGTGCAGAGCAAGCCTTCAGCACTCCTCACCCATTAGCGCAAGCAAGTGAAATAATTAAATGGGGTCATTGCCAGGCACGGTGGTGCATGCCTTTAATCCCAGTACTTGGGAGGCAAAGATAGAGAGTGGAGCTCTGTGAGATCAAGGCCAGCCTGGTCACTATAGTGACTTTTAGGCCAGCTGTGTCTACAGGGAGACACTGTCTCAAAAAACAAAAAACAAACCAAATCCTCAACATAGAGCATATGCAGAAATTACAAAGTATTTACCTGTTATTTTTCTGTTTTACACATGTCAAAAGGCTGAGGTTCAACTGCCACTCAGTTCTCTTCCTCGCTCTGCTGATACAGCAACACAATAACCTAACCAGGGACTACGTTAGCCTATCTTCATCGAGTCTTAAATTTTACTACACAAATCACTCTCAAGACATTTTCAAGAGGATGGGCATGGTGGTGCACGTCTTTAATCCCAGCTCTCAGGAAGCAGAGGCAGGTAGATTTCTGTGATTTCCAGGTCCGCCTGTTCCACATAGTGAGTTCTAGGCTAGCCCGTGCTATATAGTAATAACCTGTCTCAAAAGGGAAAAAAATTTTTTTCTTTCAATAAAGCATTTTGTTTTCATAAAATAAATAAAGAATGTAGAAAGAATCTTAGATTTGGACTTTTAAAGTCTTCCTCTTATTTATAACAACTTTAATATGTCCTCTTTTTTTCCTGATCTTGACTTATATCCTTAAGCAACACAAATGGTTGTGATGCTTCTTATAGTTTTAAAAATTCATTTTCTTTCCTGGAGATAAATATTAACACAGATTTGTCTTTACTCTTTCGTGGACCCTAATAGTCACTTAAAATACATTTGTGTGTGTTAGGTGTGTTTTCATGTGTGTGGCTGTGCATGTGTGGAGGCCACAGGACATTGGATGTCCTTTCTCAGGTTCTCTCTTATTTTTGAGGGACAGAGTCTCTGACTCACTTGGAGCCTCGTCAGGTCAAGTAGATTCAGCTTAGCTGGACAGTGAGCCCCAAGATCCTTCTACCTCTACCTCCATAACACAGGGAGTTTAAGCACATGTGACCACATTGGAATTTTCATGTATGTGAATTCTGAAGCTGGAACTCAGGTCTTCACACTTGCATGACAATGAGCTTAACTGACCAAGCTATCCTCTCAGCTTTCGATTTCAAAATAGTGTTTATGTCAAGAATAACCAAGTCACATGGTAGATCCTCAGTCTCTCTCCCTCTCCCTTCCCCTTTCCAGGGTCTCCCTATGTAGTCCAGGCTGGCCTTGTACATGCCATTCTCTTGCCTCAGCATCCCTAGTTCTGGGATTACAGGATGTGCCACTATACTCTGCCGGATTCCACCTTTCAAAGACAATTTCTTTTCTTTTTTATTTTACATATTGCGCTTTGGATTCAATAATTAGATGCAAATTAGGGCACAGGTAGCATTAACCATTTGCTCTCAGTTTGTTGGAAGCTCTATACTTTCTCTTCTTTTTTCCCTTTTGAGACGAGGTCTCACTATGCAGCCCTGGTTGGCCTGGAACTCACTATGTAGCCCCTGACTGATCTGGGACTCACAGAGATCTGTCTGCCTCTGCCTCTGAGTGAGAACCTGAGACTTTCAACAGTGTTCCATGATGGTGGGATGAGTCTGCCATTCACATGGTCTACTCTGGCAGCCATTTATAAGTGATTATTAAATAGCTGACACGTGGTTAGTGGGACAGTGGAACGGAATTCATAATTCTGTTTCGTTTGAATTAATTACGATGTATACAGCTGTTGTGGTTAGTAGTCACTGTTGGGTAAGAGTTCTAGAGAGCTGGAAAAAGCACCAGAAATTACACTGAAGCCAAGTAACTCATAACCAAGCTATACAGGTTGTGTACTGCTGCTGGACCGTAGGCACATCTGATCATGCCCAAGATGCCCAGACTTCAGCACTGGTTTTACCACTTCATGAATCAGCCTTCCAGCCCTGCCATGCCCTGCCCCAGGGGTGTCCTCACAGTCTGAAGTCGTTTGTGAAAAACAAAGCCAAGATCAGAAGCCTAACAGGCAGGGTAATGTCAGCCCTAGCTGACCAGCCTCTCCAGGAGGGCTACCCAGCCCTGGCCACTTTCTGTCAGGACAGTCTTATGGTGGGTGGTACTGCCATCTCTACTCTAAGCAGGAATGGAAGAGAACCTCAGCTGAAACAGGAACTGTTCCTTTCAGCTAGAGCTCAGCAAGGGCAGGGTGAGGGTAAACGTGTCTGCGTGTTTTCACAGGGCAAAGGACAGTAGCTGCGGTAACTGCGCCTGTCCTCCTGCTCCAAGACACATTTCCAAACACAGCTATCGCTGGCTACAGGTGATATTTTCCTCCATGAACTGTTAATGAACCCCAACCCCAGGAAATGCATCTTAATAGTCAAGACACCAAAAATGTTAACTGAGCAGTCTGAAGGCCTGGTACATTACACCAACTATGCTACATGGTGGCTGCTGCTACTTGGTCTCAATAACTGCCCCGAACTGGCTGTTGGGATCAAGTCTGGCCTTCAATCACATCTTAAAGTAATAACATGCATGGCTTTTGTTTGCATATAAGCATTTTCAGACTCTAATCACATTATTTTAATCTCCTGACCAGAGCAGGGGACCCATTCTGATCACCCTGATATCTGAGTGGCATCCATGAAGCATGTCCCCTCATGCATGGACACCTGTTCATGGCAAGGATGTCATCCAGAAAATCTATAGCACATGGATCATGGCACGTGTTGGTCTCTGTGGAGCTGTGGATTTAGCTCTTGGAGCTCTTTCTTTCCCCTCTCTGTAGGACACTGTTCTAAAATAACACTTCATTCTGCTTCCTGCTGCTGTGACAAAGAGCAATGTAGGAGAGAGAGGGTTGATTTTGCTCTCAGTCCTAGGTCACAGCCCATCACGGCAGGGAAGTCAAGGCAGCAGGAGCCTGAAGCAGCTGGCCACATCCCACTCACAGGTGGGAGGGAGGGGAATAAACACCTGCACGCTCACACTCAACTCCCTCACTCCTTTTCATTCAGTCCAGGTTCTAGCTGGTGAAATGGTGCTGCCCATACTCTGGATGGGTCTTAAACCCTCCACAGACATGCCCAGAGGCCAACCTCATCTAAATTCTTCATTGAGACGCTCTTCCTAGGTCATTCTAGACAGTGTCAAGTTGACAAGCAAAACTAGCCATCAAAGCTCTATACCAGGATAGATCTTACAGAAACGAAAATGAGATGTGCCCAGGTCTCAGACATATAAACAAGCCGAGCATTTGTGCATCTACTTTCCTTCCCCTCCACCATCTCTCTCAACTCTCCTACAAAGGTGGGCTTCTTGGCTCTCCTCCTGGCTGAGTGTGGGGTACCGTACTCCCTGAACTTTGCTGTTCCTCTTCTGCTGCTCTTTGCTCCCCATTCCTCTCACTGGTAGCATTGTTCTACCTCCTAACTAGCTTAAGACGTATGTTCTAACAGTGTCGTTTTAGTTGGTGAGCTAGGTAAAGGCCTTTCCAAAGACACACAGACAAGGTAAGTTCTTCACATGTTACAAGGTTTCACAGAGGGTTCTACTTAAACCTGTGCTTTAGCCAGGTTTCCAAACTTGGGAGTGTCCTTGAATGGCTGAAACTGTAATGTTTGAGACTGGAGAGATGCTTAGAGGTTAAGAATACTGGTTGTTCTCACAGAGGATCAGGTTTTGGTTCCCAGTACCCAACATGGCGGTTCATAGCCATTTGTAATTCCAGTTCTGGGGGATCTAATGACCCCTTCTGGCCTCCACAGGCACTAGGCATGCACATGGTACACATATACACATGTTGGCAAAACACTAAATAAATCTTCAAAAAAATTCCAACCCACCCAAAGTCCCCCACAATATACAATCAGTTGTAAATCAGTATCTCATTTTAATTGGAATTTATGGAAAACAAAACAAAAAACAAAATAAGAATTATCTGAAGCTAGAGGTACAGGTCAGTGTTAGACCTGTACAGTGTTGCTTAGCATGTGCCAAGGCCCTGTGTTCAACCGCTAGCACCATGCACATGCACACGCACACAGGCATGTACACACCAACAAAAAATCCATAGTTTTACTTAGAGATAGAGTTCTATTATCTTTCAGTGTAACACATATCTACCTGATATAATCTGTGAAGTATTTATTTACTTATTTATTATTTTTGAGAAGGGGTCTCCCTATAGCCCCAGCTAGTCTGGAACTCACTATGTAGACCAGGCTGACCTTGATCTGATGATCTCATGGAGATCTGCCTACCTCTGCCTCCTGAGTGGTGGAATTAAAGGTGTGCACCACCATACCTGGCTTCTATGTAGTGTTTATAATCACCAGTCCTATTGTTTAACACTCAGATGGGTGACATTGTTGGTTCTTTCCTCGTGCTATAAATAAGGAGAGTGTGGAGGAAGGATTTGGAGTGTGAGAAGGAAAGAAATCAAGAAGAAAAGCTCACCACAAGGTATTTTATAGTCGTGTTATTTCTCCAAATCATCCATAAGAAATAACTATAGGTTTTATGTACAAAATCTGTGTAGACTTTGCAGCCTCTCTATAACCAACCTCTTCTAATACGTTTCACAGATATTCACACAGAAACTTTCACATTATAATTAATGAACTCTCTCCAAAAAAAGGTTTCTATGCTTTGCAAAATTAATGCAATAAAACTAAAATCTGTGGTCTCCCAAAATAAAAGCTAAAATAACTTACAAATAAATTGTTATCCATCTTTATCATGGAATGCGAAATCTCTTTCTAGTCTTAACTGCTGCTAGCCCTAAGCATAGCTTTGAACCTTCCTTGCAGGGGTCAAGCAAGAAAGGGGAGAATCAATTTCATGTGGACATCAGTGTCAGTTCTATGTAAAAGTAATGCTTAAAATCTAACAAGACATAAAGAGAAAAATGATAGGCATCAGAGTCAGGATGCCACGTAGCACGTGAAGATTATGGTAGAGCATACTGCTAATTAATTAACAACAAAAAAATCAATGAAGCATATCGATTGCTGTGAGTCAGGAGCTAAGAGCAAGGATAGAACTTAAAAAAAGACATCATAAGCCCAAACAGGGAATGAAATATGATTGGGAAGAAGTCAAGAGAGGCGAGGGAAAAGAGAAAAATAAAATCACTATTGAAATAAACAAAACCCACTCTAGAACAAAGAACAGGTAACACCGTAAAAAGCACAGTAAAGGACTTGAGTGTACCAATCAATGAGTCTGAGAAAAACAGAAGATACTGGAAGAAGTTTTATTTTTATTTTTTTAATTAAGAGAAATTATAGACATGAAAGATGGACACAGTAATCAGCAATATTCTTGAAGAAGATAACAGAAATATAATAAATATATTACTAAATTCTAGAAATAAGAAAAGAATTGAGGCTGTAGTTTGAAAGGTCCATAGTCCTCCAGGGAAAATTATGATAGGATTAAACCTTGAGACACACCCTAAATTACTGGATTCCTCACACTGAAAACACATTCATCAGGCATCAGAGCAAAAAGGCTCAACGGTAAGTTCAGAATATTTACAACCCAAAGACTAGCCCAATGCCAATATTCATTAATACTTGAATTACTGGTTCAAAAATTAATATTTATCATCAAAATATGTATATTATTCCTGTGTATTAATTATCTCACCATTTGTTCAAGAAGTCTTAGAAAAAAATTATAACTGTTTAAAAATAAAAGTAGATGAGATAAATTATTAAGTACTTAAAAATTAGAAATAGTAAGTACTCTAATTCATAATTCAACATTTATAACCTGACTTAGAAGTCTATGAAACGGGGCTGGGATACAGCTCAGTGGTAGAGTAGTTGCCTAGCATGAATGAGCCTCTAGGTTCAACCCTTCCCCGAGGACTGTTATTCCTTCCCCCAAAACCTATGAAAGTCTAATAAGCAATGTGGTTTTAAGCATATTCAGCAGTGTGGGCTGGGATTGTAGCTCAGAGCTATAGCACTGATAAGGTACAGATGAAACCCTGGGTTCAGTCCCTGAGACTGCAAAACAAGGGGGTAGGGGAGAGAAAGAATACCAGCAAATAAAAAAAGAGAGACAATGCCTAACTATGCTATAATTAGCTGTTTCCGTAATCTGACTAGCCTTGTCTCATACAGTTACAACAAAGTCAGATTTTCTTTTTCTTGGGTTGGGCAAGTGGATAGTAATGAGGGAATAGTTTCCCAATTTATTTGTTAAAGGTTTATGATTAGCCAGGTGTGTGGTGGCTCATGCTGGTCATCCCAGCACTTGGGAGGTAGAGGCGGGAGGATCTGGAGTTCAAGGCCAGTATCAGCAAGGTTTAGGTCATGTAGGGAAAAAAAAAGGTTTATGATGATACCTAGCTTAGTTTCTCTTCCTGTTGCCAAGATTAAACACTCTCCCAGAAGTGACTTAAGAGAGGAAGAGTGGATTTTACTACACAGTTCAAGGTCCAGCTCACCACGCTTGGGAAGGACAGGCAGCTATGTCCAGTCAGAAGAGAACAGAGAATGCTGCTGCTCTGCTTCCATAGCTGGGGGCCCTGCCTAGGGATGGTGCCACCCACAGAGGTGGGTCTGCCCACCTCCAGTAACAGTCATCAAGGTAATCCCCCCACAGAAAGGCCTGGAGGCCTGTTTCCTGGGTGATTCTAGATTCCGTCAAGCTGACTGTTAACACTACGCATCCGTACTTAACAAGTGTAGTAACCTACCAATGTTTTCTAATCAAATTACTCACAAAATCTCTGATTCTGACCTGGCTTTAAAAAATGCAGACATGAAAGGAAAGTTAAAGGGGCCAACTGCCCACAGTCACAGTTGAGTCAACAGAAAAGGGAGCCTCTCACTCCTACTGTGAGTGTTTTCTGTTTGCCTCTCTCAGTTTTTGTCACAAGTTTGCACCCTGACATTATTTTTGGCTACTGAGTAACATGTCTTCACCAAGGCCCTGTAGTATCACCATCTCACACAACAAAATCAAAACAAGTGGGATGAAAGCCTGGTGGGAAAGAAACACATGTGGGGGGACCAGACAGCTACCAATTCCATCTATCAGAAGGACCGGTCCTCAGAGACTGCACTTTGCAGAGCCCTGTATTAAAATCTGCAGTGAAAATGAAACTGAAAAAAAAAAAAAATCTATCCCTAAAGAAGGAAGAGTACGGGAAGGAGACAAAAATCAGAATTAAAGAATTAAAGGCAAAGAAAATGATCTTAAAAAAAAAAGACTTTAGTAGTGGTTGGGAGTGCTGCTCTGCTCTGTAGGTAGAGTGCTTGCTTAGCAGTTAGGAAATTCCGGGTTCCATCCTCAACAAAACAGAAACTGGGTGTCCTGAGCATGCCAGTCATTCCAACATTGGGAGGTAGAGGCAGGGGATCAGAGATTCAAGGTCATCCTTGGTTTTATAATGCAAGTTCAAGGCTAACCTCAGCTATATGAGACACTGGAGAGAAAGAAAGAAAAAGAAAGATGAAGAGAGACAGGGACAGAGAAAGAAGGGAGAGGGGGAGGTGGACAGAAGCCACTCATATGGCTCAAAGGGTAAAGGGCTTGCTGTCAAACCTGGAACCGACCCCTGCAAGGAGCTCCCTGACTCCACCTGTGCACCACAAAATAATGTAAAACAAACAAACCATCAAACAAAGCTCAGACATAAATTAGAAGTAAAGCTGACCATGTAGAGGTAGAAGGTGAGACATTACAAATGAAAGGTATCTTCAACTGCTAAGGAAAAGACAGACTATTGTTTCTCAAAGCTTCTGAGAGGGAGGCTGGGAGCCTCTAACACCTCAGAGGTTTGGGTCAGCAGTAACTCCATTATAATGCAGTTATCAAACAAACTTCAACAGCAAAGTTTTACACAACAGGAATGACTAGCCTGTCCAGTCATCCGAGCCTCAAATTTAGGGAAATGAAAACCAAAACTTGTAGATGAAAGAGCAGCTGCAGGAGCTTCTGAGGAGGAATTGGAACTGGGAAGAGTTAGGACTCTGTGGATTGGTGACTCAGCCCTAGGGTATTTACCATCACTGCCCTTCAGGTCATCTTTGCCCTTTTGCAAAGCACTTGTCAAACCTTCTAGCAGCCACAGTCTCCAACCACTGTGGTTCTCAGGCAGCGCTGGAATAATCAGACTATGGTGAAGAAGCCTCAGAAGCAAGTTCTAGGTCCTTCCAAACCCACAACATGCAAATCTCCCAGCTGTGGCATTTAATTTTCAGCAACACACACACCACCTATGTGTATTCCAGAACAGTAACTATTTGGGATTTCCTGAAATTAACTCATGGAAAGTCTCCAGCATTTAGAAGAGTTGGGCTGCAAATGCTCACTTCCAAGTGTTGTACCTGCAACTCGAAACACACCTTTGTTCACAGACCAATGTTGTGTATGGAATCTAGGCTCTTGTACAGTGGGCTTACTAATGATAAAGCAAATTCAATTCCTTATCTTGTATTTTGATGGAAGGGTCAGTATAAGTGGGACTTTGAGACTGTCTCTACTCAGTTTGTTTCTAGGGATATTGGGTCATTCTGCCATCTTCTTAATACAGTTCTACTGTGTTGGGTTTAAAAATATTTAATCAAATGAATCCTTTAAAAATTATTACACTTATTTATTTCGGTAGGTGGGTCCATGTACCATGGTGTGCATGTGGGGGGGTCAGAGGACAACTTGGAGTGAGTTTTCTCCTTCTACTATGTGGGTCCTGGGGATGGAACTCAGGTTTGTCAGGCTTGACTGCAAGTGCCTATCCCCGCTGAGCCATCCCTCTGGCCTTAAATGAATCTTAAAAACAAAAACAAACAAACAAACCAACAAAAACACCTGCAATCTCAGCACTTGGGAGGCAGAGGCAGGTGTATTGCTGTGAGTTCAAGGTCAGCATGGTCTACATAGTGAGTTCCAGGCTAGTGGGGACTACAAGGAAACCCTGTCTCAAAAAGACAAAAAAAAAAAAACTTACTGATTATGAATTTGATCACATACATTTACCTTTAACTTTGCTCTAACTAATCTGCTGCTCAAGACAGTCTGGTTAAAGGTATTAGTTTATACACTGTTCTTTAGGAATTTTACTTGTTTATTACAGCGCTGTTTATTTTAAAAACAGAAACAGCTCCCCATCCCCAAACAAACAAAAGCAAAGCAACAGAGCCCCCCCCAACTAAAAGGACTCTTGTTCACTGTGCATAAAATATTTTCTATGACTTTAAGGAGAAAAAGATATTACACCTGTACTTTGAATTTGAATGAGTATGTGAACACTTAATCCCCAGTCAGTGGTGCTGTTTGGGGAGATTATGGAACCTTTTGAGGTGGAGCCTTGCTGGAGGTAGACTTTGGGGGTTTACAGTTTGACCCCACTTCCTGTTCATTCTCTCTGCATTCTGTGTGCAGATTAAATGCGATCAGCCTTTCTGCTCCAGCCACCTGATACCATTCTATAAATTGTTTTTGGTCATGGTATTTCATCATAGCAATAGAAAATAACTACTAACACAACAAAGAAATATTCTGCTTTGACAAGCTGAAATTATATCTAGAAAACCCTAAAGAGTTCCCATGTATATAAAAACATGTGAGAGTTAATAAGTGAATTCAGTAAAGTCGGAATACAAAACAGCTATGCAAAATCAGTAGTATTCCATACAGCAGTCACAAACACACCCGAAATAAAACTGAAATAATAATACATTTATGATATCATCCAAAAGAATAAAATATGTAGGAATAAGCTTAACTGAGGAGGCAAAAGACTTGGACAACGCTGAGGGCTTGGTTCAGTGGGTAGAGTAATTACCTAGCATGCATAAGCCCTGGGTTTGAGCTGATCATCAGCACCTCAGAAATGAGATGTGGTAGTGCATGCCTACAATCCTAGCACTCAAGAAAAGAAGCAAGGGGATCAGAAGTTCAAAGTCATCCTTGGCTAAAAAGTGAATTTGGGGCTGGACTTGGCTACATGAAACTTTATTTCAAAAAGAAAAAGAATGGAGGAGGTGGCCGTGGGGGAGGAAGAGGAAGACAGTTTGTATAATGAGGACTGGGGATGTAACTCAGTGGAAGAAACTGTGTTTAACATGGGTGAGGTTCTGGGTCCAGTCTCCAATAACCAGCAAAAGAAAATACTTGTACAATGAACCACAAGAGGTTGCTGAAAGGTATCTAAGGATGTAAATAAACAGAAAGCCGACCCAGGCTCCAGAAGACTTAATATGTCAAGCAGATACAGCAGTATACAGACTAGATGAGATCTCTGTCAGAGCCTTAACTGTGTTTTGTAGAGGAACGGAAACTCTCACCCTAGAATTCAGATGCTATTTCAAAGGATTCGGAATTGCCCAAATAATAGTGAAAAAAAGAACAAAGTTGGAGAACCCACACTGTAGCTTACTACACAGCTACAATAATCAGGCTTGTCTAAGGGTGGACTGACACAGACCAATGGTGAGAGCTCCTGAAATAAACCTGAGTATACAAAGCTGTGCGATTTTCAACAAGGGTGAAGGGAAAAGTCCACAAGGATAGATCAGTCTGTTCAGCTGCTAGCAAAACTGGATACCACATGCACCAAAAGACACTAGCAAGCTGGGTGTGGTGCTGCAGGCCTCTAGACCTGGCATGTAGTTGTCTGAGGCAGGAGGATTACCAGCATGAGACCCACATAAGTTACTCATATAGATCCTGCCTTCAAAAAACTTATACTCTCAAGAGTGGGGGAAAAATCATTTGTGAACTGTGAATTTGATGATGGTTCAGTATTTAGAATAGTTAGAGAACTACAAATCAACAGAAAGATAAGCAACCCAATTTTACAATGGGCAAAGGTTATGGGCAGATATAGCTGTAAAGTGGATATGCAAAGTACCATTAAGTACATGGGGAAAAAAGGTCCACATGATTAACTATTAGGGAAATACTGAGTCACAGTTTGACAGTGTTTCACACCCATATAAGGTGGTTATAACTGAAAAACATGGAGAATAACAAGTGTTGATCCAGATATCAGCATCCTCCTACACTGCTTGTGGGAATTCAAAATGGTGAACCTTAACTGGAAAAAGGTTTAGCAGCATCTCAAAGAGTTACACCCAGTGTTACCAGGAATCCAGAGCTGAAGACTCAAGGTCTCCAACAATCATACTAGTGTCATTCACAATGATGAGAAGATGGAAACCAGCTAAGTGTCCATCAGGATACACAGGTAGACAAAACGTACAGCAATCACACTCACAGAAGGGTATGGAGTGTTGAAGGTGTGTGAGAGGGACTTGAAAACACCATCTCAAGTCAGAAGGTTATACATGAAGGAAAACTATTAAATATTCCATATGCATAAGATCTTTAGAATGGCTGATTCTCAGAGGAAGTAGATGTGGGCTGGGCAGGAGGAGAAAACTGGACTGAATGATTGTAGATTTCAGAGATTCTGTCCTAGATGACTACAAAGTACCAGAAACAGTGGAAATCTACCACGGTGATTTCCTTACAACACATTTCAACGCATGATACTGATGTCAAAGGGCATATAATAATTTAGATATGGAACATGTTCTAACTTGTATTAATAAAGCTTAACACTTTTTTCCCTTAATGATTAACTCTTTGGAATCTCTTGAAATATAGGATCACAGGTGTAGTAAACTCTATCAACCCTATAGAGATTTATGACCCACATATGCTCTTTATTTTTATTTTTTATATTTATTTAGTTTGTGTATGTATATGTGCCTGCTTGTGCACAGGTTCATGTGAGAAGGCCAGAGGACAGCTTTGTGAAATAGATTCTTTCTACTGTGTGGTTTCTGGGATCAAACTCAGGTTCATTGGGCTTGGTAACAAGCACCTTTAACCCACTGAGCCATCGCGGAGGCCCCACTTATGCTTTCATTTATTTGCTTATTTATTTTATGTACACACTTATGCTTTTAAAACTATATTCCTATGACTTCCTATGCCCCATGCTGTTGGCAGGGGAATAATGAAGCCGGGCGGCACACAGGACATATACAGGAATATCCAATAGGCTATTTCATCCTTTTGTCTATTCTCTTGCTAAAGTGTGTATTTTTGCCAGTAGAAAGTGATCTGTTTTGGCACAAGTCCACCAATGACTAGCAGTTCACTATCATTTCCTACACACTTTGTTTCCTGAACTCAGTTATCAACCCATCTCCCTACAATTTGTTGGAAGCCCAAGACAAATAAGTTTATCACCTTCTGATCATGACTAACACTTTACAAGCAACAGAATGAGTAATAGCTATGACAGGCTGGCTACATGCTGGCCAGCCCCACCAGCCTGTCAGCTCTTGAGAAAAGGGCTATTTTATTATTAAAGAAACAATAAAATAGAAGGATTTCTGGGTTAAGTACACTTCTTTGTGATTGCCCAGACAGTTGCTGTTTAAGCTAAAGGGGCCTTCATATTGCTCAAAGTTCAGAAAAAAAGTGGGCCCCTAAGCTGGAGTCAGAGTAGATGAACTAAAAATGAATCACACATCTATTTATAATGATAATTACAGCATGGTTTATGATACCACTCCTTTGGAAACAGCCCAAATGTCCATCAAAAAAAGAACTGGTACAATTACACATTTGATTATTGTGTAGGTGATTCAAGCAAACAGAGCTATTGGAGGGAAAGGGGTCCTATGAGTGTATTCAGATACAAACATATAATATGAGCAATATGACTGTTTAAAATAGCAGTAAGAAGGCAGGCGTGATAGCCCTTCCTGTAATCCTAGCACTCAGGAGCACGATCAAGTAGGTGTTCAAGGCCAATTTGGGCTACATGACACTCTGTAACAAACAAAATTAACACTAATTAGGAAAGATAAAGGAAAAATATAGAAGAATATGTCCAAAAATACTTAACAGCTATATGATTAAAGGTTCTAAAAGTATGTTTAGACTGGTAACTTTTAGAAATTTTTTTAAGTCCTGGCTGGCTGACCTGGAACCCTCTATGTAGACCAGGCTGGCCTCAACTTCACAGAGATCCATCTGCCTCTGCCTCCCCAGTGCTGAGATTAAAAGTGCGTGGGTCACCACGCTGGCCGCACTGGTAGCTGTGATTTGACCTGGGGTTGTCTGCTTTCTATGCTGTACACTATGGCATTGCTTAAATTTTTAAACAATGTAATGCATTTTTAATTAAAATTTTTTTAAAAAAGTGAGTCATTAGCCTTCAATCCAAAATTAAAAATAAAATGATCCAGTAACCCAACAAGAAATTTTATAAAGTAACAACCTAAATTCCAGGAAAGTATCTTTTCTACTGTTACCTATGTTTTGTCAAGTATACAATTTCTGTTTTCTTGATCATTTCATTTATCTGACTGAGATGGTAACACAAAGACCTTATGTCATGTCTCCATATTTTTTATAATTTATGCTTTATTTAAACAAAACTGTATGAATAGCCGGGCATTGGTGCATGTCTTTAATTCCAGCACTCGGGGGCAGAGGCAAGCCTGTGAAACCTGTAAGACGAGGCCAACCTGGTCTACATACTGAGTTCTAGGCCAGCTGGGGCTACAGGGAGACCCTGTCTCAAAAAAATTAAAAACAAAATTCTACGCAGAAAAGATCTTGGGGCTGGAGAGAGGGCTCAGTAGTTAAGAGCACTGCAGGGGCCCCAAATTTGGTTCCCAGAACCCACATGGGTGCTAACAACCATCCGTAACTCCAGTTCCAAGGGATCTGACACCCTCTTCTGAGCTCTGTGGGCACTGCATGCACATAGTACTTTTATACAGATGTAGCAAAACACTCATACACAAAAAATAAAAATATTTTAAAATTTTTAAAAAGATCTGAAGAGCAATCATTGAGTTAACAACCAAGGACTACGGAAGTAGTTCAGTGGTACAGCACTTGTCTAGCATGTGCTAGACCCCGGGTTTCGTCTACAGCATTGCAAAACAAAACCAAACAAACAAAACCACCAAACTAAAAACTCCCAGGACAGGGCTGGTGAGATGACTCAGCAGATCAGGGCATTCGCTGCTAGGGTTGACAGCCCGAGTTTGAGCTCCATGTCCCCACCACGGAAACAGTGATTCAGCTCTGACATTCATATACATTATGACATATGTACACCCACATATATAGACACACTTGCACAAATCAATAAATAAAATAAAATCTAATGGTATATTTGGGGGGGGGTGGTGAGACAGGGTCTCCCTCTAGCCCTAGTTGGTCTGGAACTTGCTATGTAGACCAGGCTGGCCTTGAACCCACAGAGATCCACTGGTCTCTGCTGGGATTAAAAGCGTTCACTACCACACTCAGTGTAATAAAATATTTTTATGTTAAAAAAAAAACTTACAACTAAAGCAAATCAGAGATGAGATCTGGGACTAGAACAGATAGAAAGATCAGTGATGTAGAATGGGGTTCTCAGAGGCAGAACCAAATAAGGACAGATATGTAATATAAGACACTGGTGATATCTACAGTCAGTCTAAGAGGATGAATTACCCATTCAGTGACTTGAGAGCAGGTCACTCAGAGTGTCACAGGGGAAGCCTCTACATTTCATTCTTTATGCCAAAGCAATTTGTAGTTTTATATAGAACAATTAAAACTAGTTGGCCAGTACATATATGGGGAAATATTTTTATGATCTCAGATTTTACATTATAACACAAAATTTAGAAACCTATACAAACACTTATTAATTTTGCTGTACAATGATTTAAATTCCCAGGATGATGTCAAAAAGAAGTAATCATAACAATACCTGACACAGCAGCGTGGGTAAAAAGAACAAATGTGAACCAGACCATGTGGTACGTATCTGTAGTCCAAGCTACTTGGGAGGTTGAGGCAAGAGGATGGATGAACCCAAAAGTCTGAGGCTATTTTAGGTAACACAGTAAACCCTCATTAAAAAAAGAAAAGTATACACACCTAAATATATTGAGTTTTAAAAAGCATGTTATAAAACAGTAGAGAAGAGCAAGTCCTATTTTCATTTAAGGCACGATATTCACATAACTACATGTAGGTTTGTATGTGAAGTGGTGTCCCACTGTGGTTAGTATTGGGAAGACACATAGTGAGATTTCAAGCAAAAGATGAAATGGAGAGATTATGCTGTAGATTTGAACATATTGAGGGGATATTTATGATTCTGGAAGAGAATATGAGAATGAATTATATGAATTAATAGAAGAAATGAAGCAATTATTTACTCTAGGGCAAACAAAATGTCACAAGGAGAAAGCAAATTTAAT
This sequence comes from Eospalax fontanierii, assembly GCA_035773235.1. Classification (NCBI taxonomy): domain Eukaryota; kingdom Metazoa; phylum Chordata; class Mammalia; order Rodentia; family Spalacidae; genus Eospalax; species Eospalax fontanierii. The sequence continues at coordinate 75,433,896 of CM069529.1, read as the reverse complement.
CAGAATCTACTAAAAGTCATAGCTGTGAATCACGTACATATCATCATAATGTCTAAGTGTTGTCTGTTGAGCTAGCCAGAAATTATGATTACAGTCATATATGGAAGGTGGGAGCAGAACGTGAGTGTGTATGTACGGAAGCTAAATTCTCATCTGTCACCTAAAATTGAAATATTTCGATTGCAGTATAAATATGCTATTTAGAAATATGGAGGAAAGAAGAGACACAGAAGATATCCATAAACCTTTAAAGTAGTTGCCACTGGGAAGCAGGGAGTGGAGTTCGAGTGGAGATGAGAGTCAGGAGACAGCCATTTCGCATCACAAACACTGAAAACAATTATTACTGGTCCCTATAGTTTATGTAGAAATGTATAATTATGATAAAAATAACATCACATTGCACAAATTAATGAAATACTAGTAAAAGAAAGATACAAGTGGGGAAATGTTGGCTTCATACAACAAAGATAACCAGTATCCAAAATACAAAATTTATCAATCAGAAAAGAGCTTCATTTATCAGAATGGTAAAAATAAGTAAAGCAAAAAATAAAATAAAATAAAGTGAGGATGGCTTTTCACCTGACAACTCCTACTTCTGGGCATTTGTTCAGCTGAAGTTCAGGAGGAGGGAAAGGTGCCTGAATGGGATGTGCCACAGAGCAAGGTGGTGAGACGGTACAACAATTAGAGGTTAGAAAACAATTATCCCAGCACTTGGGAGGCTGAGACAAAAGGATTGCCACAAGTTCATGGTCAGCCGGACTACTGCCTAAAACAAACAAGCTCTATCTGTGATGATCATATATATATATTTCAGGTCACTCTATTATACACAGCCCATTTGAAGGGCTGCCGTGTGAGGTGAGGCTGTAGCTCCTCAGTGGTAGGGGACCAGCTTAGTGTGAGTGAATCCCTGGTTTCAAACCTTGACAAGGGGCAAAAACAGAGGGGGGAACCATGTGCATAGGCTGATGGATTTCCAAAGACAGAGTTCATAGGAAACACAGACACATGGAAGGTCAGTAGTGGTAGTGGCACACAGAAGGCCACTGGCAGCTCTTCTGTGCTCTTCACCTTTTCATAGAAGGGAAACCATAGCCCCCAGAGACCACCAGGAGATTCATTGCAGGACTACCACCCCTTCATGGACCCAAATCTGTGGCTACTCCACTCTCTTTCAGGGGGCCCCAAATCTTCAAGTTCCAAACTGTCTGCTCTACAGCTGGCTGAGCCCACAGATTTAGAATCTGTGGATGTGAAAGGCTAGTTGTACCCCAAATTCAATACTATCAAAGACATATTTTTAATGTTACCTAGCAATGTAAATTATTTTACATTAATAAAGTACAATTACCAACAGCAATCTCTCTATCCTATTTAACTATTGTATTAATGGATATAGTTCTTATTCTATGATAAAAATGATTTTTAAAATCCTGTTCTTGGATTTTGCCAGCATAGTAGGTAGTTTATTAATTTTACTTGCTTATCATCTCTGCTATTTCCAGTTGCTGCTAAAACATTCCAATGGTCTCTCATTTTATTATGAGAGCAAATATGTGTTCAACAGTACTCTTAGTTTCATAATAAGGTGTAGAAAGTTTCCCTGTTTGGACTCCTTATTCTCATTCTTAAAGGTACTTATGTGTAAGAAACTATTCTGCATTCAAAAAATGCTCACAAATGAATATGACAGAGCTGGAGAGATGGCTCAGAGCTTTAAAGCTCCTGCTGTTCTGGCAGAGTTCAGTTCTCAGAATCCACACCAGGAGGCTTCATAACCATCTGTAACTCCAGCTCCTCTTCTGGCCTCTGTGGGTATCCACATGTACATGCGCATATAAAAATAAAATTAAATCTTTAAAAATGGATATAACAATCTATACTATTGATTTGAGATTTGTTGACATACACCATCAAAACTCAGTCTAGGGACTGGAGAGATGTCTCACTGGCTAAGAGCAATGGCTGCTCTTGTAGAGGACCTGGGTTAAATTCCCAGCACAAAAGTGGTTGCTAACAACCATCTGTAATTATATTCTAGGGTATGGACACCCTCTTCTGACCTCTAGGGGCATTGCTCGACTTGGCTGCACTTATACACATGCAGGCAATGCACCCATACACATAAAATAAAAATAATAAAATATTTTTTAAATAATTAAAAAAAGCCCTCAGTCTAAATTGATAGCTTCATGGTTGCTCTGAAACATTCCTTAAATAGGTTTCTTATAGAAGGGGCTGAGGTGGGACACAGTGGTAGAACATTTGATCAGCATGCAGGAGGCCCTGGGTTCGACCCCCAGCACTTTAAAGGCAATAAACTAGATAATTATTTCTTATGTAAAAGACATATTTGGGCTAATTTGGGATCAGAATGACTAAATGCAAGCAAACAAGCAAAAACCCAACTGATCTGGGGCATCTGGTTTTAATCATAAAGCCTCAGCTGACCCCACCCTGTCTCTACCATCCACAGCTCACTGACTGTCTTAGAGGTTTTATGTGCATCATACCAATTAATTCCCAGAAGGATCCCAAGGCACTACAATCCAGATTCTGATGTTCCAAAAATGTTAGAATCAGGGCTAGAGAAAGATTCATTTCTTAACACTCACGGCATGAAAGTTGAAGTCTGAAGTTTGAACCGCTTGTTTCTATAATGTGTCACTTGGAAAGGAAAATACTTACATATGTTGAGAAATAATAATACTTCAGGAAAACGTTTCTTCAAACATTTATGTAAATGCTCTGTGTTGGCTGCTTTGATTGTTTGCCAAAAATATTAGAATGGATCCATGCTAGAGAGAGTTAAGTTCACTCAATATCAAGTCCTTGGAGACTGTTTTCAAACTTGCATTTCCTTTCTGGAAGAAGAGGAACTTCTATAAAAATCCTAAAAACGTGATACTTACAAGTAAGGACCAGGCTTATAGGACTTACAGTTTCTGTGTGTGTCTTCCCTAAGGAAGGCCTACTCAGAGCTCAAGACAGTTATCTTTCTCAATTCCTTTTACCATATAAAAGTTGGCAAGTCCATTTGCTCTGAATGGTTCCTTTTTGACCCACTTAGACTGAAAGAGTGGGTCATACAAAACTGACCCCAAAACTGTGATCTTCCCAATCCCAGAAGATCTTTTTGCTTATTTTCAGAGAGCGTGTTGTATTGAGATGGAAATTCCCACTTAGCAAATTAGCCATGTATACGCATTCTATTTCACACAATGCACACATTGAACAAAGATACTTCCTATAGTATTTAATGCTCAGCATATACTTATTGAGCTTTGAAAATAACCAGTTTGTGCTGGCTTAGTCAGTGTAGCGCTCTACTTTCCAGTTACATGGGGTATAGCACAGGACCCTACTTACCACTGGGGTTCAGAGCTCCACAACTACAGAACAACAAATTAAATTTTACTATTAAAAAAACAAATAAGACATACACATATAAAATAGTCACTGGACCAGCAAAATGGTTCAGTGGGCAAAGGTGTTTGCTGCATAAGCCTGACAACCTGAGTCCTATCCCTGGATCCCATGTAAAAAACCAGACATGGTGGCACATGTCTGTAATCCCAGCACTCTTAACGGTGAGATGGGAGACAGAGACAGGAGAATCTTCCAGAGGCATGTGGGTCAGGCAGCCTGGAGTGCAGAAAGAAGAGAAATCCTGCCTCAACAAGGTGGAAGGATGGAACTCACTCCTGAAGGTTGTCTTCTGACCTCCACACGCATGGACCCACACTCATACACATAAATAATAATGATAATAAATTAAAATAATTGTATATGGTACACACCTAGTAGGCTTGGCCAGGGGTATTATATGTTGAAGGCTAGCCTGGGCTATATTGCAAGACCCTGTTTCAGAAAGAAAAACAAACAGCCACAAAAATCAAAAAGTTCAGTTATTCCAGAAATTCACATTACTTTTAATTCACAATAATTCTCATTCACTAATGAGTAACGAGCTAATTATTTCCTCCTGGGTAGCTAAGTTACAATTTTTTTTTCCAAAGGGAAGCAGAGGTCTCTCACTAAAGAATCCATTTTGCCCATTGACAATTTAAAATATAACCAAACCATAGAAACTTCTCCCTCATATACAAAGAAGTACAGTGTTAATCAAGGTAACAAGTGGCTATTTTGGCATACAGGATTTATAGTGTTTTTAAAGACTGAAAGAAATATGAAATGAAGTAAGCGACTCTCCTTGTAATTTTATCCACTCCTTCTGCAAATACGAATTTAATACCCATTATATTCCAGGCTTCGTGCCAAGTAACAAAGATGTCATCAAGAACATGTTAGGGTCTTGTCCTCAAAGAGACTATACAGCGAGAGGAAGCCAGCCTGAGACAGAGATGGTGACAGGGTAGGGCCACTCAGCCAAAGGGTGTTTATTAGCACCATCCCTTAAAGGAAGGAGGTGAGGAAGGTACCAAAGAAGCCCAAAGGTACTGGAGGCAGGCAGTTCCCGAAAGGTGGAGACAGAGTTCCTGGTCATCAGTGCAGTAGACAGCCTGGTAACAGAACATCTGTATTTGGGATTTGGAACTTGCTTTCAACAGTACATGATATTTTCTGAGGGAAGGGAAGGCTGTCTCCCCTAGGAATGTGGGTTTGTTGAGTGGAATTTAGGTTCTTGTCTCAGGAATTAACAAGGAGAACACCAAAATTCTGGGTCTGGAGACTTGGATTACAAAGGAAATCAGATTGATCCTAGAACTTTTAAAATACAGTAAACTGTCAAATCATCATTTCAAAGTATAATTCGGAAAGGTAAAATGAAGAAAATGAATTTGCTTTTCTCTGGTGGTGCTGGGGATGGAACTCAGGGCTTTATGCACACGAGGCCAGCACTCTACCACTGGGCTACATTCCCAGCCTCTAAATTCACTTATCAAAGTTCAGTTTTCTTCTGATGGTCATGAGCTGCGGGAACATCATGTTTGAAGGCCCTCTCCTTAGGACAGAGGAGTAAGATGCTTAAGTGAGTGTGGGTATAGAGCTTGCTATCCTGTGACTTCAGCTTGTTCTAGGAGGGCCATTCTCTCTGTCCTATTACAATGGAAAGTAACATTCAATTAACAACTGCAAAACAAAATTAAACCAAGGGATGGGGAAAAGAAATATTCTCTTACTGTGATATTTCCTAGATGGCTCATGAAGGGTTCTCTGAGGCGATACTGGTTAAGAAAAAGAAAAAAAGAACCAAGATTTTCATAAATGTTTGCATTAGCCACTTCTGTAGTGAATTAAAAATGGAACTCTTGCATATGGCTGGTCAGAAATATAAGGCAGAACAATAAGTTATTTGCCTTTTAACTCTGGCAAATAAAGACAGAATACAATATATTTTATCAGTAACCGCCATTATGTCACAACTCTGGATCAACAATACAGAAAAACATTTGGCTATCTTTTATATTTTGTGAGACAAATATGTCAATATTTTTCAATGGTGGATGCTTCCTAGAAAATAAGGACAGAAGTCCTGAAATAAAATCTGGCCTCTCATTTCCTGTCTTCCTCCTTTTTCCCCTCCCACAAATTACTTCTATGTAGAGATGACTAGAGAAAGAAAATAAAGAGAAACCTTCAGTCATAAAAAGTCAAAATGACTGATAAGCCTAATGATTACACTGAAGCCAACAAATAAAATTATTTCAGAGTGGTTTATTTAACTGGCATGAGGATGGAGATGCTTGTTAAGACTTTATCACCTTTTTCATCTACAAAGAAAAGCATCATTTAAAAAAAATGCATTTAAGCATAAATAAGGGGCTGGAGAGATGGCTCAGCGGTTAAGAGCACCGGCTGCTCTTACAGAGGACTGGGGTTTGAGTCCCAGCACCCACCACTCACATGTTGATTTACAACCATCTATAGTTCCAATTCCAGCGGAATCCAATACCCTCTTCTGACCTCCGAGGGCATGCATGACATGGGTGCCCTACATACATGCAGGCAATATACTCATACACATAAAATAAAAACAATACATAAAATATCTTAAACATAAATAGATCTATTCATAGGGTGTGGTGGCTCTCACTAGTCCTCAATACTAGCACTAGAGAAGCAGAGGGGGGATCGAGATCAACCTGGTCTATATAGTGAGTTTCAGGCCAGCTGGGACTATATGGCTGTCTTAAAAATAAATAATTAATTAAATTTAAGATACGCCTTATTGTATAGTATCTTATTTATATATAGTTTTTATGTTTTATATATGTTAAAAATAATAAATATAGTATGACAAAAAGGCTTTGTGTTTTTTTTACGATTCTTGACTCAAGCTGCACTGTCATAACTCAGGCCACCAGCCTTCTCCAGATGTCTAAGATATGGAGAAAGTGTATGTCAGATCTGGGCCCAGTTGATAGTTGGGCAAAGAGGAAACTATCACAAAGAGGAAGCACTGCCAGCACCTCCTCTGAATTAAAAAGTGGACAGCTACTCATTCAACTTTAAACAGGGTGATTTATAATAATTTAAAAAAGGAAATAGAAACCAAGATACAAAAAGTTCAAATAGGAAAAACAGCGGAAAAAAAAGATAAGGAGGAAAAAAATAAGAAGGAAGAAAGAGCCAGAAAAGGGCTGAATGCTCTAAAGGCGAAGCCCATGAGGAGCCTCTGACTGATAGTACCATTTATCTTCCTAAGTTGGGGACAGCCTTAAACCTTGTGAAAATATGAGATGCCCATTTCCTTAGGTATGAAGAAGGAGAAGATGAAGTTGAAGCCATTTATGCCTAACTGCCACCCACCAAAACCAGTCAAGAGAAAAATAAGTCATACAGAGCTATGACCCTCCAAGGTCTGGGCCTCCATTTATATCAGAATGAGGAAGAATCTGGAACAGAATTCACCACCTGCAATGGTATTTATTTATATATTTATTTAGGCAGGGTCTCCCTATAGCTCCCGCTGGCTTGGAACTCACGGTGTTGATCAGGGTGGCCTAGATCTCACAGAGATCTGCCTGTCTCTGCTTCTCCAGGGAGTACTCCACCACACCTGGCTCAAGTCCAGATTTAAAAAATGCTCATAAAGTACTTTATAAACTACTGTAAGGTCTGGAGGGTTGAGGCTCAGAGGTGCTTCCCTAGTTATATATAAGGCCTGGGGTTAGACCCTCAGCACCTTAAAATAAAATGAATTGCTATAACATATAAATGATTATTAGTAAATTAAAGCCTTTTGAAACCAGTGCGGGTGAAGTCTGATTACTACAGGGCAAACTGATGAACTGGTGTTTGTACTGTTCATTCCTGAAGAATCATAGTCTTTCTTACTGTCTCTCCCTATCACTGACTAGGCACAGACTTCTATTGTGCAGCTCTATTGCCTTCTCCCTGGTGACAAACAACCTGGCTTTTCTCACTGTCTCTCAACCCACTTTCTGTTTTCCACTCATAAACCTGTCCTGTAAGCTGGGTGTGGCAGCTCACTCCTTTGATCCCAGCACTCAGGTGGCAGAGACAGGCGGATCTCTGTGAGTTGGGAGGTCAGCCTGGTCTACAAAATGAGAGTCTGTGTCAAAACAAAGAGAAACAAACAAAACAAACCCTGTCCTGTAAGATTCTGCTTTCCACTTTAAAAAGAGATGGTCATGGCTCCAGCACACTGAGAGATTGGCACTTCCGGTTTGGTATTCGACTACAGTTGGAGCACGTAGGGGCCCAACAGTGTTCTTGGTGCGATGCTTCCTCGGATGCACAGAGGACTGAAGCGCCACTCTACCCCTGCTCAGTTAGCCATCTCCAACTGCTGGATGATATAATTTTCCAAAAGCAGAACTGAGCACCCAAGCTCTTACACAACTGTATGGGGAGGTGAGAGAATTCAAGCATGCAATTGACTTACAGCAGTTCCTTTATTTACATTAACCATTTCAAATCACTGGAAAGTAGACTAAATTCTCATTTGAACTGATCCATATAACCAGAGACACTAAAATAAAAATTCTTCAAATCAAATTCTGATTTTGTAAAACTAAGATAAATTAATAAGTGAATGGATATTACTATTAGTGATAGACTTCCAGATTATTCAATAGTGAATTCAACAAAGATTCCACTCTGCCTAGATGTGAGAAATGACCCTGGGGGTAGGAGAATCCTTCCAGGAAACCCACCATTCTGGCCGGCTTGTTCCACCTCAACTTGAAGAGAAAGGTTGAAGAGCTTAAAGAGACTCTGATTTATTATAAGAAAAACTGGAAAAAAATGTGAGCTGGGCCTAGTGGGGCAGGCCTGTAAGCTCAGCTACTCAGGAGGAAGCAGTTAAAAGCACCAACTGCTCTTGCAGAAGACCTGGGTTTGAATCCCAACACCCACATGGTGGCTAACACCTGTCTGCAACTCTAGCTCCAGGGAATCTGACACCCTCTACTGATCTCTGTAGGCACTGTATAACACAGGTGAACTTACATGCTTGCATGAAATATACTCAGACACATAAAATAAAAATGATAAAAATTTAAAAAGTTAATTGAGAAAAAAGACGACTCAAAAACTAAATTGTCCTTGAATTCATCACCCATAAAAGTAGGTAGAACCTACCCATTAAACCTAAGAAAGGGCAAATGTAAAAGGCAGATTAAATAGGATCAACAGCTGCAAACATGATACCCACAATGTAGAGAGGGTAATAGTAACAACAACAATAACCACCCATACCAAGAACCAGAAAACAGCTATTCACACTCCATGATCATGGTGATACTTCACTACTTTTAAGATGTGAAAAAACCTAAATGTTCAATCGATGAATGGATAAAAATACTGTGATAAAAGCACACACACACACACACACACACACACACATACATACACACTGGGAATATGATTCAGTCTTAAACAGAAGCAAAGACTGCCATGAGGATGAACTTCAGACACTGTAGTATTGTAGTCAGTGAAATAAGCTGCTCAGACCAGGTCAGATATGACACAATCCTCCTCATATAAAGCGTTTAAAATGTTGTATGCACAGAAACAATAAAATAGCCAAAGTTGTCAGAATGAGGAGAGAGAGAGGGAGGGAGAGAGAAAGAGAGGAGTGTAGAGTCACCAGTCAAGTTACGTAAAATGATGGGCTTCAAGAGATCTGCCTTAACGCTGATGTGTTTGGTTGTTGTGGTTTTGGTTTGCAGGGACAGAGTTTCACTATGTAGCCCTGGCTGTTCTGGGACTTGTCATGTAGCCCAGGCGGTCTCAAAGTTGTGATCATCCTACCTCTGCCTCCTGAGCGATGGGATTACAGGCTATAAACCACCATACCCAGTTTAAGATTATACATATTTTTAAATGTTCAAGATCTTAAAGATCTGTTTAAAATATAGAATTCCTGTCAAGCTTTCTTATTTCAATAAAATAATATAAAAGAGAAGAAACAACTCATTAATATAGAGTACAAAAAGAAGTGTTGTTATGGATCTCGTAACCATTAAAAAGATAAAAAGAGAACGGTAATGAAACAACTCTATCAGTTTAGATGAAATGGTTAACTTCTCTACAAACAGCACTAAAAGCCCACCAACATGAAACGGATATTAATATCTTGAATAATGCTGTATCCAGCAAGCAAACTGAGCTCATATTGTAAAAGCTCCTGAAGAAGAAATTTCAAGGCCCCTTTCTGTAAATTTTTGTCAAATATTTGAAGAAGACTTAACATTAGTTTTGTACAATCCCTTTCAGAAAACAGAAGAGGAGAGAATACGTTCCAGATCTTTTGATGAGGCCAGTATCATCATGAAACCAAAACCAGACGAAGACACTGTGGGAAAAGAAAACTAGAGCCTGGTACTTCTCATGACCTTAGACACAAGCATCAGAAAATGCTGGTGGAGGTGTAGCTGAGTAGTAGATCACTTGACTGCTTTGATGTCCAGCTCTGCTTCCCAGCACAAAAACAAACGAAAGCCAACAGCTTGCACTCTGATAATGACAAGACGTAGATGAAAGAATCTAAAAGAAGAGATGCCACAGTTGTTCACAGAGCAAGAGCCTTAACGAAGAAAGTGAATTCTGTACACACAGGCAAGCCCCTTCTAAGACTCAGCTGCAAGTCAAATGAACTAGAATTGGCTACCAATCTCACAAAAGAAAAATAATAACCTTCCCCATAACTAAGACTTGGACTCTAGTTACTATAATCAAGGAAATTTGGTGCCGGTAGAGAGGGACATGTAAACTTACGGAAAATTAGGGAGTACCACCCCTGATATATTTATATTTATATTTATTTACATGTGTGTCTATGTGGGGTAGGTGCATGTGAGTGTAGGCCTAGGTGCTCTCAGTCAGAGGCTCTAGATCCTCCTGGAGAAGACTGTGGGTGCTGGGAACCCAATTCAGGTCCTCTTTGAGAGCAGGAAGCACTGATAACTGTTGCAACATCTCTCTAGTCCTTCCCTGATTTTTAAAATTTATTATTTTTATCTTACATGTATGTGTGTATTGCCTCCACATGTGTACGTGTACCTGTGTTATGCAATTTCCACAGAAATGAGAAGAGGGTGTTGGACTCCCCTGGAGCTGGAGTCATGGACAGTTGTTAGCCACCATGTGGGTGATAGGAACTAAATCTGGGTCCTCTGCAAAAACATCCAGTGCTCTCAACCACTGAGCCATCTCTCTAGCACCTGCCCCCTGATTTTTGACACAGATGCACCTGAGTGGGGGAAGGATACCTTTCAACAAATGCTGATGGAACAACTGGACATTCACAGACAACATGAATAAACAAAAAAGCATTGATCTAAACCCTTACTTAAAAAATTAACCCCAAACAGAGTACAGATTTAAATGTAAACATAAAACCATAAAATCTTTAGGGAAAAAAAAAGGACCAGAGACAACCTTTGGCTCTAGGAGACAACCTTTGGGCTCTAGTAATCTTCGGATTTAACACTGAAGAAGAAGCCTGTCAGAGGAAGAGCTATAAATAGCACTGGATCAAGATCCCAAAAACCTTTGTTTTTAGGTTAACCTAAAAGGATGAGAAGATAAGCTAGAGACTGAGAACAAATGTTTGCGAAGCACACACCCCACAAAGGGCTGCTGTGCAGAATCTACCCAGAACTCCCAGAATTCATGGTGACAACATGATGCCAGACCTGGCGAACAACTTTGATCAGACAGGCAAGTGGCATCCCACACGATCACACAGAGCACAGGGAGGAGGGAGAGGGCTGGCTGCACCCTTGTTTACACTCGCTGGTTTAAATATGACTTCTATGAAGGACGGGTCTGTGAGGTGGGGTCTCAAAGCCCTGTCCTGATCGCCATTTGTTTGCTTAACATTTTCGCTGTTTTACTTTGGCCAACTACTTCATTTGAAATGAACTCGCCATCACATGGTTTGAGGATTGGGGATAGGGAGCAACTCTGTCTGTGGCTTTGCGATCTCCTAAGGGTGACAGCTGTGATTCAGCTAGTGGAATGATGCACCCTCGGACAGCCGCAGACCACTTCATCTGCTAATGTCAACAGCAACCCTTCCATTAGCGCAACAACACAACTTTGAACTTGATCTTTTTATAAAGGTTGGTAATGTTGATATTTCCTCTGACATGCTGAACAGATCTTGTCACATGATAAACTACTACACAGAGTTCAAGACTGGAAATAAAGTGACCTGTGTCCACAGTGCATCAACAATGCCAGACTCCACTCAAAGGTTACAAATGGTTACAGGCTCATTGACTGTCCATAAGCAAAACATGGTTGTAAAACACCTTATGAGAGTCGGCTGTGAGACCTCCTAACCCCAGTTGGAAAAGAATAGGTCTTCTGAATGCACATCTTAGGTTGAAAACAAAAATGGCATTGTACTTCCTTAAACACTAACAGGTAATTTCTAAAAAGTACCACATGGTAATTGTTAATCAGGAGCAAAAATTCTTCTATGGCATCAGATTCTCAGAGCATTCCCTGTATGTGACATTTGACATTAAACCGATCAATTAAGATACCCAGGAAAAAAATTAAAAACACATATTGAGTGGCCAGCAAGATGGTTCAGCAGGTAAAGGCACTCGCCACCAAATCTGAGGATTGAAGTCTCCTCTGACCTCCCCGTGTGCACTGTGGCATGTGCACAGCCACCCACCTCCACAACAATAAATAAATCAACGTTCTCAAAAAGCGTTAAAATCATACTGAGAATTTAATGCACATGAGGATCTATGTCAGGTGCATCTGCACATCGAAGAACAAAACAGAGTGACACCAGTAGAAAGGACATGCTGTGAGCCAGGAATGCAGAGAGATGGGAACTTTTTGAGATTTCACTGTTTTGGAGGAAAAAAAAACCCAATAACATAAGACCTAGGTTCTGCTTATTTCTACATGACTCTGCGCCTGCTGAGAGTGACCTCCTTCACTCTCTCCTGACGCTCTTGTAACTCAGTGTGCTGTCACCCATGCCTTGTCCAAACTATTTTTCTGATTATCAAACACAGAAATTCAACTGTTGATTCTTGTTTTCTTTTTTTAAAAAATGCGTAGGAGTGTATTGTTTGCATGTAGGTGGGCGCACCCATGTTGTGCAATGCCCCGTGAAGGTCAGAAGAGGGTGTCTGAGTCTCTGGAACTGGAGTTAAGGACAGTTGTTAGCTGCCATGTGGGTGCTGGAAACAAGCAGTCAGCACTCTTAACTGCTGAGCCTTCTCTGCGGCCCCCACCGTGGCTTTTTAAATAACACCTCACTTTCCCATGGCAGAACTTCCCATTTCTCTGTCTCACTTTTTCAGAACCTGGAGCCCTTGTTACATTTATATGTCATTGTTTCTGGTCTTTTATTAAATCACTAATGCAGGCCCATAGTCTTCTTCCTCTTTTTAATGCCCATCCACCCTTTCACCTTGTCCAGAGCAATTAGAACTATAATCTGATTTTCTATGGTGTTAGGCAGTTAAGGATCACTAACAAGCTTAGTCTATTCAATCACCTAGTGATTAAGTAAAATGTTAAAAAAATAATAATCTTACTGAGCCATACTTATTCTTGGAATTGAATTTCACTAAATGTGAGAAGGAAAACACTTATATTTTAGGGTCAGATTAGGACAAAACAAAACAAAATAAAATAGGGCTCACAAGATGGCCCAGCAAGTAAAGGGGCTTGCTGCCAAATTCAACAGCCTGAGTTCAGTCCCTACATGGTGGAAGGAGAATACCAACTCCTGCAAGTTTCTTCGGACCTTCACTGGCACGCCCTCCCCCTAAAATAAACATAGAATTAGAAAAATAAGTAATAGGCTGAAATACAGCCAAATAAGTAAGAAATATTCATTAATGTATTCATGAATTGGTAACTGGTTATTTTGGATAGATTCAGCATTTCCCCTACCTTGGTTATGATCTTAAAGAGACTAAAACCAAAAGGTTTAAATGTAAAACTTGAATAATGACAGAAAATACAGACTGGCAGGAATATAAGGGGAAGGAAGGTTGGTAATAGTTAGGGAAGAAATTGGCCTGGACCAGATGAAGGTCAAATGTGAAGTCGTGTGTCCAGGGAGATAAGTCTGCATCCCCTCAAACCTTTAATACCTGAAGGAACTCTCAGACCCTGGCTTGTGTTTCTGGCAGGTACCAAAAAAACGGGACACATTGTCAGGCGGTGAGCACCTTTGTCTGCACATAAAGTGTAATAATACTGTTCCTCACCCTACTTTGAAAAAATGAAAGAAGGAAACCATGCTTCTGGAAATTAAACTCTCCGGGTCTAGAATCTTCTTGTGACTAGAAAGAAACCTAGAATTGTACCAGAGACAGAGAGGATGACTAAGAAGCTATTCTGAACATTTGTGAACAATAAAGACTATAGGGGGAAAACCTACTTTGAATATTTATACAACAATGCAGGCTTGGAGATGAAATGGAAGTACATTTTGTGATAAAAAGATGAATCTCTGTTGACATACTTTAAGGTTAAAGAAAAAGGAATGTAATCTCACAGTCCTAATTACTACTTAAAAAATTTCTTTTTAAATTCTGGAAAGTTATATGTTAAATATATCTGGCTAGAGCATAACATTTCTGTCTTCTAATTATTTGTAAATATATTACACTGAGTAAGCAAAACAAATGTGCTACTTATAGTATTCATGATGAATACTGTCAAGTATTCATTGTACAGTTATTAAAAAATATTTAAGAAGAGTTAGCTTGGGTTGGATACTTCCCACCATTTTGTTATGAAAAGGAATTACCCGAAAAGGAAAGTTAGGGAATCGAAGCTGGTCTTCGCGTCAGTAGCTACTCATTTACCAAGGTTTCTTAGTGGGAACCCCTAATTTCAAGACTGATAGGAGGTGGTTTTTATAACATCTGAAAACAGGTACTTTATAATACCAAATTACTTTTGGAGGCAGATTAAATGATATCACATTCAAGTCCCACACTCAGTACCACAAAATAAAATAAAACTTGATTACAGTGCTTGTTATCCTATAGAAAAGATTGCTAACAAACATCTATAGAAAATACAAAATATTATCTTGGGGCATCTTTTAAGAAGAGCAAAACATCTACTTAACAGTGTTAAGCAGGGATCTGGAGAGATGGCTCAGCAGCTAAGAACCCTGGCTATCTTGCAGAGGACTTGGGTTCGATTCCCAGTACCCTTATGGCGGCTAACAACTGCCCATAACTCCAGTTCCAGGGGAATTAGATGCCTTCTTCTGACCTCTGTGGGCACTGCATGACATGGGTGCATTTACATACATGCAGGCAATACACTCATATACATAAAAAATTTAAAAATATTTTTAAAATGTTAAGCTGAGGATTATGAACTAATTTTTTAAACAAAATACTGTGGTTGATTTCCCACTATTATTAGCATTTAAAATATGCAGCTTCAATAATTATAAGGAATCTGGACTCGACTGGCCTTACTGGTGGCCTATTTAATTATACCAAGTGGTTATGCTTTTAGTGGGCAAATACATTTAAAAGAATAAGCAAAGCTATGTTCCATACCTAACACAAGACTGAAATGTTTATATGGGCTGGAATGACAGTTCACCCTTTCTATGTGTGCTGGAAGAGGTAAATCAAGGTATTTTCACACTCTAGATAGTCTCTCCAGCCCAATACTACTACTAATATATGTTCTACCTGAAAGGCATTCACCACCCTGGACTTCTCCCTAGTCCACCTTGACAGTGCTCTGGGTATCAACTGCTTTCACCCCTTAGCCCTTTCTTCAGGTTAATCCAACTGTCTTCTATAAGGACAACAAATGGCCTCTCATCTTTTATCCCAAGGCTTGTTCATTTAATTACCCCCTCAACTGTCTTCAGTTCCTCTTACCAACCCTTTTGCTTGGCCTGGTGGGCTCTGGGTATCATTTATGAGAGGGAGGGGTACATGCTTGCAGGGCTGAAAGCTCACTAGCTCCAACTTCCTCATCTCCAAATCCGGTAGGATGCTTCTCAGGTTGTACCTTCTGGAACCTTGAGGCAGTCACTCCACAGGCTCCAGTTCCTTCCTCTTAGCAAACCCCTGGGTTGCCTTGTCCCCTTCTCTCACCTCTTCTCTCAGGGTCTGCTTGTCTTCCCCTCTCTGTACTTTTCGTTCATTCATCTCATTCACTCCTGTGCCGTTAGCTCTTTCCCAAGCTGCTAATGCCCTCGGTAAATCTCTCACAAGCTGCTTTTCTTCTTTCCCATTGAGGCTGTCCTAGTTCCAGAACCTCATTACCAGTCCAAATTCTCATCCCCAATCTCTTTCTTCCTTGAAGTCACTCTACAAACTATCAGTGGAGTAGTCTTTCAAAGGCTCTGATTGCATCAGTCTCTTCTATTCAAATGCCTTAAATGGCTCCCCACTATCTCCAGTTCAGAGTTCAAACCTCTTGATATGTGATTCAAAAGGCCTTTGATTTGCCACTGTCCCTAAGTACCCCAGGCTTTGTTCACACCCTCTGAACAAGGCTGGTTCCCTCTCCGAGCTACTGCCCTGCCCCACCCCCATCTCCACGGTGTGAAGTCCTCTCTTCCTTCTTTGTGTAGAGAAAACACTTGACAGCGTCCTGAGGGTGTGGATGCCCTAGCGCCTCTCCTTAAAGGATGTGAGCACTTCTTGATTTTATTAATTGAATATGACTAGCAATGGGAGTCTTGATTATTCCTTCTGCAGAGTGCCCTCAAGGTGGCAGGCAATTCCAACCATTTATTTAGAATTAAAGACCACTGTCCAGGACAGATTTGCATCTGCCTTATTTCTGAAGAAAAGATCTGGGAGACTAATTACCTAAATAAACAATAGTCTATGTATGTGTTTAGAGGAAGGGATATTAAATAAATGACTCAAAAGAGAATATTATTTTAAAACATTTCCATTCCTAGATACATAACTATGAGAATTGAAAAACATGTGCTCATATGCATAACGGAGGCTGGAGAGATGGCCCTGGCTGCTCTGGTAGAGGACCTGAGTTCAGAGGCCAGCACCCACGTCAGGGAGCCCATAACTGCCTGTAACTTCAGCTTCAGAGGATCCAATACCCTCTTCTGGCCTCCCTGGGAACTTGCACACATGTCCACAGACCCACACACATACACATAAATAAAAATAACTCTTAAGCAAATGTATACATGGTATATGGATGCTCACAGCAACATGACCCATGATCACCAAAAGTAGAAACACCTCAAAGGCCATCACCTGGCAAATACACAGAATATAGTAGTGTCTCTTCAATGAATAGTGCTGGCCATAAATGGAATGAAGAACTGGTGTGTGAACATGCAAAGTGGAGTTAGACACAAAAGCCACATACTGACTGATTCTACTCATTCAGAATATCCAGAATCAGTAAATTTGCAAACATAGTTAATTAGTGATGGCCTGGTGCTGGAGCAACTGCCAAGTGCCTGGCCTGTCAATGGGGGCAATGGAAACGTGTGAGTCAAGGTTATGGTGATGGGTACAACGGTGTCACTGACATGCTATAAACCTGAACTGTGGAAGCGGCAAATTTCATACTCTGATAGGCATACTTTGTGTGTGTGTGTGTGTGTGCGTGTGTGTGTGTGCGTGCGTGTGTGTGTATGTGTGTGTTTGTGTTGTGGAGGTCAGAAATATACACTGGGTGTCTTCTATTACTTCACCTGCTTTTTGAGGCAGAGCCTCAATGAACCTGGAGCTAGCTGATGGGGCTACACTGGCCAGCCAGTGAGCGCTAGGGACCCTCCTGCCTCTGCCTCTCCAGCGATGGGATTACAGGTGTGCACTGAGTTTTTTATGTAGGTTCTGGGGATGGAACTCGGGTCCTCATGCCTGCATGGCAAAACTTTATTGATTGAGCCATCTCCTCAGCCTTAAATTGTATACTTTGAAATGGCCAATTTTATGCTCTGCTATGTAAGTTTTGTTTTTCATTTTGAGACAGGGTCTCTCTGTCGCCCCGCTGGCCTGGAACTGGAACTCCTTATGTAGAACAGACTGGCCTCACAGAAATCTGCCTGTTCTCTGCTTTCCGAGTCCTGGGCTTAAAGGTGTGCTTCACCATGAATACAGTCATGAGTACTGATGTGGATGTGTGGTATAATGAACAAGAACTCTGACCTTTCAACCTCTGCCCTCAGCAGCTTTGTGGTGTTTAGGCTCTTGCTTAACCTCTCTTAAGTCTTAACAGCCTCACCCATTAACTGAGAGTAGCAACACCTTACACACCTGTGTGGTGTGGGGCAATGTGAAATTGTTCTTGCAAATGAGAAAACCTTGTTGATACTTTGTACATCTAATGCTAAACTGTATTAAATAGTCCATAAGTCCATTGACCAGTCCATAGTTTTCTGTCCTTGGCACATTATCTAGCCAGCTTTGGATATATCTCTGAGTTTCATCTTGGGCCCATGTGGCCGGAATCCTGTTGACAATAACTGAACAGGGCTTTCTGGGGTTATTTAATTCTGAACTTCACTAGCCCAGGGGCACAGATGCAGAACTGAGTTCACAGCTGGGTTCTGCCACTGACGTTGGCAAACACCCACCCTCTCTGAAGGGTGCACTCCTGTAAAGTATGTGTCTATACACAAAGAGAAATAGGTTCACTGAAATGTTTATAGAAAGGACATGTTGCAGTTGTCTAATTCCATTTACATAAAACATTCAGAGGAAGCTAATTCACAGAGACAGTAAGGTCGGGGTTGCCAGGGACTTGGGGAGCTGGGAGTGCCTACTGCCAGGTGCCACCTAGCAAGGGCTCAGTAGCCAGTGACTGCAGTCGTCACTCTCCATCCAGTACATAACATGTTGAAATGTCTGGTCTTAGTTTATAAGATACATGTGATGCATAACTAAGAATAAAAAATCGGTATTTGTGGGCTGCCTACATGGCAGCTAACAACCGTCTGTAAGTCCAGTTCCAGGGGATCTGACACCTGCTTCTGCCCTCCTTGGGCACTGCACAACAAAGGTGTAATACACACATACACACAAAATAAAAATAAATAATAAAATATTTTTTAAAATAGGTATTTGCAATCAGGTATGATGGCACACACTTTTAATCCTAGCACTTAGGAGGCAGAGGCAGGTGGATCTCTGTGAGTTCAAGGCTAGCCTGGTCTACATATCCAGTTCCAGGCCATCTGTGGGTACAGGGAGATCCTATCTCAAAATGACAAAAAAGGAAAAGAAAAATATGAAAAGTATTTGCACACTGATTTCACCAAACAGGGCACAACACTCCCTCTGTTTTTCCTAGCATGGTGCTGGCCTTTACCATACTGATTTAGTTGTTAAGGTAATACTATTTTCCTCTTTTTGTGGAACCAGGGATTGAACCTTGGACCTGCCACTGGGCAAGTACTGTGCCACTGAGTTGTACCCCAGCTCTCTTTTTCACTTTTTGTTTTGAGATGGGGGTCTCACCAAATTGTATAAGGCGGCCTTGACCCCACTCTGCAGCTCACCTAGCCCTTGAACTTGTGCTCTTCCTGCCTCAGTCTTCTAAGTAGCTGGGATTACAGGCCTGTGCCACCAGGCTCAGTTTAGTTTAATTTTCTGCTTATTAGGTTAAAAAAAACACATAGTCTTGTTCAAAGATAGTACAAGGCCCAGGACAAGTGGATGTTCACTAAGCATTTACTGAGTAAGGAACCAAAGGGTGCCGTGCTGCATCTATAATGGAGTACCAATACACACCCAGATCTTCACATGTGTACCTATACATTTTATACTTCAAGAGTTCTTATTTGGGTGTCCTATATGCTGACCAGCATCAATAAATAGACTAAGAACTGAGCCATAAGCAATCTGAAGCACCACATACTCCCAAGTCTGGGATTCTGAATCTACGTGTTGTCTTTCCTAGTGGAGCTCTCTAAGATTGTGGGAATGGTGCCTTTCTAGGTAATTGATCTCAGTAGCCCCTCACTGATCCTAACTTTATACACAGTAAGCAATTACACTTATGTGACATAAAAAATTGAGTACAGATGCTTCTTGGTTATACAAAATTTAATGATTATATTTCATCTATAGTGACAAGCTGTAAAGTTATTAATATTAAAATGAAACCTCTTCAGTAACAGTTGGCAATACCACTTTAAGAAAGAAAACAGAGGGCCAGGGGTAGTGGCACATACTTTTATTCCCAGCACTCTAGAGGCAGAGGCAGTAGGCTCTTTGTGAGATTGAGGCTAGCCTAGACTATATAGCAAATTCTAGGCCTTCTGGGGCTACAGGGAGACCCTGTCTCAAAAACAAATTGAAGAAAAGAAAAGAGAAAAGGGCAGAGGGTACAGCTGAATGGTGGAATACTGCTTTGTCTGTGTGAGGCTCTAGATTCAATTCTTGGCAATTTGCCCAAAAGAAATGAAATCATGTATAGAAATATACACCTCAATAGATACACAGCTTCTCATAAAGAAAAGAAAAGGAAACATATTGATCTAAAAGCAAATGTAAAATCATCTGTTTTCTGTTTTTCTGAAATCAAGTGATAGACCTGTCCCCAATTAGAAAAATATTCAAGTTATTTCAATATGAATAGGATTTGTTGATTAAGTTTAGGTAAGCATATGGACTAGATTCACTCTTTTCTTTCCTTTCAAATCTAATACTGTAGCACTACAGGAACTGCGAAAGATTTAAGAGAGAGAACAGGTCCTTGGATTCAGAATGCTTACATTAGTGAATCAGGGCAGCTACCACAGTTGTTTGGAAGCTTCTCAAAACACTAAAAACAGAAGCACCACCCCAGCCAGTTGTCTCTCATGGGCATACCTGAAGGAACCAGTCAGCACACAATGGTGATCCCATGATTATTTCTA
This sequence comes from Eospalax fontanierii, assembly GCA_035773235.1. Taxonomy (NCBI): domain Eukaryota; kingdom Metazoa; phylum Chordata; class Mammalia; order Rodentia; family Spalacidae; genus Eospalax; species Eospalax fontanierii. The sequence continues at coordinate 75,413,579 of CM069529.1, read as the reverse complement.
TACTGTTCACAGCAATCAAGCGATGGAATCAGCCTAGGTGCTACTCCATGGATGGATGGGTGAAGGAATGGTATGTGGACACAGTGGAGTATTATTCAGCCATAACAAAGAATAAAATCATGCCATTTGCAAGCAAACGGCTGGAACTGGAAGTCATCATGTAAAGCAAAATAAGCCAGACACAGAAAGCCAAGTACCATACGTGTTCTGTCCTTTGTGGAAACCAGAATTTAAAATCAAAGAAACAAATAAAACAAAAAAATACCGATGACCTTAAAATTATAGAGGGACGATCAGGGAATGTGAAAGGTGGGGAGGACGGGGCGAGGGAAAAGAAGGCAGTGGGAGGTTCTTTGGTTTACTAAATTAAAAATCACTGGGAAGCTGTGCATGGCAGTGTTCCTGGTAATCGCAGTACTTAGGAGGTTGAGGTAGCAGAATCAGGAGTTCAAGGACAGTGACAGCTACATAGAGAGCTCCGGGCCAACCATAACAACATGAGACCCTGTCTCAGTGAAAGCAGTAAGAGTAGAAACAGGCAGGGAAAGGGAAAACAGGCAGGAAGCTCCACACTGGTCTTGAAAGAATCTAAGTAGGCAGAGAAAAGCTTTCTGGTAAAGTAAGTCACAGTATCAGAGACATAGACTTGAATGAGTGTGACACGCTGGATGGACTGTGGAAAACAGCAGGGGCACAAGAGCAGAGGAAACCTGGCTGGGTAAACAGTGCGGGGGACAGATCAGAAGGGTGTGGGGAGCAACCAGTGGAAAATGGGAACCACCGAGGCTCTGCACTGGGGAACACCCTGCTGGAAGTAGCATTTAAAGACGGCTATGCAGCAGGGCGTGCTGGTACAGGACCGCAACCTTAGCACTGAGGAGGCCAAGGCAGGAGGACTGGGAGTCTGAGGCCAGCATCAAACAACAAATAAACAGAAAACCCCCAAAGGGTGAGTCGATATGAGTTGGAAAAAAAGAGACAGAGTGAAGACAGGCAATGGTGGCCATCTGTGAAAGAGCAGCCAGGGTCCGGATAGGAAAGGGGCACAGGAAACTCTGTGTTTTAGCAGCCATGTTGAGAAGGTCAAGGTAGGGGCTGCCAGAAACAAGGGAGACGCTTAGAGGAATTGAGGAGCGGCGACTAGACACAAGGGCCATTCTACACAGAGACCTCGAAATCTTAGCCGCCAGGAATATGTTCACAAGGCTAAAGACTGAAGTAGGATATAGCGTCTCGGCTTAGTTTAGTCCATTTATTGTGGGTTTCTCCAAAATTTAACATTTGCTTTGCCAACATTTCTCATGAAAAGCCTGTTCATGAAAGAAGTGGCCATTGTGGTCTGGCATGGTGGCGCCTGCCTTTAAGCCCAGCACTCTGGAAGCAGAGGCAGGTGGATCTCTGTAAGGTCCAGGCCAGCTGGGGATACAGGGAGACCCTGTCTCAAAATAACAACAAAAGAAGTGGCCATTGTGTCTGCAACTCATGAACAAAGTTTTTGATTCCTAAGAGGAAAGGCACCCTGGAGATGCAGACAACAGAAAAAGAAAAATGCTCTTTACATACAAATAAATCCTCTTCATTGTCTGCTACCAGAAGACAAACCTGAAACCTGCTTTTCAGCTGAGACACAGTCTTACTGGATTTGACCTTGGTCTACTCAGAAGAAAATATGTGTACACACACTGTAGTGTGAAAATGGATTTTAACATTTTTAATGATTTATTTTTACTTATTGATGTGTGTGTGTGTGTGTGTGTGTGTGTGTATGTGTGTGTGTGCACGCACGTCTGGGTGAGTGAATGCCATGTTTGTGCCCAAAGAAGCTAGAAGAAGGTGTTGGATTCCTTGGAGCTGAAGCAGGCAGTTGTGACTTCTCAGATGTGGGTGCTGGGAACTGAGCTTGGGTCCTCTGGAAGAGCAGTCAGTCCTCTTAACTCAGGTCATCTCTCCAGCCCCCAAATGCTGATATATTTTAAAAATTCATTTTCCAACTGGACAGATGACTCAGCGGTTAAGAACACTGGCTGCTCTTCCAGAAGACCTGAACTTGGCTCCCATCACCCATCACCTGAGAGCTCAGAACAGTCCTTAACTCCAGTTCCAGGAGATCTGACATCCTCTTCTGGCCTCTGCGGGCATTGCACAATACAGTTGCACTTACATACATGCAGACAAAACACTCATACACATAAAATAAATAAATAAATAAGACAAATAAACAAAAATATCAACATTTTGTTCTGGCGAGATGGTTCAACAGGTGAAGTGCGTGCTGTGCAATCATGAGGACTTGGGTTTGGATCCCCAGCACCCAGGTAGAAGCTGGGTGTGATGGTGAATGTCTGCAGCCCCAGTGCTAGGTAGGGTGGAGACAGGAGGAGCGTAACCCCCCTCACCCCACCACACATAAGGCTTTCTGCCCAGCCAGTCTTGCCAAATGTAGGAGCTGCAGGTTCACTGAGAGACCCTGTCTGGGTAAATAAGGTGGACAGCGATAGAGGAAGACACCAGATATCAGCCTCTGGCCTCAACAGATAGGTGAGCTTAGCCTCATACACATCTGCGTACTTGATCTACCACATCTACACACAGTAAATAAAACACTGAATGTAAGTCAACACTTTGTTTGCCATACTGCTTTCTGAGTTTTCTAAGTTCTATCAAATTGAGAATAAGTTTTCTGAGGGAAAACAAAGAGAAAAATGGTACTAGAGCTAAATTTATCCAACTGTAAATCATTTTGATTAATAGTATTACTACGCAGAGTCAACTCTGCCCCACTCCTCCATCCCCTTGGACTGGGTTAGTAGTTAACAAGGTAAGATCATACAGAAGATCAGCAGGTTGGATCTCTCGGTCCATGGCACATGCTGAAGAGTCTGACAGTCCTGATGTCACCTGTACCTGATTTCCTGAGCTCTCTCTTCCTCATCACTTTCTGATGGAGCTGGGAACCAGAACTGGGTCACCCCAGAACTGCAATGAAATTCACCATTATCAGTCATGCACTCTCCCTTAACGAATGGCCAACTTCCAGCTTTTCAGACGTGATTTAATTCCTCAAACCATCTAAAGACCTCAGGACTCTGATCAATACCCCTTTTGCAGCTGGAGAAATCGAGGTTTCAGGGAGGTTAGTGGAATCTGTGTTGGGTGATGACACAAGCAGGTGGGAGACACATTCGTGCGTCAACCCCAAATGTATGGCACGGAAACCGAGTAAAACAATGGAGGCTGGTCATGATCCACACTAGTGTTGGGGTCAGGGTAGGGTATCTTCCAGAGGGGAATGGGGCCCTGCTAGAGTCCATAGTCTTACTGTCTCCTTTCAGCAGGATACTTAATTACATTATGATCTAATAGTGTTAAAGAGACCTCAATGGTTACATTTTTAAAAAAAGCTATTCAGCCAGTGTAAGACAGATAGGGGCTGGTAGTGATACTGAAAACTCTTTAAACAATGTTTCTGTGACCATCCAGTGACTGAGGCAGCTTATGGCACTCCACACTGAAGTTAACCTTTGAAAGATACTTCTGGGTAAAAGTATCATAAGATGCTTCTAAAAATAACTGTCGCCTATAATTCCACCCTTATATATCTGGGCACAGATGGCATATTTCCTCCACAAAGCTTTCCTTTTACATTGCAACCAGAGCTGAACCAGAACAATCTAGAACCACAAATTCCTTCATGGGGGTTACTATGATTATATTTAGTGTTTCATGCAACAGTCTGAGTATGACGGGATATCCTCCTCACATATCATTAATCCTGCACTAATTTTATCTAGAAAATAAAACACTTTTGCTTGGAAGTTCTGCCTCCCTTTCCTTCTCCTCTTTGTGCTACCACGTAGTCTTCTACAGAGAGAGGGGTCAGTGTGATCCTTGAAAGCCAGAGATAAGGAGTATGACCACAGAAAACTAGAGAGATGATTAAGCATGTGTCATATCTATGCACTCAAGAGTGTAAGGTTTGTCATCCATGGAAGAAACTGGTGAACTGTTAGAGCTGGTCAAATTAACATGCACAGGCGGATAGGATGTGGTTACTGCCACCATTCCCTGGTGGAGTTGGGACAGGCAGCCCTATGATCTGCAATAATCTGTCACAGTGAGACTCCACCCACTTCCTCTCTCCACTCCCCACCCAGCTACGACACTTCTCCCCTGCTTATCTACATTCAGCCCGTTCCAGGGGCCTCTCTATGAATGCTGAAATTTTTATGATTCATTTTCTTGAGTCTTTAAACATTCATTTACCTTAAGGGGAACACACACACACACACACACACGTACTACTTGGCATCATTTTTCAAAGACTATCTGAAAATTTCAATTTCCTTTTCTGCCTTAGAAAGATCCTACCCCACTGCCATGAACAATGTCCACAACTGAATGAAAAATGCCACCTACATACAATGAGAATTAATTTACACCTAAAACATAGTGTGCCCAGGGTTGTATGTTAGCCTACACGTCTCATTTATACCTTACTCCAACTGCTTAGTGAAGTTCATAAAACAAATGAAAAATTTACAGAGGTAGCATTCCAGTTTACAGTGTTTTAGATTAACTTAGCATTCAAACCACCAGTTGTCAAGGCTATCTCCTCTGTACTTAGTCTGATTTCATTACAGACTAGAGTGGTCCCAGAACAGTTAATGATCTCACAGTTAAGGCATTTTTCTCTCATACTTTAATAACTAACTCTATGCACTAAAATGATTTTCTTTTTGCTCTTTTTTTGAGACAGGATCTCCCTGTAGCCCCAGCTGTCCTGTAAAATGATTTTTTTTTAAAAAAAACCACAAATCCTTTGAATTTTTTTCTTTAATATTTTATTCATTATTTATTTTGTGTGTCTATGAGTGTAGTGCCTGCATGTATGTAGGTGCACTCATGTTGTGCAATGCCCTCAGAGTTCAGAAGAGGTCGTTGGATCCCTTGGAACTGGAGTTACAAGATTGCCAAGATTTTGGTACTCTGTTGGTAAGCTCAAACTTTACCTTACTGATCCAGAAGAAAGGGAGAAAAATTGTAAAAACTCACTGGGCATGGTGGTGCACTCGGGAGGCAGGGGTAGACTGATCTTTGTGAGTTCAAGGCCAGCCTGGTCTACATAGTGAGTTCCAGGGCAGCTGGGGTTGCAAGGAGACCCTGTCTCAAAAGACCCCCCAAAAGGTAAAAGTCTAATTTTTGAAAATTTGTCATTAAAGCTTATATCCAACCACATAGGGCATGTGAGTCCAGGGGTGTCTGAGCTTGACTATTCTCAGCTGGACTTTGAGCTGAAGTCATAAATATTCACACGAAATTCAACAGGAAGTTTAAATGGCTCCTGTATATTAACAATGTGTAAACACAAGGCACATTTATAATGAGACGATAAATGTAAAATTAAATACCCCATATGCTTACTCACAGAAGACTGTCCGAAAGCAGGCCCTGTGATGTTCAATCCAACACACAAAAGACTTTAAACTTAAGTTTGTCTTAGCAATCAATAAGTTTGCCCCAGAGAGAGCTTTCTTTGAAAGGCTGCTTCTTACAGAAAAGACAAAACCCGGACTCAACTTCAGTTACAAGAACACCACTAGGCTGTCAAGCGCCTTCATCCAAGAAAGGAAGTTATTACAGACACTTGGTTTTCTAAGTGAGACTTAAGCAGAGCACTTCCTGGTCAGACGGGTATCGTCAAGAGCACTTTATGGAGAGCTTTATATTTTGACATTTGGGAAAGAATTTTCTAAAACAAAGTTTCTACCCCTCCTTTCCCCTAGTTCCTACCAAAGAGAAAACATATGGGCAGCCTAAGAAACCTGGTGTAAAAATCCAGGCTATTCTGTCAAAGCTTCCTACTGTGGTCACATGTAAATATCCGAACTGGCTACTGTTATTCATAAAGAAATTAGCATACATGTCCATGGTTTTATACAAATGTACCTTCTCTCTCTTTCCCACATGCTTAGTAAGTTTGCTGGACCACACAGTATTAGAAAGAAGAAAAAACTTAAAAGAAGGAAACTCACCAATTCCTGGAGAATGAAGCCCTTCACATTCTAATTTCCAAATCTAAAGTTCCTTCTCTTTCAAGTTTATGTCTAAGAAGTCTGCCAGAGCCCTGTATGATCCTTAGGAGGAACTACAGATGAAGGCAACATGACCCGGGTGCCCCACGGCACTATCAGCTCAGCAGCCTGAGGTATTTCCTGTTCCAACGCCCATTGGTTCTCACAGGTGCACGCGCCTATGGGTGGTGCCAATCTGCCCTTTTTTTTTTGCCAGTGATCCGCTGAAGGAGACTTAAGGTTGGCACAACCAATCCCGGGAATGCCTAGAACACAACCATCCGAGGCTCATACTGAATCTTCCAGCTGGGTTGATCATAATGATTATCTAATTCGAAAGTGCTAGAGAAATTTATTTCAATAGATTTTCAATGATTTTTTTTTGCAAGATGTACTATTATTAAAAGTGCCAGGGTTAGAGAAATAGCTCAGCAGATAAAAGCACTGGCTGTTCTTGCAGATGACCTGGGTTCAATTCCCAGCACCCAAATGGTGGCTAACAATTGTCCTTAACTCCAGTTCCAGGGGATCCTACACTCTCTTCTGGCTTCTGCGGGCATTGCACAACACAGGTGCAATTACAAAACATGTAGGCATAACACTCATTCACATAAAATAAAAAAAGAATTCCTGTGCCAGACCTGTCATCCTGGTTAACAGGGAGGCAGAAGCAGGGAGACCCCAAATTCAAGGTCTGAGTGGGCTACAAAGTGAGTTCAAAGGACAGCCTGGGTGATGTAGTGAGAGGCTGTCTCAAAAATGTTGAAGAGGGGGAGCCAGAGAGATGATTAACACTCAAGAAAATGGTGCTGTTCCTTCAGAGGATCAGAGTTCAGATCCCAGTATTCACATGGGGTGGCTCACAAGTTCCCGTAACTCTGGTTCCAAAGCCTGTTCCTGGCTTTTGTGAGTACACGTACACACACACACACACACACACAAGCACAATAGATAAATAAAATAAATCATTTTTTAAAAATTCACTATGTAGACCAGGGTGGCCTCAGTCTCACAGAGATTCTCCTGTTTTTGCCTCCTGAGTGCTCTAATTAAAGACGTGTGCCACCATACTGGCGTAAAAATAAAACTTTAAAAAGAAAACGGAGCTGGGGACACAGCTTAGTGGCAGAATACTTACCTATCCTATGTAAGACCCTAGGTTCAATCTTGGTCCCCCCACTGGAAAAGCATGTGACTTCTCTTAATCACTTTTCCTTTTCAAAACATGGCTCTAGGCACTAGAATATTATAATGATTGCTCATTTATTACCTAGCAGAATTATGAATGTAAATGAGAAAACTTTCATGAATATAGAGACTGAAGGAATCTGGAAAGTTGACTATAGTTAGTACTCACTGTAAAAAAGCACTGTTACTCAGTTCACCATGCTTAGCCCAAAACGGCTTTTGAAGCCTGGTGGCTCACACCTGCAAGTTCAGCATTTGGGAGGCTAAGGTGGGAGGGTACAAATTTAAAGTCAGCCGGTTCTCACAGTGTAAGGGCAGTGTGCGTGGGGGGAGAGGGGAGCAAGACTTTTCCTGAACCTGGTACACAAAAGTAGGGATTTTCGTGTTTCTAATCCGTGTTGGAGGCCACAGTGTGTACTGCAGCCGGGGAAAGGCAAACATCACTGTGAGTCACCAGGGACTAAGTCCGTCTTTATTCAGGCTTAAAACACATTTCAAACTCAATTATTTGTAAGTGTAGAAAACTGATAACAACCCCAAATTAATACCAGAAGCTCGATTTGACCAATTTTCAGGGTTAATCTCAGAATCAAAGGAAAACAAGTGAAATGTTTCTAACAGGATAAGGTGTCTGCACCCAATTTTATTATTTTGGTTTTACGAGTCTTTAACACCAAAGATGTGCCAGGCATCAGGCAGGCTTTCTTACAATGAAGTTTTCCTAGGTTTTCGCCAGCCTGCGATGAGGTGTGATGGTAGGAAAGGCTTTTATTTGTATTCAGCAAAACAAAAACAAAACTAAACCCGAACAGAACAAAGATAGAGTAAAACAAAAGACAGCTCAAAGAAAACCCCAAATCCAGAGAGTACAATGGACAAGGAAACACTCCCAGACTACATTTTCCTTCCTTGGGATTTTTATTTCCTTACATTTAAATTAACAGAACCTGTCAGGAGTGGTGGTGTACACCTTTAATCTCAGAGGCAGAGGCAGGCAGATCTCTGTGAGTTCAAGGCCAGCTTGGTCTACATAGAGAGTCCTAAGTCAGTCAGGGCTGCATAATGAGATCTTGTTTTAAAGAACAAAGCAAACAAAAATCTTAGCAAACAAATTGTCGAAATTACTGAAGCCAGATTTCTCTTAGTTATTCAACAAATATTCACTAGCAGAGCTGGAGAGATGGCTCAGTGGTTAAGAGCACTGGCTGCTCTTACAGAGGACCTAGGTTTGGTTCCCAGTACCTACACAGCTGCTAACATCTGTAACTCCAGTTCCAGGGAATCGGATGCCTCTTCTGACCTCCTCAAGCATTGTATGACATGGGTGCACTTACATACATGCAGACAATACACTCATACACATAAAATAAAACATAATATTTTTTAGAAACCAAATATTTAGTAAGCAACTACTACATATGAGGCACTGTTCTATGAGTTGGGGTGACAGCCTTGAATAAGACAACAAAAAACTCTGCCTTTCTGGACTCTAAATGCTAGTGGAAGGATTTAAGATAAACAAAACAGGTAACATATTTGGTGTGTCGGAGGTTAGCCAGCACCAAGGGGAGTGTGGTAGGAAAGGTGGGCACCACACTAGCCTATTTGTATGCAGCTACAAAGAGACTGAACCAGAGAGGAAGGTGCTGTGTCTAGAACACCAGTGTGTGACACTTTCCTGACTGACTCAAGTGAGCCATTCTGTCAAAAATAAAAGACAACACTCTCTGTATGGGGGGTGCGTGTGCACATGTTCATGTAACTATGCATGAATTTACTGGTGGAGGACAGAGGTCAATCAATGTTGAGTGTCTTCCTCAGCCTCTCCACCTTATTCTTGCAGACTGGGTCTCTCACTGATCCTGGAGCTAGCCGGACCCCAGGGAACCCCAGGGATCTGCCTGTTTTCATTTCCCCAGCACTGGGAATACAGATGTGCATCTCTGCCTGGCTTTTACATTTTTAAAATTATTTTTTGTTTGTTTATTTATTGTTGTATGTGTGGGAACATGCCTGCATTTGTACACACACATGCATGCTACACCATAAGCGTGGTGATCAGGAGACAGATTATGGGAGTTGGTTCTTGTTCCACCATGTGGGTGCCAGGAATTGGTGGCAGGCACCTTTACCAACTAAGCCATCCTGCCACTCATGTGTGGGTGCTGAGGATTGTTTTCTTCCAACACATCATTTATTATTTTTAATTTTTTGTGTATGAGTGGATGGCCTGCATGCATATATGTGTACCCCAGTTGTGCAATGCCTACAGAGATCAGTAAAGGGTGTCAGAACTGGAACTGGAATTAAGGACGGCTGTCAGTCATGTGGGTCTTGAGTCTTGAATCTGGGTCTTCTGCAAGAGCAACCAGTGCTCTTAACTGCTGAGCCATCTCTCCATCCTGGGTGCTGAGGATCTGAACTCAGGTCTTCATGAGTACTTTACAGACTAAGCCATCTCCCCAGTCCACCAATCTTATTTTATCTATTGCTAATACCCGGAGAAAATAGAAGACCTATCTAATAAAAGACCTATCTAATAAAGACCTATCAAAGACCTATCTAATAAAAATGCCATTTAAAGAAATAAAGTAAAAGACCCCAAACACTAAGTGTCAAAGTGCACCTTAGGGACTGCTGTCAATGGTAAAAGCAACATGGATGTTTCCATGTACTTGTTACAATTGACAACAGATTTACCAATTGTGAGGGTCAGAAGTGAAGTCTTCTCTTAGGAATTATTCTTGTTATCTTCACTGGCAGCAGTAATTATGTTCTAGAATTATCTGCATAATTGAATATTATTTTGAATTTAAAATAAGAATTTAAGTGTAATACAATTCAACAATTAAGGTGTTAGTTGCAAGGCACTGGGCTAGAAGTGTAAGAAACTGTCCTTTTGAAAATCAAGAAGATGGAAGTCTAGGAAAGATAAGAGCCCTAGAACACACTGTCAGAGAGAATACTACAGCCCTAGAACACACTGTCAGAGAGAATACTACAGCCCTAGAACACACTGTCAGAGAGAATACTACAGCCCTAGAACACACTGTCAGAGAGAATACTACAGCCCTAGAACACACTATCAGAGAGAATACTACAGCCCTAGAACACACTGTCAGAGAGAATACTACAGCCCTAGAACACACTGTCAGAGAGAATACTACCCAGCAAAGAAAAGCACATATCAAGTGTTTAGGGGACTTAAGGGAGAGAGAATTGAAGAGGACGATCAGAGTTCTCACTAAAGAGGCACTACAGCTCAGTGGCAGAGCACTTGTCTAGCGTGTGCATGGTCCTGGGGCCAGCCCCAGCACTGAAAACAAAATAAAAGGAACCTAGAAGATGCAGAACAGAGGTGTCTTGGCAAACGAAAGGGCGCGGACAAAGACTGGACCGCGGCAGGCAGGAAGTATGTGACCAGTAAGCAGATCAGTCTAGTTGAAGCAGAGAACATATGTACATTTACTTATGCAATGGGATGTGTGTATAACATGGATGACTGGGTTGGCGAGATGGCTCAGAAGGTAAAGGTACTTGCTGCAGAGCCTGACCACTCGAGTTTGATCTCTGGAACCCATGTGGTAATAGGAGGGAACCAAGACCTGAAAGTTGTGCCACGTGCATAAACACATACATATATCACACACATATATACACAAACCCCAAAAACACGCTGACAAATTTGCACTGAATTCACTAGGCCGTGAGAATTTCTTAAAGGCTCTGAATATATAAACAACAAAAACAAACTTATGCTCTGGGAGAGTTAGAGAGCAATAGTATATATTGGAAGGACAGAAAAGAGAGACTAGACAGCTGTCACAGTCCTGTCCTGGCCTGTTACTGAGGCATTACTGGACCACGGAAGGTGGAAGACGAAAATGTGAGAAGGCAGATGCAGGCTGCAGTGGTAGAACATGTCCTTCCCCGTGCCCAGCTCTGGATTCCATCCCCAGCACCAAAAGACAAACTAACCAACCAGATCTAGGTCATCCTAGTCAGGCTGGCTACCATCTGTGTGTCTCTGGGGAATCTCTCTTTCTCTCCCTCTGTCTCTCTCTCTCTCTCCAGTCTGTTTCCTGTTATGTGAATCTAGTTCCTGTTCTTTCTGGGGTCATGAGATTGAGCATATGATTTGTGAGAGTCAAGCAGAAACAGCAGCAGAGGAGAGTCTGAAGGGGTTAAGGTGAGCAGCTGCTGCCATGGGCTGAACAATTCCCAGGAGCATCACCGTGCTTGTCATCACATTTATTCATTCCAAGAGTCTAGAGAGGGATTGCTCTTATTTTACAGAGGAGAGAGTCCAACTTGGAAAGGCTACCAACATACTCAGGGCCAGGCGGGTGGCACAGTCAGAGAGCCAGGAAGGAGCTTTGGTCATTCTTTGTCTAAGGCCACTTTTCTTTCCCAAGTATCATCTGGTAGATGAGCAGTGCTAACATTTGCTCTTGTCTTCCACAGGAAACACTGTCTCTTCTCATCCAACTTTTAAAATCATTTCTTTTCAATAGAATATTTTTAAAGATTCATTTAAAAAGTTAAATGTGGGTGCTTGTGTGTGGGTATGTGCATGTGAGTGCACGTACCTGTGGAGGCCAGAAGAGGGCATCAGATAGATTCTCTGGAGTTGGAGTTACAGGTGATTGTGAGCTGCCTAATATGGGTGTTGGGAAACAAACTCAGGTCCTCTGCAAGAGCAGCAAGCACTCTTAACTATTGTACCGTCTCTTCACCCCAAAGCCCTGAGTTTGATCCCCATCATCTAAATAAATAAAATAAAATTTGTGTGCTTATACACATACCATCGATTAGTGCTGCTCTCACCCTTTGTCAGAGAAGCTTCTCTCTGCAGCAGGCAGTGGATGATGCAGAGACTCATAACTGATCACAGTGCTGAGAGTAAGTGACCAAGGAGTCCTCAGCACTAAGCAGGACAGCTGTATCGATCCCTGGCAAGGCTCAGGGAACTCTCACTGGCAAAGATGGGGGCTAGGAAATGCTATCTTCTGGACATGACATGAGCTCACTGTAGTTGTGGTTACCTGCACAAGCCAAAAGGATCAGTCAACATTCTAGCAAGCAGTCCTAACTGGATTCAGTGAATTATAAAAAAAAAAAAAAAAAAAAAAAAAAGAAGACAGGAAGACAGAGAGGGATCCATTGTATACATGTAATGAAATTATCAAAGAATAAATGAAAGATATTTAAAATTTAAAAAAAATAAAAAATTAAAGGCTCATGTTCTCAAAAGAATGGAAAATTGGTCATGAGGTATGATTCTGTTTAGTGTGTCTACTGTAAAGACTAATTAAGTTATTAATTTATTTAAGAAAGCAGTCTGGTTTGATTAGTGTAGGGGAGAAATATGATGTATTTAAATTACCATAACCCTTGACTGCCATGAATGTAAGCCAGTGTCAGACTGAAGCCAAACATATGAAAATTAACGTAGGGCTAATGAGATGGCTCAGCAGAAAAAGTTCCTGTCTCTAACCCTGACAACCTGAGTTTGAGCCCGGGACCCACATGCTAGAAGGAGAGAACCTATTTCTGAAAGTGTCCTCTGACTTCCACATGTGTACCACGGTATGCCTGAGCCTACGTAAACACACAATAAATGAATAAAAATATCTGTATATACTATGGACTTCCAGGTTAATATGAAAATAAATTTCCCATTGCCCTACAAAAATAGTGGAGAAGAATAAAGCTGAACTCTTCTAATGAATATTTTGTTAACTAATTACAATATAAAATGAAGCACTGAAGGTAGACTTGATTTTGCTTTCATTTCATTGGGGCCAGAGGTAAAGTGAAAGGAGCCCTGACAATGGACAAGTCATCAAATGTCGCACTGGCTGGGAACTAACTGGAGACAATGGGATTGGACCTCTTGTGTTCAGTGGGACGAAGTTTTGCCAGCTGTAAGCCATGTCCCTATTCTCAATGACTCTAGGGATGAGAAATGTGTAATTACATCAATATCTTTAACAAATCTCAAGTATTTAGGTAACCAGCAACATGCAGCTGGAATTATCAAATTTGTCATCTTAATTATTATTGGGTTTTATAAAAGTTCTAGTTTTTCTTTTTTAATTTGGTGCTTCTAGCTTAAAAGTGAGTTACAGCACATTTTGGGCCATAAATTCATCAATACAAATCAATGATTACAGATAACTGGTAGACAAATATCACTTAGCTTTCTTCTACTAAACTTAATCTAAGAAATGGTAATAAAATTTTATTTATTTTTACTTTATGTGTATGAGTGTTTTGCCTGCCTGTAAGTGCATCTGTGTCACACAGTGTCTACGTAGGCCATAAGAGGGCACTGGACCCTCTGGAATTGGAGTGACGGATGGTTGTGAACCATTATGTGGGTACTGGGAACTGAACCCAGGTCCTCTGCAAGAGCAGCCGGTGCTCTTAACTGCTGAGCCATCTCTCCAGCACCAGTAACAAGCATTTAATATCTTCACAAATAATAAAGCAACTAATGAAATAGGTGATATGGATAGCCCACCACAAATTAAAGCACCCAGGCTAAAATAACTGTGTGATATCCTACATTCCCCAAATAACAACTCAAAAAGTATCTACTGTGACGGGAATTCTCTCCCTGAAGGAGGATGGAAGATATCTGCTCAGGAGGCACCCCAGACATTTCAGATGGGGACTCCTTCTCCTCCTGCGTGTGTCTATGTGTGTGCACATGTGTTTTTGTGCCTGTCTGTGTTCCTTTTGGGAGAGACAGAAGAAATTAAAACTGGGGGGAAATTATGAAGGAAAGATGCTTCAGTATAGAACACTGTGTAGAAAAGTGTGTGGAGACTGAGATTTCATTCATTCTCCTACTGAAACCAATCAATCTGTGAATACCAGCAAGCAATGAAAATGTTTGTTCAGGCTGGCTTGACTGTTAAAACCAAATTAGATAGGTAGGCAGTCTCTGACACTACAATGGTTTGACTTTATGGGACTCAAGTGGTAAAGAAAGTGTAAAGCGGGTTATTAGGTTTCCTGGGCATCCTGCTAAACCAAGACCAAGAACAGTTAAACAGCTAAAAAGGGCTCAGCCTGAGGTTGCTATAGCCCTCCCTATGCAAGTGTAAGGCTCCTCTGAATCTCTTCTTGTGATTATAATCTTTAAACAGAAAACAGGCCTTTTAAATAAGCAAAGGCATAAAGATCTCACATCATTTTGTTAAAACCAGTGAAAAAAATCCCCACCAGATTCTGACCCCATTATAGCCTCCTCAGGGAATAAAGCTGTGGGCCCTTCTTATCTATAAGAATTCTATTCCACTCAGTCTGTTCCTCACCCCTGGGTCAACACCATAGCATAGTGTGGTTGCCATGGCTGTGTCGTGATGACTCAGGGGAGCAGCCCAGTACTGTCTTTTTACACAAGGAAATAAAATTAATTCATTGTTTTTGTTTTTAGAATGACCATTTACACCAGTCAAAAGTGAGCTGACAAGGTGGTAAAGCAACTTGTTTCCTAGAACACTTCCATGCCTTTCTAGAATTATTGGGACTGCGCTTCCCAATCTGCTCAGCGTATCTCGTATGTTATACACCACACAGTGAACATGCATTTCTAAGTCACTCATTGGTTACCTGACCCGATTTTTCTTTTACTTCACTTCTACCCGCACTCCGGAGAGATAGAGGAAAGTCAAAATCACATTCACTCCACCTTCAGTTAGACTGTCTGGCAAGTAGACCTGTGTGGGGCTGTCCTCTCCCTGCATCACTTGTTTCTCAGGGGAGGACTTCCAGCTGCTGGGATTTCATAACTACATCAAGTTCCACACTCTGCATCAGAGCTGTTCCGCATCGGGTAATGCCAACTAAAATCCCTAAACAGAGCACACCTTTTATTCCTTATCACTTTGATGAAAACAATTTCAGTCATTTTGCCTTGGATTTAAATAGCACAAGAGGCTGGCAGTGTAGCTCAGTGGGATGAGCACTTGCCTAGCCTTGGGCTTGAGCCTCTGCATCTAAATAAGTAAACAGCAGATCTAGGTGAGCGTCTGCTCTCATGGCTGTTGCTCTGGGCACAGAATCCAGGGGTTTGGGCTTGTTGGGTAGAAAATCCCCAACCCTACACTGTGTCTTTGAAAAATAATACAACTACCCCTTTTTTCCTCTTAGGTGGAGCTGTCCATTTATAAACACAAGTGAAGAATTTTTTTTTTTTTTTCTCAGAGCCCAGGCTGATTGGTACTAATTCTATAGGTCAGGCTTGCCTCTAATTGAAGATTCTGCTGTCCCAGCCTTCTGAGTCCTGGGAACACAACAGGGAGTCACCACACTCAGCTAAAGGTTTTCTTTTAAACCTTTTAAAAATTTTATTTTATGTGTTTGAGTGTTTTGTCTGCATGTACCCATGTCATGCAATGCCCGCAGGGGCCAGAAGAGGGCATCAGATCTCCTGGATCTGGAGTTATAGACAGATCCGAGCCACCATAAGGGTACTGGGAACCGAACCCAGGTACTCTGCAAGAGCAGTCTGTGCTCTTAAGGTTGACCTGTCTTGTCAGGATTTCTAATAACACAATTCTATTTTTATTTTATCTTTATTTTAAGTGTATGAGTGTACCCCCTGCATGTGTGTAAGTGCACCCATGTTGTGCAGTGTTCACAGAGTCAGAAGAAGGTGTTGGATTCCCCTGGAACTGGAGTTACAGATGGTTGTTAGCTGTCTGTCATGTGGGTGCTGGGAACTGAACCCTCGTCCTATGCAAGAGCAGCTGGGGCTCTTAATCACTGAGTCATCTCTCCATTCCTAATAACACACATTCAGAACTTGATCAGGGTAGATATCTAAGTAACTGAAATAATAGATCATTATATTCCCCCTTATTTCTCTAAAATGAACATTTCCTAAGTTTTTGAGAAAACAAGCCAATGAAGAAGAGAAATGAAGAGAAACAGTACAAGAATAGAGGAAAAAGTTTAAAAACTGAAATGCAATAGATGTATGGGAATGTCATAATGAAAACACATTGCTTTGTATAGTAATCCAAAAATTAAACAAAACCCCATCATGATTCCTTAAAAATTTCAAATATAAAGTTGCTGGAGGCAAATATGAAGGGCACTGGAGGAAACATCTAGAAAGTGTTTTAGAGCCATATCAACGTATTCCAGTATTGGGAACAACTGGCCTGGCCATTATTGTAATTTTTAAAAATTATTTATTTTATGTATATGAGTGCTCTGCTTGTATCTCTGTAAGCACACTGATGTTGTGCAACGCCTACAGAGGCTAGAAGAGGGTGCACCATCCACTGGAACTGGAGTTAGAGCAGTTAGCTGCCATGTAGGTGCTGGGAACCAAACATGTGTCCTCTCCAAGAGCAACCAGTGCTCTTAACCACTGAGCCATCTCCCCATTACTGTAATTTTTACACAGGTCAAAGTAGAAAGCCCTCCCCAACTGCTGTTTCTGATTGCTTTTCTTTCTTTGTCTCAGTCTTGTGATAAAGCTACCATGTCTGGTTGAAATATGCAGATCTGGCTCTCTGGGTTCCCTGGAAAGTGTCATTAGTTTAGCGACTCCAGTAAGGGTTTTAAAAATTTAGTATGACCTTCTAACTATGTCTAACGTATGAAAGTTAAACAGCACCAACTCCAAACCTGTTTGGTTCCTTTGAATATATATTGTAAACATTGATACTGGGCAGGCTGCTTAATCTGAAAAAGTTTCTTAACTCCTTGTGGAACTAAAATGAAAAGAAATCAAACCAGTCCAAAACAAACCTGAACAGAAACCAGCAGAATTGACACCATCAAAATTGACACCCTCATTAGTCCAAACTGTGGATCTCCTAAAATAACCTTTCTCTTTCAACTTCTTGGGGTGAAGTGAAGTTTTTGAGTTTTTACCCAGATCTCTCATCAAGGGATGCCTTAGGTCAAATTCTAAGAAAGGGACGGGTAGTCAGCAGGCCAGTGACAAGAGGTCAGGTGGTGCTCTGATCTTTACAAATCTTCCTGTCAGCTCTGTTTCCTCTGTGTCTTCCACTCCAGAGTACATCACATGATCCCCCTCCAGGGTCTCCGAACTAATTCTTAGACCCAGAGTAGCAGTGTTTCGGTGTCCATGCTTTGAGTGTCCCCTGGTCAGCACCGTCAGTGTCCCTACTCACTGCAAGCCTGACCCAGGTTGCCAGTGCTCTTCCCAGCTGCCCAGTCACGGACATGTGCATGCAAGCTCTGCAAGTTCTTCCCTGGCACGTTGCTCACCCCTGTCCCAAGCTCTCTCTCCTTGACCCTGCTCTGGGTCCCTCAGACCTCACCTCACTTTCCTGGCCCATTTTTGGGACTTCTCTCTTTACCAGGCTGTCCTAAGCCTCCTTGAGGTCTTCTCTCCATAGTACCTTCAGAGGGTCCCCTGTCTTCAGAGTCACTGTCCTGGCCTCCTCTTGAGATCTCCTTCACTTACTCCTCAGCCTGGTCCCTCTCTGGTCTCTGCTCAGTCCGCTGTTCCAGCCCTTCTCGCCCCTTACCCATCACTGACCCACTGTTTGGGTCCTCCTCCGGGTCCCCTCACTTTTTGCAGTGTAGGTTCCCTCTGGTCCTTACTCCCCTGTTCCAGTCTTTCTTGGGGGTCCCTCCACTCATCCTACTCTAGTCAATCTTAGTCCCCTCCACTCTCTCCCTGCTGTCTGGATCCCTCTCAGTTCTCTCCACTCATCCCACTGTTGGGGTTATTCTCTGGGTCTTCGGAGGTCCTCTTCACTCTCCCTGCCGTCCCTCCGCACACCCCACTGTCGGAATCCTTCTTGGGCTCCCTACGCTTACCTCGCCATCCTGTCTCTTTTGGTCCCCTACTAATCCCACTGTCCTATTCCTCTGAGTCCCCTAACTCACTCTGAGTCCGTCCTATTTCTCTGCCTTCCTCCCACCCCCGCTCACCCCACTGCCCCATCTCTCTAGGTCCCCTCGCTGACCCCACTGTCCCATCTCTCTAGGCTCCCCACCCCTCCCCTCTCACTCCACTGTTCCATCTCTCTGTCCTGCGGACACAGTCGTCCCTCTAGGTCCCCTCGCTCACCACACGGTCCCGTCTCTCTGGGTCCCCTCGCTCACCCCACTGTCCCGTCTCTTTGGGTCCCCTCGCTCACCCCACTGTCCATCTTTCTGGGTCCCCTCGCTCACCCCGCTGTCCCGTCTCTCTGGGTCCCCTCGCTCACCCCGCTGTCCCGTCTCTCTAGGTCCCCTCGCTCACCCCGCCGTCCCTTCTCGCGGTCCCCCGAGCACTGTCCACCCCCGCCCGGACCCCGCTGTCCCCTGCGCTCACCTCAGTCCGCTGTCACCAGCCCCGCGCGCCGCCGCTCCCTCACGCACTTGTCTCAAGTCGCTCTCGGGCCACGGCAGTCCCGGGTCGGGTCTCCCGTGCTGGGTCCCCACGTGCAGCGTCCGCCCGCGCTTTCCGCTTCGCGCCCCACTCTCCACGCGGGACCCCGCCGCACACCGTCCGGACCCTCGCGGCCGCCGCCGCCGCCGCCGCTGCTATCCGAGGTGCGGCTCTGCCAGGAATGGCCAATCGCACCCGACCGCGCCGAGCGCGCCCCGCCCCCCGCCCCCGCGCTCCCCGCCCTACTTGGCCCCGCCTCCAGCCCCGCCCCAGGTACCGCCCCCAGCTCTGCGCTGATAGGCTCTCTACTGACCTTCCCTGATTGTGGGGAGCGGGGGCCCAGCCCGCGTATAGGTGTTCGATTGGATGTGCCTGGGAAGCCGAGCTGTGGATGGAGTCCGGGGATTGGCGGAGCTTGTGGGGCGGGGCCGGGGCCGGGGCGGGGCCGCCTCAGACGCGGAAGACTTGGAAACTTGAGTGGCCCAAGGCCCTACTGGGGCGCGGTCTGCGGTGTTTGTGCGGCGCTGGAGTCAAAGTTCGTGACTCTCCCCCCCATGGCCTTTCTGGTCTCGGGAGACTCCCAGACCCCACCGGGGGAGAGCGCTTGGGAAGGCCCGGTTCTCCCGCTGGACCGTGCACAGCTTAATCATGCCTCCAAAAGTCAGTCTGTTCTCTTAGGGCGTGTAGATGTGGCCTGCTTGTGGCTGGGCAGTGGCTTTGCCTTGTTTTGTGTTCAGCAGGCGTCAGTTTACTGCTGTTGGAGGGCGTTAAAAATCAGTAAACTAAATGAGTACTCTACACAGCCAAGTGCTTAAAACGGTCGGAGGACATTTGGATGGATCTAAAATCAAGACTTATACTCATTTTGGCTAGATTGGAAGTTACACACCCTTAATCTCAATACTTAGGAGGCAGAAGCAGGAGGATCGACACAAGTTCGACACCAGCCTGAGCTAGATAGCTAGACTCTGTCTCAAAGGCCAAAAAAATAAAAGAAACTCATCTGGAGTTCTGATGGTTGGAATTAGGAGCTGTGGTAAGGGAACTCCTGTTAGTTTTAGCAAAATTCCAGCAAGCATATTAACATGACCTCTTTCGGGGCCATGGGTTTTACTGGTTTTGTGTGAACCAATGGCAAAAGGAAACTGCCCTTTGCCCCTAGTGCAACCTTCAATGACCCAGATCCATACTGGGTCAAGATGAAAGATAGAGCTTGCCAGGGATGAAAGTGCATCAGGGCACCAGGACCCATCTCGACATATTTATGGAACTGAATATTCAATCAGCAGCTGAAGCTGAAAACTCCTTACCCATAATCTCTAACCTTTTAACAAGAAATTGTTTCATTTCAGGAACACATTTTAATTCTAAGCCTTGTCTGATGTAGATAGGTTTTAGGTCTTAGGTAACTCTGCATTAGGAATTTATTTATTTTTATTTACTTATTTAATTTTTTGAGACAAAGCCTCACTATGTAGTCATGACCAACTTGGAACTCCTTGTGTAGACCAGGCTGACCTGGAACTCAGATCTATCTGCCTGCCTCTGCCTCCCAGGTGCTGGGATTAAAGACCTGTGCTACCACACCTGGTCCTCCATTTTGAATTTCTTAAAAAACAAAAAAAATTCTTGTGGACCAAATCTGTGTTCTGCATCATCATCATCATCATCATCGTTATTATTACTTGGTGATATTTCCTCAAGCATTCCAGGAATCTGTCCTCCTACCACTGAACTATATCCCCCTATAGAATTTGGATTCTAAACAGTATATGTATTTGAAAATCATACTTCCTCCCAATCTGGTTGCTTCCCTTTAAATCTGGATGGTCAGAAACCCAGAAGCTGACTGTGAAGTCATCAGAAATTGTAAACATGGAGTTGTAGGATTTCGATTTTAGGTCTAGCTCTGGGATGTTTCCTGAATGGGGCGGCAGAGTACCATATTTGGGAGAGATACAGAGAAGACTTCAAGGGTGTGAAAAACTTGATTTTGAGGGAACTTGGTGTTTTTCAGGCCCAAGGACATGAAACAGAATCATAGCAAACAACTGTAAAAATCGGGCAAGGCCAGTCATGAGGTAATTTTTTAAGTAGGTCCCCTCTTCACTAAAGAACACTTAGTAGTTAAATACTCATTAGACCAGTTCTGCAGTTCATTGTCTCAACAAAATAGGGTAAGCTGTCATGATTCAAAGGTTCAATTGAGTCTCTGGAGTATATATGTATGTATATATATATATAAATACGTGACCGTTAACACATGAAGTCTGAAACCAAGATGATAGTAATAGTCAGTAAACATAAGATTGAAAAAATCCCAGCTTCTTGAAACTATTTAACGATTTAGTAACAAAACTCAACTTCTTTCTGATTCATTTCATCAGTGACTTTTGATTTCAGAAATGTTGCTGGTTACTTTTCTGCTTTATGAATATTGCTAGAGATAGAGGTTCAGGTTGCTCAGTAGTGTTGATAACAGATAATTTACATGCAATCCTACTGCACCCAAAATAAAATAAAACAAAAGGGAAAATGACTTCATCCTTTGGACAAAAATCAGTTCTGAAATTCTGCCTGCGTTCTGAGGCTGACTCTTATTTAGAAGGGGTTTTAGATCTCTGAACTCCAGGAAAAGTCTTCTGTTTTGGAAATTCTTGCATTTTGTTGGGAGGCAATATCCCTTACAAAGAGATCCTGGATTATAATTGAAACAAGGTAGAAAACTGGAAATGTCAAAGTAAATAAAACTGAGATGGAACGTTCTCATTTTTAGATGTCTCCCTGGGGGCCAATTTGGCAATCAGTTTGATCACAAAGGATGTGAAAATTCCACTTCTGTGTTAGGTTCTACTCTGCCTCTGCTTCTGTGCTCAGCTTTGCAATGCCTTGCTTTTTCTGTGGATACTTCTGTGTAATGCAGAACAGGGTCTCTTTGGACACATCCCTTTTTATTTTCTTATGTACTAAACACTGAAGCTCAGGTCTCTTGCATGCTGGTTGAGCACTCTACTACTGAGCTGCATCTCCAACGCTCTTTTCACTTTTTATTTTGATACAGGGTCTCACTAAGACATGCACACTGGCCTTGAACTCACTGTGTAGTCCTGGCAGGCCTTGATCTTGCCATTCTACTGCCTCAGCCTCCTGAGTAGCTGGGGCGAGTGTTTTGTTTTGTTTCTCTTAAACTTACAACCTTGCTTCCTTCTTGGCACAGAGGGAATCACACAAATTAGTCCAACTAGCCACTCAGTTCTTGTTTTTTGAATTTTAGCCATATCAATTCCTGTGGGCAATTGCTTTATTTGCTAACCTGAGAATTAGCTAGTTAGCAAATTACTGGATTATGCAAAACCCCTTTAAAAAGAGTTCTGGAGGAAACGGGGAAGCTGTGCTGTCGGGGGCCTGGATCCAAGAGTCTAAACCAGCACAACAGAATGGCCACCTTTTCTTTTTTTTTTAAATTTTAGGCGAATGACAGCTCTTTTGAAAAGGCGGGAGAACACTTTACCTAGTAAACCTATTCAGAAGAAAGCATTTTCAAGACCTGGGTAAACAAGGCTCACTTGACCCACAATGAAACAGCAGTATCAGATCATAATTCTTAATAAGGATGCAATTAAGGCAGGGGCGGAGCCAGGCTCCTCCTGTTCTATAAGATCAGGCACGCTCGGGCTGTCCAGGCTTCCTAAAGGAACGCTCAGGCCCTGGACAGGTGGACTCTGAGATGGCTCCACCTGTCAAGGGGCTTGCAAAACCTCGGCCCCTAAGGTTGCTTCCATCACCGCTTTAGTTTTAGTTCTGAGCGCCGCCTGGCGGCCTTTTTCGGAAGTGCCCCTGCGCCTCGGGGTCCTGACGGCAGGCAGGGCTGTCCACAGATCTGCCTGACTCCAGAGACACCTGCCCGTGTTCCTCCCCGTGAACGGCTCAGGATTTTTAAGACGGCGATGAAGGGGCTGCGGTCTGTCAGGAAGCGGTGTCCCGCGTCTGGCGCAGCGCCTCGAGCATGGAGGAGTCAGGCTGTCGTCGGGCAGCTCGCGACCCGGAAGTGTCCGGCCGCGCGAGGCCCCCGTTGCCCAGCGCGGGCGCGGGGGGCGGAGTTCGGCGCCGACGGAGACGGGGTGGCTGCGGCTCCCGGTCCGCGAGGTGGGGGCTGTCCGGAGCGCAGCCAGGCGGCCGCGACCTCCGCCGGACACGCTCCGCTGCGGCCCGAGGCGGCGACATGAGCGCCGCGGGGTTGCTGGCTCCGGCGCCCGCCGCGGCTGCAGCGCCGCCGGCCCCGGAGTACTACCCCGAGGACGACGAGGAGCTGGAGAGCGCCGAGGACGACGAACGCAGCTGCCGGGGCCGCGAGTCGGACGAAGGTGCGGCCTGGGGTCCAAGGGGTCCTAGGGGCCGGGGGATGGCGGGGCTGCGGGAGGGGAGAAGTTGGATGTCACACTCCCCCTCCCCCGCGCGCCCGGAAAGCACCCAAGTACGTGTGCCCTCCAGTTTTGGGGACAGGGGTCAGGGTTGGGGGTCCCATTAAGAAATAATGTTCCTTTTTGTCTTGATCCAAGTAGGTGAGAGTGAGGCCCACCTTGGTTTCCTTGCTCCCAGCTTCCCCTTTCCCCAAGATGTTTTAAGCCTCCCAGCTCCAACTGGGGACCTGGAATCAGCTAGGTGCTAAGTATGCATTTGGCTGGTACTTACCCAAGCTTTCTAACCCTAAGCTTTCTAGCCTCGGTTTACCCACCTGCAATGGAGTTTTTATTTGCATCTACTTCTTGGATAGGTGTGAGGATTTGACATGGGCACTGAATCTCACTCAGTAAATGTTTTCCGACTGTGACATAGGTGCAAGGGGAAAAAGGGATTTGTTGTCTTGTCTTTTGCATTTTCATTACTGTGTCTCTGAGCCTCCTTTTCCAATCTGGACTTTTGTTAACGCTTATGCCAAGTAATGAGGAACACCAATGAGAAAGGAGCCAGGTGGAGAGAGATACCGAAAGGCGAGGGAGAAGGAGAGGTAGAACCTGTATGTGGGTGGTGTGGGCTATTCTGGCTCTTAGTGGGCTGTAAAGGTAGGACAGTTGTCTGCAAGAATTGTGTTAACCAATCAGTGCCTGGTACTGGAGCTGGCTGCCTCCAGACAGGACTTCTGTGAAGTCCCGTCACTGAAGGAAAGGAGGAGATAGGTTTTTAGAGACCTGGGTCTGCAATAGCCGTTCAAAAGGCAGCTGCCTATGCAGAACATAAGCTGAAGAAACTGATTGCAGTTTGGTTTTAACTACCAAAGGCCCCACTGCTTAACTGGGAATTTTCAGTGTGAAACGCTGCAGTGCTTTTAATGGCCACGAGGGGGAGCCACTAAGCAAAAGTAGTCCCCCCCCCCCTTCAGCTGTATAGGGGCCATGGAAATTACGCACACCAGCCACTTGCTTAAGAACAATGTTAAAATAAACCTTCTGAAACAGTCATTTTTTAGGTTATTTTTCCCCTTCCTGCTTCTAGCTGTAACTTTGAAACCTGAATTTGTTGTGGGGGAATTCCTTCCTTTTCCCGTGTATCTGATGTGAAATGCGTGAATGTGTTGAGAGAACTTCCCAGTGGGTTCTTTCTGGGTGGCAAGTACGGCTTGACTGCCCCCGGTGTCCTGTCTTCATGCCCACATCTCACTCCTGAAAATGTTATTTTTTGGGTGGGTGTGCCATGGCACACTTGTAGACATCAGAGGGCAACTTTGTTCTCTCCTTCCATCTTTACATGGGTTCCAGGGATTGAATTAAGGTTGCTGGGCTCGAGCACCTTTACCCACTGAGCCATCTTGCCAGCCCTGTCTTTTCTTTGAGCCATTGTACATTGCTTCTGTGACCTTGGTCATGACCGTCTGTCTAACCAGCCCTCTCTGGCTGCACTTCATATGAAAGCAACCTCTTGGCATAAATCCAAGTTGGAAACATTTTCTTTTTTGTTTCCACCGTATGTAATATCTTCTGGTAGTAGGTTCACAGGCTCACGTTGACTAGAACTTTATTTTCTAGAATCCCTGAATTACTGTCAGGTGGTAGCAGCTCTGAACTAGGATTTTAACTGACAATTCCTTCATTTTATTCAGACACCGAGGATGCCAGTGAAACTGACCTGGCAAAGCGTGATGAAGAAGACTACGTGGAAATGAAGGAACAGTGAGTAGGCTTTGTGCTTTTCTGGAGCACACAGTTGCTGCAGAATCACTTTAGTGGCAGACTTCATGTATATCTGTATAATTTTCCCCTCATGCTGACTCAGTCTCCTGTTAGGACGGTCTTGGGAGGGTAGGCTAGGCGGAATCAGGATGGACGCGATGGGTGGGGGATAAGGCCACAGTAGGACTGGAGGCCACCCTTACTGTGTTATTCTTTGTGAAAATGGGTGCTGGCAGAGGTAACCAGTACCTTGCAGGAGCCTCCACCCTCAGGCTAGCCAGTGTGCTGGGTGTTCTGAGATCTCAGGGATGGGAGAGCAGGCTGCTGACTTCTTTCTGCTCCGCTGCCCTGTTCCTTTCCACACCCTTACCTCATGCTCTCTTTGATTTTGGACACAGCCGCATATGTCTATAAAGAAAAAGAAAATCACCAACAAAAAACAAAAGGCAGAGTCTTCCTGTGTTGCCCCGGCTTCTGGGCTCCGGCCATCCTCCTGCATCAGCTTCCCTAGTAGCTGGGACAGCAGGCACATGTCGCTATGGCCCCCTGCTTTTGCTGGGTGCCCAGCTAGAGGGTTGTAGGAGATATGTTCATTAAATTTGGGTTTTGTTCTTATTTTTGAGACAGGGTTTCTCTGTGTGGTCCAGGTTGATCTGGAACTCATTTTGTAGCCCAGTGTGGTCTTGAATTGCCTCACCCTCCCAAGTGCTAGGATTTACAGGTGTGAGCTGTCACACTCAGTTTTCAGCAAGTGCTTATTATTTTAAGGCTCTTGGTTTTGAACTGTTCAGTTCTTATAAGCCAAGGATCCACGCTCCTTTCCCTGGTTCTCCGAGAATGTGTGCAGCCATCCTCTGGATTCTCTCATCCTTTTCAAGCTTTGAAACCCAAAGGCGGTAACTCAGCCAGGTCTGGCTGGTGCCGAACAAAGGTTTTAGCTTAATAATTGATGAATGTGTTCTCATTTTCAGCATGAAATTCTGCTTGCCTTTCTTCTTTGCCAGCTTTTTGCTGATGGACTTGGTCACATTTGAGATGCGTTACGTACTTATTCTTTCTCCTGGATGCGATCTTGGATTAGCTAACTTCTTTACCCCATTTCCTTTTTCAACGTGCAAGCATCCCCTTCAGAGATAGACTCAGTTGCAGGTAATGGCTGGATCCCGCTATGTCCAGGGAAATGTGATGCCCTGGGTTCCGCAGACTTCTAAGTTGAGGTCTGGGCATCTGCCATGTTTAGGCATCATTTTCAAAGATGAGCTTTTGATTGACAGTGCCTCCTTCATACTTAGTGAGCTAGACAATAATTGGGACTTAACCTGAACCCCTGGAGTGAGTCCCGGAGAGCGCATCAGCAGTGATCAGGTCTGCTCTGAAAGAGGTGGACCCAGGGTGCCAAGGGCCACTCACTCTTCCTGCAGACAGATGGGTTGTATTTGTTGGCCTATTTGAGCAGTTAGGCTGTTCTGCCCTGTGTATATTGAACAGTGTTCTTTTAGGCTGCAAGCCCTGTTTTTGCCCCTGAGAAATTGGGCGTGTTTCTCAGGTAAAAGCAAAAATATTGCTAAAAATGTGATTTGCCTGTGGAATTCCTGGCTCAGACAGACTTGCTGGGGAGTGTAATTGCCATGATCCATTGGTGGGAGAGGCAAAAAATAGCATAGGCATTCTCTTGCTTAGAGTGTACTGAGCTCCCACCCAGCTGGAGCTGGAAACGCATCCTGCATTCTGACTTTTGAGCCTGAATTAGTATTTTTATGGTCCTGATGGCAGTGATTTAGAGATGATGTGAAGGTTATTAACTCTGTTTTTCATGCCTGTGCTACCTGTAGAGAAAAAAATATGTTGAGGCATTGTCTTTTTCTGTCATTTATAATCTTTTAAAATTACATTTTTATGGATTTGCTTTGTGTGTAGGTGTGCTTGACCTGCTGCCGTGTGGAGGTCAGGAACAGCTTGTGTGAGTCAGTCAGTTCCCCTTTCCACCCTGTGGTTGTGAGGATCAAACTCAGGCCCTGAAGCAGCACCTTTCCTCACGGAGCCAGCTGGGTTGGTTGAAAGGGTGTGTTCAATGTCATTTCTGCATCTTCTCTGTGTGCGTTCAAACCAGGAAGTCGTACCATTCTTTCCACTGGTCTTTGTATGTTATACTCAACTACTCTATCGTAGGTGTTTATTAAAGTCTGCTGCTCTCACATTTGCACATTTTAGGCTGATTCACAGGAAATGTACAAAATTAGGATGTGATCTGGGAACTCAGAGCCTCTTTGTGATGCTTTCAGCTGGAACCTTTTAAGCCAGAATTTCCTGCGTTCTCTTTCCTAAAGAGCAATGCTGCTTCCCAGGATGGCCCACGGTGCGTGAGCTGTCCAGGAGCTGAGAAGTCTTCTTCTCTTCTAGGATGTACCAGGACAAGCTGGCTTCTCTGAAGAGGCAGCTGCAGCAGCTACAGGAAGGTAGGCGTGTGACTGACCCCACCTCCACAGGGCCCTCACTGTGTAAGCCCTTGAAGGCTGCATACCTGCTTCTCTCTGTGAGGGTGATCAAAGAGTTTGCCTTGTTTTAGTTATGGTACACATTTTGCTGTCTCATCAAAAAAAAGATTTTCAAATTTTTATTTAAAACTTATTTTCAGTGTGTAGCAAATATAGGTTAAATTCACTTGGGGCCTTCTGTTGGGCATGAATTGAAAACCACTATGACTAAAGCTAGGTTTCTTTGTTGTTGTTCTTTTATAAAAAAAATTTTATGTGTATTGCCTGCATGTAGGTAGGTACACTCCTGTTGTGCAATAACTGCCAAAGTCAGAAGAGGATGTTGCATTCCCCTGGAACTGGGGTTACAGACAGTTGTTAGTTCCATATGGGTGCTGGGAATCGAGGGCAGCTAGTGTTCTTCACTGCTGGGCCACCTCTCCAACCCCTTTTTTGTTCTTTAAAGAGGGACTTTGTGGACTGGTGAAATGGCTTAGCAGGTAAAAGTGCTGGCCACCAAGCCCATGACCTGAGTTCAGTATCCAGACTCTTCATCGTAGGAGAGAATCAGCTCCTGCAGCTTGTCCACTGACTTCCACATGCATTGTGTGATACATGCATAAGTGAATAAATATTTTTTAAAAGGGACATTGTTACCAAGGAACAAAGACTTACTCTCCTAAGCTAACGGTAATTGTCTGTGGTTAGCCTCGCTGCTCTTTCTTGGTAAATTGTAAGTGAGGGTGATTTGGCAGCCTGGGACTGAGAGCAAATCCTCCCCTTCTATGAGAAGGTGGCACCAGCTTTGCTGTGCTATAGGAACAGGACTTTGGGGTATGTCACCTCTTTTGTGTCATCTGCACAGTGAAGATGGGAGAACCTGGAGCACAGTGTTGGACCAGTGTGAGAACTAGTCGGGGTGGCGGCTCCACCATTGCGTCGTGGAGCCCCTGCCAGTGAGCTGCTTTACCATTCCCCTGCACTGGCTGGCACACGGCCCTTGTGTCGAGAAACACTTCTTCACAAAGCTGGGCCTGGAGGGAGCAGAGTGGGCAGAGCTTCTGAATTTGTATCTGGGCCTTCTGACTTTTTTGGTCACTAGCCACGTGTGGCTGTTTACATTTAATTGAAAAAAATTAGTAATCTAATTCATGAGTTGTACTAATCATATTTCAGATGTTAAAATAGCCTCTACACAGTAGCTCCTGAATTGCTCTTTGCAAATGTATTTTGACCACTGCAGGAAGGTCTCCTGGTTAGCCTTGACCTAGACTTCACTGAAGGAGGTAGGGCTTTCCCAGGGAGGACCATTGTCTTAGACTCTAGAATCCAGAGGTCAGAATTACCTGGGTGTCTGGTCATCTCATTCCCTGGAGAGTGATCCACGGGCAGGGGTGAGTGCCACAGTCTCTGGGTGGCATCTGCTGTGTGACTTTTCGTATTCTGCTGTTGCTAAAACAAGCACTGCTAGTGGTAGAAATTACTTTTGGATAAAATGCATAAGGGATTGATTTTCAGAGTTGCTTTCTGTTTTGCAAACATTCAATCAGGTACGTTACAGGAATATCAGAAGAGGATGAAAAAGCTGGACCAGCAGTACAAAGAGAGGATCCGGAACGCAGGTAGGCAACTCATCATGGACCTGTTGCACTTCCTGGTTTGTCTATCACCGACAGTCTGGCCTAAGGGTTATTCTCTAAAACATATGGATATTCAGTTGGAGAGTTGAGGGAAAGAGGGACTCTTAAGGCTGAAGTTATGTCACATTTTCTCTGGTGGTCAAGAGTGTCAGTGTCTCCTTGCATCCGGGGTTGTTTCTGGTGCTCCCGAAAATGGTCTTATTTCTTTCTTGCTCCTGTTCACATGGCAGTGTAATGGGCAACCTGAGGTGGTATCTGGACAGGTTCTGTAGGTTGGTTCATGTTGCCAGCAGGATGCCCGTTCCTGTCACAGTTGAGTTGGGTTTGGAAATTAGGTCTGAAAGCCCATGCCTTGTGTTGTTTTCCTCTTGAGGTTGGATGTAGAACTTTTCCAGCTCTGTCTGTGGAAGCCTCCTTCTCTGTGAAGGTGCAGGGTGTGGGACACTAGGAAAGTGGAGCTCAGCTGGTACCTGGCTGCCCAGACACTCTCCTTGCTGCTGCTCCGCCCACTCCAGTTCCCCAGCTCACCTCTCAGATGACTTTAAAATCTTCAGTCCTCAAGATCTTGTTGTAGGTCAAGGAGGTAGAAGCATTAAAGGAGATGGTCTTAGGTTCACTTCCTGCTTTTCCATTGCTGTGTCTGTTCCTTTAAGTAGGATTGGTTCCTGGAGTGTGGGAATTATAATTCCTCAGGGAATCTATTTAGGATGTAAGTTCTGAAACTTGAGCAGTGGGATGAACATGGGGCGTCTTTCTATATGTGACAAGTGCTTATTGTCTCGGGTGAAGGTACAGAAGAGCTCCTAAATGCATCCATCAACATTAGCTTAACAAGCATATTCCATGCAGATCACTTACCTGCTTTAGTTGTGACTGGAGTCTGCTGCTTGATCCAAATCAGACACCCACTCTGAGTGCTGACTGTACTAATTGGTACAGGCCTAATTTCTCAGATGGCACAGGACCTCAAATGTGTGGCTCTTTCATGGACGGGACAGTCTGCAGTCATTGGAAGGAGCATGTTGGAGTATGCTTGGGCTTCTGTGATTGGCAATTCCCAGAGCCAAAGTGATTCGGCTTCCAGGGGTCAGGAAATAAGGAGTGGTTTGTTCGTTTCCTTAATGGAGGTTTGTGATTCCAAAGCTCCTTAGTTAACTGTTTGGGCTCCTGTTCTACAGCTCCTGGAAGTCTGAAAACTCCGTGGAGTGTGTGCATGCCTTTTTGGAAGGAATGGTTTATAGGATTTGAGGTGTGTAAAGGAGACCATGGGAACGTTAAGTGAAGCTGAAAGTGTCTGGTCTGCCTCTGGATGAAGTGCAGCTGGCCCACACTCACTCTCAAAAGACAAGAGCTGTGGGGATCTGGTTACTGAGCAAGCCAAGCAATGTGGGTGCGTCTCCATCTCCAGCATGGCTGTTGTGCTCCAGCCATGCCAGAGAATGGAGGACGATGGAACGGGACCTCAGGTGGCTCAGAGTGCGGCGGGAGGAGTTCCCTCCCGGGAGACTACGTTGGTGGATAGTTCGGTTATTAGAGCCAATGCAGGCACTTATATAGGGAAGCCTCTCTGACCGTTACAGAAGGCAGGAAAGGTGGGGTGTTGGGGTAAAGGCAGGAAGGTTGTGGAAGTTCAGGAATGAGGAAATGAAACCCAAAAACCTGGTTCTGGTCTGGGGTGGGGGAAAGGAAGATTCATATCACATCAGGCAGAGCAGGTCAGACACCTGCCATCCCTTTAGGGTATCTGCAGTTGCTTGGCTTGCTCAGTAACCAGATCCCCACATATCCCCCTTTTTTTATATATATAATGGGGAGGTATATAAGGGCCCAGTAAAGAGAGGAGCCAGGCCATGAGGGGATTGGAAAACCAGGGAGGATAATGGGTTTTAAGTTCATTTTTGAGCTTATGAAAGGTATAAGTGAGAGAATTTATAGTCTCTCAGTTAGTTATTTGTTTTCTCACATTTTTCTCTTGAAGAGGTAACACTAAAACCTTTTAGGAATTAGATAAGAGCCCCCAAATACTTTAAACATATTTGGCCTTTGATATAGAGTAGGCTGCTGAAGGACATAAGGACAGTTTTTGGTCTTTTGGGGTCTTTTTACCCTAAACTGTCTAGGCAAATTCTACCTTTTATTCTCATCACATCACCCTCTGAAGAGGTCACCCTAATTGCCAATAGGGAATCGGGGCGCTGACCGCTCTGGCTTCTTCAAGGCTGAATAGGGTCGTAGATTGTGGCAATAGGGGTACCCCTTCAGTGAGTCTAACTAAAAGACCCCTGAATTGCATAACTGTTAGCTGTAGGGGAAAAGAAAGTCCTTGACTGGTCCCTGGAAGATGAAATTAAAATAGTCACAACAGGGAAGAGTTCAAATGTCCAATTCAAAGTCCATTAGAATTTCTTGCTTAAGGACTTTCAAAGGCTTCCATCTTTTGGGTTCCTCTTTGTTTTTTTTTTTTTGACTGCCAAGGCTGAACTTGAGAGTCTTGAAGTCAGGATTTGTTTTCAGGCACCTTGATAGCTGGAGTGGCTAGAATCAGGGTGAGTTCCCTCCCAAATGGTTTCTAGACAGGGAGAGAAAAGAAATCATTTAATTTTGGGGTTAGAACAATGGTGGGCTTGCCTTTCTTGGCCACAGGTATGTACTGTAGTGTTGAGATAGGCCAAGAATTGAAGTCTTAAATTTGAGTGGCATTTTCTTATTAAGAACAAAATCATTAGTGAGAAATTGTGTAAATAACATCTTATATAAACTTAAACCTAATGTCTGGGAAGTATGATTTCCTGTACTTTTGAAGAAGTATACTAATCGCTTTAATTTTTTGGTTATACTTTCCTTTTGGGTGTTTAAGATCATATAATTTGGCCCAAATAAACCAACTTAATTTGATTCTTAAGGTCAGTTGAGTATCTGTTCCTCAGGGGGATGACATGGGCTTGAGAGGAGCTTCTGACTCCATAGGCCTTTGTTTTACCAGTTCCATCTATGTGAAGATAAGTCAGAAGGTCTTGCTAGACCATAGCTTCACTTTGAAGCAAATCAAGGAAACATTTTCCTGTGCTGACCCTCTTCTTTGCAGACTGGATACTGGTTCAAGTCCTTCTAGTGGAGTCTCCATGACCTCCCTGAACAGGAAGACAGGTGACACATCACAGTTATAGGACATTTTGTTTCAAATGCTGGGTTTGTCCTGGGCTTGCAGTATCTTGGTGGGGGTTGCTAGGTAAACAGTTACTAATTGTCTCACACACAGTAGGCACTGAAGAGGCGGTTGAATACAGCCCTGCTTCTGAGCAGGCTGAATGAGTTTGAGGCTGTCAGGAAAGGCCTTGGGAGTGAGCTGTGAGATCAGGATCCTGAGAGATCCTGAGAGATCTCAGATCTCTCAGAGAGCAGAGCTTGGTGGCTTGGAGTCAAGATCTGGACCTGGACCCCTAGCGTCCCCTCTGGAGTCTTTGGGAGATTCTGCCTCATCATATACACACCACACTTTGAAACCCTTCAGATCTTCCACATGCACTATGCCTTTGGGGAGTCATGTTTCTCCTTGCTGAATTGGCCTGTGGGCTTTGGGACTGATGGATGGAGGACTGAGTGAAAGGACAGCTTGCATTCTGTCAAGTACTTGGTTCCCTGCTCAGTTTTGGCCTTAGGTCAAAGTGACAGAGCTGACGGTATTTAGGGCCAAGTTTGTTTGCTTTTAATTTTACATGTGTACCTGTTTTGCCTACATGTATATATGTGCACCTAGTGCCTGCAGAGGCCAGAAGAGGATGTTGGATCCCCTGGAACTGGAGTTACAGATGGTTTTGAGCCACCATGTGGCTGGGTCACAATTGAGCCTGGGTCCTCTAGGAGAGCAGTCAGTGCCCTTAACCACTGAGCATCTTTCCAGCCACCAGAGCCAAGTTTTAACTGGACCCCTCATCCTGGCCTCCTTCCCCTTTACGTGTATGAACAGTTTATTGGTGAAAACATCTGCTTTGTGAAGTGTGTGTTCAGAAAGCAGTTCTGAAAGGTGAAGCTGAACAAATCTAATCACAGCGTTTTTTCTCTTTCAGAACTCTTCCTTCAGCTGGAAGTAAGTACCCACATTACGGGTCTTTGGAGTTTGCAGCCCATTCTGAGGCTTCAGTCTCTCTGTCTGCTGACCTTTTCTGTTGCCGAGTAGGATAGTTCAAGAAGCTTTGCCACCCTTCTGTTTAGGGGATGCCTGGTATCAACTCAGACATCCAACCATCTATTTGTTGTACAGTCTCTCTTTATCACAGGGGATTAGGGATGATGTCACCCCTCACTGCTCTTTTTTTTAATGTGTCTATCTGTATGAGTGAATGCCACATGTATGCAGGTGCCCACAGAGGCTAGAAGAGGGGGATGCTGGATCTCTTGGAACTGGAATTACAGGTTGGTTGTGAGCTACCTGATGTGGGTGTTGGGAACTGAATTCAGGTCCTCTAGAAGATCTGGAAGTGCTGCCCACTGAGCCATCTCTCATCCCCCAGCCCCTCTCTTGTTTTCTTGTTGACTTTTATCTCATTACAGCTGTTTGGAGTTAACTGAGTTAAGGTTGCCTAGTAATTAGGTAGTGTTCTTCCCAGTAGCCCAGTCCCTAAATTGACTCTGCAGTTCATCTTACATGAAACTTCTCCAGACCAGCAGGAAAAATGGGGTTAATATTTCTTTTTGTGCATGGACAGATTGGTGCTGTTTCTCTGACAGGCTCAGTGCTTTGGTACCCAGCTGAAAACATGGGTCTTAATGATGGATTGCCCCTGGGTGGTTAGTGAGTGTGAGTTCTTGTGGAAAAAGTCGTGGTTTATCAGATTCATATCATTAGAAGACATTTAGGTACTAAAATCAGTTTGGTGCATATGGTCACAGCCTGGCAGACCATAAGTTTCAGCCATACAGCCCACTGCAACCCCCAGGGTCATCACTCAGAGCACTGGTTGTACTTAATTTATTTATTTATTTTGCCTTTTTGATTCAGGGCCTTCCTGTAGCCTGAGCTAACCTGGAACTTACTGTGTAGACCAGGCTGGCCTCAGTCACACAGAGATTTGCTTGCTGGTATTAAAGGAGTGTGCTACCAGCCTGGCTGAGATTTAAAACTGGACTCTTAAGCAGTATTATTATTTTACTAATAGTTAAATTTCAGTGTTTGAATACTTGAGGGTTCTGGTATTTGATGAGCACCTGTAGTTACTTCTGTCTTGGGAATCAAAAATAACATGTTGTCTGACTTCAGTATCATGTAATTAATTTTGAATGTACAAATTTTGCCTGGAATAGGCTATTTTCCCTTGAAATTGTCTCCTTTAAAGGGACTCTTTGCTGTCTTTGAGATTCAAGCTCTATTCTAACGTTAAGGCCATAGACTCCTTTCTGGTATGGGGGCCAGGGCTGGCTGGCTGGGCTTGGGTATCTGATAGGAGGATTGCTCCCAGACTCTTGACCCCACTGGTCTGGGCAGGTGAAACGGGTCTTGAATTTCCAGGAAGCGTTTTTCTCTGCTATTGAGGTCAGAGCTGGGCCTGGGCCTGGCTGCCAGGGCCACACCTCCCTAGCCTTTGTTTCTCTTTTGATCAGACAGAACAAGTGGAAAGAAACTATATTAAAGAGAAGAAAGCAGCTGTGAAGGAGTTTGAGGACAAGAAGGTTGAGCTAAAGGAGAACCTGATCGCTGAGTTGGAGGAGAAGAAGAAAATGATTGAAAATGAAAAGCTCACCATGGAGCTAACTGGAGGTATGAAAGCCGTGGCCTGCCCTGGGAGCCCCAGGGGTCCTGTAGACACCTCAGAACCTTCTGCCTCACCCCTAGAGGAACATGGCCTGAAGATTGTCACATTGCAGCCTAGGGCCTTAGTCAAGCTGCTTAACTTTGGTTTCCCTCACTGTCAGGTGAGCTGATCATACCCTGTCTCCCAGGACTGGTTAGCAGATTCTCCCTGTCCCTATATGACAGGTAGTCCATAGGGTGCTGAGTGGTAATTGCAGTCTCTGGCTTTTGCTTTACTGAGATCCTTGGTCAGCTGCCTTTTATGTGGTGGTTATATCCCAGAGTCACTTAACCAGGTTCATCTGTGCTGATGGGCCTCTGTTGTTTTTCTAGTCTGCTGTAATTAGAGAAAGGAAGGTATGGTATCTTCTGACATCCTGAGGAGAATGGCCTTTGGCTCTGTCTTCTGTGCTGTTATCTTTCTTCCCCCAGGCAGTGCTACTAATAGTGCAGGAAGCCTATAGGACTCCATGGGGTAGCATCTTAGCATTCTGTGAAGCTGGTGCACTTTTTGAGGCTCTAGTTTCCCCAGACTTCTGGGATTTAGTATTCTGATATGGGAACCCAGCCCAGCAAGTTACACACAGGTTTTCAGAGAGGCAGTGTGGGCCCCTCTGTAGTGCCCTGTGCAGAATGATGAATCTTAAGAAGGATATGAGGAATTGGCAGGACCAGTCCATTTTTGAACTTGGCAGATACTGTGGAGCAAGTCAACATCAAGTTTGTCACATGGGCATATGCATGTGGCTCATCCTTCTGGTCACACTGAAATTGAACTTCCATGGTCTTGTCCAGGAGGTTCTGGGGCCCTGGCACACCTGGTTTTAACTGGGTTCTGTAGGACACACAGATTCTTCCATGGAAATCTTGGAATTGACTTTGAAACTAAGAGTAGACACTTAGGGCTGTGGCTGTGTCTTTCCGTGAATCACCTTGCCCACTGTAAACACAGACTGCTGTGACCTGCCGCAGACTCCTTGATGACAACATGGCTGTGTATGGTGGTGCAGAATAGGAGCGTGTAACTGTTTAAAAACCCTCAGAGCTTCCTCATACAAGACTTGTCAAAAGGAGCGCACTCTTGAAGGCCTGCAGTGTGGAAATGCTGTGGTGAGGATGGGTGCTAGAATAGCATCTGAAGATGGCAGCATCTTGTTCTTGTGGCAATGTTGATTCAATTAGGCTGCCAGCACAGTGCTGCCTTGTCTGGTACCAGTCTTCCTGCCTGTGCTTTGACCCACACACCATTTTCTTTGATGGTAAATGTGACTGGCATTGACGCCTCATCGCTCTCTGTTAGAGCCACCAGATGTTCAGGAACCTTCATTAGGCTACTGGGAAATATTGTCTGTTTATATCTGCTCCCTCTCCATCTGCAGGGAAGGGTATGATCACCTTACCTGTGATTTGGCATCCTAATTATTGACAAGCAGTAAACACTGTTTGGCCAAGCAGTTTTATAGCCAGAATCTGAACTGGGACAAGAGCATTGTTGGCGACTTGAGACAGAGCCTGCCAGGTAGAAAAGACAAATTCAGTGAAATCATTTCTAATGCAATAAAATAGAATGCAGAAGTGTGTGAAGCTAACCACGGGCACTAAAGGTACCGGCATCCATCCTCAAGCCATTTGGTACCCTTGATGGGGAGGACTGCCAAGGTAATGATGGAGGGTGGAAGAAAAGCACTGAAGCCAGAAGGATAACGAGGACTTCTGCAGATGGCCCTGCCATGGTGTGGATGAAAGGCTTGATGTCCTTCCTCTAATTGACTGATTCTCTTCACCTCTGTGGATTGATGCCCAGAATCAGTGCTGCTCAGCTCTGCCTAGAAAAAAGATTTCTTAAATTATGCTTTTCTGGCTCAACATGGAGATCTCTTTAAAAAATAAAATAAAATGAGGCTGATGAGGAGGACCTCCTGGAACAGGTGTCTTGGGCCACCTGCTCTGCACATGGAGTGAAACACTTAGGAACCACCCTCTGTGGGAGCAGCTGGAGGTCCCCTGCACTCCAGCCTCCTGGGAACAGCTAGAGAGCTAATTGAATAAGGCAGCATCATGCTGTGCCATGGTAGAGAGCTGGGCTCATGAGAGCTCTGCTGCTTCAGCCTTAATACAGATGTGGTTACCTGGGAATCTTGAAAAGAGCAGGCAGTTTCAGAGTCTGGAGTGAGGGCTCTCCTGCCCCTCCCAGGACCTGCCTGTGCACTGCTGGACGATGCTCAACTGAGGAGGAGGAGGTAGAGTGACCTAAGTGGGAATCTTCTTTGATGTTGCAGCTGAGGTTTTTAAGTAACCCCCAAACCAAGGTGATCTTATGCCCTGAAAAACATTGAAAGCTTTACCATTTTAATCTTTTAGGATTTATTTGATTTTTATTATGTATGCGTATGTGTGCTTGTAAGTATATATCAGACTGGAGTTACAGGCATTTATGAGCCACTTGGTGTGGATGTTAGGACTCAGCATGGCTCCTCTGCAAGAGTAGCAGGCACTTTGAACTGATGAGCTGTCTCTCCAGACCAAGATTCACCTTTTAAAATTTATTTTCCTTCCCACTAGACAGCCTTCTTATTGCCACTTAAAAATTATTTTTATTTTATGTGTATGGGTGTTTTGCCTGCATGTGTGTAAGTGCACCATGTGCATACAATGCCTTGGAGGCCAGAGAGGGTATTGTCCCCTGGAACTGGAGTTTTTAGCTGCCATGTGGCTACTGGGAACAAAACCTGGGTCCTCTGCAACAACAGCCAGTGCTCTTAGCTGCTGAGCCACCTGTCTTTAGACCCCTCCCCACAAACCACTCCCATGTTGGAGGCTTCTCTTGACTTCAATAAAGCCTTTGAATTTGCTTTAGAAATACTGGATTCATTCTTGACCCTACAAGTTATCATAATGTCAAAGAACTGTGAGCTCTTACACTGTGCCAGACATTGGGGAAGACTATGAGGCTGCCTCCCCGCCAACAGGCTGAGGAGTCCTGGCTCAGGCATGAGCTTTGTCCATGGTATTGTTTCCTTGTGTGGTGAGGTAGGTAGATCTCCTCTGGATCCTAGGTTGAAGATGAGTTGATGTCTGTGCTGGGCACTGGAAAGTGGTTGGCACAGGGCAGACATGTAGGATTCAGGAAATGTGACTTAATTTAGTTCCCGCAGCTTGTCTTGATTTGGGTATCATTATTCCAAGTTTACAGATGGCAGAACCAACTCAGAAGTACAGCCATTTGCTCCAAGTCCCCCAATGAACCAGATAATGCATAAGCCAGAATCCAGCCAACTCCAAGTATGTTCTCTTAACTATATTCAGTCTACACACTTGAACTGTGGGTGCATATCAGAGAAGTCAGGCTGCTGGCTGAAGTCTGTCCTCTAGGACAGTTTGCATTTGGATAGTGCCCAGACTGACTCAACTGCCCAGACCTTCCCCATGTAAGGCGCTGTTGACAGAGGGCCCCAGAGGCAGGCAGGTCAAGATCCGATAGGCTTGTTTTAATGTGGTTGTACTAGGCAGCACCTAATACACCAGTCTAGAGGGCCTTGGAAGTCAGGGCAGGGAGAACAGCAGGGTGAACAGAGAGGCGAGCTGGATTTGGTCAGGTAGGTTTGTCCTTAAGGTGTTCTTCCCTGGTGCAGCCTGGCAGAGGCTGTTCAGTGTGGCTGAAAGGCAGATGTGGGCTCAGCCCTTTATCTGGGAAAGTTTGGCCTACTAGAGGTTGATTGGTCTCCTTGTTCCCACCCTTATTTGGCCTCCAAAGACCTGACCTCGATTCTCATTCCCTGCTCTTACCTCCCATTGCAGTCATCCTGCAGCAATGATTGTGATCACATGGGTGAGCCTTCCAGCCCACTGCAGAGAGGTACGGATGTGGCTGGATTTAGCTAGGCTTCCAAGGGTGCCCCATGTTGCACTCGCCATCTGCTGCAGCCTTTGCTCTGCGCTGTCTTTGTACTATGTGTGGACTATTAAACTTGCTTCAGATCATTGTAACTGACTTTTTCCAATAGTGAGTGAAGCAAATGTTTACTTTTTGTTTCCCTCAAGAACTGGGGATGGAGCCAGGGCCCCACACAAGCTAGGCAAATGTTCAAGAATTCTGCTGTCCCAGCCCTTAATATTTGTGTTTTGCACTATATGGGGTTGTTTCAGTACCATGTATACATTGTGTAACCATCAAATCAGTATTAGCTTATCTATGACTTCATATATTTATCATCTCTCTATGGTAGAGATGTTCAAAACCCTGTATTCTAGTAACTGTTTTGAAATGCTCGCTACATTGTTAACCATAGTGACTTCACTGTGCAGTAGATCCCCAGAAATTATTTCCATTTTGGAACTGGAACTCGGCAGTCACCTTTGCCCCGTCCAGTACCCTCGGCAGGGACTGTTGTCCCGTCTAGTTCTCGCAGCCTCTGGTCACCAGTCTTCTACCTCTGCTTCCCTGAGATTACATAGCTCCTTTAGAGCCCACTCAGGCAGGAGATCATGCACAGGCTTGTTTTAATGGCTAAAATGTTAAAGGGAAGCTTGAACTGCAGCTAAACACTATCGGGGGCAGCAAGAAGTGAATGGGCAGGCCTAGAGAGTGCAGCACAAAAGGCAGTCTAGTTAATTGGTAATTGCCCATTAATTGCAAGTAATTAATGTTTTCAAGAATATCTCCCCCTGGGGATTGTGCTATAATGACTCTACCTAGCTCTCACCATTTCTTCCAAGTTCTCTTTCTTTGATGGCAGGCCCAGCACTGCCTGGTGGTGGTGGGGGGTACTGTGTCTGGCAGGTGTCCTGGTGAGTGAATTGGAATGAGTTGGACTGTTTGAGGTCTGAGATGGTTTGGGGAGGAACTGCATGCCTAGGCTGGTGACTTGTCCAGTAGGTTCTATAGAAAGAGTTCCCCTGTGCCAGAGAGGCTCCCTAACTTGAGGCAGTTTTATTAGGTATATGGCGATTGGTGCCTCGTGTCTGAGAGGAAGGCTGACAAATGTCTTCCTCAGCCTTGTCACACTAGTTTTGACAGTTTGATTTTTGTGGTATCCAAATTAAGCTTCTAAGGCTCTCACTGGCCAGATTTACAGAAGCTTAGCATACTAGCTTTTACTGGTATGAGAGAGAGAGAACTGCTGATGGAGACACAGGTGGCCAGGCTAGCCCATCCTTTTTGAAAAGTCTGCCCTTAAAGCCACTTGAACTAATGTGGCTTGGATCTAGGTGGCTTAGTGAATAATCTTGTGTTGTATTGGGGCTCTGACATGTAACTTCATCTTTTCGGCCAGCTGGACCAGTGGCAGGATTGCTCCCCGCTGTGTCCCCTCTGCTAGGTGGCAGCAGAGACACACTGGCAGATTTTGGGGACTTTTCTAGCCATCTTCCTTGTTTTCACTGCTCTTGGCATGCACTTCGATAGGCTCTGCTATGTCCAGACTTATAAAAAATGGGTTTATTTTTGTTGTTGTTTTTACCATTTTACAAGAAGAATTTATGATTTCTGTATTTGAAAATGGTGTGATTGTGATTTTTTCTGAGTCTTGGTTCCATCATGTCCTGCCCACCCTCTTCACCCCAAAGAGCAGAGTGCTCAGCCACTCTGATGGACTGAACATTCTATAGCGTTCCCAGGCTATCTGCCTTTTCTCTGGTGCTCTGTAACATTGAATGAATTCTTTTCACACTTTGATTTCTCAGTTTGGTCTGCATGTTGGAAAGCCTCAGTGTAGCACCTGCTTGCTACAGTGTAACTTCTGGGTACTGTTTGTATCTTGTTTGTTTTAAAAGGTCTTTGTGTAGTTCTTTTCACCTAAAAATTTGACCCATATTTTTTCAGGTAACCCTGAAGCATCTTTGAGGGAAGAGTTTTTGAGGTTTCCATTCTCTAGAGGAGGAAATCTGAGGCACAGAGCATTCATGTGGCCTGCCTGTGGTTGCAGGCTGCTCCCAGGACTGAAACCTGTGTTTTGGTAAAGTGCCCCTGTTCCTGAGTGTGGTGCTGTGTCACCGGCCAGTAACAGGAGGAAATGGTGTCTCAGTGTAAGAAATTTGATTCTTTTTAGTAAGAAATGTCCCCACAGTCTTCCCAAGGGACACATATACTTTTGCATCTACCTGTCCTTTCTAAGGACACTTTAAGGAATATTCATTAGGTCTGTGGCTCTTATTTTTACCTCCACTTCATTTGTAATAATGAATATTATTGCTGACTGTTCTTGCAGAGGACCCCGGGTTCAGTTTCCAGTACCCACCTGCTGGCTAATAACCATCTGTAACGACAGTTCTAGGGGATCCAACACCCACTTCTGGCCTCTGTAGGCATTGCATGTAGTGCACTTACATATATGCAGGCAAACAAACACACACATAAAAAAAAAAATCAAAAAACAAGAATATTTTGCATTTCTGTTTGAAGGGCAAACTACAGAAACTCCTTCTGACTTTGTGGACCACGTCTGCTTCTGCCTTGCAGTTCTATTGCTATGGTAGAACTCCCTGACACTGTCCTGCTGACCCCATGGATGCAGGCCACCATCATAGATTGGCCTTCTTGTGAGCAGGCCTGACCGCATCTGC
This sequence comes from Eospalax fontanierii, assembly GCA_035773235.1. NCBI lineage: Eukaryota > Metazoa > Chordata > Mammalia > Rodentia > Spalacidae > Eospalax > Eospalax fontanierii. The sequence continues at coordinate 75,372,316 of CM069529.1, read as the reverse complement.
TTATTCTGCAGAGAGCTTTATGTCTAGGTACTGGGGGAGGGTGAATTACCTTTGCTCTGGAGAGTAGGGCGCCTTGCTTCCTTCTGAGAAGAGTGAGCATGCAGCCCTTATCTGTGTTTTAGAAGTCACTTTAGGAATGGGTGGGCTACGGGAGTGAAGGTTTTAGCATGGATCGAGGATAGACTGGATACCCCCAAGACACAAGAACAGAGGCTGCTTTGGGAGGGGAAAGAATTGAGTTAGGAGCTGGGGAGCGTGATGGAGTTGGAGACAAGTCACTAACCCAAGGACAGGTGGAGGTGGGAGTGGTGACTGACAGTCGTTAGCAGTCAGACTGAGGGTTGACTGGACCCCAGAGAGACCACCGGCGTGGAAGGAGCAGGCCAGCACACAAAGACTCTGGAAGGGCAAATGAGCAGAGAGCCTGGCAGCTCCTCAGGGAAGGAGAGTTCCCTGTGTGGAGAGTCAGCATGCCATAGTCAGTCCACTGCAGTGTTAAAGTCCAGAATGGAAGGCGGCCTTATCCTGTGTCTTCAGTGTAATCGGTCTTGATGTCCCCTAGCTACAAAGGGTTATGTAAGAAAAAAGTTGGAGTTTGTAATGAAGACATCATATAAAAATCTTGGCACTGAGGTCAGTGGCCTTTAAAATACCTTTTGTACCCATGGACTTCAGCACCCACCCTCTGTGGGAGCAGTGGAAATTAGGTATATGACTCCGAGGTTCCTTCCAGTCCCAAGAACTCTGGCTTCTCATTTTGAGGGAAAAACCTCAGTTTTGAGGGTCCTGGAGAGAAGCCTGCATCAGCCATGATGTTGGGCTGTAGGGCTAGATTTCTTGGGCATTATACCTAGCTCAGCCAGTCTGACACTGGTGAACAGACTGAAGCCCAAGGTGATGGGCATTTGGCTGGACAACTGTGGAATCTAAGCGTGCCCTTTTGGACAGCTGTGATGGGGTGGCTGGGTGCAGGTTTGCCACGGGAGTTCCTGATGACGTCAGGTGGAGCTGGATAGATTCACCCTTTCCATTCTTGCCACAGATTCTATGGAAGTGAAACCCATCATGACCAGAAAGTTGCGGAGGCGACCAAATGATCCTGTCCCCATTCCAGACAAGAGGAGAAAGCCTGCACCTGATATCCATTTGCACCCAGCTGGAATTGCTTCTTGCCCTTAAGACTATTGAGTCCTTTGTTTATCCACTCGATAGCATGTACATGGTCATCCTCCTGCAAATAATACAATAGTTGTTGGGAAAACATCTGTAGAAGATTTTCCCGTGGCCCAGAGGTTGGCATGGGAGTCCTTAACTGCTACTTTGTTTAGTGGGAGACATTTATAGAAAATGTTTATATGGAAAGGCACTTGGTGTTGGAAGTTCATCCTGGTTTTAAACTCCTTTCAAGATTTAAGGGCATCCAAAAACTTGATATGCTTTTATTTTTTCCCACCTGTAAGATGAGGACAGTAATATTTGCCTTGGTATGCTAGTTACCCCATCTCTAAAATAGGGGATTTCAAATTATGCTTACAGTGGGTGAGTTGCTGGCGTTAAAGAAGCTGTGTGAGGGACATTGTCAGTGCAGCTCAGTGAATAAGAGCACTGGCTGCCCTTCCAGAGGGCCTGTGTTCAGTTCCCACTCACATTGCTGCTCATAACCATCTAACTCCAGTTCCAGGGGATCTGATGGCTCCGTGGCCACCGGGCACCTACATAGTGCACATCCATACATGTAGATATAACAAATATAAAATAAGCGTTTTTTAAAAAAAGAAGCTATGTAATCATAAACATGGTTAATGGAGCCAGCACATGGAGAGAAGAATATATAAATACCTGTTTGTCCGGAGATGTTCGCTTACTCGTCAGCCAGTAGCAATGGACCGAGTTCCAGGTCCCTTCACCTTCATGGCAAGACTCAAATTGCTGTGGAAGACGACCTTTTCTTTGTATGTACGGAAGTCTGCAGATCTTTGGAACAAAACGTTTTCTAAATTCAGAGTGGATTTGTTATCTGACTCTCTTCTGTGCTCTCATCGTTGTAGAAACCTATTGAATCTCATCCACTCTTCCAACAGAACGGTTCGTAAAGTGAGGGAAGGTGAATGCTTTTCTATACCTGGTGACCATGACATTTAGTAAGAAAGTTGACTTTTTAAAAAGTAAGTTCTTACTGTAAACACATCATGTGACATAAGCCCTGCTCTGTCAGTTCTTAAATATCAGTAGCATTTTGTTGATGTGTTTCCTTGGAAGCCATGCTTTTCAGACACATTCCTTTAACTCTCAACACCTCAGCTAAACTATTTGTTAACAGATGAACAGATCATGGAGGATCTGAGAACCTTAAACAAGGTACAGTTTGATGTTTTTGATGTATTTGAAAGCTCATGCTCGACATAATTTCCTGCCATGCTTTGTTGCTACGTCTCCCATTAAGTCACTGTGACACCTGACGCTTTAAGTTTCATCTGAAATGATTTTCTCTAAGTCTTTTTTGTTGTTCTTCCTACAGCTTAAGTCACCCAAGAGACCAGGTGAGTGTGTGACGTCGGCAGTCTTTGTACCATGTCACTGGAACATGTATGGGATGCCTGTCAGGGAATTGTTGCACTCTTCAAGAGTGAAATATTCATTATTTGCCTAAGAGAAGCCCTGGAGGCGACAGGAATCATAAATGTATCTTTCCCCAGTTTTTTATTTAATTCCACTAAGTTATTTTTGTCTTTTCCTTAGGATTTATTATAAAAGAGACATTTGATTGTCTGTTAAAGGTTCCCTTCTGTTTAGGCATCAGGCATAAGGTTCAGGTACACATCCTGTTTTGGACATGAAATCATAAGGAGGTTTTAGTATTCGTCTCTTTCTGGAATTCAGTCTTCAGCATTATGGTTCTAGTGACTTCATATCGGGTCCTCATTAGGCCCTTGGACTGCTCTGAGTCTCCATTTGTAGAAGAGGCTGAAGCTGATTCAGATTTACTGTGGCTCTGTCCAGAGCAGCACTTGTAAGTCAGGGAGCTGCACGCTGACTTCTGAGTTGGCCGTGTCTTTTGTTGTAGCACTGTGACTACTCACAGTCTTTCTCCTTCTGACTCCAAGGGAACAACATGATTCTTTTTTTTCTGCATATCTACCCATGTGGTCCATAGAGAAATCCTGAGGGCTGACGGGGGGACGGCGGGGTAATGGGACTGTGAATTTAGATCCTCTAACCCCACCTTAGCCCTGGAAATGATTTCATTTTTAGGAAATTTTATAGTGCTAGCCTCTGGGCTTCTGATAGTTACCAGGATTTTATTTCTCCTCCAAGTGACCTTGTACATTTGCACATTTGGCCTTGGCTTCCTGAGGCCTCATTTATCTCCTCTGTTAAGTGAAATTAGTCTGTCCCCCTGCTTACCTCATGGGGCTGTTATGTGGTCAAGAAGTCCCATATAACAGTGAGGAATTTTTCAGTGAACTATATTTACCAGGTGTCTGTACTAAGTCCAGGATCAATGTGGTGACTTCCAGCAGTGAGGGGTGCTGATCAGTAGCAGGTCTGTGAATGGCCACTGCACCCAGCATGGGCAGCACAGTGAGGCTCTTGTCTCTAAATAAGAATTTTGTTTTGTTGTCAAGCATTCCACCTGAAGGACTTGCTTGTCAGAATTGTTGCCACACTCAGGTAGTGTCAGTTACAGCGTGCCATTATTGGGCCCCATGCTCAGGCCCAGGTCCATTACATGTCTGTCATCTTGGTGTCTTGGTCCCTCCAGCATCACCATCATCTCCCGAACACTTGCCTGCCACTCCTGCAGAGTCTCCAGCCCAGAGATTTGAGGCCCGGATAGAAGATGGCAAACTGTACTATGATAAAAGATGGTAAGTTATGAGAAAACGAGGGCTGTTCTTAATGGTCTCATGACTGTATGGATGGCTGGAGCTGTGTGTGCTGATTATGTCACTGTAGGACCGCTGCTTAACTTAGGTTTTAATATGTTTGTTAGTTTAATTTCTTTTGGCGGTGCTGAGGATCAGACCCAGGGCCTCCCCCTCCCAAGTGCTGGGGTTTGGGTCCTAACATAGACTTTGAATGAGATTCTATATTTAGTAGTGTGTGAGCAGTGCATTGATGGATGCCTTTGTGAGGTCCCTGAGAACAGTGTTTCCCAAAATGTGTTGTGGGTGATGATGCCGTTCCCTCTCCATGCTGCTGTCCCTGTCCAGCCATGACAGGGGGTCCTGCTCTCCTCATCTTACCTCCACTTCTGCGTTTAAAAGTTAAGAATGTCCTGGGGATGAAGGATTGATTTGTGGTCAGGTCATTTGAGGGATGTCATGTTACTTAAGTCAGTTGGGTTCCCTGCTTAGAGCTGTAAGTTTCTAAGATGTTAAATGTTTATTTGACAACTGTACCCTTTTCTCACACAATATCCCCACTGCAAAGCTGTTTCAGGAAACTGACTTAGAGAAATTATATTCTGAAACATGATTAGTTTAGATGGAAAGCTATTTGAAACATTCAAACTACCTGCGGTTTTCATTGGAAAAAAACTGACAAAAGAACGGGAAGACCCCTGAGAGCTCACATATTTATTCATTCAAGAAACACTGCCTCTCATTAGCTGTTGTAGTCGGTATTAAATTACTGAAGATTCTGTGATTTTTCAAGTGTCTTTCAGTCCTGGTGCGCTGTGTTGTTCATTATTCCTGGGCAGGCAGGCATTTACTCTGTTAAGCCATGTAGACATGGTTAGAGACTAACTTTCTACTTGGCTATATTGAGAAGGACTGGGTTATTATATGGCTTCTGTGATTAGCGCTGTGATTACCATTTATAATGATTGTATGATGACTCTGAGTGTCAGTGTATGTATTTTTTTATCCTCCACAAAGGTTTTTATATGATTTTAATTTTTTTTAGATCTTCATGCATAGGCACTGTGTTTGCATCATTTCCACTCCTCCCAGTCCTGCCATCTCCTCCCATGCCCTCCCCCCAATCCCTCTCAATTTCTTGAGTTCTGAAATCAGATTGATGGTGTGGTATGACCTCTGAGTTTTGTTTTAGTTGCTGGCTACCTCAGAATGCACAATCATTGCTGACTGTCCTGGTGGAGGGTTCCTGGACTCTCAGGTGCCAGAATCCATGATGCTTACTTCTCTAACATAAAACTGCATCATTTGCATAAAAACTAAGGCTAGGGTCGGTGAGGTGGCATAGCAGGTAAAAGTTTGATCTCAGTTCAATATCTAGAACTCACAATGGGAGAAAAATGACTTCTGCAAGTTGTCCTCTGACTGTGTGTGCTTTCCCCCTCCCCCATACAGTAACAAAACAAAATTTATAACCTAAGCTAGCTGGGCTGGTGGTATATACCTTTAGTCCCAGCACTCAGGAGGCAGAGGCAGGCAGATCTCTGTGAGATCGAGGCCAGCCTGGTCACCAGAGTAAGTTCCAGGCCAGCTGGGGCTACAGAGAGACCCTGTCTCAAAAAGACTAAACAAAAACAAAAACAAAAAGCCTTAGCTAAGCCAGGTATAGTGGTGCATGCCTTTAATCTCAGCACATGAGAGGCAGAGGCTGGCAGATCTGAGATAAAGGCCAGCCCAGTCTACATGGTGAATTCCAGGCCAGCTAGGACTACAGGGAGACCCTGTCTCAAAAAAACAAACCAAAAACACCCAAGCCCATCTTCCTGTATTTTAAATCATGTTCACATTTCTTATACCAAATACAGTACAGACATCATATATAAATATACTGTATTGTTATAAGAAAAAATGTACATATTAGTACATTTTTTTTTTTCCTAAATATTTTCTATCTGCAGTTTGCTGAATCCAGGGCTGTGGATCCTTTGGGTTCTTGCTGATGGTTCTTGTCAAAAGCTTAGAGATGTAATCGGGCCTGAAGAAGTCATCTCCACCTATTCTGTTCCAGTGAGTTAATTGCCCAGGGGCAGGAGGCTGGCTCTGTCAGCCTGCAGCAGTGACTTCTGCCCCTCCCTGCCTGTTCTCTGGCCATCTTCTGCAAGGTCAGTGTCACTGTCTTCACCTTGCTTAGAACATGTTGCCACTAGATGGCAGACCCTAGCTATTCAACACAGGGCAAAAATAAGATGAAAAATGTTTCTAATAATGAAAACCAAATAACCTTTAAAGATCAGGCCCTATATAAGAACGGCCTTTGGAAACAACGAGATTTATTGCTGATGTTTCTGCAGATCTGTGGGTCTTCAAGCCTGTGATATTTCAAACAGTGTTCATGTTGTAATTGCGTTGCTTCCACTCTTCCTCTTTCTAGACTTAATACTGAGACTTTATGAGATGTGTATTGAGGATGAAAACTGTAGTAAAGTCATTTTTTTTAAAGAAGGGATCTATAGTTACTGGTATTTGATAATATAAACCTAGAGGTTTCGTTTGAAGTGTCAGACTCCTAAGCTGTTTGAAGGACTCCCCACCATCTTTCTTAGGTCAGCACATGTTTGAAAAATAGTGTCTGTGGAAGCATTTGAACTTTTCAGTGAATTTAAAAGTTGCTTATTGTGTGGTCAAATTCTGAGGATTTTTTTTTTTTTTTTTTGTATTTAGTGCTTTTCCTCTTTGGCTATGGCAATCAGAGCCCCTAGTGAGCTATTCAAAGGCAGGCCCCTCCTACCTGGTCCTTCCTGAAAGGGGAGTCCTGCTGAAGGTCTCACCTGCCCAGAGCCAGCTTGTCACCTTTGCAGGCTATGCATGGTCTGAGCCTTTGTCACTGTGGATGCCTCATTTTTCTTTTATCTTCAGCAAACTCAACCTGTGCCTAAGAGATCTCCCAAATCCCCATGTGCCTTCTGGAGGCAGGCATTTTGGTAAAACTTTTTGGCAAACCATGTTTCCTTGGATTTTAAGTGACTTCAGCAGAACCTGAAGGTTTGGGCTCAAATTTTTGCGTGACTGCATCCCAAACTGCGTTTCATTTCGCAAGATAGGCCCCTTCCTTGCCTTGGTCTCCTGGTCTTAGGGCACTTGAATTTGTGCTGTAAGTTTATCTCCCATTTTGATTTGAATAACAACCTCTTGCAGAAAGGACATTGAAAGGAGCTAATATTTTAAATAAAGACCTGATGATACTGGCTGCCTCCTTTTTCTTTTTCTTTTTCTTTACTTTAAATCAGAGTTGCTAATGTGAATCAGAGATGAAACCACCCACCCGCTTGCTGTGTGGCTTCAGCCTCCAACTCTTAGCTGACAAAAGGGCATTTACCTTACACAGTGACTATTCCCAGCTGCAACTGGATCCCTTGAGGGTCTAGAGCTGTAAATGTGGGCTCAGGTTTTGGGAAATAGTGTTACTAAACTTTAGGATTCCCAGTGGTCTACGGAATTCATTTGCTTCCCCCACTTCATGCCCCACGTTTGGACCTGCCAAAATAGTAGCCATTCAACTTTGTTGGGCTTAATATTGAGGCCAAAGTTTTAAGATCTTCATTGTCAGATTCTCAGGTCAGAATTTCCATTAGTAATAAAGTCAGTTTGATGTGCAGGACTAGTCTCTAAGGCTGTTTAAAGTTTTGTTGTTGTTCAACAGCTGAATTGTAACTTATAAAATGGGTTAATCAGGGGAGGGTTTACATTTTACTAAATTAGCTTTATTGATGTAGCTTTTTGACATGTTTTTTTCCTGAAGATATTTTGAATTCTTGGAAATTATAAGGTAAATTTGTATGCTAAGGTTATCTTTAAAAAGAAAACCCTATTAGAACACTTTAATTTCTGAGGGCTTCCCTTTTCAGAGAATTCAGAGTTTGATAGATTTGGTATCCAGGATAACCATTCCCCAAGACCTCTGTGGAGTGGGTGAGATTCCCCAGAAGGTCCTGGACTCACTTGAGGCCTCAGTTGTTTGAGAAGTTGGCTGCTTGAGGAAGCATGCTGGCCAGCTGCCTGTGGAGCAGGTGGGACTTTGGTAGGCATTGCAGCTACTGCAACATGGCAGGAGACCAGAGGTGCTGACCAGGGGGCCAGCTTCTCCCCTGATGTTCACTGATGCCAGTCACAGGTGCTGGGCTTGAGGAGTCTGTATACAGCTGAAGGGGAACCCATCTCAAGAGAACTGTTGGAGTAGTCTTCTAGAGCTAGCTATTTTAATAGACCTTTGTGTTTCTTTTGACCTAGTCTTTATTATTTGTTTCCCAGTACCACAGCTTATAAGTAGTATTTGCCTTTTTACATATAGACACATGTCTAGCTGGGCGTGGTGGCTTCTGTCATTAATCTCAGTACTTTGGAGGCAGAGGCAGACAGATCTCTGAGTTCGAGGCCAGCCTGGTCTATAGTACCATGTTCTAGGCCAGCCAGGGCTACACAGTAAAACTCTCTCAAAACACAACAAAACAAAACAAAAACCACATTTATTGGAGCAGAGAAGATGGCTAAGTCAGTAAAGCACTTGATGTACAAGCATGAGGACCTGAGTTCAGGTCTCCAGCACCCTTGTAAAAAGCTGGGCCTACTGGCACATGTCTGTCATCCCCCTGTGGGGGAGACAAAGGAAGGACCCTGGGCTTCCCTGGCCAGTGAGTCTAGCTGAATTGGTGGAATACGGTTCAGGGGAAGACTGTGTCTCAAAAAGAATAAAGTACAGAATGATTGAGGATGACACTCAGGGTTGACCTCTGGCTTTGTGCACGTTGTACACATACAACTCACACACATGAGCACATGGTCACACTTGCATGTACACATGAGCCTCTTTTCAGTATAGAACAATGAAAGCTATACAATAAAAGAAATAATATATATTCTTAATATATATTTTATAATTTGTAGCATTCATTTAAATTATGTTTACTCAGACTTTTCTTTGTGTATATGATAACATACACGGTAATGTTTTTCTCCCCCACTTAACTCCATATAGAGTGTTTTTCCAGGATAGTGATGTACTTGTATGCCAGCCCTGTGAAATTTCTTTATTAAAGTATTCAGAAAGTAGAGCCCGGATGACTGTAGGCTAGTTGTATCCAGTTTTGTGTCTCTATCTCTGTAATAACGCAGTCTTGCAAAGAATGACTTGAGTGTTCCTCCTCTCGATTTTTGTTCCAGGTCCACTATTTGAGGTAGTGTTGTTTACACAGGATTGCTGGCTCAGGTGCTGGAGGGAAACCGAGGCAAGGGTGACAGGTTTCCCTCAACCAGCTCCACCTTTCTCGCATCGTGGGTAATTGGGAACTTGAGATACTGCCTGCTTAGCATAGTAAAGGTTCTCAGATCTGCTTTGCCTGCTGATACTTGGTCAAAAACAATGCTAAAGCTTGGCTTTCAAGCAATCCCACTGTTCTCACTACATTTATAATTTACTTTCTTTTATTATTCTTTTCAGGGAGTAAGTTCACTTGGAAACCTGAGTTTTCAACTCTCAAGTTGTTGGATAAAGAGTGCTTAGGCCTAGACTAGAGCAAGGTCACCATGGGAGCTGATGACTTAGTGGTAGATTACCTCATTGTACCCTCAAAATGGTCTGTCTTACTCCCTCAGGAAATATCAGGAAGGTGCAGTGTTCTAGAAAGTAGATTTTACAGCAGTTCATAGGAGCTTGAGGTCATGTTAGCTAGAGTTGTATAGCTAGAATGAGGTAGAGGTTATGTTTCTAGCTGGGGGCAGGGTGGGGAGAGTGGAGTGCTAGCCCAGGTAGTCAGAGGCTGCCAGAAGCAGCTAGCTGGTCCTTCCCATTTGGGCTTTGGCCTTGACTGCCTCCCTTCTATCCTTGGCTTTGTTACCAAGCTTGGGTCAGCTGGAAGCAGCACTGCCCAGAGAGTGATGCACTAGCGGATGGGGCTGGGCCTCCCTGCTCCCTTCCTGCAGCTTCAGGCCAGAGCAGACCAACGCAGAAGCCTTCAGTGTTCCTGCTGTTCAGGACACCCAGCTGTGTCTGGTTAGTGTTTGCCAGGCCTGGTTGCTGAATGTTCCCTGTGCTGTATTTAAAGCTCTGACAGCAGACGCCTGTAGCCCTGCTTCCTGTCCTACTCCTCCTGCACAGTCTGGTGAACACTGTCTGCAGAGTGTCCGAGTGAATGGCAAAGATAAGGATGAAACGTGGCATTCTTCTCCTTGGTGACTTAAATGACAATTAGAAAGTCAGTAACAACTGTTAATCAGACCCTCTGTTTGTTCTGCCCACTGGGCGTTCTTTAGTACTTGGGGGTGAAGCCAGAAAGTACAGTAGAAGTTTATTTTTTAAGTTTCATAACTTTTTGAACTGGGTCATATAGTTCAAATAATAAAGTTCATTATAGCTGGGTGTGGTGACTAAGATCTGTGATCCAGGTACTTTGGAGGCTGAGCCTCTTTAAGGCCAGCTTGAGTAACTTAGTGAGACTGGCTCAGAATTAAAAATAAAAGAAGGAGCTGATGATGCAGCTCCGTGGTAGAGCACTTGCCTAGCATATGCTGGGCCCTGGGTTCAATCTCCAGTACCGCCAAAAAGGGGTAAATTCTCTATTTTTAAAACTTTTCCCTCAGCCCCTTTTTTCCCCTTTGCAGAGGGGCCAAGAAATGTATGTTTTAGATCCAGAAAGTTGTAGGGCTTCCAGTTCAAGGCTGGAAACCTTACATTAAGCTTTCTGAAATTCATACTCCTCCTCAGCTACAAATCATCAAGACCTCTTTCAGGACATCGTCTGTGGCTGTGGCCGTGGCGTTTTGAGTTGTTTTCTTCTTGCTCCTCCCTCTTTTCTTGCTTTATGTTTGTGCCCTGTTTTTGGCAGGTACCACAAGAGCCAGGCCATCTACCTAGAGTCAAAGGACAACCAGAAACTGAGCTGTGTGATCAGCTCAGTCGGAGCCAACGAGGTAGGGACTAAACTTCCTAACCTGGACACAAACTGCTCTGAAGTGTGGGGCTATGACTGCCCTGAACTGGAAGCAGCACCCAGAAAGCATGGGGCCATATCTCGTGTAGGCAGTTCCTAAAGCCAGCACCTGCAGGTGGAGATTGTCCACTCTCAGTCACCCTGGGAGCCCTCATGTTTGCCGGTCCTTGAGGCTCATTGTGCTTTTAGTGGTGACAGTATGCTGCCTATGTGGCGAGTGGCTTGGAAGCTACTGAGCTGACCAAGGAAAGAGGAGAACGCCAGTCCACATTCACTTCCTGATGCTTTTACGATGACAGTAGAACTTGCCTATAGAGCATATTCTATCTTTGCGTCTAGAACTTTCCTGTGCAGTAGCAGATCCATTTCTTGCTGTGAGGATTTAATGAGGGCACTCGGCATATGGTCTAGCACCAAGAAGTACTGATTAAATGAGTGCTGGTGTAGCTGACCTGCAGTTCCAGACCTGTTTTCTTTCCAGTCCGACATGCCCTACTGTGTCTCTGAACAGTAGATGCCAGGCTCAGGCCTCTGGGTGCTGCTCTTCTGCAGGATAGGGTCTGGATTTAAAGTTGCTTGGAGTTCTGCCCAAGGATCATGGAACTGCCCTGTGGACTCCCGCTGGCCCTTCATTAGGAGCATGTCAGCCCTGTCTAACTTGTACTATAAGAAGTTGAAAGTGTCTGAAACTTTAATAGCTGTATTGGCTTGATCTTTTATCAGTCCACGATGGCTGAAAGAAATTGATTTTTGCATGTCTACCCTCTGTTGCTTATTTGTGCACAGTAAATCCAATGAAACTGGATTATGAAATAACTTAAGCCTCTTGTATTCTCTCAGCTTCCTGAATTGAAAATGCCCTCAAATGTGACTGGTTTGCAGAATGTTTGTTTAGTTGGAATTTAGAGCCTTTGAGAGAAATGAATTTCATTCTTGGCTGGGCTCAGAGTTTATAGTTACTCTAAAGCATGGGTTCACTCCCAGATGGAACATGTCTGCTCTGTGAAATGCAGGAGTCTGATTCCACTTGAGGCAGAGGGAGCTGGTGAGGCAGGAGGACTGTCTTCTGCTCTTTGGCTTTCCCACTGTCCTTAGTGGCCTCCAGTCCCTCATGGGCATCTTTGTTTATATTTATCTCCTTTCTGTCTCAGCCATCAGCCTTACTTGCAGGAAACCCTCACAGTGAAAGGCTAGATGAGAAAGAATTTCATTAAGACAGAAAAATATTTCCAAATTTGGTGGAAAAGCTAATGTTCATGAATATATATATGTCTTGTGCCTGTTGTAGCACTGTAGTCAAACTAAATCAAGAGTCCTAATAGCCAAGGCAAAAGTGGAGCCCAGGCACACTCTGCTTGCTCAGTTAGAGATGGCTGGAAGAAGGGGGCTCAAGGTGAGCCTCCATGGTGACCAGGAGCTGCTTGTGTAACCCTGAGCTGAGCGGGCCCTTGCAGGCAGAGGCCACCAGCTTTCTGCCCACACATAAGCCACACAAACACCTTGATGTTCCTCGCTGTTCATCCCATTGCTCTCTTGTCCGGCAGATCTGGGTGAGGAAGACAAGTGACAGCACCAAGATGAGAATCTACCTGGGCCAGCTTCAGCGTGGGCTCTTCGTGATCCGCCGGCGGTCAGCGGCCTGACTCTCCACACTCCTCCTTCCTTGACCCTTTTCCTGGACTGAGGGGTTGTTATTTTTATTTTGTTTTCTTCTTAATAGAAAATTCTTTACTTACTGAGACTAGCTACTTGGCTGTGGACATGGAGAGCACTGTGTGGACTCTTGAAGGCATTTACTTGGCTGACCATATCCATCTCTCCTGCCCTAACCTTCTTCTAGAAATCAGTCACCAGGAGACTCTGAACTCTCAGGAATATTGGGGGTTTGCTGTACTTCTCTTTTGTTTATTTTTTGCCTTTTTTTTTTTTTTTAAACCTCCTTTGAGTTTGAAGGGAAGCTTGTTTTAATAATTTGAGTCTTTCTCCCACGAAGGGCGAGAAGGGACACACTGTACAGTGTGTTTTCGTGCTCAAATCTGATCAGTGGGTCACACAGCAGCTTCCCTTGTCTTGCCTAATACGCTGTTGTTCCAGAAGCACGGGGCAGGAGATGAATTCTCCTGGCTCTTGGCCTTCTTGGAGAAATAAATGCCTTGTAGCATCTGCCTCATGCCGTCTACTCCGCTGACTGAATGACAGAACATTTACCCTGGAGACTGCATCCAGTGAGTGGAGCCGGGGGGTGGTGCTGCCTGCTCCTGCAGTGCTGAAGTTACCATGTTCTAAATGTTAGTTAATGCAAGTGATTTCTTTAGACACATTTTTTCCTTGCTCAGGGTGGAACAAGAAGTAATTTCAGAAGATTTCATTTGTAATTCTTGTTTCTTTCCGGATCCCAAGTAGTTAGAACTGTCACATGCCCCGGGCAGGCCATCAGCACTCTCTTTCAGAGATGGGGTGACAAGGTGGGTTGTTGCAATAACCAGAGGTCTGTAGCTTTGTGTTTAATCCGTGAATCCCTCTTGTTGCTGGGGCCATTGCTGTACTTGGACTGTTCCACATCGTAGCACTCCCAGCCTCTCGGTAGACCTGGGCCCACACTGGAGATAAGGAGTGTGCTGTGCCGTGCTGCGCTGTGCTGCCACCGAGTCTGTGCTCTTCCTCATGAGTCCCACGGAAGCAGCCTCTCCTGTGCACTTTGTCCCTCTCTTGGTCCCTGTATTGGAGAATTGGATCACAGGATGGTGGGTTCTTTGTCCTCGATTCACCATCTTGAGATGTGAGAAGAATCTGGGGTTAGAGTAACTGTTAACATCTCTCTCGGCAGTCAGTAGGCCGTCAACACCTTAGGAACTTTTTGTAAATAATTCTTTTGGTCCTGACCCCCTGGACTCTGTTTATACTGTCTCTTGATCCGAGTAGCCCACAGCAAGTCATCTTCTAAGTTCTGGGTTTCACGGAGTCTGAACTTTTCTGACTCAGAGGAAAGACTTGTACAGACCTATTTTTGTTTTAATTTATGTCCATATTCATTTTCATTCCCTTCTCCCACTCTTGGCATATTGGAATTTTTTAGAAAAGAAGATAAACAATGATGTTTATTAATTAAAAGTTGCCCAGGTGGTCTGTTCTTCCCGGCCCTCCACTCCCCACTGGTACATGTTCTTGCAGTGCACCAAGTCCAGGTAGGCAGAGCTCTCCCTCTGTGTTCTTGGTAGCCTTTGCAGTGAGGGAAGACTCCCCTGGAATCTCCACTGACTAGGGGAGGGACTTCTGCTGGGGTAGCTGTTTTATCTTCACATGGCCTTGTGATGAAATTCATTTAGATGTACTTAGTGTGTTTATCATCAAAGATGTTTGAAATTTTTTCTTAACTGATTACCCTTCTTGCCCATCCAAACAGTATACCAAGGTATATTTTCATTGGAAGGGGCTGTGTCTGTAGCCACTGGGCCTCCCATGGAAGCAGTAGAAGTTGCCCGTTTCTTCTGCCTTGCCTGGTGGCAGCTTGTACTTTTGTGAAGTAACTATTTCAAGACCTGGGTGTGGGCACTTTTGCCTTCTGTCTTCTGTAACTTTGGGGAGTTTTGAGGCCATACTTAGCCGTACTTGCCACCTCACCCACTGCCTTCTCAGTGTCCTAACAGGTCTCAGTCTTGACACAGGGAAATGTGAAAGGAACTCCTTAGTAAATGAATATTCGAAAGACACCTTAGTAAATGAATATTCGAATCCCAGGAAGTTGAGGTTTTTTTAGTCACCTTGAGGTAAGAACTCAGCAGTTATTTTTTTTCTGATAGGCCCCTGTTTATGGATAGAGGGCCTCAGTCAGGGACAGAGGTGTCACTGAGGGGAACACAAACAGATGCTGGAATAGGAGGAGCCTGGTCCCTGGTCTCAGCCCCAATGACTGTCTTTCCTTTTCTATTATAGACCCCCACCCACCTGATCAACCCTCATTCAACCATGTGCAGACAGTTGTGATGGAGAGCCTGTGCTGTTTTCATCAGAGTCTGCCTCCAGTGTTCGCTGGCCCTGCTCTGCATTATCGTACCTCTGCGGGGGTATCTGTGTCTTCTCCCCTGTACCTCTTCATAAGTCAGTGTCCTGACAATTTCTAGATAGATTCTTTTAGCCATATCAAAGCCAGGGTGTTTGCTTTCAACTGATACCAGTATTTAATGGTCTTCTAACTACCTAACTTAGTTTTTCTCTATAAACTTGTGACTAAGGCCAGTGGAAATTCTATGTGAAGCCCTGTGTTCAGAACTGGGTGGCTTTTTAAGTGAAATTGGAGATTTGGAGATAGAATAAGAGGGATTGCGTTTCTTCAGCCAGTGCATGGTTGGGGGGCGGCGGTCTAGAACTTATTTTTTACAGTATTTTCTGTTTTGCTTTTTAATTCCTTTCAACATTTCCTTTTAGCTTTGAATTTTTTTCTAGGTAATTTCTTATTTAAAAATTTTGTTTCTCATCTGATAGTTTGAAATTTCTATCCTTTACATCTCACCAATTTTCCAAAGAATTCAAACCATCGTTAATACCAGGACAAGGTAAATTTGCAGCCATTTCAAGCATCTGGTGGGCTTTTTTGTAATACATCATTAGGTGGTACCATTTAATGTTTTGAGAGGTGAATGTAAATTGTAATAAAAGTATAGTTTTTTTTTTTTAATAAACTTTCAGAGAGAAAGCCACTGTTGAAGTGTGTTGTATCTGTTGATTTGCGAAATGATGAACATTTATTTAAGGTTTTATTTCCATTGACTCTGGAGACAGGAATTGTGTGTGTGGGTATGCTAGATGTCTGAAAACCTGACCTTTGGTTCTTTGGCTTATAATACACAGGCTGGAGGTGATGCCCCACAAGTGTAGCACACTCTGTACTTGGGCTACCTCAGATACCCAGTTTCAACTGGTACAGGTGGAAAAACCCAAGTCAGCTAAGACAGGCTGCTGCTGTCTTGGCTCATAGTTGAGGACACTGTACTGTAGATACCTCCAGTGACTGTGGGCACCCCCAGAGGGCCGCACAACACCTGTGGTGCGGGATGCAGAAAGGGGCTTCCTTTTACTGCCCTCTGTTGGTAACGGCAAATATGTATACAGGAAGAGCCCAACCCTTAATTGTGAGTGTTAGGGAGGTGTTCCAGAGTCACAGCATCCTTGTCATTAGCTTCCCCTTGGGAGGTGACACCAGAACCCACAAGCTCCTCAGGCGTCCTAGGTTCTCCCTGGCTAGCTTGCTGCCTTAATTACTTCAGCTTTCAAACCATGTGCTCGGGGTTTGGTCCCCCTTGGTCCCCTGCTTGGCGCTGTTGGGAGGTGGGGGAGCCCAGTGGGAGGTCTTGAGTCATTGTGGTGAGTCATTGAAGGGGACTGAGGGGCGCTGGTCCAGCTTCCTGACTGCCAGAAGGTAAGTTTACTCCACCTTGCCCTTCCAGAAACGCCATGACCACTGGCAGTCGACCACAAACTGAAACCTTCCAAGCTGTGCAAGACAAGCCTTTCCTCTTACCATCTTAGAGGTTGTGCTCTGGTTACACAAACTGACTTACACGTGGGTCCTTCTATAGTTCTAAGATAGGTACCTAGTATGGGTCAGAAATTGACCAGGGATGCCAGAGTTGGCTGGAAGAGATGTGGCTTGCTGGGAGGTTCACCCTCTCTCCTTCCTGTTTCTAGGGTAGATGAGATCTCAGTACCTTTGTATATCAGACACTACTGAACCCTTTCTGGAAGATACTGTCTCATTTAATGAGGTAAGCAGTGAAAGTCCTTTTGCTCTCAGATTTAAGAGAGCAGGTCCTGGTGAATTAATCCAAGGTTTCCAGGAAATCCAAAACTCAGCACTCTGCTGAGTATACAGCAGGTGCTCCATCTGTTGTCAAATAATGGGGTAAGATGAGATGGAAAGGCACACATCTGAGTAGCAATGGCTCATGTCCCAGGTGCTGCACCCTTCAACTGCATTTTCCCAAGGCGGGCTAACAGCCCTGAGGAAAATGGACCTACTGTCCCCAGTGTTCAAGGGAGAAGAAGGACCAAGGTCAGAAAATGAGACCAGTGATCAAGGCCATACCATAAGCCACAGTCTGGATCTTATGCTTTCCAGGCTGGGTATTTACCCCTTAAGCACATGCTGTGTATCCCTTTTCCTCTCTCATGTTACAATCGTGTTCAAACTAGTGTAGTGTGCATCTGCTGTTCCAGCCTGATGGTAGTTAGGAGAGTGGCTTAAGCCCAAGAGTTCAGAGTCACTGGGGGTAACAGTGAGACCTTATGCTAGAAAAACAACCTGTGATGGGTTGAATAAGAATGTCCTCCATAGGCTCCAAGTATTTGAACACTTGGTCAGGTGGTGACGCTGTTTGGGGAAGGTCATGGAACCTGCAGGAGGTGTGGCCTTGCTGGAGAAAGCATGGCCCTGGGTGGCAGGCTTTGAGAAAGTGTTGTCTACTTCCTTTGAGTGCTTGAAGATGTGGTCACTCAGCTTTCTGCTCCAGCCTCTGATGGACTCGTCCTTCTGAAACTGTAAGTCAAACTCTTCCTTCTGTAAGCTGCCTTGGCCATGGTGTTTTTTCACAGCAACAAAGAAGTAACACCTGAGAGTTTTTATTTTCTGTTGTTTGGTATGGCGTCTTGTTATATAGTTCAGGCTGGCTCGTACTCAGGATCTTCCTGCTTCAGCCTCCCAAGTGTTGGGATTACAGGTGTGTGCCACTGTTGCTAGCTGTTTTGTAGTTTTTTAATACCAATTCAGGGGAGGGGAGGGGAGGGAAGGGGAGGGAAGCTGAGAGGAAGGAAGGAAGGAAGGAAGGAAGGAAGGAAGGAAGGAAGGAAGGAAGGAAGGAAGGAAGGAAGGAAGGAAGGAAGGAAGGGGAAGGAAGGAAGGAGGAGGAGGAGGAGGAGGAGGAGGAGGAGGAGGAGGAGGAGGAGGAGGAGGAGGAGAGAAAGAGAAAGAGAGAAGGATATCTCAGAAACCCATGTTAAAGAAAAGTGTGGTGGTATGAGTTTTCAATCCCAGTGCTGGGGAGGTAGAGACAGGAAGGTCCCTGAGGCTCATTGGCCAGCTAAGAAAATCCCTGCCTCAGAAAGTACTGTAGGTGTCCAGTGAGATGGTTCAGTAGGTAAAGGCACTTGCCACCATGCCTGATGACCTGCATTTGGTCCCTGGGACTGACATGGTAGAAGGAGAGGATTGGCTCCTGCACATTGTCCTCTGACTTCCACTCGTGAGCTGTGGCACTTATCTGTCCACATACCAACATACAATCAATGTGCACTAGATTACTAAATAAATGTAATTAGAAAAAAATTGTACCTAAGGAATGAAACCTGAGGTTGACCTCTGGCCTTTACTTGTATATGCACACACATGCATAGATGTGAATACACATGCAAAATACTCACTTCCTTTAATCATAAAACCACTGTTGACTAAAGAATTCTAATCATGTGTCCTCCCAGTCTATTGCACAGTGATCTGTGCTACTGGCTCATTAGTCTCCATATTCAAAGCCACTTTCTGCTCTGGTGTCAGCACTCTAAGAATGTGGAAGAAGCGAAAAGCATTAGTCTTTATTCTCAGGCAATCCCTCTCTCCTCCTGTATCTACTAAATTGAATGATGAACAATATTAATATTACTTTTAGCAAATAATTTGCATGAAAAGTGTACTGGAATGAGGTTTTTTTGCAGGTGATGCATTCTCTATAGGGTTTTTGTTTGAGGGAGCTGGACTGATTCTGGTTTTAAACTGGTCATCTATCATATTCTAGCATTGGCAAAACTCATAATGCTGTAATGTCTTCTAGAAAAGTGTTTAGAAAATTGTGAGTCTCAGTCTCTTATTAATCTCAAATTATGTTTTATTGCATCCTCATGCAATGTAAAGTTTTGAGTGTTTTGACATCTTTAGTCTTCAAAGACAAGCAGAAATCTTTCCTTCTCCATGAAGCTTTATCCAGTAACTCTGCTCCATATGTATTCTGTTGAAATATTTAGGAAACCAATATTGTTCCCCATTGATTGTACACTTTATTGCATTTTTCTTTGGGCAGACAGATGCTAGAGTGCCTCTCTTCATACTAGCTGTTTGTGTGTGTGTGTGTGTGTGTGTTATGCACATGTGTGTGCGTGCACATGCATGTAAGTACAAGTATGTGTGGAGGCCAGAAGTGGATGTCAATGTCTTCCTCAATTGGTTCTTCACACTTTATTATTGTTGTTGTTATTGGTTTTTTGAGACAGGGCCTCCCCATAGCCCCAGGTGGCCTAGAACTCGCTGTGTAGACCAGACTTGATCTCACCAAGGTTCACCTGCCTCTGCTTCCTGAGTGCTGGGACTAAAGGCATGTAACCACCATGCCCGGCTTCCAGCATAGTTTTAAAGACAGGGTCTCTCACTAATCTGCACTTCATTGATTCAGCTAGATACTGGCCAGCTAGTTCTGGGGACATCCTATCTCTGCCTGCCCTGTGCTAGAGTTGTAGGTGTGTCACTCCCAAATTTTATGTGGGTGCTGGGGATCTGAACCAGGTCCTCATGCTTGCAGGTCAAGCACTTTACTGGTGGAGCTGTTTTCCCAGCTTGCTAGCTGTTTTTGAACTTGCTTTCACCTCTACTATACAAGTACTAAGAGCAAATGTGGGAGGTGAAGGCATTGTCATTGGATTGAGCTCCAGCCCTGTTGGCTAGCTCTGAGTTTCTCAACAGTATGGTCAGTTGGCGGCCAAGAGCGTGTGAAAGACTGGAGAAGGAAGACCTCTAGAATGTCAACAGTTACTTGGATCCTACTTTATACAACAGGCAATTAGAACCTTTGGGGGATAAGATGGCAGGGTTTTCCAGATTCACTATCTTCCTGCCTTTCTTATCTCTCTGTGGACGAAGGAGAAGAGTAAGAAAGAGCAAACTGGTTTCTAAAAATATGTGTGGAAAGCTGACACCCTGCATCTTGATGCTCTCTGATGTCAGCAGATCTTCTCTTGTCTTGTCCTCTTCCTGGAGAGATACCAAATGAGAGAATGGAGGAACACAGTGGTCCATTCATTTCCATTTGGTGATCTGCTTGGGGTAGTAATCTTTGGGCAGAGGCAAGGATGCAACCCATTTCTGGTCTCAGACTGTATTAGACACCAAGCTTCATCCTTGCTAAGGCTAAGCACCTTTTCAGCTCTTTGAGAAGGCACTAGATGGAAGAAAGTAGACAGAGGGACCATTCACCCTGGACACGTTATATCATGAGGAATGCGTGTGCTTTAGGGACTTTTTGTGCTTTCCAGAAGAGTATTTTTACCTAATAACTGGTTATTAAGACAAAAATGTATGTGTCTAACGGCCCGCTAGGGGAGAAAGGTAGATAAGATATAGCCTGGGTCTCTGAATCTTAATCTCTTTTCCATTTGCTCTAATCTCCTGAAAGATACAGATCTGTAAAATAGCAAAATTCACTTTACTGTTATTGGAAGACCAATGACTGAATTCTGGAAGATTCTTTCCTTCATTTCTCAGAGGTTGGGGATTCTGATTTGCTCTAGGGTTGGTGCTCCAGTCTGTTGGCATTCCCTCTAAATGCTGTGGATTCAGACAGGCAAGAGGTTAATGTGGGTACACTGCAAAGCCAGCTCAAAGAGCGCTCTGGGTCTCTGGAACTCAGCACCTCAGACAGAGCCAGCTGATGCTGAAGGCAGAAGCAGCTGCTGGTTAGTAAGCCTTGGAGGAAGATGTGATGTCACTTTGCTCCACTGCTGATCTCAGTAGGTGCATATTTCCTGAGGGGTAACATGGCACTCTGGCTCAGAGCAAAGGCTCTAGAAGCAGGATTTGAATCTGATGCTCCTGAGGGACCAGTTTGACTTTGGCCACTTAAATTTTCCTGAGCCTCAGTTTTCTATCTGTTAATAACTATCTCGTGGGTTTTTTTTTTTTGAGGATTCTTTCAATATTAACATACCACTATGTGATGGTCAGTCTTGGTTGTTAACCCGACTGGATTCAGAAACACCTAGATCAATAAAGCACATTTCTATGTGTGCCTGTGGACAGTTCCAGAGATAGATTGTGAGAGATTTGATGTAATGAATAGTTTGATCCAGTGATGGGTTCAAGATCTGATACACTGTTGCGAGGTGATGGTTTTTCCTCCATGCTGTGTTTGTTACTGGTCTCTGTGGACCAGATATTTCCAGCTTCTTAGCATCTTGTTCAAAGAATTGAAGATGTACACAAAAAAGGCAGAGTAGTAAAGGATTTGATTCAGAAGCAAAGCAAACATGGAATATGTATGCTTCAAGGGTGCAGCAAGCTCTCAGCAAGATTACTCAAGAGAAGCCAGCTAGTCTCCAGTGATATTAGGGAAACTGGGATCCCCACTTGAGTTCGTTTTTTTTAAGATATGATCTTGCTGTGAAGCCATGGAACTCACTGTGTAGACCAGTCTGGCCTTGGAACTCAAAGAAATCCCCCTGCTTCTGCCTCTGGCCTACTGAGATTGAAGGTGTGTGCTACCACGGCTGGTTCACGCCTCCTCACTTTTCAAGATTTCGTTTATTTTTATTCATGTGTATGTGTGTGTGGGGGGGGGGTCTGTGAGGGGATTTATACACATGAGTACAGGTGCCTGAGCAGGCCAGAAGAGGGCATCAGATCTCCTAGAGCTGGAGTGATAGGTCCTTTTGGGATTTTTTTTTTTTAAAAATATTTTACTTAGTTGGGCTTCGTGGTACATGCCTTTAATCCCAGCACTCAGGAAGCAGAGGCAGGTGGATCTGTGTGAATCCAAGGCCAGCTTGGTCTACATAGGCAGTTCCAGGCCACCCGGGGCTACAGGGAGACCTTGTCTCAAAAGGACCAAAAACCAGTATTTTATTAACTTTGTTTTATGTGTATGAGTGTATTGCCTACATGTATGTAAGTGTACCCATGTCATACAGTGCCTGTGGAGGTCAGAAGAGGGCATTGGATCCCCTGGAACTGGATTTATGGACTATTGTTAGGGCCATGTAGGTGCTGAGAATTGAACCTGGGTCCTCTGCAAGAGCAACCAGTGTTCTTAACTGCTGAGCCATCTCTCCACACCCCCTCCCCTTTGGGATTATTAAGTCTCAAAAAAAAAAAAAAAAGAATGGATTCAAATGGAAATTTAAGGATAATTTTACTAGAATTTAAGAGGAAAAATTCTCAGAGCAGACAAGCTGTAAATCTCAGCAGTTGCCCAGAGGAGGAGAATGGAGGGAAGGAGAACCAGGTCACGTCATTTAGACCGCACAGAGGCCAGACAGATGGCAGGGAGGGGAGCTTTGGAGAAGGAGGGAGGAAGCCCAAGATGTTGGGGAAGTCCGAAGTGTTAGGGAAAGCACGCTTAGAAAAGGGACAGAAGAAATGGGGTGTTACACTTTGCTGAGTGACTTTAAAAGCAGCACAGTGGCCGCTCTGTGAGCTACTGTGCTAGGGACAGGGTTCTGGGAAGGGAAAGCGTCTCATTAAAGGCCTAGTTATTCTCCCTATCTCTTTAGCATAGCTTAGGATGAATCTGCCTTCCTAGGTCCCTAACTACAGTGTTAGGTCTTCACCGAGGCCAGAGAGTCTATTCTCTTGACCAAAGGATTTTTTTCTTTCTTTTTAAAAAAATGTATTTTGTTTATTTTTATTTTATATGTATGAGTATTTTACCTGCATGCATGTAAGTACACTCATGTGTGCAATGCCCACGGAGGCCAGAAGAGAGCATCAGATCACCTGGAACTGGAGTTAGAGACAGTTGTTAGCCTCCATGTGAGTGCTGGGAACTGAGTCCAGGTCCTCTGCAAGAGCAGCCAGCGTTCTTAATAGCTGAGCTATCTCTCTAGCTCGCAGAGGAGCTTTTTTCTTAATGACCCTTTATTGCTGTTCTAACATTGGGACTTCCTTATGAGGGTCCAGGAGGAGGAATTGGTTGCTAGGGGTGTAGTATCATGCTGTTTTGATTGACAGGCTGATCATATTCACTCAACTCCAGTCATTTGTCTAATTCCTCTCACCAACCTCCTTTCTTCTCCCAACTTAATGTCCCCCCCCTTTTTTTAGTCCTATTTGTACTGTCTATATACTCATGGGTGTGGGGCCATCCATTGGGGTTTAGTGAACTTGAACTTCTGATCCTCTTGCCTTCACCTCCCGAGTTCTAGCATTATAGGCATGTACCATCACAACCAGTTTATATGATGCTAGGGATTAAACCCATGGCTTCATGGATGCTAAGCCTCTCAAAGCTGTGGACAAACCATTTATTTGCCCCTCTGTTTTCTTTTTATGCCTTCATTTTGACAAAGGAAGCAATTGAGGCCCAGTAACACTAACAACTCACCCAAGGTCACGTAGCTGGTAGAGGCAGAGCCACCCCTGGAATATAACAGAGAACCATTAGAGGATCAGAGGATCTATGAGGAACAGGCTCCGTGGGAAAGCACAGTGTCTGTCTGGTTCTGTGTGTAACTCCCCTTGGCTCAGTGGATTTCTTTTGCATCTGCTGTACCTGTAGTGGGAGAAATAGGGACCCCCAACTTCAGGACCCTGGCCCAGACTTGGGGCATTTACTTAGTGTCTGTGTGCTTTGATGTTAGGTGCACTCCACTCTGTGTGTCTGTGAACTTTCTGGTTTTAGAAATGAAAGTCTTGCATCCTTGAAACTTAGGCCCAGGCAAACTTGGATGGCTGTCTACTTGGCAACCTTTTATTCATTCTCTTCTTCTGTAAAATGGAGAGGAGAAGTGATGGCCCCCTTTTCACAGAGTTGATTTGAGAATGATTTATGATGGGTAAAGTAGTATTTGGGACCATGACGAGTCCTCAGCTCCACTGTACTAGAGCAGAGTCTCTGCAGAAGGCCACTATCACCCAGAAAGGATGGGGACTGCTGCCATGGTTATCTTTGGTCCTGTGAAAACAATTGTTCAGAATGATTTTTACTTGGACTTGAAACATGAATCATCACCATCTCCTTTTAATAATAATTTTCATTCTTTGAAAGTTCCATATACTTATACACTATACATTGATTATATTCATCCACCATTATATTCCTCCAGCTCCTAGTGCCCCATCCTATCTCTCTTCCAGCTTCATGTCCTTCCTTAATTTATTTTTGTTATTTTATAATCTCATTCCAGTTAAGGTGGTGCAAATGCACGTGGATGTGTAGCCATCCACTGGAGCATGAGCAACCTAGCAGCGGCCACATGCCCCAGACAGTGACTCTCCTTCCTCAACAGCCTTCAGCTGCCTGTAGCCCCTCTGATAGGGATGGGACCTCAGAGCCTTCCCCATCCATGCTTGAATTTTGACTGGCTTGATCTTGGACAGGCCAGATTACTATCATCTTGAGGAACACATGAATTGGTCATTCTGATCAAAACAGATGACTTTTGCTGAATTTACTGTAAGGCAAGGAGTGTTCTCAGGTCTTTTGTGAAATTCAGGGAAAGGCAGGGAAAGAGAGGCTGGCCATATTTGTGGCTGAATGGAGTTCTGCACAGAGGTGAGAGAGTACAGGTCACATTCAAAGCCAAGTAAGAGTATGTGCTTAGCAGGACCGCTGGGTGTACCAGCTTTGAACTTTAAAATCAGTATGATCTTCAGCAAGTATCTTTTTGTCCTACTGGACTCTCTTCCCTTTCTTCTCTCTCTCCCTGGCCCACCTGCTCAGCCCTCCTCCCTGTACATCACCAGTGCAGTGGCCCGTGGCCATCCAGCAGTGATGCTTTCCAATTTCACACTTACATGTTCCTGAAAGTATTCGCAAACTAACTCGTATGTAAAACCAACAAAGAGCACCAGCACCCGGGCCTGTTAGACAGTCGTTTCTTCGCCTCCCTTTCTTCCCTTCACCCCCGTTCTCTCCAGTGTGCTGCTTTGTCCAGACAGGGAAGCTTGCAGGAATCTGAGCACAGTAGAGCTCTGCAAGTGTATCCATACTTGAAATTAATAAATGTCTGAAATTAACACTGCACTTATTGAGTGCTGACTATGTCCCAGGGCCAGTGCTACTTTCCCTGCTCTACATTATCTTATTTATTACACATTGCTGTGTGATGCATGCACAGAGGAGGAAGCTGAAGTGTTGGTGGGTAGATGTTCTCAGCATCACATTCCTACACTGCCTTTTTCCATCTCTTCCTATCCTGTAACACCAGAGTACAAAGACCCTTAGCTGTCACCCGAGCCAACCATCTCCACTTTTCTAAAAATTTTTTTAAATTTTATGTGTATTCGTGTTTTGCCTGCATGTAAGTGCACCACATCTGTGCAATGCCTACAGAGGCCAGAAGAGGGCATTAGATCCCTTGGAGCCGGAATTGCAGGCAGTTGTTAAGTTGCCCCATGGGTACTGGGAACTGAAACCATGTCCTCTACAAGAGCAGCCAGTGCTCTTAGCCAGTGAACCCTCTCTCCTGTCACTGCCCTGCAACCTCTAGGAGGAACAGGACTTGTCTGATCACACAGGGGTGAATGATAGGCACTGGCTGGCACTCTGCTCTCATGGTTCTTACACCAACTATCAAAATTTCAATCCTGAGACTGTTCCCTAGGGCAGGGCTTTGAGATTAGGATTGGATTTCAGTTCTTCTGCTTATAAATTGTGCGACTTTAGGCGATTCAAGAAAACCTCTCTGAAGAGAAACAAGGTAATGCATAGATCTGGGCTGCTCTCAATCTTGTCAGAGAGGTTTCTTTTTGCAGTGCACAGTAGTTAATACAGAGATTCTTAACCAGTCAAAGTGCTCAGAATAAATGACTGGGTGCTTATCCCTAAATGGGACATCTATCATCATCCTCCTGCTCAGGTTCAGGGACCATCTCAGAAGAGGGAGTGGAAAGAATGGAAGAGCCAGAGGCTGGGGAGGAGTGCTGTGAAGTGCTGCCTTCTGGATGGGACATAGCCGTCTGCACTCCTGAACTCACCATAGCTGTGCTCACTCTGCAGAAGACTGACAAGATCAAGCTGGTCAACATTCCAGCATGGATGGGACGGGGGGACCTCACATATCCCTATACCCAAGCGAGGAGCTGGTGGCAGTTGATGGCTGCTGAGGAGAGAGAGTCATTTTCCTTTGGAGGTGTGGCCACTAGTAGGTTGCCTGTGCTCCGGTGGATGGTCAGGTTCATATGGGTAGCACTAACTGGACTCAGTGAATTATTTTTTAAAAAAAGAAAGGACATGACTTTGGGAGGGGAATGTGTTGAGGGGGGTCGAGGGAGAGTAGAAGGGGAGAGTAGGGAGTGCATATGATCAAAATGTGTTGTATACATGTATGGAGCCTTAAAGAACAAATAAAATGTTTCTTGAAAAGCGTTATGAACAACAAAATTGCCAGATGGCTCGTTGTTGGCTGTCATCTTGACCAGATTAAGAAGGGTCTAGGAGGTGCGTAAAACCACGGTTGATTAGAAATTTCTTCCAGACTTACTGTTTGGTTTTGGAGGGAAGCTCATTAAGACTCAAGATCCTATAAAGGGAGGGAAGCTTATTAAAGTCAGGAAGCCAACAACTCAAAAGCTTCAGGAAGTCCCCGAAAATGGCCCCCCCTCCTCAAGCTCGTGTAAGTGCTTAAGGGCTCTCAGAGCAGTGGACCTGCCTAGTCCCTGAACGACGAGCTTCTCTAGGCTCTCAGAGCAGTGGAACTGTCTAGAAGAAGCAGAGATCAACCAAGCTGCTGGAAGAGGCTCAGGCCAACTGAGCTTCCTGGGAAAGACTCTTCAACTTGCCAAGTGGCCTGCATATTGTGCAGCGTGCTCCTGGTTTCCTGCTTTGATGAGCCGTCACCCATGCTGGGGTGGGCCTTGGGTGATATATCTGTCTGTGAGCCATTTCTACCCCTGTGAGTCACTCTTCACCTACACCCTGGTAAGTAACCCCGATAAAATGCATTGGTTCACCAAGTTGGACCATGGTAGTACTTTGGTCTGTGGTCAGTCCCTATCTGGGGTGAGTAGGTATTTGTTTACATCTCCCCAGGAATAGTCTCAGACATCACCTTGCTCTGGGCCTGGCTCATGAGGGCCTTTGCAGGCAAACTTGGATGATGACATTATTGGGAAGTGGGGAGAGTGGGATGAAGCAGGTCCTTGCTGGCATGTCTTTGGGACTATGTCTTGTTCTGAGTCCTTCTGTGTATCCCTCTTCACTCCTTCCTGTCCACCATGAGGTAAAGAACAGCCCCCACCACATGGCTGTGCCATCATGATGTTCTGCCCACACAGGTTGGGCCACGTGGATATGGACTGAACCCCTGAAACCATGCGCCCAAAGAAACCTCTCCTCCCTTAAGTTTTCCCATCAGATATTTTAGTCCCGAAAACACTAATATTCATACTGAAAAAGCTATGTGAGAGGTTTTTCGTGAGGATGAAAGTAGGCTAGGCCTGCAAAACAGCACAATGGTCCCCGCAGTTGAAGCAAACTTTAGGCAATGCAGACAGGCCACATTGAATAGCCATGACTCACATAACCTGCTCAGAACCCATCATGCCTTGTGGCTAACCTTAGCCAGTTTCCCACAGTTCCTTACCCAGGAAAGGCCAACAAAAGTACAGTAGTCACAAACCTTGGGTCATTCAAGACAAGCAGGTGTCCTGGTTTCTGTTTACTTTATTAACCTCCTTAGTAAAGAATATTTTTTAACTTCTGCCCCTCTTGGGTAGGTTGAAAAGCCCACTCACCATCCTCCCAGGAGTGCAGGGACTGGGTTTTTTTCCTCTAACATCCTATGAAGTGAATCCTTTTTGCTTTCTTTATTATGTTTTAGGCCCCTATTTGATGTTGACTTAAAAAAAGAATAATTGTTATGGGAATAAATCCGAGTCTGGACTGGTAGAGCGAGAAGACTCCAACCATTCTCAGAAAGTGGAAGAAGTTTATCTTTTATCATGTACTGGCCTCAGTCTGAGCTCCTTCTCTAAAGAAACTGAGGCATGGACCAGAAATACATATAGAATTTTTCTTGCCATCCTTTGGAAGTAATCATATTGGTAGATGTGAGACCTTCAGGACTGAGGCATAATGTCCCTTAGGCTACTATAGGAAATTTAAACAGTCAGTGTTTTTCCAAAAAAAACAGATGTTTCTGGCAAGTGTAAGGGTTGTAACATTTGCTAGTAACATGATATATTGCTGATGCCAATATAATCTTAGCTGCTTTAAAAAATAAGACATGTTATGCAGGTGTTTTCTTAAGATCACATACTATGGTTTTTGTGGTTGTCTGCCTTGTGTTTTCTCAGCTTGATACTGAGCTGAGAGTGGCCTTTATGATTCAAATACAAGTAAAAGCTGACAAAACCCTGTCACTTCTACATATATCATTAATTAGGAGTACATAAAGTTCTTGTCAAATACATTTGCTAGTACTTGCTCATCTACCAAACAGAATTATAGTGTCACCAGTAGGTTAATTTTTTCCCAGCAGTACCTTAGTGTTCTCCCTCTCTCTTTCTCTCTTTCTCTCTTTCTCCCTCCCTCCCTCTCTCCTTCCTTCCTTCCTTCCCTCTTTTTATTTTTGGAGACAGGGTCTTCAATAGTCCAGGCTGACCTGGAGCTTATGATATAGCCATGGACAACCTTGAATTTCTGATTCTCCTTCCTCTACCTCCCAAGCACTGGGATTAGTGTACACCACATCTGGTTTTATGTGGTGCTGGGGATTGAACCTAAGGCTTTCTGCATGTTCAGTGAGCACTCTACCATTACCCCAGTCCCCAATCTCTTTCTAAAACAATGTAGGTACAGTCAGAAGGTACCTGAAACTCAGGCACAAATCTGGTTACCCTACTCCGGCTTCACCTCTGGAGGCCATTTCACTCTTTGGACTGATTTATTGTGATGTTTAACATCTTCCTCTCAGTGGTTTGCTATGAAAGCTGAGTGTGTCAGTTCTGGGCATGGCTTCCTCCGTTCTCCCTGGCAGAAGCCATCCCCACTCTCATTCTAATCATCCCATCATTTAGATTAGGTCAATATTCAGTGTTTGCATTTTCCTGACTGTGTAAACTGCAGTCACAGCCAATTCATACTGTAAACTAGAATTGCCTTTTTGTTCCTTGACAGTTCTTCTACCTGAGGAATTAATAATTGTCTTGTATTATTTTTTTTCTTGTTGTCATTTGTTTAGTTTTCTATGTACTTAGGACTAATTCAACCTCAGACTCTTTACCAAGTTTCTAAATTCCTTCTGAAGACATTCAGTGCTCACAGCCTCTTATCAGCTTTGAAAAGCTTCCTTGCTGCAGAGTCTGTTCTGCTCCACACCAGCAGCCATCCCCTGGCCTGGCCATAGCTGGGCTCCCCTTCAACCTTCTTTGAATCTGCATCTCCCATTTCCTGTCTGTTCTCGTGTCTCCTCCATTTTCATGGGGCATATTTCTTGTACCTTCCCAAGTGTGATTGAAGAAACCTTCATTCTGTTCCTACTTTATTAAAATCTGACTGGCGTAACTACAGTCTTAATCTTCCAGAATTGAAAAGACCCACTTTTAGAAATCTCATGTGCTTCTGGTTCATTCTTCTCAGTTTTCTTCATAATCTGTCTTAGGGTTCAGAGGTGTGTGTGTGTGTGTGTGTGTGTGTGTGTGTGTGTTAAATATGCTTTCCAGCTTTTAAAATTTGGTTGTTGTGCTAAGCTTGGCTCTGTGTGCCTTTCATCTTAAGCACTCAGGAGGCAGAGGCAGAGGCAGGTGGATCTCTGTGAAGTGAAGACCAGCCTGGTCTACATAGTGAGTTCCAGGCTAGCTAGGGCTATAGGGAGATCTTGTCTCAAAAAACCAAAAAACAATTATATTTTTGTTGGTGCCTCTCTATTGTTTATTCTGGTTGGCTTAATTCTAGCTTGGGAATCAGTTCCCTTTAATATTTGACAGGAATATTTACTGCTCCCAGTTTTTCCTCAAGAAATTGGAATTTGTCCCAATTATTGCCCCTTTCATCTGACCTTTTCACATCTTCTGGAACTTAGGGATCCTTGGTGCCTTGAACTTTGATGATTTTGAGTCTTAGAATGAGTCCACTGCATCGACTGTTTAGTTTTCCAGCTCTGGAACTTTGCCCTTATGGTCTGGGAATGTAATGAGCCTCAGTATCCATGAGGTCTCACACAGACATTCAGCCAACCACAGATGGAGGATCTAGGTAGGCCTTGTTCAGACCTTTTCCCCCTTGTCAATGGTTTTGGAACAATACAACATAACAAATTTTTACACAGCATTTACCTATGTTTAGTATTTTAAGCAACCAAAGAATGGTTTAGAGTATATGAGGGGATATGTGTAGATTATTTGCAAATGCTATGCTAGTTTATAGTAGGGTCTTGAGTCATCACAGATTTTAATGTTTAGTAGAGGTTGGGGGATGGACAACTGTATGTACACGTGTGGGAACCATGATGGCCCCATGATCCTTCCCTCTGGGAGTCACACCCTTCTGTTTTTCTATTGGCCCAGATTTTTTTTTCCCTCCTTATGAATAAGCCTATAGCACCTAATAGAACTGCATTTCTGAGGTTGAGATAGGAAGGTTTATTAGTCTCTGTCTTGGTTATTCACTCTTTTTCTTGAACCATTTGCTTTTGGGGATGTGCCCCCAAAGGAGAGAGGCCGCCATGTCAAGGAACCAAGGATTCCTTTTAAAACCTTCAGTTTGTAACTGAAGCTTCTTGTCAACAACAGTGGGAGCCAGTCCCTTTGGAAGTGGATCTCGTAGCCTTAGTTACCTGCTGATAGAGTGACAGCCATGTGACCAAACTGTGCTGCTCTCTGATGCCTGTGTGGAATGGAGCGCCACCTCTAGCTCCAGTGCTCATGAGGCTGAGACAGGAGAATGGTGTGTTTCAGGCTGGTGTGGGTGTCCTGTGTTCATTCCTGTGTGATAAAATAGCTTGACAAAAAGGTTATTTAAGTCAGAAAGGATTGATTTTGGCTTACAATTCCAGGTTATAATCCACCATTGCAGGGAAGTCAAGACAGAAGAAATTTGAAACAGCTTAGTCACTGTATCCAGAGACAAGAGCAGAGAGAAGGAAGTGCGCTATGCTTCTGGTTCAACTTGCTTTCTCTATTCTCACACAATTCAGGACCCCTGGCTAGGGGATGATGCTGCTCATGGTGGGCTGGGTCTTCCCACATTAATTTGCAATCAAGACAATCTCATACCCAGACTCTCATCCCAGGTGATTCTAGTGTGTCAAATGACAATTAAAAGTAACCATTGAAATGGGCTACACAACCAGACTCCGTTTGAAAAGTAAATAAGCATGTAAGTTCTTAAAAAGTTATAAAAGGGTTGAGTGCACACCTTTAATCCTAGCACTCTGGATGCAGAAGCAAGTGAGATTCATGTCAGCCTGGTCTATATAGAAAGTTCCAGGCCAGCTGGGGCTGCTGGGAGACCCTGTCTCAAACATGCAAACAAACGAACAATAAAGGTATAAAATAAGCATCTGAGTGATGGGATGACTTATTGCACAATAATAGGCAATGGACGTAATAGGTGGTTTTCTACTCATTTTTTCTGTTCTTGCATTTGGGAGCTTCTATTACTTGGTGTCATAGTTACTTTTTCTGTTCCTGTGATAAAATATCCCAACAAAAGCAACTTAAGAGAGAAAAGTTTATTCTGGCTCACAGTTCCACGTTATAGTCCACCATGGCAAGAAAGTGAAGGCAGCAGGCCCTGAAAGCAGCTGGTCACATCACACGTACAACCAGAAAGCAGAGACTGATGAATTCTGCTGCTGCTCAGCCCCTGTATCTATTTTTATAGTCCAGGACCCCAGCCAGGAAATGGTGCCACACACTGCTGGCGTGTCTTCTTTGATCAACCAAATAACCTCCACAAGCACGTCCAGAGGCCCATCTCCCAGGTAATTCTGTAAGGTTGACAACACTAACCATCACACTGGAGTGAAAGAATCCTTGCATCAGTCTTCACATTCCAGGTTGTTTTTGTTTTTCTTTTTTAGGCAGGGTCTCTCTGTAGCCTCAGCTGGCCTGGAATTCACAGACATCTATCTACCTGCCTCCCAAGTGGTGGGATTAAAGGTTTACACCACCGTGCCTGTCTCATAGTTTAATTGTAATGTTTTATTTTGTGTGTATGAGTGTACCAATTGCATATATGTAAGTGCATCCGTGTTGTACAATGCCCACAGAGGTCAGAAGAGGATGTCAGAGCCCCTGGAACTGGAGTTATGGATGGTTGTTAGCTACCATGTGGGTGCTGGGCATTAAACCTGTGCCCTCTGCAAGAGCAGTCAGTGCTCTTAACTGGTGAGCTATCTCACCAGCCTCACATTTTGTTTTATTTCATATTATCTACCCCATTGTCTTACTTTATGTTCTGGGAGGTTTCTTCAGCTTTATTTTCTAATCTTTTACTCTTTGCATTTAAAGAATTTCTAGGAAATATTTCTTTAGCCTCCACTTCCTTTTTAAAGATTTATTTTATTTTCTGTGTTTGAGTGTTTTGTCTTCAGGTGTGTATGTTGTACCAGTTTTGTTCCTGGGCCTGGGGGTTAACCTCCACTTCTTAAAAATGTATCATCCTGTTCTTTAGGGAAGAAGTGTCCTGTTTTTTGCTTGTTAGAATCTGGGAAGACAGGTCCCATGAAGCAGGGAGAGGGTCATTTCAGCTTTGTGTGTGTGATGTGGTATGCGTATGATTTTGTCTGGGTGTGAGCCTGTGGAAGCCAGAGGTTGGTATCAGGTGTCAGGTGTCTTCCTCAATTATATTCCTGCTTATTTCTTGAAACAGATCTCTCACCAACCTGGAGTTCACCAGCTGACTAGGCTGACTGGCCAATGAGCTCCATGGAACTTAAATCAGGACCTCATGCTTACAAGGGAGATTCTTTACTACCTGAGCCATCTTTAAACTGAATTTTAACCAGTCTCAGTTCCTCCACCTACATTTCCTTCCCTTCTCATCCTCGCTAGCCTCCTTCCTTCCTTTCTTCCCTTGCTTACTCTTGCTTCCACTCTCTTCTCCCTCCCTTCCTCCCTCCCTCCTTCTTTCCCTCTCTCCCTCCTCCCTGCCTCCCTCCTGTATGACTGTGAGTGTGCTCTGTAGGAACAATATGCACTCTTAACCTCTGAGCCTTCTTTCCAGGCCCCCTTTCCTTTGTAACTAAGGTTGAACCAGGGCTCCACACGTGCTAGGCATATGCTGGTCCCTGAGCTCGGCCTTGGCCTCCTGCTCTTATTCTAGAGGTTCCCGGTACTAATCCAGGAACCCCAGCTTTCTGTACTATCAGCTGAACATATAGTTATGCTTTTAAAATTCATACTCAGTTTTCTGTAATTTGGTTTTTCCTCTCCTGTTCTCTCCATTCTGGTGATTTCTTTTCTTTCTTTCTTTCTTTCTTTCTTTCTTTCTTTCTTTCTTTCTTTCTTTCTTTCTTTCTTCTTTCTTTCAACCTTTGCATTTATTTTGGTGAGATTTCACAGAAAAGAGAAAAAATTTAACTGACACCCTTCCTCGACTTTTAATACCTTGCCTGCCTGCCTGCCCGCCTCCCCCAAGACCTTCTGTGACTCATTCAGGCTCCAGGACTCAGGCTGTTCTCAGTCACTGTCCTCCTAGGTCTTAGTCTATGAATAATGACAGTAGGAGCATAGTACTTCATTTACAAGTACTTGCTACACTCCAACTTACTGCAAAGCTGCTGATTTGGACTTGATGTCCTGTTGGTGGCCTTTATCTGCTGACTTTGACCTCAGAGCTGAGAGTCAAGATCTGAGGGACTCTATGCCCCTAAAGGTCCATGCATTCAGAGGCATATATGCTCCATACACACATCTTGAAAATGAGCTCTGTACCAACAAAACCCACCTTTGGACTGTGGGTGAACTGAGACACATTAGCAATGTTTAGCCTAAAGTATATTTAAATATTCACGGAGTCTACAAAGCGGAGCTGCTGATAGAGGCTGCGCCACCTGGAACACAGCTGAGATAGCACAACCACACAGCCCAGAGAGTCAGAGTCCCTTGCAGGACTGAGAGAAATTCAGAGGTGGTCTAGTCCAACCCCTGCTGCCATGTGATATAAACCATTTTGGATGTGTTATATATATTATTTGTTAAAGTTCATATTTAGAAAGTCTACTATAATTTTGCCATTTTGAAGATAATTCTAGTTTGTTTAATATAACACATTTAGGGCATTCAGTTATTTCATTTCTTTACCACCTCTTTTCCCCATGTGATATGGTTTTAGGGTTAGCTATCCTGTAGAAGAACATAATCACACTCTACCTGCTCCACCCATGGCAGACATGACTAATCATTCATGCCATTCATTCTCTTTAGGCTCAGATATGAGATCTCAGTATCTTTGTTTATTTGTCTGTTTATTTTGATATAATATCTTATTAATCCAGGCTGGCCTTGAATTCCCTATGTACTCAAGAATGACCTTGAACTCCTGATCCTCCTGCCTCCATCTCCATAATGCTGGGATGACAGGTGTACATTGCCACGACCAGTTCAGAATCCTTTCCCACAGTGTTTCTGGTAGCCATTAGAACTGACTGTGGATTGTGGAGCACATCAGGTGCAGCACTGAGTGATTTCTGGTTGGTTTCTATCGCCAACCTCAGACGCCCATGTAGGAAGCAGGTCAAATAGTCTTTTCTGAAACAATTTTGGTGACCTTTTTTCCTCCTCCTCCTCTTCCCCCTCCTTCCCTTCCTCCTCCTCCTTTTCTCCTCTTCCTTCTCCTTTCCTTTTCTTCTTCCTCCTCCTCTTCCTCTTTCTTCTCTTCCTCCTCCTACTTTTTTTTTTGGTGTGTATGTGGCCTCAAATCACGTTAAAGATTGTTTGGTTTTGGCCTCCTGTCCTGAGCTGTAAGTGTTGGAGCAGCTGTTTTCCTGCATGGAATCACGCACTTCATGCATGGATGTGTGTTTTGTTCTAAGTGAGAGGTCAGCAAATCGCAGGCCAGCTTCAGCCCATGATCTGCTTTTGTAAATAAAGTTTTATTGGAACATATCCACAGGCACAACTTTTGCATTGGAGGGGGTGGGGTAGAGCAGAGCTGAGTAGTTATGACTGAATGCTGCCCCCTCCCTCCCAGAGCTGAGAATATTTGCTCTCTGGCTCTTTAGAGAACAAGTTTCCTGGTTCATCTTTGAATTATTCCAGCTTCTTTTGGCTCTCAGCAATGATCTGATATTTTCTCCATGCTCACTGAAGTCTCTTACTAAACCATTTAATGACATCTTCACCCAGCCTGCTTTACTCTCTCTTGCTCACAGTCCTCCCCAGCGATGTTAACAGTAACATTCTCCACATGTGCCAAGCACCAACCATAGTCCAGTTGAAACTGAGCACTCCATACGCAAATCAGATCAATGAGGGCCACTGAATGGCTGGCCAGAGTGCCTGGCACCAGGTAAACACTCGAATACTATATTTAAAATTTAAAACAGCTCACAAAGAGGTAGGTATTATTAAACAATGTGGCTAAGTGGTGTTGGGTGACTAGCTGGTGAGTGGCAGAACTAGATTCCAGCTCCATCTGCGTGGTTTCCAGAACTTGTGACTTTTCGTTAAGCCTTGTCTGGTTCTACTACGCTCTGCTGTCTCACCAGTGCAGCGATCCGATGTAATAATAATAATGGGTATTCTGTAAGTACTCCAGGATACATGCTCAAATCTCATCTCAAATGGCTTGCTGCTTGCAGAGAACCTGTGCAAATCTTCCTGTAGACTTTGACTCAGCCATGATTATGTATCACACCTGTAAGGCGTGATTGAAAGGAAACCCCCCCAGCAGTTCCAGGACTCAGGACTGACAGACACCTTGGTGACTCCGGCCAAACTTCCAGAATCCACAAACATCTGTGAAAAGGGACTGCTTCCTGACTAGATGTTTACTATTTCCTTTGAACATCAATCAGATGTTATGGGGAGCCCATCACCATAAAAAGGCCTACTGACCAGCTAGGTCTTGCTAGTTTTCTCAACTCCCGAGATCTGAGGAACTAGCCCATGCCCTTAATAAATTGGTCCTGTTAACTTCCCTTCAGAATCTCTTGTCCTCAAACCAAATCTTACAACACTGAAATGCAAGGTAAATGCTGTGTAAATAAGTACAATGTCTTTCTTAGAGGATAATGACAGGAAACAAATTCTGCTCATGTCACTACAGATGCAACCATTATATGCTTAATGACTCAGCATGTAATTTGTATCTGCCTGATCCACAGAAATAGATACAGAGGACTATGTAGCTTGATATCTCTACATCTACTGTTCAAGCATATGTATATATAATGTATAATCTATATGCATATATATTATGTACATGTGTGTGGTAGAGTGGGTTATCTTGGATCTCTCTGACATTCAAGTTAGTTTGCTTCTCTTTTACGGATAAACTGAGCTTCAGAAGACATCACACAGCCAGCAAGCCACTTATTAGTATATTCAAAGTTGATTTGATTGATATCGTTGTATCTCAGAGCTGTGATAGAGCACTATGAACTGACCACCATTTGTCCAGCAGTTGCCAACATGTGTTTACAGAGCACCTACCCCTACCAGGACCTGTCCTTCATCTACATAGTGTTTTTTTTTTTTTTTTTTTTTCCTGGAGTGAGTTTCTTTTCCAAGTACTCACAAAGCATGGAATGCTCTAACAGGTGGCTTCCATTTCACTGTGCTTTGTGACAGACATTTGGGTCATATTCTCAACACTTCCAAAGAATTTGAAATCTTTTTAAAAATGACATTTTATTTATTTATTTATTGTGCATATATAATCTGGAGGTTGGAGGTTAACTTGTGAGAGGCCTTCCATCACGTGGGCTCTGAGGACCAAATTCAAGTCATCAGGCTTAGCAGCAAGCCTCTTTACCTGCTGAGCCATCTCACAGGCCCAAGAATTTGAAATATTTGGTGGTATTCTGTAGATGGAGCTCTACCTACCTCTGTCTCCCAAGGCTAGGATTAAAAGCATGCACCACCATACCCAGCAAGAAATGCTATGTTTCACAATCATTACGCAACAGTGCAACAGTATAGGCTATCATCACAGTTTATACACTACCTCTATAAGGTTATGGAAGGGTAATGCCAAACTCCCAGAGCTGCCCAGGATTGATTCCCAGCACCACATGGAGGCTACTAATCATCTGTAACTCTAGTTTTAGGGATCTGGAGCCCTCTTCTGGTCTCCACAGGCATTGTATGACACGGGTATGCTTAAACACATGCAGACAATACACTTATATGCATAAAAATAAAAATAATAAATAAAACCTTGCTACAAAGCATAGTATGATGGATGTAGAAACCCCAAGTACAATGTTGTCATTCTAAGATAGTACAGGCTGTGTAGGACTGAATGTCCTATGTGTTTATATAACTGACCATACTGTGGGTTTGCTTACACAGCATTGTCACAAACATGAGAAATGCCTGGTGCTGCAACATCACCAGGTGATGGGAATTTTTCAGTTCCATTATCATCATAAGGTACCACCATTCTATTTGTGGTCTAGCACTGATCAAGACATCATCATATGATGTGTGACTTTGTTATTGAAAACAGTGTCTTAAATTGTCACCGACTCTGGACTCTTATTTTTAAAGCCACTGATATTTTATGAAGGGGTCTAAGAAATGAAAGGAGGGGCATTCTGTTAAAATGTCAGTCTTTCAGAACGCTTTGATGGTTCCCTTCATGTTCCTGTTTGTTTAACTGCATGCTGTTAAGGACTGGCTGGTGGCAGGGATTTACATCTTCTTCCTCAAAGCCTACCATCATTTGCTCTTTCCTCTCACACTGCCCTGTCAGCAGTGCTGGGGACCTAGGAGTGCTCAGTGGTATTCCTGGAATACCCAATTGCCCTCCTCCGGCAATGGCACAATTGCTCATCCCCATCACAGCAAATGTATTACCAGACCGAAGTGGGTGGACACCATCCCTTTGTGGAAAGTGTGTCTTGTTTGGGTTCTCTGAAATGGGCCATGTCTACTTCCTCCAGCCAGCTTGATTCCCAAGAAGAGTGAGTGACAGGAGGGAATCAAAGCTATCTTCCGTCTCACTCAGCACATGTGCTCCTGTGCACACATGCACACCCTGCAATTCAAAGTCTGCTTCTGGGGCTGGAGAGATGGCTCAGTGGTTAAGAGCATTGACTGCTTTTGCAAAGGACCCAGGTTCAGTTCCCAGTACCCACATGGCAACGAACATTTGTCTGAAACTCCAGGGAATCTGACACCCTTTTCTGGTCTCTGCAGGCATTGCATGTATGTGTTGCACTTACATACATGAAGGCAAAACACTCATACAGGTAAAACAAAATACATAAAAAAATTAACAACAAGAACAAAAACCCACGCAGTGAGCCATGCACATGCTCGGTCAGGCCTTGCTGCAGCAACACATGTCTCACTTGTTCTCTGGTGCACAAGGGCTGTGGCTGAACTAGACAGCACATGGGGCTGCAGGCTGAGCATAAGCCCTGGCCTGAGCATAAGTCCTTCCGCTAATACCTTTCTTCTGTACCATGCTTGGTAGTTACGCACACCTCTGCTGTTACTTACGTCTGATGTAGGTTTAGCCTCCAGTACTGCTTTTTGTCTCCCCACTGAATCATGTGCAGATGGAGCCTAAGGACAGGGAGACATTAGCACATGTCCCTGTGCACAGAAGGTCTGGGTCTTAGTTTGGGTTATCCCCAAATCATGCTTTGAGACAACATGGGGTCCAACTAACTGGCCTTGGCATGGTCTCTGTAACAAAGTAAGGGAACTGGACAGTGAATCAGGCAAAGGAAGCAGGAAGGTACAGGTGTGACAGACAGTGAGGGACCACTGGGCCCAGCGCTGCAGGCATCTCTAAGGGGAACAGTTCAAAACATGTGCAGTTCAGGTCTAGCTCAGTGAGACAGATGAAATTTGCTTTTTTTCTTGAACACTTGTGCTCTTATGATTAACTTTTTAATATACAGAACAGTGGGCTTCATTCGTTAGGATATTTTCATGCTTAAGTACACTGAACCTTGATCTTGCCCTCCCAGCTTCCCTGTCCCTCCCCATCCCCTCTTGTTGGGAGCTACCCACAAATAGTTCACCTTCTACTTTCCTGTCATACACATGCATATATGTGTATATACACGTCAATCTGGATTCCACATTAGAAAGAAAACATGTTATTTTGGTATTCTTCCTCCTGGTGTGCTCTCCTTCCCTCCCCTCCTGTCACCCAGCTTCTCATAGTCCCCCCCTTTCATGTCATATGTATATATATATTTAAATCTAGATTCTGCATGTGAGAGAAAGTATGTGATATTTGTCTTATAAGCTTATTTCACTTAACATGATGGTGTCCAAGCCCATCTATTTTCCTGCAGATGATATCATTTCATTTTTTGACATTTGAGTCGTTAGCCTTAGCCTTTAATGATCATGCTATTTCTCTAGTCCCATAATTTCATTTTTAGATGAAATTAACTTAAGTAAACAATGCATTTCATTTACCCCCAAATACCACAAATATTATCTTCTCAGCATGTGTAATCAATATAAAAATTAAACATGAACTGCATTACCTTCCATTTTTTTTTCTTTTGTTTTCTTCTGAGTCAGGGCTTCCCTGTAGCTCTGGCTGGTCTTCTGACTCACTAAATAGACCTGACTGGCCTCGATCTCATAGAAATCCACCTGCCACTGCCTTCAGAATGCTGGGATTAAAGGCGTGTTACACACCTAACAACCTACTTTTCATAGCAACTGGTATATTTTATGTCTCCATCTCACAATGAGGGGTATATTTACTGGTCAATTCCTGTTGACATTTGACTGAGAATCATTCCTAGGAACCTCACCTTCTGGGTACTTCTGGCCTACTGTACAGTTTGAGAACTTCTTCAGATTAAGGGACACAAGAACCTATAACCATACACAGGAAGTGACTATGGATGACTTCCTGGGCTTTCTGCACTGGGTCTGACATTTCTACTGTTACCAATTTAAGTTTTGGTCTCAGAATTAACGGCACCTTGTAGTTATGCAGGTTGACCACTATGTAATTCTGGGGCTGGGGGGGGCACCACTCACCTAGGCTTTCTATAGACACTGCACCATGCATGGCGCTCCTAAGGGGCAGTACCCAACCTATGCCATGCCCCATAGGAGGCTGTCAGCCTCTACCTCTTACTATGGTCATCACTTTGAGGAAAGAGAAAAGGGTTGCCAGAGCAGACATACAGGCTTAGCTACAATATTGTCTTTTGAGGGTCACTAAAAATTTTAATACCTGACACCTTTTCCTTGCAAGCTAGCCTCCTAGGTAATCAGCAGCAGCTAGTCCCTCCAGGGCCCTGCAATCACTCTGAAGGAGTCAGCTTCATGCCTGCTGCTAATTTTAGCTAGCAATCTGCAAAGGCTATCAGCCAGTCTGTGTGCCAAGCACCCTTACAGATTTGGTAGGGGAGGGAGGTGGTTCTCCCAGAGACTGGAAGCTAGGACAGCCCTTCCTTTCTAGATATCCTCACTTTCTTCTTTCCCTGGTCTCTATGTCTGTCTCTGTCTCTCTCTGTCTCTCTGTCTCTGTCTCTCTCTCCCCCTCTCTCTCTGTCTCTCTCAGCTTTCTAGTTGCAGTTACCCCCAGGGTGTCTGGGCCCTGGCAATCAGCAGTTTCTGGATTTCTGAGCCCCACCCAGCAGGTAGAGGGGCTCTGAGTTGATGTCACTGTTTCTTCCAGTGAGTGACAAGTCACATGGGTATAAGCCATCTCCTCCTGATTGGTAGCATCTACAAACAAATATTTAAAGCAGTTTGCAGGAAAGAAGTCATTGAATTAATTAATGGGAAGTAAAGTATTCTAGCTGTTTCCTGTTATAGATGACAAGCTGGAGAATCAATGTCACCGGAAGATTTGAGTTGAGGCCCTCTTGTAGCAGGGGAGGCACTTTACCTGCCAAGCCATCTTCCCAAACTGCTCTTATTTTTTTAGTGAAGCATTGAGTTTAATTAGGATTACTTTCAGGAGCATGAGCAACTTACCAGTGGGTAGAGATGATATCTCTCTCTCCCTCCCCCAGCAACCACTAACTACTTATAGATGCTCAGGGAGAAGTGGGGTCCTGTGAGCCCCTCCCCCTTCATGTCAGGATGCTGACAAACCTAATCTTGTGCAGGTAATCACAGCTGCCCAGAGCTGAAGATGCTGTGACCATGCTACGCCTGGGAGACAGTGTTCCACAGTGCTCTAATTCCTCACACCTGTTCTTTTTGTATTCTCTCTAGCCCTCTCTTCCAAGACATTTCCTGAACTTTGGAGGGGTGATATAGGTGACTCATGTAGAGCTGAGCATTATTTGGGACTACATTTCGTCATAGTATTTTTATAATATTCACATTGCCAATAGGCAAAAATATATTTTATATATATGTATGTATATACATATATGTTTTGGAAAATCCATTCTGTATTTCCGTCCCTCCTGTGTTCCCCCCCCCTAAGCTGGGGAGAAGTGTATGACACAATGAGAGCCAACAGAGCATCCCACCCCATCTTGCTGCCAATCATAATTGACATGTGGTTTATGCCAGATGGATCAAAATCAGAGACTCATTTTATCTGGGTCATGCTCTCTCCAGTGGGTGAGACAATCCTTCACAGACAAGGCAGAGCTGAGTACTGGGGAGAGTGAGGGCAAGGTTCAGTGCTCCACTTAGATATCTGAAGTCTGTGTCCGGCCCTGGACTTGTTCTAGTTCTTTGGGCTGAAAACCAATTGGGCTTTTTACCATTGCACCAATAAGAAGAGCAGCTTGTAGCACCAACAGGTCAAACAGCCTCAGTCAGATTCCTTCAGGTCCTTCTGAAGCTCCTGCTATGTGGATGGTTACCATCTCATGAGCTCAGAGGAACTGGTCCCTCTTGACTCTCAGAGGGTCGGTCTCAGAGCTGAGGGTTAGCACAGTGATTGTGCTTCTTTGCTACCGAGTTCTTTTAGGTGTGGAGACCTAGAATGAGATGAGTGGATGGAACCAAGAAGGAAGTTTGCTGGATTCTGGGGTGGGTTTCCTTTTCCTGTGAAGAGGAAAACTTCTTATTCCTGCCTTTGTGGAGGTGAGATGGCTGGATCTGCAGCAATCTGTTGAAATCATAAAGAGCTAAGTCTGAGAATGAAAAACCAATGTGCTGGGTTAGGTAGAGAAATAGAAAAGGCTTGGATTCTTGATGGTCTTATTGAAACCTTGGTCTTCATTATTTACAGACTTTAGAAACTGAGATGAGCTCATTTTTAAATCTACTTTACATCTTGGGATTCTGTTATTTGCAGAATCTTTGACATTATAGAACCTTGTTTGAAGAATAGCTCATAAGCTAACTTCAGCTAGGGA
This sequence comes from Eospalax fontanierii, assembly GCA_035773235.1. Classification (NCBI taxonomy): domain Eukaryota; kingdom Metazoa; phylum Chordata; class Mammalia; order Rodentia; family Spalacidae; genus Eospalax; species Eospalax fontanierii. Next base: position 75,330,078 of record CM069529.1, on the reverse strand, counting down.
AAAGTTTTTAAAATTTGGCACTATTGACATTTTTGGTCACAATTCTTTGCTGTGGAGGACTGCAGGAATTCATCAACCTCATGCCCTCTAATGCCCAGAACCTAGTAGCACCCTGCTCCCAGCCAGGGAGATTACGATGTCTTCAGCCTGCTGAGAGCTGTTTAGGGTATATAACTGCTCTTAGCAGAGAAGAGCAAAAACATAGAATTAGAATTAATCACTGCTGATTTTATGAAAATAAGCTTATTATATTGTAATGATTAATTTTATTCGTTATCTTGACTGAACTATGGGATGCCCAGATATATAATAAAACATCGTTTGAAGGTATGTCTGGAAGACATTGACATTTGAATCAATAAACTTAGTTATGAAGATGGCCCTGCACCATACAGTGAGCACCATCACTTGAGGGTTGGAACAGAACTAAAAGGTGAGGGCAAGTTTGCTCTCCCTGATTTAAAAAATATTTTATTTATCATTATTGTTTTATTTTATGTGTATGAGTGTTTTGCCTGCATGCATGTAAGTACATCCCTGTTGTGCAATGCCTGAGGAGGTCAGAAGATGGTGTAGATTCCCTGGACATGGAGTTACAAACAACTTGCGTGTGTGTGTGCACACACACACACACACACACACAATTTTTCTAGAGAACAATGACATACATTGTCGAGAAGGTACTAGAACATTTGTGTATTGTTGGTGAGTGTTGGCCATGGTTCAGTTGCTGTAGAGACCCATTATCTGGCTCTCCAAAAAAAGTTCAGCATGGAGTTAGCATAGTATCCATCAAGGCTGCCCCTAGGGTTATGCCCCAAAGACCTGAAGGCAGAGATTCAGACAGCTAGCTCTCTGTACTTGAATGTTCCCAGCAGCATCTTTCCCGGCATCCAAGGTGTGGAAGCACCCGGTGTTCATGGAGGTGGCAGTGAGGGTCAGGAGGTGGGGTGAATTTGTCAAAGAAATGTGGTAAATGCATATGCTGGAATACTATTCAGTCTTAAAAAGGAACGATGATCTGATACATGTTATAATGTGGGCAATCTTTGAAAATACTGTTCTAAGTAAAATAAAGCTGTCAATATGTTATAGTCCTAATGATCTAATATAGAAAGGTTTAGAGGCATAGAAAGTAAGTAAGACAGGAGCCCATCGGGAGCTGGGAAAGGAAAGAAATGGGAACACGTGGTTTGATGTTCAGTTTCTGTTTGGGGTGATAAAAACTTTTGAAACTAGATAGTGAGGATGGACACATACCTTTGTGAGTGTAGTTCATGCCACTGAATTTTATACTTAGATACTGTTAACATAGCAAGTTTCATGTAATCCATATTTTACCACAATGAACAAGAACCAAACCCCAGACAAATTAAGTCATGAACTTTTGCCAAGTCTTGCAGTGGTGACGGGCTGCATTCCCATGATGCCACGGCAGATGGAGGATGGGCGGGGGGGGCAGCAGGAAAGGGTAGGATTTGGGAACTCCGCTTCCTGGCCATTCAGTTGAGTCTTGCTGAGTTTGAGAATGCTGATATTTTAGTTAAAGTTTCATTGGTTGCTTGTCATGTGTCAGGAGCTATGTGATGGTCTTTCCACAAATGATATCATTTCATGCTCACAGACCCTCACGTGGCTCCCATGGATAAACTGAGGCTCGGAGTAAGGAGGTGTTCAAAAGACCCTAGGTAGTTCAATCCCATATAAACTCCACAGTTACAACCACTGGACTCAAATGCTTCTTGCTGTCGATTGGAGCTAAGATGCTTAACTTTGGTTTGGTTTTATTTTTTTTAAGAGTTCATTTATTTTTAATTTATGAGTATGAATGTTTTGCCTGCATATATGTAAATGCACCGCATGTGGTCCTGGTGCCCCTGGAGGCCAGAAGAGGGCATTGGACCCCCTAGAACTGGTGTTAAGGATGGTGGGTAGTCATGATGTGGGTGCTGGGAATCGAACCTGGGTCCTCTGCAGTAGCAGTAAGTGCTTCTAATTGCTGAGCCATCTCTCCAGCCCTGAAATGCTTAACTTTGTATTAAAGAACTATTTTGAGAATTTGCTTAGTGAAACATTAAGAAGGGAGAAATGAAGTTGTTAGTGGCTCTCAAACAACTCTGGGCTTTTTGAGTCTACGGTTTAAAAAAAATCACATTTATGGAAGATGTGTTTTCCTCAGAATAATGTCAATTAGATCAGTGAAGTGCTTTTCCTAAGAGGAAAGCTGGAGCTCAGTGTGTCTTTTCTGTGGCCCTAGATACTTCTGAGGGGAGAACCCACAGTTCCCAGATGGGGATGAGGTAGTCACATCCAAATTTCCTTGTCTGTTTTCCTGCCTTATCAGGGGATGGGTTATGGCAGGTGATGATTTAATCTATGTGATCTCTAGACGAAACAAGTCCTCCACTTGGCTGCCAGGAAAATGTTAATTTATTCTGCTTCTGGACTTGAAGAGCAAATGAGGTGATTGAAGAAGAGGGGTGTGTGTGTGTGTGTGTGTGTGTACGCACATGCATTTGTACTCACGTGTATGTAAATACAAGGGTCTCTGCAAAGCAAACAAATTTTTAAACATGTAAATCTTTTAGAGAATTTTTATGTTCCACTCTCCAAAAATTGTGACATGTTGTGTCCCAGTTATGATTGTTTTCCTGCAAGGTGCAAGGGGCTGTGTTCAACCTTTCTGTGTGTGTGTGTGTGTGTGTGTGTGTGTGTGTGTAAGAATGTCAGCCTGCAATTTTTTGCTAAGCCTATTACCCTTCTCTTTGAAGAGCTACAACCATTTTAGAGGTATAAGAAGTCCCTGGTATTTAAGAAGCATTTTTATTTGAGTAAGGAGCTGGCCACCTTATGTGCTAAAGGCCTGCAAACAACAAAGGGACTGTAAAGACCAGACACTTGGAGCTGTCCAGCATGTGCCTGGCATGTAAGAGGAAGTCAGTAACAGTTAGTTTAAAAGAGCACAGTTATTTAGGTCTTTAAGAAATGGTAATTTTTCTAGACATATGCACAGAGCAAAAAGACATTCCTATTCTTGTTTTCAACCCTCCTTTTCTCCCTCCCTTCTTCCCTCTCTCCTTCTCTCCCTTTTTTCCTTCCTAACAGGGTCCCACGTACCCTAGACTGACTTTCATACCACTATATAGCCAAGGATGACCTTGAGCTTCTGATCCTCCTGCCTCCACCTACCATGTATTGGGATTGTAGGCATGTACCCTCATATCTGGTTTATATAGTGCTGGTGATCAAATCCAGAGTTTTGAGTCTGCTAGTCTCAGTTTGTAGAGCACTCTGCAAACCAAGTTCCATCCCCAGTCCTGAAATTCTTATTTTTTCATAAACAAAGTAGAAAAAGTAGACAAACTCATAGACCACACCTTTGCAACCAATGGGAAGCCGCCTGAATGTGCATTTCCTTAAACAAGCAAGTGGGTGTACTTTTCTCCGTGTTCACTGCACTATGCTTCACCTTGTCAGCATCCTGATGTGTGTCATCCTTACCAGCCATCACTTCAGCTTTGGGGGACTGATACTCTCCATTCGTTTTACAGATGAGGAAACAGAGGTCTACTGAGATGCAGTTGTTTACCCAAGGTCAAGTGAAAAGCAAGCATCAAGCATCAGGATTTGAAAGCCCACTGTTTCTATGCTGCTGTGTCAGCTCGTGAGAACCTTTCATTTGTCTGATTTGCTTAGGGAAAACTCCCTGCATGAGAAGGACTGTGAACTGAATGTTGAAATGTGGTGTGATACAGTCAGTGGGTGGAAGAAATGTTACATTCTGCCTGTAATTAATTAGCTTATGATTGAGCATTCTGCTCCAGACTTTATGGGTCTGAATCACTGGAGAGTCTTATTCAGATGCAGATTTCAACTCAGTAGGTCCTGGCAGACCAGAGGTTTCCATTTCTAACCGGCTCCTGAGTGCTGCTGCTCCTGGCCTGTGGATGTCCAGGAGATAGAATAGTTTATGAAGGACTTGCTCGTCTGTAGCGGGTTTGATTCTTACCTAAGCCCTATGAGGCATCCATTATCTCTACCTTGTAGAAGAAGAAGCTGAGAGTTAGACTGAAATAGCTTCCCTTTTTGGTTGTCCTTAGCAATTCCAAAGGTGCAATAGCAAAATCAGACAGACAATGGTTTCTCTGTCAGGAGATGTACAAATCAGGAAGGCAGGCACAAAGTGATTAGATCTGGGAGGTTCTGAGTGCTTCTGTGAATGCTTGTAAGGCTTGAGCTCTGGATGCTGCCATTCCTCACAGGAGAAGAGACACAGCTTTGTGTGTGTGTTGGTACACAAGGGTCTGAAAGAGAAACAAACAAGCCTAAACTCAAGGGATTTTACTTTATTTTTGTGTGAGTGTGTATGTGTGTGTGTGAGTGTGTGTGTGTGTGTGTCTGTGCTGTGCTTGTCTCTGTGCAAGTGCACACGTATTTGTGCATGTGGAGGACAAAGGACGACACTGGGTATTATTCTTCAGGTGCTGTCAACCTTGGTTTTTTTTGAGAGAGGTTCTCTCATTGGCCTGGAGTTCTCCAAGCAGGTTAGGTTAGTGGGCCCCAGGGATCCACAGGTCTCTGCCTCCTCAGGTACAAGTGTGGGATTACAAGTGTGTGTCACTGTGTCTGGCTTTTTAACATGTGGGTTCTGGGAAGCCAATTCAGGTTCTCATGCTTGTGTATAAAGCACTTTACCAACCGAGTATCTCCTGAGTCCCTCAAGGTATTTTAAAATAGAAGTTACATGCATCTTAGGGAATTGCAACCTCCTACCCCCCAAAATTGTATGCAAAATGCTGTGTCTCCTGTGTGATTATTTTCCCATGGAGGTGCAGAAAGGAATGTTCTTCAGAATCTCCAAGGGGATTTAGTAGATGTCAATCTGTAATTTTGTGACACCTTTTACTTGATACATCTTTCTCTTTGAAGGGAATATCAGGGGAGCTTCTGATACATTTAGCCATGGACACTGAAGTGGCATTTGGATACAGCTGCCTAGCTTGCAGGTCTGGAGAAGAGGAGAGAGATCTAGGGTCAGGAGAGTTGATAAATGGAGAGCCATTAGTCCATAAATGACTACTGGAGTTATAGGTTAGACTCAGGATTTTGAAGAGCACCAGAATGCTCAGGAACATTAAAGTATGGAGCCTGGAGTAGCCTTCCAGGATACAAACCTGCTTGGCTGGTCACTGTGGTTTCACAAAGAAATGACAGCCCATGAAACAGACCCAGAGGCCTCCTTCTGCCAGGTAGGTAGGAGGAAGAGGCAAAGAAGCCAACAGAAAAAAGACCTCCAAGGAAGGAGTGGTCCATTGTTGGTGATGGAGAGCCGAGCTCCATGTGCCTTGTGAGGCCTTGCACGGGAGGAAATGGTATCTCTCTGCCACAAACACAAGACCAGAATGTAGTCATGAGAAAACATCAGACCAATCTAAAATGAGAGACAGTCCATAGAAACAACTGGGATATGGTTAAAAACTGTTTGTGTCTTAGATTCAGAAAGACTGAGAAATGTCCTGTGGGAAAGGAGATTAAAGAAACAGGAAAAATGAGTCCAGTATGAGCCCACTTTCTCCTAGATAAGGAAAAAGTAATTTCTAAAAGACAATAAGGTAACAAGAAGTGAAATTTTAACATGGGTGATTAGATGACAGGACTGCATTAATGTTATTTTTCCTGAGTTTGATAACTGAGTTGTAACTGTAGAATAGAATATCTTTGTTCTTAGGAAGCACACGGAATGTATCTAGAAGTGAAGTTTTGTGACTACCCTTTTGAGTGATCTCTGTATTGTTAGTCTTTTCATTGCTGTGGCCAAATACCCGACAGAAACAATTTAAGGATGGAAAAATTGATTTCAGTTCACAGTTTCAAAGGATCCAGTCCACGGTTGCCTGGCCTTGTAGGCTGGAGCAGAAGTTCATGAAAGTGCGAGTGTGTGACAGATAAGAAGAAAGGGAGAAAGAGAGAATGAGGGAGAGACAAGGAGGGAGGGAAAAAGAGACAGACCGAAGGAGAGACAGATAGAAAAGGGATAAGCTACCCCAAGGCCCTGCCCTAAAGACCTACTTCCCTTAGCTAGGTCTCACCACTGAAGTTATCAGAGTCTCCAAAAATCACACCACCAGCTGGAGACCAAGTCCGCAGTACAAGTCTTTAGGGGACCTACTTTGTATTTAGACCATAATAGTCTAAATGTTTGTCTCCTTCCCCAAGATCATGTCTTGAAACCTAACCTTAAAACATGAAAGCGTTTGGAAGTGGGGACTTTGGGAGGTGATTTGGGCATGAGGGTAGACCCTCATAAATGAGGTTAGTGTCCTTATGTAGGAAGCCTCAGTGAGCTCCCCATCGGATGCCACTTACCAGATATTACCATCTCTCGCCTCCCTTGTCCCTGCTGCAACCTCCCTTCCTGCACCAGACAGCATAGTATCTAATGATCTGTATTGAGCCATGTCATCCCATCTCCTTCCCATGTTGTCAGTAACTAGTCACATCCCGTTATCACACAAGAAACATGGCCACATCTTGAGTGTGCTTGTCAAGTGATACACATTCTGGCTTCTGCTTCTTTCCTCTGGTCCCTCCTCTTCCTCATCCTCTAACCTCAAGGCGTATGTGTTCTCTGATGGGGCAAAGCTCTCCACTGGTGTGGATTCTTGTTCTTTTTTGTGCCTGGACTTGTCTTCCCAGCCTGATTTTTTGCCTCACTAACCCCTATATTAGTTTTTGACACTGTTCTAGTGCTGGAATTCTGAGACAGAGGGGTGGCAGGGCTGGTTTCTTGAGTCCCATCTCGCCAGTTTTCGATGACCCTCTTCTCCTGGTCTTACATGGTCATTACTCTGAGTGTGCAATGTCTATGTTTCCTCTTCCTATGAGGACCAGTCATTGGATCAGGGCCAACCCTAATGACCTACTTTAATGACCTCTTTAAAGGCACAGTCTACAAATTCAGTCACCTTATCAGGTATGGGGTGGGGAGCTTCATCATGTGAATTTTATAAGGACAAAACTTAGCTCACAACAACTCACAACTCTTTTTATCACATAGGTTGCAGCCTGAATAGCTTCTGGAAGTCTTTCCCCACGCCACCAAATCAAAATTAGATCTCTCCGTTATTCCCCTCTAGAGCACACTGGCTTTATTCCCCTAGTACGTATTTCATTTTAGAACTGCACATTCCTTTATAGACCTCTGTCTGTATGAAGTAAGTACCATAAATTCCAGGACTATATCCTTTCTGGCCTGTACCCAGCAAGGCTCCATCTAGCTCATAGTAGGCAGCCAATATAAATTTGTTGAATGAATGGAAAGCTGAGAGAGTGAATAGGGGCCTCAGTGGTTACGAGCACTTGCTGCTCTTCTAGAGGACCAGGGTTCACTTCCCATCACCCATGGTAGGCCGCTCACAACTGCCTGTAACTACAGTTCCACGGGGGAGGGGAGGTCTGACAGCCTTTTCTGGGCTCCCTGGGTGCTTGTGGACACACACACACACACACACACACACCTCCCTTCAAAGACTGAACCAAACCTAGCAACTCTCCCTTCAACTAGTACCTTCACCCTAGCGACTCCAGTTAACTGGAACCAAAACCACTGAGAGGAGAGGTGATTTTTTTACATATTGAAGATCTGCAGAACAAGTGATTTCATACCCACCCCGGGGACCCCCACTGTAGTCTTTTGACATGAAATTCACAAACTGTGACCAGAAATCGATTTGAGCTCAAAGGTAGGCAGCTAGGGAGAACACATTTATAAAATCATTGCTGCTTTCTGGCTGTGACTTGACATCCCAGCGTGGCACCCCAGGCCAGCATGTGGCCAAAACGAATGGTGCTGGGCTTGTCACTGAAAAGCAAATTCAAAACTCGGAATGTATTTTATTCCTGTTGCATTATTTTAGAAGGTGTTTAGATTCAGACTGAATTTGAGTTGGCTTTTAGGTGAATCGATTTTCAGAATTTAATATTTGGGTTGCATGAAGGTTTAGGGCATCTGTGCAGTTTTATTTTAACTCTTGGCTCATGGAAGTCTCTGGAAGATCACTGTGAGTCCCAGCCATTCTCAGACATGATTAGAAAGTCCATGGAGCTTTTTGCTAGATATTCCCACAGAGTTACCTTGTCTAGTCTCCTGCCTGCAAAGGGGTCCCTGGATTTATTCAGGGATGGTCGTTCATTTATTTTTATTTATTTAGCAAATATTTATTGAGGATTTACTCTCTGCCAGGTATCATGGGTCAGAGAAAAAATAAGACACACACACACATACACAAAAAGACACAGTTTCTACTTCCATTGCTTCTAGAGGACAGAGAACAATTTTCTTTTTTCCTTACGCAGTGCCTGGCCCAACTGTGGTGGGAACCAGTGTCATGGCCTATGCCTTTTGTGTGTGCTGAGTGTTAGACTGTGTTAGACTACACCTTGTCCTTATCACATTAGTCTTGATGGGGGATGGATGGAACCCTCCTCCCACAACAAAAGCTCCAATGTTAAGGTATTTGCCTTCCCAAGACTCTTTGTAGCTAAACTGAGACTATGAGATCTAGATTAGGCCAATCAGGTGCACTCACTCTAGTGAGATTTAACCCAGAGTGTGCTATGTGGCTGTAGGGCCAGTGGAGGGGGCTTCTGGAGGTACAAGCGTTGTGGTGGGTTTCCAGAGGCAGTGACCACGCCAGCAGCAGCTGTGGGTCCAAGGTCATCAGGACTGGGATCTGATCCTGGCTAGAATCTGGGCAGGGCTGGGATCTAGCAGGGCTGGGATCCGAGTTGCGGCGCCCTCAGCTCAGTGGCTGCAGGCCTTCCCAGACTGCTTCCTGGTGGTCTGGATCTAACAGAGGACCTGGCTTTTTACCTGCCAACTGGCTGTCCCATGAGCTCCCAGCACCGGTAGACCGCCTCATGGAGCGAGTTAGTGTCTGTTGCTGGAAGCAGGAAAACTTGATGCCCAGGCCACTGAGGAGAAATAACAGGAGGGTGACTTTTCCACGGTGCAGCTTCATGCTTCTCCAGAGACACCGTTATGCTGGGTGGTTAGACCCTGCGGCACATCAGTGCTGGATCTTACTTTTTTGTTTTGTTTTGTTTTGGAACAGGGTCTTGCTGTGCTGCCCTGACTGACTTACTGCTCAGTTTGTGGCCCATGATGGCATCAAGATCCCAGCAATCCTCCTGCCTCAGCCTCCCGAGTGCTGGGATTTACAGGCACAAACCACTATGCCTACTCTACCCATATTCGAAAGTAATTTTTAATATGATAAAGCACAGGAAGACGAAGTTTACAAGAAAACGGCGTAGGTTTTTAGTCACCCCAGCATGTTAACCAGCAACTATTACTGTGATGTTCATCTTTTTTCGTGTGCAATTTTTAAACTAAATAAATGAATTTATGCAATACAAGCCATTGTCTATGCTGCACAGACATTTTAATGAAGTGCTTAGATGACAGTTTTGTTTTTTAAAGAGATGGGATTTCACTGTGTTTACCAGGCTGACCTCAAACTCCTGTACTCAAGTGATCACCCTGCTCAGCCTTCCACCGTGCCTGGCTTTGATTACATCATCATTTCTTCATGACTTCTGACTTTCATCATTATAATTATGTGTTTTGCTATAAAATCATTACCATGAAAGTTTACATATATTCAAAATTAAAGCATATAGGACTTTCACAACTGGTATGGTAAACCATTGTATGTCCCTCTTAGATCATTTGTTGGCATTTCTCTGGATTTTCTATCTCTTTTTGAAAATAATTTGCAGAAGTTTCAACACTTTACCTCCTAATAGTCCAGCATGCATTTTCCTAAGTAATAGAACTTTTTCCTACATAATTGCATGCATATTATCATGATTAAGAAAGTTAGCAATAACTGGGGGGTGTGGTGTTACATACCTCTAATCCCGGTACTTGGGAGGCAGAGGCAGGGGAAACTCTGAGACTGAGGCCAGCCTGGTCTACATAGTGAGTTCCAGGCCATCTAGGGCTACAGGGAAACTCTGTCTCAAAACAAACAAACAAACAAAAAACCCACTCAATAAACAACAAAAGGAAAAAATTAGCAATAATTTCATACTATCATCTAAAATGTAGTACATATTCAACTTTTCCCTGGTAGTAACGCCTTTTGTAGTTGAGTTTTTTGAGTCTAATGCTCTCTCTACCCTTGAAGATCTAAGAGGCTGGTGGTGGAGGTGCTCAGTTAAGAGCACTGGCTGCTTTTGCAGAGGACCCAGGTTTGGTTCCCAGCACCCACATGGCAGCCAACTGTCTATAACTCTAGTTCCTGGAGGCCAAATGGCATCCTCATTTGGCCTCCATGGACATTGCATAACACTTACGTACATGAAGGCAAAACACTCATATGCATAAAATACAAGTGAATAAAAAAAGATTTGAGAAACTTAATTTACTTTTTAATTAAAAAATTATTTTCTGGGGCTGGGTGTGGTAGTACATGCCTTTAATCCCAGCACTTGGGAGGCAGAGGCTGGCGGATCTCTGTAAGATCAAGGCCAGCCTGATCTACATAGCAAGTTCTAGGTCAGCACAGGCTACATAGTGATACCTTGTCTCACAAAACAAAAAATAGCAAAAACATCTTTATTAGGACTGGGGAGCTTACTGTAGCAGTGTAAGAACCTGAGTTCAGATCCCCAGGAACCATGTGAAAAGCTGGACAGCTGCACAGGCCTGTAACTGCAGTGATGCTGTGCTGGGAGGTGGAGATGGGTGAATGCTTGGAAGCTCTCCGGTCTGCTGACCTGGCAGAGGAGGCAGTTTCAAGGCCAATGAGGGGCCTGATCCCAAACAAGAGGTTAGAAGTTGATAAGGACTGACTGATAGTCGAAGTTATCTTTTGACTTCTGTGCATGCATGTACCCACACACAAACACTTTTTTTTAATGGCTATATTCGGGATAGAACCCAGCACCCTACATATGGTAAGCAAGTGTTCTACCATTGCATTCTACCTTAGTCTGGGAGGCTTAAGATGGTTTCTTGTGTCTGGATTGTAGCAGTTCTTTCTGGTTTCTTGGGCAACACTCAAAGCACAGTCTAGATTCACAACTTTGCTTTCTTCCGGAGTCCTTGGACAGTAGCCCCTAGTGGTGAGGGTGCTTCTCCCTAATGGACAAGCCCGCACCTCCTCCTTTTCCTCTCATCTAGTCTCAGAGGCAACATGCCTGGCTTTGAGTTGTGTTTGTTTTCCACTAGCCTGGGTCATGCCAGGGTCAGACTTTTGAAACTTAAAAGCCTTTATATTAGAGATGTCATCAGCAAACAGAGACAATGGAACTTCATTCCCTCCTGTTTGATGAATGCCCCCTATTTCTTTCTCCTGCCTAATTGCCATGGCCAGTGCAAGTGGTCAGAGTGGGCACCCTTGTCTGGTCCCTGCGTTTGTCAGTTAAAAACTAACTACCTTTTAAAAAGAGCCTAATTCTGCTTTTAGCTGCTTGTATTCTGACTGCTCAAATAAAGCAAGGTCATGGGGTAACACTAGTGTTAGTCTTTCAGAGTGCTGTCCTGTGCAGACATTAGGACATGTACTGAGCTGCTACACACAAGGAAGGCCATACAGGCTGTTAACATAGTAAAGTATTTCTTAATTGTACTAATGATCCTATCATCCTAAGTCCTACTAAGTTTCTCTTTGTGTATGGTTTATGTTTCTCATGTATATTTTTAGATATAACAAACACATTGGAAAATTAGTATCGAACAGTGACAAAAGTCACTGTTTGGAGTGGAGCTCAGTGGTAGAATCCCTGCCACACTCAGAATTCAGTTCTATGCCTGTGTTAAGTTGAATCACACACAGTGCACTGTCAGGTCTGGTCCTTGCTTCCTTCATCAGCTCCTTCTCTAACTCTTTCCCTGCCTGCTGTGTCCTGTTGTCACCGCCCATGTACCAGCCTGGCTGAACATGTCTTTCCTTAACAATGTTCCATCTGAATTCTAGGTCTTCTCAGCTGTTCTCCCTGTCTAGAATTGCTCCCGAGTTAAGGATGACTTTAGGTCCTAGGTTAGGTGTCCTTTCCTATACACAGTTGTCCTGAGTCTTCTGGGTCTGGGTTCAGGCTTCTGTAGTTCTTTGTACTTCCTGTATTAAAGAACTTTTCGCAATGTTTTCTTACTACTGTTACGATCGTCTTTTTGATATATTTTATTTATTTTTCTTTTTCTTGTTTGCCTGCTTGTATGTAAGCACACTGTTGTGCAGTGCCCTTGGAGGTTAGAAGAAGGTGTTAGATTCCCTGGAACTGGAGTCACAGATGGTTGGTTGCTGTCATGTGGGTGCTGGGTACTGAACTCGGGTCCTCTGCAAGGGCAGCCAGTGCTCTTAACCGCTGAGCTGCAGAATAAATGTTCATTGGAACAAATAATTATGTTTATATGCACATTCGTATACATACATGTACCATATGTATACACATGTACCAATGAGGAAATGAACAGATGGTATAAGCTACCTGCAGCACCATTCAGACTATTCCAGTCTACCGTGTATTATGTATTGAAGTGTTTCAATTGTACATACAAAACTTTCTGCTCTTTAAAAAGTTGTTCACACTTGTTTCCTCATTTATTTATTTATATACACATAGGCCTTACCATGTGTGGAGACCAGAGGACGATGTATAAATGTCTGTTCTCTCCTTCCACCGCGTGGGACTGAACTCAGGTCATCTGGCTGAGCAGTAAATACCCTTACCTTCTTTGACATCTTCCTGGTCCTTTTCTGCTACTGTAGTTGACACAATGGTTTAAATGTAGGAAAACCCCCTCTTAATATTTATTATTATTATTTTAATTTTTATGGCGCTTTTATACATTTCATACAACAGTTATTAATCAAATTTAGACCCCCCCTCTATCTGTGATCTCCCCAGTGCATTCCACCACACGTGTTAAGTCCTACCCAGTCAAGCACTTGCACCCGGGTACCTTTGCTTTTGTATTTTAAATCTTTGCTTGCCATCATTTCTTAGCATGTTAGCACCAAATTGGTAGGCAGGTCTTTGGAGTGTATTGTGTAAGAATTTTGTTTTGTTTTTGAGACAGGGTCTCCCTGTAACCCCAGCTGGCCTGGAACTCATTATGTAGGCTGGACTGGCCTTAAATTCACAAAGATCCACCTGCCTTCTGCCTTCTGAGTGCTGAAATTAAGGAAGTGCAACTTTTTTTTTTCTTTATCCAGCCAGTTGTGTAAGAATTCTTGAGAACCTACTCCCACCTGAGTAACTTTTGGTGGTAAATAGTTGCTTGAAGAGGGGGAATGAGTTTCTTCAGTAGTGTAGTCACTAGTTAAGGTCCTGTGCTTCTGTAAATAACTCTCACCCGTGCTCTCATAAGCTCATAAGCAATGCTAATTAGGTTCAGTGAATCACAAAACAAACAATCAAGCAAGAAGACCTGTAAGTAGGAGGGTTTGTCAGGAAGAAGGGGTTCAGCAGCAGAGGGAAGGAGATGAGAAAAGAAAACGCGCGCGTGTGCGTGTGCGTGTGTGTGTGTGTGTGAAATGATGAAAACACATTATATACGTGTGTGTGTGAAATGATGAAAATACATTATATACACATGTATGAAATTGTCAAAGGCAAAAAACTGCTGTTTGGATTTTATGAAAAAAAATCATTGAATGAACTTTGACTTGGGATTAAAACTTCCAAAATTTCTGACACTTTTTTCACTACATGTTTATGGGTGAAGTGGCTTTCTCAGCACTGAAGATTACAAAATCAAAATTGATCAACTCTGAGAATCACTGAAGATGTTCTGTCCTTCACTATCAAAATATCCAGCCAAGATTTAACTCTATGAAAAAACAAAAAGTATACCCAACTCATTAGCATGTAAATTTACTTTCATCTTTACTAGATGGCAAAATGGTATGTACATTAAAGAAATATTTTCAAATAAAATGGCTTTATGATTTATTATCAGTAAATGTTTGATTTGTGTTCCTATCTCATGTGCCTGTGTACCCAGGATTATGTAAAAATTTCTTCAGTGCAAAGGAGTTGTGGTGGACGAACTTAGGAGACCCTGGTTTAGTGCACACAACTGATGGCCACAGGCTGTATTGTTTCTGGGCTGAGGAAGCAAAGCGAAATGTGAGAATATTTGGGGAAGCATCTTTTTTCTTCTTATTTTAATTAAAACTTTTAATATTTATATTTAATTTGTGTGTTGTATTGTGTGGCATATACATGTATGTGTGTGTGTGCCTGTGGAAGAATGTGAAGGACGGACACACAATGTCCTCCCGCATCTTTTTCTGCCTATTCCTTTGAGAGCGGGTCTCCCACTAAACTTGAAGCTCTCCAGTTTTGGCTGTGCCAGATAGTCACTGAGTCTCAGCAGCCCTCTTGTGTCCACCCCTAACACTGAGGTTACAGGCGCATAGCCATGCTTGGCTTTGCTGTGGCTCTGGATCTGAATTCAGGGCCTCATGCTTACACAGCAAGCATTTTACCCACCTGGTCATCGTCTCAGTCCCCAGGTGTGATATTTCTGTTGAGTCTTTGCAGCATCAGACCCAGCTGGGTGGATGAGTATGACAAAGTTGAGTCAAAAAGAACTTTCTGCATGGGATTTAGGGGCTTCAGGTGATGGGGTGGCCATTTTAGTTGACAATGAAAAGCTGGAAGCCATTTTGAAATTGAACTGATCTTTCTAAGTATTTGTTAATAATATGGTGATAGAGGCATATAAAAATTCTGTAAGGTAAGCAAGACTGTATCTCGTGACTAGACGTGTAGACATATAGCCCCTCTGAGATGCACAGAGAAGCAATATTCAGCTGGCACAGAGTGATGACTTCATATGCAGGCTTTTGTAGTGGCTTCATTATAGAAACAAAATGTGAAATGATTTAATTCTCTCTTTAGTTCAATACATCTAAATTAAGTGCAATAATTTCAGCATATCATCATTGTGTAAGCAATAAGACAATAGGTGATGTTCTTTTTGTCATTAAAAAAAAGCCAATATGTTTTATACTTACTTGACAATTCTGAAAACCATATGTTCTGGTTAATTTTTAGGCACCTTGACACAAACTAGAGTCACCTGAGAAGAGCGGATCTCAGCTGAGGAATTTCCTCCATTAGACTAGCCTGTGGCCACATCTGTGGAGCATGTTCTTGATTGTTGATTGATGTAGGAAGGTCGCACACTGTGGGCAGTTCCATGCTTTAGAAGGTAGGCCTTGACTGCATAAGAAAGACAGCTGAGCAAGCCAGGCAGAGCAAGTCGGTAAGCACACTCCTCCTCAGTCTCTCCTTCAGTTCCTGCCTGTAGATTCCGGCCTTGAGTTCCTGCCTGACTTCCCTCAATGCTGGACTGTCATTTGGAAGTGTAAGATGCAGTAACTCATTTCCTTCCCAAGTTGTTCTTTTGATAAGAGCGCTCTAATATAGCAATAGAAGGCAAACTAGGACACCATATTTTGTGTGTGTATGTGTGTGTGTGTGTGTGCACATGGATGTGGTAGGTGAGCATGTATGTGTATGTATGCTTATAGAGACTGTAGGTCAACCTTGGCTGCTGCCCCTCAGGTACCATGCACCTTACATTTTGAGGCATGGGCTCTCCCTTGGTCTGGAACTCACTGATTAGTCTAGGTTGACTGGCCAGTGAGCCCCAGGGATATGTCTGTGTCAACCTCCCCAGCTCTGGGATCACAAGTGTGCATCTGGCTTTTTACGTGGGTGCTAGGGACTCAGGTCTTCACGCTTATTATATCCCCAGCCTTGAACAATCATATTTCAAGTTCTCAGAAACCACTACTGGCTACTGTGTTATCATAAAATAGCAAAGACCTTCAAATGTTTTTGACCAGAGTTAGAAATATATATTTAATCACAACTTGGCACACACACACATACACATACACGTACACACACACACTTCATGGAATATTCAGTCTTACTATGAATCATGCACTGTTACTTTCTATTCTGTTCTGTTTCATTTAAAAACTATACTTGTCTTGATTCATTAAATTCATTTCATGTCTACATGGATTGGAGACCTAGAGTTTGAAAATTATTGATACAGAAAGCTTATAGGGTTAGATTTTGAATGGGAGGTTAAAGGGAGAGATTCAAATGTTAGCCCTTAAAGGCAAAAATCCTGTGTGGCCAAAATTACCTTAAACTGTACGGGTCTGTACAAGGTCAGAAAGCAGGAATTAACTAATTTTGGTTTTCTTTGCAATTTGCTTTGTGACCTTCCTTTCCCTGGGACACTGGAGCCAAAAACTCCAGTATGATTGACATTCAAAGTCACAGAATGTAATTTTCTCTCTTTCTGATAATTGAATTCAAATAAGTAAATGTATGTGTTGCCAACACTCTGGATACAGTGTGTGTTTAATTTATGTTTTGTATCGCTTATATTTATATTTGCATATGTGTAAATTCTGCAGGATTTATGAAATGGCCTTGGATTGATGACACTGAGCATCCTTAAATTTGTATGCAATGTAAAAATGTTACTGACTTCCAAATGGTCTTCATTCTAGCAAAAGCTAAGTAAACCCATTGTTACAGTGTGTTTATAATATTGTAGGGAGAGAAGCAAACCTTAGGCAGACCAGGGGGATCATATACCACTTTAAGAGAGGGTGGGTGAGAAAGCAAAGTGAGCAAAGGGAAGGAGATTTGGCTTCTGAGTGTGGGGGTCAGAGAGTAAAGATAGTTGGGAAACGAATAGAAGTCAAGACTTGGTAAACTTTATCTGTACAGACTCAATTTAGTGTGTATTTCCTGCCCCCAGAAATAATGCTTGGTTTTTCTCCCTGTATACAAGAGAAAAGGGAAACTCTTATGCCTTCATTTTAAGTAGCTCAGGATGAAAAGCTCATTCTGCATTTGCTGTGTCTCCACGGCCTCCATCTCCAAACCATTCTTATGTCAGGAATGGCATGTTCTGGTCTCCCTTAATATATACAGGGACACTTTACAGTTCTTTTGATTTTAATTTTTCTCAGTCAAGCCTGAGAATCCAGTGGGAGTTAAGGAAAGTCTCCAAAGAAACCAAGTAAATGCCTTGATGGGCTGGGGCTGTCGCTCTTTTGGTACTGCTTGCCTAGCATGCTCAAAGCCCTCGGTTCAATCCTCCCCAACCAGGTGTGACAACACATGTCTGTAATGCCAGCACTGGTAAAAGTTGGAGGATCGGGGTTCAAGGTCATCTGCGGCTACATGGGAGATTTGAGGCCAGCCTGGACTACATATCCTGCCTCAAAGAAATGCCTTGAACTGTTAGGAAGCCATGTCTGGAGCAGCGTTGAAAAGCCTGTGACTGACCTAAAGCTAAATACCGACAGCACTGGTGAGGGTGAGTGGCCATGGGAGATGTGTATGTGGGGGAAAGAGAGAAGACAAATGACTCAGGGACAGGTTCGTGCCCAGAACTTCCTCTGAAAGGGTGGGACAAACTGGGGCTGTCAGACTCATTCTGGGTGTGCCTTCTCTCCTGCTCACAGCTGATCAGACTAGAGGTTCACACTTAACTCTAGCTTAGTCAATCAGAGCTTAAATTTACTGACTGTGCACAAGGAGAAATAGAAATCAGCTATGTGGAGCTGGAGTGTTTTGTTTTTTTTTTAAAAAAGACTTTTTATTTAGTTATAGTTTTGTGTACATGCCTGAGAATATGTACACATACCTTGTATGTACATGTGCCTGTGGAGTACAGAAGAGGGCATCTGATCCCTTGGAACTGGAGTTACAGGCAGTTGTCAGAAGCCCTGTGTGGGTGTTTGGAACCAAATCCAGGTCCTCAACAAGAGCAACAAGTGCTCTAACCACAGAGCAACCTCTCCAACCACCTCCCACGCCCAGAACTGGAGTTTTAAAGGACCAACCCACTCATAAAGGCCAGGCTGGGAGTGTCAAGCTGAAACTGAGATAGTCTTGCCTCATGGGGGAACAGAAAGGGTGAAAGTAGCTGAGAAAGCAATTTGCAGACCAATTTGAGAAGAAAGAAGGCAGGAGGGTAGAGCTGTGTGAGCCAGTGACTTTCTGAGTCTGGAAAGAGTAGCCTAATGAATTTAGGTTGTGAATATAGTGATTTTGTCACTCCAGGAGAAGTTTGGTGTTATGGTTTGGAAAGAAGTGGTACCTGAAAGGCTCATATATTGAAGGCTTGACCCTCAGCTGGGTCTAGTCACTGAGGAGTCACTGCATCAAAAGGATTCTAATCTAATCAGTCCATTAATCCGTTGATGGAGTCATCATTTTGATGGTATTATTGGCATGGTGGAGATTAGAAGGTAGATCTGGGCAGAAGAAATTGGTCACAAAATGAAAGTTATGTCTTATCCTTGGTCCCTTCCTGGGTCTTTGCTTCTTAGCTGCCACAAGGAGAGCATCTTTTCTTTGCCATACCCTTCTACCATGAGCTTGGTCTCATCATGCATGAGACTGGACTCAATGGACACAAGTGAATTCTTGAAACCAAATAAACCCTTCCTCCCTTACGTCATTTCCTCAGGTACTTTGTCATAGCAACAGAACATGCTAACATATTTTGTGAGGTCTGGAGGCTTTCTGATTGTCACAAATGGGTGAGGGGATACTACTGGCATTTAATATGTGGAGGACAAGAATACTGCTTGAACACCCACCCCACAGAGCAGCTCCTACAAAGTTAGCAGTATCCAGCTGAGAGGAGTGGAGAGGTTAGGGTTAGGTATGGTTAGGTTAGAGCACCTAGACAGAGCAGAGAATACTCCAAACAGGGAGGAAGTAGAAGCAGGTGGACCTGGCAGGTGCCACATGCCTTGGAGTAAAGAACACAGTTAGGATCTGAGAAACATATCAGGGGTACAAAGGTTTGACTCAGTGAGTGTCTGGATCTGGCTATAAGAGAACGCAAGGATAAGGAGGGATGCTGATGAAGACTGAGTGGTTGGCGACTTGGGAAAAGGAATACAGCACATGAGACAAATGAAAAATACAGCCTGGAAAACTAAGCATGCCCTTCAAACTTGACACGAGGTAAATATCTCTCATTCTTGGGGTGAAGGTCTCCACAAGTATCCTGTTAAATCTACAACACACAAAAAAGACATAAAAGCATGTGTGTGTGCATGAATGTATCTGTCCACTAACCTTGGGCCACTTATTACTATTGTTGTTGTTGCATGTATGTGCATGATGTATATGTGTGTGGCTATCCATGCCACAGTCTGCATGTGGAGGTCAGAGGACAACTTTGTGGAGTCAGTTCTCTCCTTTCAACCTTATGTGGGTTCCAGGTATGGAACTCAGGTTGCCAAGCTTGAGTGGCAAGTACTTTGTCCAATGAACCCTCTCTACCCCTTAGGCCAATTTTACTTACTGTTTTTGTGGTACTTAGGCCTCGCCCATGCTGGGCAAGTTCTCTAGCACCGAGCTATACTCTCAGCCCAGTGCATTTTCCCCAGCCAAACCAATTCACACACAGTCACAGCATCTTTACTAGTATCTACATGGCATTCTACCACATGGACATAGTAAAGACTCGTTTAGTTAGCTGACTGTTGATGGAACTTTGGGTTTCTCCTTTCTGTTGGCGTCAACAGAGTGAGGAGTGACTTTGTATATCTTTGGCTTCTTGTGTCAGCGATTTTATAAGATAAAATTTTCAAACCAGCATTGCTGGGTCAAAGATTAAGCACATTTAAAATTTTGATGAGTTCTTCTAAATTGCCAGATGGCCAGATTTTTAGGAAAGGGTAATGAGTTCTGTTTTGGTCAAGCAAGGTCAAGGTGCCAAAGGCCCAAGGTCACTATCCATGTCCCAGATCAATTGATCCCACAGAGTGTAGGATTCTGAAGACTGGTGACAGCTGGAGGTGCGCCCAAGTCAGAAGTATGAAAACGCCCATCATGACTTATAAATTAGGTTTGAAACAGAAGTAAGAATCTATTAGACACATTAGTTAGAAAAGACCTCAGTAGCCCACAGAAGTGTATGCATTTTTGAGTGTATGTACTCAAAAACAGTTCTGTCTTGAATTGCTGTGAAAACCATTTGTCAGCTGTGGGAAGTACTAATTCCACATTCAAATTATTTTTCTCACCTTCTTGAATTTAGAAGGTTTTTGGAGGCTGGCTTAGATTCTCCAAATCTTTGTGGAACGCTTATGAGCATCAGTGTGATTAAGCGGAGGCCCTGTAGGAACGGAACACACTGCCAGTTAAAGAAGTTGGAGTTATTGCTTATTGCAATGAGGACAACAGATTCTAGAGAAAACATAGGCATTTTAGTAGGAAGAGGTTTAGAAGAGATTAAAAATATCTTTATGGGGCTGGAGAGATGACTCAGTGGTTAAGAGCATTGGCTGCTGATGCAGAGGACCTGGGTTTGGTTCCCAGCACCCACATGGACACTAACAACTGTCCCTAACTCCAATTCCAGGGGATCCAACACTCCAGCACCCTCTTCTGACTTTTTCAGGCTTTGCACAACATGAGTGCACTTACATACATGCAAGCAATATACTCATGCATATAAAAAATTTAAAAAAATCTGTGTGTGTGTGTGTGTGTGTGTGTGTGTGTGTGTGTGTGTAGACATGCTCATGCCATGTGCACATGTGAGGTCAGTGTTGAAGAGCCTTGAGCGTTGGCCCCTGCTTTCCACCCTGTTTGAGGCAGGATCTCTTGTTGCTTGCTGCTTTGTCCATCAGGTTAGCTGGCCTGCAAGCTTTCAAGGATCTCCCATCTCTATCTCTCAGCTCACTGTAAGAGTGCTGTGATTATAGATATATGCTACTGAACCTGGCTTTATAGGGTTCTGGGGATTTGAACTCAGGTCCTCATGCCTGTGTAGAAAGCACTTCACCAAGCCATCTTTCTAGCCATAGAGAGGGTTTATCATAGAATGATATAGTTGGATTGGGAACATCCCCCAAAGGTCACTGTATTGAAGACCTGGTCTCCAACTGGAGCTATTAGTGGAAGTGCTGGGAACTTTAAAAGGTGTAGCCTTGTTGCAGGAAGTAGGTCATTGAGAGTTATGAGTTGAAGGTTGTTTTGGGACCCCGTGTCCTCACCCTCTTGTTTCTAGGCAGCCATGAAGTGAGCAGCTCTGCTCTATAACATGCACTCAGCACCCACCAAGACGTTCTGTTTCACCACAGGCCCAGAGTTATGGAGCTGAGGCACTATGGACTTAAACCTCTGAAACAAGAAGCCAAAATAAAATCCTTCTTTTTTTTTTTAGTTGTTTTCCTCAGGTGATTTTTCATAGCCACAGAAAGCTGTTACACACACATAGGATTTGGACTTTGGTTGGGCACTTTAGGGGACAATTTAAAGGCAATCTCGATTGAATACTGGCAGGAAGTGGGAGTGATTCTGATTGTTCCCCCCTTTTTTTGAGATAGGGTATCACATGGCCCAGGCTGGACTCTAGTTCACTATGTGGCTGAGGATGATCTTGAACTCCAGATCCTCGTGCTTCCATCTCCTCAGTGTTGGTATCACAGACATGTACCACCATTCCTGGTTTATTTGTTGCTGGGGATTGAATCCGGAGCCAAACTTGTGCTAGGCAAGCACTTGCCAATTGAGTGAGATATATTCCCAGTCCCATTTTGGGGAATCTTAATAAATCTTATCTGGAGAGAAAAAAGGCTACAAGGTATCAGTCATCAAGATATAACTGGAACAGAAACAAGATGGTACTTGGTCATTTTTGTGGTTTTGGACAGTGCCGTTTTTGCCCATGCTCTCACTTACCTATTTTAGTCTGGTTCTGTCATGGTGTCAGTTCTGATGTCAATTCAGCAAAGTGGTTTGTGTTTAGCAGGAGGGCATCATGCCCTAGTTGTGCGTGCCAGAGAACCCACTCATCACAGCATCAGAGCCAAGGGATATTATCAGGCCAACTCTTGCATGTAGGGCGACTTCTCTCTTCTTCATGAAAATGTTTTCATTGTCTTTGCGTAGTTGATCCTTCCTCATCTTGATTTTTAGAGGGCCAGGAGACAGGATCTCATGTAGCCTAGGCTGACCTTGAACTCACTATATAGCTGAAGATGTCCTTGATCTTTTGACCTTCCTGCCTCCACTTCCCGTTGCTGGGATTACAGGTACGTGAAGCCACACTCAGCTGAGAGGTGTTGGGGATGGAGCTCAGAGCCTCATGTGTGCTAGGCAAGCTTTCTACCCACTGAGCCCCACCTCCAGCCCCACTCATGCTTTGTATGAGAGTTTCATTTTTATTTTCTTAATTTCTATTTCTCCACAAAGCAAATAGGCAGCCTTTCACAGCTGCTTCTCCTTTGCAGTCCTCATCATAACTGTCGTTACTGAGACTGGAGAGATGACTTAGTGCTTAAACACACTGGCTGCTCTTAGGACCCAGCTTCAGTTTCCAGCACCCACATGATGGCTAACAAGGGTCTACAACTCCAGTTCCAGGGGATCTGCTGCCCTCTTCTGGATTCTTTGGGCATAGTGCGACACAGGTGCACTTACATGCATGTAGGCATAACACTCATACACATAAAATAAAATTAATAATAAATAAAAACCCAAACAAACTAATTATAATTTCCTCATCGCACCACGAGTCATATACCTCCAGTGCCATGAACTAGCCTTTATACTTGAGGATAGCAGAGACCATGCACACTGTTCATCTCAGCGTCCCCAGGGACACACACATACCAGTGAACACTTGGTAGATGCTCACAGGTAGTGTTTGAAGAGTGATTGTCGAATGGTCACCAGATACTGAATTTGTGCTAACTCACGTGCCTCATTTATGACTGTACCACAGAATCTTAAGTAGCGCTTGTCCACACAGTAGAGTCTCAATAAATATTTGCATTAATGGGTTATGGTGGTAAATTTTATGTGTCCATCTGATGGGGCCATAGGATGCAATGCTATTTCTGGGTGTGTCTGGACCGTTGTTTCTGGAAGGCCCTGGCATTTGAATTGACAAGCTGAGTAAAATAGAGGTCTCTCCTGGTGTAGACATGCATGTTCTAATTCATGGTGGTACTGAATGGAACTAGAAAGGAAAGAAGAAGGTGGAGTCAGTTCTGCTTGATGGTTTGAGCTGGGATGTTGGTCTTCCACACCAGATGCCCATGATCCTCAGGCTTGTCATTGATACCATTAGCTTCCCATAGCTCACTCCTTCAAACTAAACCATCAGCTTTCCTGTGCCTCAAACTTGAAGATGGCAGAGTATAGGGTTGCTCAGTCTCTATAAGTGCATGATCACTGGCAATGTCTCTCTCTCTGTTTCTGCACTGACACATCTTTATCTGTTTAGATCTATGTTTATAGCTCTGTCTGATGTCTATTTTATTGGTTTTGTTTCTCAGGAGAACCCTGATTAACCCATGGGTTAATTCCCTGGTTTTTTTCCCATTCATTTTGTCCTATTCAAGAAACCATCCCAAGGGCTTCCATCATCTTAAATATCTGTATATGTTCTATGAAAATGTAGTTGGTGGTAGAGCCTCAGACATCTGAAGTTAGTGGGAAATCATTTCAAAATATAAAATCTGACCTGAATTCTCTCTCTCTCTCTCTCTCTCTCTCTCTCTCTCTCTCTCTCTCTCTCGCCTCGCACACTTAAAAATTTTTCAGAAGTGCTGCACAGTCTCAGATCAAATAAAGGCTCTCAAAAAAACCATACATGGTCCTCTGGGCCCTGCACACTTCATTGGAAAGCCATAAATACAATTACCAGATCGTTAAGAGTTATGAAACAGAAGCTTGGACTCTGTGCACACAGAACTGCCTAGTTGCGTGTGAGTAGTACACAGTGGGTGTCAGCACCTCCCTCTTGGAAACTACATAGGAAAAGGCAGAGGATGGTGACTAGAAATGGCTTAGAAGAGGAGATCTGATATAGAGATGCAGGCTCCACTCACAAGCTGATGTGCGAAGCTGTCATCTTTTTGGGCTCAGAGCCTCAATTTCTTCTGGTGTCAAACAGGGTTTTGAGGTGGCTTGCAGAGAAGACTTAGGGTCTCCAGAGTGGATTTCTGTAGCTTAGGCTTGCCTCTAACTCACAACAACCCTCCTGCCTCAGCCTCCCAAGTGCTGAGATCACAGACAAGCTCTGCTGTTACCATATCCCACACATTCTTTGGTTCTTTGTGGCAGGAAGAGTCACCAGTTATGCTGGTTCATCTTGATTATCACCTTATCTAGACTGAGAGGAACTAGGAGATTAGTGCAGCACACCTCCAGTGTGTCTGTAAGGGCGTTTCCAGAGCCAGTTAGATCCAGAAGCTTCTGACTTAATGAACTATTTAATCCATCAATGGGTTCCAAGTTTCAACAGACTTTGGAGCAATGGTAGATCTATAGCAGGAGAGGTTTCCTAGATGAAGCAGGTCATTAGGGGTGCGTCTCTGAAGGGAAGGGCGTACGCAGTACTGGCTGAGGGTATACTCAGCACGGACTGAGGTATTGTTCCTCTTTCTTCCTAGACAGTTTCATTCTGACTTGTGTGTAGTACAAACACACATGATTTTTTGTGTCTACTTAAGATGTAAGAGGAACAAATAAGAGAAAATATGATATTTTCCCTCCTTAGCCAGCTTAGTTGTCTTAACAGGATTATCTGCAGTTGCATCAGTTTCCCTGCAAATGATGTTTGTTCTTAGTGATTACAATTTGTCTATTTAATGCTTGTCAGTAATTGTCCCCACTTCAGAGCATTCCTGTCAAGAGTGGCTGAGCTGTTCTAGGCCTACCACATGCAGAATCAGCAGCCTCCGTGGTTGTTGTACAAACAACTCTTATTTGTTGATGTGCCAGTGCCAGACTCTCTCGCTGTGTCTTTTGACATTTACATGTGCAGTTAATTTGTGGAAATTATGTACGTATGCAGGTTAACATTATCTCTGCATTTAATTGCGGCAAGCTAAAAGGCCCATTACAGGGTGCTTGTCAGGAGAGGTGTGGGTAGAAGGTGTCATTGTTTCCCATCCTTCCCTTTCTTCCTGATGGAATCCCCATCGACGTCCTCCACCAGGAGTTTTTGCAGTGCCTCCCACTACAGCAGAACTCATTTTCCAAGGAAAGTCTTTCCTGATCCCCAGCCCCTAAAATAAGCAGGCTGTCTTTCTGTTATAGAATTCTTAATTATTTAATCTTCCAGCCCTCATCACAACTCACACTGCTTTGTCGAACTAAGTTATCTGACACTGGTGTCATCTGTTTACCTATAAGGTTGAGAAAAATAGGAGCCACATCCTTTCTGTTGATTTCAGTGTGGTCATTGACTCCAGGTAGATCCTCAATGGTAGTTTGATGAACACAGGACGGCAAGCTTCTGTATTCACTGACGCAGGTCTTTATGTCTGTAAATGTCTGTTATGTTACAGAACTTGGAGCAATGTTTGCCACATGATAGATGCTGAGCACATATCTCCTTAATGGATTACAGTGATTAATTGTATGTGTCAACCTGATTGGGACACAGACTGCCCTGGTGACAGGTTCGGTGTTTTTCTGAGTGTATCTGGAAAGGTGTTTCTGGAAGAGATCAGCATTTGATGGATGATATTTCCTGCCTCATTGACTTTGAACTTGGCTGTGAGCCTTTGCAATGGAAATGTGCCAGTCTTGAACCTGGCCCTCGAAGAACACCACGCGTTTCCCTCAGTTCTCTGTGCTTCTGCCATTTGCTTTGGAAACATGAGCCTGGGGAGGCCACTGATCTTAGGAAAACAGAGAGACCTTAGGAACAGACCCATATCTTCATGGCTGTAAAGCCCACAGGACCCGGAGCTCAGCAGAACCACAGCTACTCACAAACTATGACTGAAAAGTTAAGTATTTTCATAAGTCATTCAGCTTTTGGGATTTTTTTGTTACACATCAGAAACTGACTGATGCAAGGGAATTTTGGACCTGATAAGATTGACAAGCATAGCACTCTACTATGTCTCTGGTAAGGAAAACAGTTAGCTAACATCTTGGCACAAAGTGGTGCTGTTCACATCAAGGGTGGCAAAATGAGATTTGATGCCTTATTCAAGAATTGTGTTGGTATGCCGTCTTCAATCCTTAGGTTGAGCTTGGCAATTGCTGGTGAATCTTCTGAGTACCAGGGTAAGAGCTGGCGGTCTGGGAGGCTGTAAATTCCCAGACTGAGCAGGTCAGAGATAATTGATAGATACTCTTCCTTAAAAGAGGATCTGGTGCCATGGCAACCACAAGCACATTCAGTGTTGTGACTGTGGATTATAATTACCAAGTTATTAACCAGAGGGTTATGTGAGAGATTGATGGCTCTTGCTCAATGTAATATGTCCTTTAAATGCTAAATAATAAGTTAAATGCAAGGGATAAATAAGCTTGGTGGCTTATTTATGGGACAATTACAGGATATTTAGGCCTATAAAGTAGGGTGTCTGCAGAAACACAATGCTGGGTGGGGGGAGCCGTGAGTGAGAACTTAGGAGGCCAGACTCTCTGCCACTTGCTGGCTGGTGACCTTGAACAGGTATGTCATTGCTCTGAGCCCCAGTTTTTTCATTTGGAAACCTGGAGGTTGGGTAGTGACGTGATTTCATTGTGCTGAGCACAGTACCTAATTCTTGAAAAATGGTTACAAAGTTCTAACTCATTATATAATTTGACCAGAAATAAGAGTCTTACCCTTCTTGTGAGACAGTCCTACGTTCTGTTTTCAGACAATAAATAATTGGTACAATTTGCAAGAGATTATCAATGAATAATATTTAAAAAATAGTTTACCTTTTTTTTTTTTATGAGATAGGGTCTCCCTGCAACTCAAGCTGGCCTGGAACTGGCTTTGATCTCAGAGAGATCTGCGTGCCTCTGCCTCCCGAGTTCTGGTATTAAAAGTGTGTGCCACCACGTCCCACTCGCCATTTTCTATTTAAAAACAATCAGGAAGCTGGCCTGCTGGTTCATGCTTTTAATTCCAGCACTCAGGAGACAGACGCAGAGGAGATCTGTGATATTGAGGCCAGTCTGGTCTACATAGCAGGTTCCAGGTCAGTTGGGACTATGGAGAGAGTGTCTCAACAAAACAAAACAAACACACCCCCTAAACTAAAACCACAAAAACCAATCAGGAACTTGGGTAAGTACAGACAAGAATAAAGATGAAACACAAACCACCCATCACATCCTCTCCACAAAAGCACTATTAAGGTTGTGTGTGTGCATGTGGTTTTTGGAAATACACATGTACATGAATGTGTGAATGTATGCATGCTGGTATGTGCGTTTGTATGTGGTGTGGTCTATGTGTACATGTATGTGAGTGTGTGAATGTGTGTATGCTGGTATGTGTGCCTGTGTGTGAGGTTTGGTCTATGAATGCATACATATGTGAATGTGAAAATGTGTATATGTGGTATGCATGCATGTGCACATGTATGTGGAAGTCAGAGGTTGATGTTGGACTCTTCTCAGACATTCTTCAACATCTTTAAAATTATAAATATGGATAATTTTGTCAGTTATACCTTATTAAAGGTGGGAAAAGCTTTTATAAAAATTTAGTAAAATTGGGCTAGAGAGATGGCTCAGTGGTTAAGGGCACTGGGTGTTCTTGCAGAGGAGCTGGATTTAGTTCCCAGCACCCATATGGCATCTAATAACTATTTGTAACTCCAATTCCAGGGGATCCAATGCCCTCTTCTGACCTCCAGGGGAATTCCACAGCATAGGCACACTTACATACATGCAGGCAATACACTCATATACATAAAATAAAAATAATGAGTATTTTAAAAATTCAATAAAATCACTTTTTCTAATTAATTCCAGCATTCAAGAGGCAGTCAGGTGGATCTCTGTGATATAGAGACCAGTCTGGTCTGCACATCAAGTTGTAAGGTAGCTGGGGCTATGGAGAGACCCTATCTCAAAAATAAGACACACAACCCCCAAACCTCAATATCACAGAGATTCACCTGACTCTGCCTCTTGAATGCTAGGATTAATTAGAAAAAAGTGATGTTATTTTAAAAAACCCCATCACTTCCTTACAGTTTTTCTTTTTTTTTATGGTGGGTGAATGAATTGAACTTTCTGGGTATTGAAGTAGCCAGAATCATAAAAGAATCATAAAAGAAAGTCAATAAAATTTGCAACAGATAGTAAAAGTAGAAAACCCACTTTATTTTTTGTTTTTGAGATACGGTCTCTCACTGAACCTGGAGCTCCTGGATTCGGCTAGGCTGGCTGACTGGCCTGCAAGCCCCAGGGATCCTCCTGTCTCTGCCTCCCCAGTGCTGAGATTCCAGGTCCATGTTGCTAAACCCAGCGTTTCTAAGTGAGTGCTGCAGATCAAACTCAGGTCCTCATGCTTTTATGCCAAGCACTTTACCAGACAGCTCTATCTCCCAGTCCCCTCCTTAGTATTTGTATGTAATTCCTCATCTTTGTTTTTAACCCATGTGCAGAATTTCTTTTTTTAATCTGAAATTGCAATCTACCCGTGCCTGTCCCCAGTGTCACTCAATGTCCTCCCCAAATGTGCCTCTTAGCGGCTGCAGAGTGCTGTTCCGGTAAATTCTTTCTCACTGGAGGGGTTATTCGTGGAGACCTGCTTAGTGCGTTTACCTAAATTATACCTTCAGATTTTCTGAAGTCTTCATTTCAAATTGGTCTTAAATGGGCCAGGACTTGGCTTTAAGATTCCTCTCCACCTCCCTCCTCCTCCAGCTGCCCTCAAGCTCTCTGTCAAGTAGTTAATGACCCTACTACCTGCACTTATGCAGTCGGGGAGCTCTCCCAGTAAAGGGGCTCTGCGGTGAGCCATTTTGTAAAAGAGAAGAATGCCATTCAAATAATCACCCTTTAATTTTTCTTCCAGGCTGGGATTTTCCCCTCCTTAAATGGAGTTCTTTCTTAAAGTCCATCCAGGTAAAACTTTCCTTACCTGTGTTCTGAAACCACCTCAGTTACTTCTAAATAGCATGTTTTCTCTGAATAACAAGAAGAGATCCCTCTTTGTCTCTTCTACCACCCATGACTGGTATATTGATTCCTATGGTGAATCCGTGATGGATTTCAATGGTTTGTTCATAACTGTTAAGAAGTTAAATTATAGGGATAGAGCGATGGCTCAGTTAGTAACATGCTCACATTGTAAGAGTGGGGATCTGAGTTTGATTCCCAGCATCTCTGTAAAAAGCTAGGCCTGTGGAGAGCATCTGTAATCCAGCATTTGGGAGACAGAGACAGGAGGATCTCTGTGCCTCATTGCCACCAGGCTGCCATGCTTGGCAGGAAGGCCTTTACCCACTGAACTATCTGGCTAGTCCCAAAACTGGATATTCTGATTGGCTTGAGCCGGGGTCCCTTGTTCTGAGCCTTGAGTATCACCTGTAGCAGAGACAGAAGGCATTTCCCAGAGATAAGTCCAAGATGGTTGGCAAGAAGAGCAGGAAAAACTACAGACATCTCATACCTTGGACTTCCCAAGGACCGTGAATCTGAGAATCCTGTGCAGAGTTCAGACGCATGGAGTGAGAACTAGGAAGGAAAAGAGAAGTGAAGCGCTTTTGCGCATTTCTTTTTGGGTGTTGTCTCCGTGTGGTGCCTAGGCTGTTCTTCAGCTCCTAGGCTCAAGCACTGATCCTGCACCATCCTCCCTGATAGGCAGGAGCACAGAGGCTGCGGTCCTGGGATGGTCTGTGGCATGATGGTTACTGGCTACTTGGGATGATGACAACTCTGTGGGGAGAACCGATGCTTGTCTGCCCACTCATTCCTGTTTGCCTTCAGGGTCCAGTAGAGGTCATCTGTTCAAGATCCAGAACAAGTACAAACCAGTCAAGATGTAGGGGAAGGAGATGAAGGTGAAACTCCATCGTGTCCTCAGAAACCCTTTGCCTTTCTTTATCATGAATATGTATTGCTCTTTTTGAGTCACAAAAATAATACATGTTTATAAAAGGGGAAATGCAGAGAACACTTGGTGGGCGCACCATAATTATGAGGTTCCAGGGAAGTAAACATTGCCATTACTCATGTTTTTATAATTCAAGAGGCGACCCCCGCAGCATCTTGGTTTATATTCATCCTGGCCTTTTTCTATCAGTGTAAATATATTGGCTTTGTGAAAGGCTCTGGCACACATTATTCACACAAAAATTTAGATCTTATACATGATATCCTTTAGAATTTGTTCTTTCTACTTATCGGTATATCTAAGGCATTTTCTTCTTCATTAAGAGCTTTTAGGAAATATGAGTGGTAATGACTTCATAGTGTTCCAATGTCTGCAACATAATTAGCCAGTGCCCTGTTGTTAGATACACTACCAGTTTCAACGTGGCCTATATTATAAATAATTTGAAACAAATATCCACATGCATAAACACAGCTGTATTAATTTGTTTCTACCACAGCATTAGTGTTTCTAAAACATGCTGCCAATTTGCTTGGGGGCTTTTATTTTAAAATGTAGATTTTATTTATAAAGTCTCTATATATTCTTAAAATATTCCATGGCTATGAAAGGTATTAAATAAATAGCAGAGGTTCCAGCCACTCCCCCGAACGTAATTTCTGTTTGTAGTCTTCATGTATTTTCTTCCAGACAGTTCTCTGTGTAAGCATATACCTAAGCAGGTATATAGATTTGTTGACTTCTTTTCTTTTTCTCCTTCCTTCCTTGTCTCTCTCTTGCTCCTTCATTTTCATTTCTTTGTCTTTCCATGACTGTTTTCTGAGTGTCAGTTGTGCAAAGACATTGGGTGATTGTTTCTAGGAACTTTCCCTAGACAGAGTACAATGTGGTTTGGAAATGAAACACGTAAGGAATCCATACTGATGCAGCCAATTAAGTCATGGCTGTAGGGTTTTTATCTAACCTCAGTGCTCTAACAGCTGTATCTCCTATCTCCACTGCTGAGAATCCTGCCTCCTAAAGACAGCACCAATATCTGTTTTTAGATTATTCTGCAATATCCCACAATGCACTTATAACAGTCCAGAAGTAACAAAGCCCTTGTTTGCATGAATCAGATATAGACAATGGTTTAAGATGCTTTTCTTTGTTGAGGCAAAGCATGAATAACATAAAATTCACCTTTTCAGCCACTTGTGGTTTGAGTGCATTCACAGTGTGGCTCCATTATCACCATGTAGAATTAAAACATCGTCATCTCTCTCCTAAAACCTGTGTACCCACTAAGCAGTCACTCCCTGTCCTCCCTTCCAATCAGTCTCCAGAAACCATGTGTCCATTTTAGCTATAGACTTCCTGTTCTCCCCATTCTGGGCACAGAGTCATAGCATATGTAGTCTTTCATGTCTAGCCTCTTTAGCACAGTGTGTTCAAGTTCATCTATAGGTAACATGTAGCAGTGCTTTATTCTTTTTTTTTTTTAATGGCTGAATGATATTCCACTGTATGGATATATTACATTTTGCTTAACCGTCTGTCAATTTGTAGATAATTACATTGCTTTCAGTTTTGGGCTATTGTGAATAATGGTGCAAATTTTGTATGAACACCTATTTTCAATGTTTTTGATTATACTATTCTTGTAGTTATTTTTTCTTGGGAGCGTGAAGTAGGTAAGTTTTCTTTAAAGGTACTTGAAATATTCTTGTCTGTGTGGTTATGATACTAACCGAATAATATTTGAATTCATTTATTTTGTTTTCCTTTGAATGTTTAGGGAATTAATTTACAAATTTAACTTTGTTTGAAGATTGGTTTAGGATAGCAATTCTTGGATCATCTTTTGTTTCCTTAAAAATCCTAAGGACACTTGATGCTTTGTAGTACAAAGATATGCTGTTACAAAGTCTAGTGAGTGATTTTGTTTCTCTTGGAAATGATTTGGTCCTTTTCTGCATTACTATTGTTGTGGTTGTTGTTATCTTTTCACACTTGGAGATCTGAGGCTGATGTCAGAAATCATTCTTGAATGAGGCAGGGTCTCTCAATCAAAACTAGAACTCTCTGCATGGGCTAGCCAGCTTGCTCTTAGGATCCCCTGCCTCTACCTTCTGAGTTGGCTATGCTCACCAGACATGTATATGGGTTCTGGAAATCTGAACTCCAGTCCTCCTGATTGCATGACAAGTGCTTTAACTGTTAAGCCATCTCCTCAGCCCCTGCATTATTGTTATTTAAAGTCTTTTAGTGGTAAAGTAGGTAAAAATACCTGCCAAGTCTCATGACTTGAACTTGGTCCCTGGGACCCATATGGTGGAGGTAGAGAACTGATCATCTGCAAATCATCTCCTGACCTCCACCTGTATGCAACATGCACGTGTGAACTCACAAAATAATGTATCCATGTAAAAAAAGACAAAAGTCTTTTGGATCCATTTTCTTGAATTAGTCTTTTATTGTGGGGAGAATTGAGACACTAT
Source organism: Eospalax fontanierii (assembly GCA_035773235.1). Taxonomy (NCBI): domain Eukaryota; kingdom Metazoa; phylum Chordata; class Mammalia; order Rodentia; family Spalacidae; genus Eospalax; species Eospalax fontanierii. The sequence continues at coordinate 75,297,699 of CM069529.1, read as the reverse complement.
CTGGCTTTGAACTTTAGATCCGTCTACCTTGGACTCAGCGGTAACTGGAGTTATGGTCTGCACCATTATACATGGCTTTTAGGGTTACTCTGTAGGGACTTGTATTATATAACCATTATTCAGTTAGAATTGTTTTTGAGACAGGGTTTCACTATGTAGACCAGGTTAGCCTGGAACTTGCCATGTAGATCAGGCTGGCTTTGAACTCAAGGAGCTCTATATACCTTTTTTGTTTCCTGAGTGCTGGTACTAAAGGTGTACGTCATCACATCAGGCTCAGTTATGTTTCTTTTAACTTCTTTTAATCTGTTTTGAAATGCCAGCCTAAAATTTTCTTTTTCCTTTGTTCCCTTTTCATGACCGTGTATATCTGACCTGCTTTTGTTATCAGTAAATTCTTACTTTGTCATGATTTTGAATGGGATTTGACAGCTATGTTGCTGTTACTTGTATTTAATTAAAATGAGTTGTCCTATGCTTTTAGATAGTCACTTTGGGATAACCTTCCAACCTTCCAGTCTGCAGAGTTCCATCTTTGCTTCTTTTGACCCTGTGCTGAGTCCTTTCTCTGTTTCCTCTTTGGTGGGGACCATCTTGCTCCTCTCTCTCTGTTATTTCTGTCTTATGATGATTCTGTTCTCAGCAATTCCTTTTCAGCACAGGCTTTGCCTCACAAGAGGGTTTGGTTTACTAGAACTGAATTAAAGGAGCAAGATCTCTTAGCATGCAGACCATGCCTGGTGGCGTGACCTACTGTACTGTCCTGGGAGGAGTTAGATGCTCAGGTTGGCATGCTTTGCTTTCCTATGTGTTGTAGGTGGTCTTGTGGGAAGTTCAGGAAGTGGGGGTTAGCTCAAGAAAATAGGCTACTGTGGGGGCATGCCCTCGAGGGCTGTATCTTGTCCTAGACCCCGCTGCTCTCTGCTTCCCTACTGTGATGAGGTATAGACCCTGCTTCATTCTATGTTCCCACACCATGATGTTCTCCTCACTGTGGACCCACAGTCAATGGAGCCTAGGCTTGTGACTGAAATCCCTGAAACCATGGCAAGGTCAATATTCCCTTAAGTTGTCAGCCAGGTGTTTTGTCACAGCGATGGAATTAATAGATATTATCAGGTTCCCTGGAAACCCAGCCTGACCTGGGGACTCTGACTCACATGATTAAGAAGGGGAGTGCTCCCAGGAGAGAAAGGAGAAAGAAGATCTGGCCAAATGGTGCTTCAGGACAAAATGCCCATTATGTTAGCACTGGTGTACTCCCCTCTGCGGGAGCCAGACTGGAATCCTAGAAACACATCTCTCTGGGCATGCGCCCATCAAGGGAAAGACAGCTTGCCAAACTCAATGTATCCTTTCTCTCCTCTGTTCCCAGGCATAGGAACCTCCACACATGCATGACTGTTGAACTTCTGTTGTGGTTGTAATGCTCTGCCTGGCTTCACTAAGCTTTAGAAGGCATATCAAGTTCTTTGAGCCACCTCCTCGTAACTTAGGAAGAGAGCTCCCTCCTCTTGGTGGGATGCGGCAGAGCACAGCCCCCAACAAGTGCCCATCACAAAATACGTACCTCTTTTAATTCCTATCCTCATTTAAAAACTGTTTATTTGTGTGTGCATTTCCATGTATGTGCAGGTGAACATGTGTGTGTGGGTGATTGTGTATATGTATGTGTGTACATGTGGAGTTCAGAGGTCAGCCTCATATTCCTTATACTCTATACACTTACCTTGCACTTTGAACTGGATATCTCATTGGGACCTAGAGCTTGGCTGGGCTCACTGGGCAGTGAAACCCTAGGGATCCTGCTGTCTCCATCTCCCAGTGCTGGGATTACAGGTACACACACCCTGACTGGCTTTTTTTTTTTTTTTTTTGCCATGGGTTCTGGGACTTGAACTCGCGTCCTCATAGTTGCGTTTTTTGTTGTTGTTGTTTTGAGACAGGGTTTCACTATGTAGCCCTGGCTGGCCTGGAACTTGCTATGTATACCAGGGTAGCTTCGAATTTAGAGACCTGTCTTCCTCATTCTCTTGAGTGCTGGGACTAAAGGTGTGTGCTACCACTCCTAGCCCAGGTCTCCTTACTTGCATAACAAACGCTTTACTAGCTGAACTATTTTCCTAGTCTCCATGCACCCCTCCCTGACCAAAACTTTATTTCTGTAGTCCAGAGATGGAAGATGGCTAAGACCTGTCAATCAAGTTTAATGGTTCCTTAACAAGTCCTCTATGGATGGTGGTGGAACTTAATTTAGGATACGGAAGTGTTGGCTCAATTCCAAGACAGAACATTATTTTAATATCCTACAATTTAGCCATTCAGTAAATATTTGTTGGTGGCTAAATTGTGTAGGATTATATGTGGTTTTAAATGGGGAGAAGCTAATCTTCTTTTTTGGGTAAATGAAGTGGGTGAGCAGGACATTGCCCTGGAATTAACATAGCAGGAAAACTTTGGGACTCAATCAAGGTCACCTTCCTAATTATCTTGTGTGAAAAGCACAGGGGAAAGGGAGAGAGATCAGTTTGCAAAGGCTCCTGGGGCTTCCTGGAGGTAGGAGTGGCTACACCGATTTCTAGTCTCTCACATAAACAGAGACACTTGGAGGAGGTGTCTAGAGTGGATCTTGATCTAAACCCAGTGGCAGAGAGAAGAAATTTGGGAACGAGGAAATAAAGCCAAGTTGGAGAAGAATGAAGTGGATTTTGATGACCGAGATTCCATCTGAAGCTGTTGAAATTTCTTCTGGAATTAAAGGTAGGATGTAGTCAGTGTTAATTGTCAACTTGACAGAATTGTCTAGAATCATCTGAGAGTCAGGCTGGGCTGCCTGTGGGGGATTATCTTGATTATGTTAACTGAGCTGGAAAGACCTTTCTATCATGGGTGGCACTATTCCCTGGCTGGAATCCTGGACTGTGTAAGTGGAGACAGGGAGCTGCGCAACAATGTTCATCACTCTCTGCTTCCTGATTGTGGATGCAATGTGACCAGCTATATTGCGCTCCTGCTGCCTTGACTTCCTCACCGTGAAGACCTGTAACCCGACTGTGAGCTAAACAAACCCTTTCTCCCTTAGGTTGCTTTTGCCAGGATGTTTTATCACAGCAACAGGAAAAGAAACCAAGATATAGGAGCTCCAACAAACCTATGTAAACCAATAGTCTTTACAACAGTCAACAGGTAGAAATAACCTATGTGTCCATCAATAGATGGACATGGTCTGTCCAAACAATGGAGTATTACTCAGCTTTAAAAGGAATAATCCTGATGAAAAATGAACCTGGAATGTGTGCTGAGTGAAAGAAGCCAGTCACAAGGAACAAATGTATGGCTCCACTTATGTGAGGTACTTAGAACACAGAAATTCACAAAGAGAGAAAAATAGAAGTTCTCAAGAGCTCATGGAAAGGGAGAATGAGAAATCACTGCTTAATGGAACATAATTTCTGTTTCAGAGGGTGAAAAAATTCCAAAGTTGGGTGAGGGTGATGTCTGTTCAACACTGTGAATATATTTAATACCACTGAGTTGGATACCTCACATGATCACAGTGCTAGATTTTTTTGATTTTTTTGAGCCAGCAACTCCCTGTAGTCTCAGCTGGCCTGGTGCTCACTATGAAGACCAGGCTGGCCTCATACTTACAGAGATCTCCCTGCTTCTGCCTTCCATGCTGGGATTAAAGGTGTGTACCGTCACACCTGACTTAAAACAGTGGTAAATTTGCTGTGCTAATTATGCTGTGCTAATTTCTCTCACAGTCAGAGTTACCCTTTGACCCACCCTCTGTGAACAGACTGAACGGAAGTAAACTCTTCTTCCTTTAAGTTGCTTTTTCTCAGGTACCTGGAAATGAGAAAGGTAACCAATACAGAGACATAATCTAGGAGCTGTCCACCAAAGATGGCGTTGTAGATTGTTTCAGTATGAGCAGGCACTCCATGAGGCTGCATTTTCTCTGGGATGACAAGTATCAGAATCAGCCGGTTCACACCCCAGGGAATGCGGGTGTTGGTAAAGATGCTTCTCTGGACTGTTTGCTGCCCCTGGATAAAATGAAGAATTTAGATACTAGAAGAAGCTCCCTAAAGGAGCAAATCCCTCCTGAGATTCTACCCAGTGGAGTTCTTGACTATGATTTCAACAGATTTACGATTGGGGAGATGACTCAGTGGTTGGGAGCATGTACTGCTTTTGCAGAGGACCCAAGCTCAGTTCCTAGAACCCGCATAGAGTGCTTCACGACTGCCTATAACTTCAGCTCCAGGGGGATCTGTCACCTCTGGCCTTGACAGATACTGCCCTTCATTAACAAACGAGCACACACACACACACGCACATGCGTGCACAGTCACAGAGATACATACACACTTTAAAATAAAAAGACATAGTCAGTCCATAAGAAGGAGACACGGCACAATAAAGGTAACTGCTAACAGGAAGTTTTTAAAGATTTATTTATTTTTATTTTATGTGTATGAGTATTTTGCCTGCAAGTGTTGTGCAATGGCCACAGAGGCCAGAAGAGGGCACTGGGTCTTCTGGAATTGGAGTTTAGATGGTTGTTAGCGCTATTGGGTGCTGGGAATGGAACCCGGGTCTTCTGTTAGAGAAGCAATACTCTTAACCATTGAGCCGTCTCTCTAGCCCCTAACAGGAGGCTTTTAAAGAAAGATTGGAAAGACACTGTTTGTGGTGGGGCTTTCTCTTAATTGTATTAATATATTTCATTTACTACAACCACAAACACTGTGATGTGTGGGAATACCTGCTTCCAAAATACAGGGAAAAGAGGCTGAGTGATGGCTTAGTGGCTAAGAATAGTTCTTGCTCATTCAGAGGACCTGAGTTCACTTCCTAGCACCCATGACAGGCAGCTGTGAGCTGTCTGTAAATCCAGCTCCATGGAATTTGATACCTTCTTCTGGCCTCCACAGGTACCTGAACTCACACGTGTACAAACCCACTCACAGACAAAGCACATAATTAAAAATAAAGCTAATCATAAAAAAAAATGAGGCAAGGAAAAGCTAGAGAGGAGAGACTGAAGAACAGGAGAGAATGGTTCAGACTTGTCTTTGTCGTGTCTTTGATAAGGAAGAGGAACCACCTGGGAGCTTCATGACTGGATGTGAGCTTGAACCAACTGGACAGGAGCCATCTTTCAAAGCTGCTCTGAGTTACCTTCATCCCTCTCTAGAACACCCCAAGCACCAGCAGGACCATTTTCAGGTCAGGCCCACTCTGCTTCCCAGACAATCAGATTATCCTAGCTAGACTCGGGTGCTGCTTAACTAAGTTAGGTACAGAATAATTTAAAGCCTCAGCACTCTGGATTTGAAAATCTGCCGAAGGCCTGACAGGCTAAAAGCTGATTTATGCTTTATTTGACTTGGAAGGATAAAAGAAAGAATAATTGAGCACATGAGTCTAGGAAAAATTGGTATGAAGTCCTCTTGGAGAGGATTTTTATAGTCCCCAAATCTTGTGATGTTACAGGCTCTGCTCTTAGCACCTGGGCAGTATTTTTATATCTATTCTGATTACTGTTAATAAAAACGTCACTGTATGCATAAAGTGTTCCATGCAAGGGAACTGGGTGCCTCTGAGGATCTACTCATCATCTATCCATGACCCACCCTGCCATCCACCCAGCCACACATCTAATTACTCACCCATCCACCTAAACACTCATTCACCCATTTGTCCATCCATCCCTTCATCCTTCTGCACAGCATCTACCCACTCATCCATCCATCTATCTATTCTTTCTAACCAACTCTCCATTCCTCCACCTGCCATCTATCCATCTATCATCTATTCATTAAGTGTCTACCATCCACCTATCTATCCATCTCCCCATCTACCACATATTCTTCATGAACCCATCATCCATCCAGCTATCCATTCACTCACTTACCTGAAAATCTTTCCAATCTAAAAACCACCTTCCAGCCCAGTTTTCTCCAGTGCATGTGTGTAGTAGTCTCTGCAGTGCTCTCTGCCTCTAGCTTTCCACATATCACATTTTGGATCTACGTTTCAGGCCCAATGATATGTCTGTACTTCTGTGTCCTCATTTGAAGCAGTCATGCTTGTAAAATTTGTTCCTGTAAATTGCTATAAATGGGATCATTATTTACTCTACCATTATTTAGCCTTTTTTTTGTGGCCTGTGTGCAAGCATGCACATATGTGTGTGTAGGCCAGAAGCCTATGTAAGGAAACTTCCTAAATCTCCCTCCACCCTATTTTTTGAGACAGAATCTCTTACTGAACTTGGAACTGCTACCCAGGAACCCCCAGGATACTTCTGTCTCTTTCTCCTCAGTGCTGGAATGATAGGAACGTGTCACTGCACCAGGTACTTTTTACATGGATGCTGGGGTTCAAATTCAGGTCTTTATGCTTTCTTGGCAGACACTTTACTGGATGAGCATATCCTCAGCTCCTATTGAGCTTTTTAGTTCATGTATCAGAGGTTTATCAGTAAATGATACAAACAGGCTCCTTCCCTTGTGGAACATTCACTTTAGTGGAGAGGCAGGCAGTGGCTGTGCAGTCAAATCAAGATCTGGCACATTTCCAAGTTGTGATAAATATTTAGAAGGAAAGCAATGTGTGCAAGGAATCCCTAGTGCCATGGCGATCACATATAAGTGTTTTACTAGCAGTAGGAGTCAAATGAACAATTATTAGTATTGTCATACAATGAGTCTCCTAAAACCTTTCAATAGCAATTACTGCTGAGGATTTATTGAGCACTTAATATGACCTAACCATTATGTTAAGCACTCTGAGATGAATGTGACTATCATTCATGTTAGATGTAGATGGTGAGGTGGTCTTTCTTTGACTTCTAAGAAATGTCCCCAATATTTAGTTGTGTATTTAGACTTTTTTTTTCTAGACATTGTTTCACTGTGTAGACTGGCCACAAGCTCATAATTCTCCTGCATTAGCCTCCAATGTGCTAGGATAGTAGGTGTGTACCACCATGCTCAGCTCTATCCAGACTTGTGGTCTTCTGCCTCTTTTTGGCCTCATATCTTTTTGGCTTCCTTATCTACTGTTTTTTACTCCCATTTCAAGCACCCCCTCCTGCATGGGGCTTTCTTTCATCACCAGTCTTCTGGTTACTTGATGCCCTGGGCTAGGGGAAATGCTTTGTTCCCAGGTTGAGGCAACCCCTCCACATACTGCAGCTGTTCGCTATGTATACTGCCTTGCAGAGAATTTAACTTTTCTGATAGCTTTTATTTCTTTCTTTCCAACTGCAGGATCCATCCCAACATCATCCACGTATGAGGTGCACTTATTATGAATGCCTGTGGATGTTCTGCATGAATTCTTTATCTCTATAGGAAATACATGTTTTGCTTTTGACAGGCTGTGTCAATTAGGGAGTTTTTCAAGGCCCAATGTAATGAGGAACTCTAGGAAAGGGTTCTAATTATGACTTGCCATGGGCTGTGTGACCCATTAGCTAGTTATTCAACCTGTGTGTGCCTCTTGCTAGATGGTAAAATAGCTCTAAGTCCATTTCCAAGGGCTATCCAAACCTCCTCTTTTGTTTGTCTTCTCAAGGGTGGGTAATACCACTTGTGTATTTCTTCAGAGCCTTCTGAGTGTCAAGGGATGGCTGCTGTGGGGATAGCTGCAGAGCTCCGATGCATCAGCTAGGGGATCTCCATAAGTGTTCAAGTCCCTCCAGGAAAGAGGGTAGCAGGGGGCTGGAGATTTTGTTGGTGTTTGTACCAGCCTGTTCAAACCACCAGAGAATAGAAATCTACTTTCTCATAATCTTGGAAATTAGAGGTCCATGATGAAGATGCTGGAGGAGCTGGGCTCTCCGTGGCCTCTTATTGGATTGTAGATGACCACTTCCCTGCTATGTCCTCATGTGATTTTTATTCTTGGTATCTCTTCCTTTTTAAGGACAGCTGTCCTAATATGTTTAGGACCACATTCTTATGACTCGATTTAATATCAGTTACCTTCTTAAAGATCCTGTCTCTAAACACATCAGGGGTTGCATCCTCAACACAGGAACTTTTAGAGAAATCAACTCATCCCATAGCTGTCCTTCTGCCCTTGGGATTCTAGAAGTGCCAGGATGTCTTGGTTGAAGTCCTCAGTGCTAAGCTCAGTACCTGACACAGGAGACATTTCTTATGGGATGGATAGTTTTCAGTCTCTATGAATAGCCTTATGTCAGTTTAACTGTGGCAAGTCATTCATTGCCCCTGCTTGCTGGTTCGTCTGAGGGGCTGGGCAGCCCAAGCTAGTAGCCTCCTCATTTGCCTTATTCTTACTCCACATTGACCACATGGAATCTTCTTTTTGCCTCTTGCATAAGGTTATTCCTACTTCCTGGCCTGGGGACACACTGCTGCGTGTGTGTGAAATACTACCCACCACACACATTCTTTTCTGGTTATCTCAAATGCATCCTTCAGGATCAGTGCCATGGAGGTGTCAGTCTCTGGACAAGGTTCTGACCACCTCTCTTCCTTCACTGAGATTCCCATCATGCTTTTATTGTTGTTGTTGCCATTTGTCTATATCGTATTTCCCTCTATGAGCACCTGAGAATAAGAAATCTTCAGCTCCAAAGGTAAGAGGTCTTCAGAACATAGGACAGCACCCGCAGGGGTCAGGTTGGGCATGCGGGTTGAGGGTCTCAGCACAGAAGACAGCCCTCCAGGGTAAGAGACTCTAGCACACAGGCAGGGCTTGTTGGTGCACACCTTTAATCATGGCACTCAGGAGGCAGAAACAGGTGGATCTTCATGACATGGAGGATAGGCTTGTCTACACCGTGAGTTCCAGGCCAGCTAGGGACCCTGTCTCAAAAAACCAAAAAGATAATAAAGATAAAGAAAGAAAAAGAGAGACTGTAGCACCAAGGACAGCACCCATAAGGACAGAGAAGTCTTCAGCATGTAGGACAGCTCCTGGGGGAGGCTGGCCCTAGACTCAGAGGGGTACACTCCCATAGGAGACTTTAGCACCAAGGACAGCGACCACGAGGGCTGAAGAGGCTTTCAGCACCGAGGACAGCACTACAGCGTACTGAGAAGCAACACAAAGGGTGATATGGTCAGCTAAGCTAAAACTTTTGAGAAACTCCATCAGAGTTTGTTTTCTGTGCTTTCATTATCTTGGAATCCAGGTACGATCAAGGAACATGACGTTGGTGCTGTCCTCGGTGCTGAAGACTGCTTAGTTTGGGCGCTGTCCGCCCTGGAGAAGGCATCTTTGCTTTAGGTGCTGTCTTAGGCGCTTAAGCCTTGTATCCTACGTTCTTTTGTGTTTTGCAGTTCTGGGCATATACAGAATAATCATTGCTGATTAACTAGTGGAATTACTTGGATGAAAAATTCAGTCCAGGGACACAGCACTGGCAGAAAGCTATTGCAGCCTTGAGTTACTGTGGTACCCAGCCTGCAGGATCAGTAAACCTCAGAACTATATATTTATGTTCTTTTCTATCATCAACACAGAGGAAGGCCAATATTGGCTTTACAATAATCTACACAGTCTGATCTTTGAGATCCTTTGTGGGACCCTACAGCCTTGAGCACATTAAATTGTTATATGTTATATTCATGGAGTTTCAGGTTTTAAGATTTACTTTTTATTCATCAATTTATGCTTGGTTATGTGTGTATGCACATGTGTGTGTGAGAGTGGTGTGTATGAGCCTGTATATGAGTGTGGAAGCCAGAGAGGGTGTCAAGTGTCCTTTTGAAACACTCTTCACCTAATCATTTAAGACAGGGTCTTGGGCTTATGTTTTTTTGTCTAGGCTGGAAGTCAGCAAGCTCCAGCAGTCCTCCTGTCTCTGGCCCCCTCAGAGTTGGGGTCACAGGCATTTATGGGTATTCCTGGCTTTTTATGTGGGTGCCTGGATTCAAACTCCAGTCCTCATGAGTGCAGAGCAAGCACTTTTAACCACTGAACCATCTCTCCAACCCTTGTGTTTTTAAGGACAATCAGATTTTCCTATTAGAACACCATTCTTTTTTCTCTTTAAATGGTGATATAACTCAAATGTCATGATTTTCACTTTTAAACCATGTTGTCACAAAGTTGTGCAGCCATCATCACTAATTCTAGAGCATTTCCTCAACCCCCAAGAAATCTCACAGTCACTATCAGCCATTCTGTACCCCCACAAATCTGCTTTCCGTGTCTAGACTGAACATTGCTAGGCATTTTATATGAATGAAGTGCAGGATACGTGGCTTTTTGTCAATGGCTTCTTTCAATGAGCATAGCATTTTCAAGATCTGTCCACATTATAGAACAAGTAAGTACTTCCTTCCATCTGGCAGTTGGCTAATATTACATTAAATGGATAAGCGATGTTTTGTATATGCACTTATTAATTGATATTTTGGTTTTTTCCACTATCAGTTCCTTCTGAAAAAAGAGTGATGTCCCCCAACTAAATTTTCTCATGTGGAGTTTTGCATGTGTTTACTTAATCAGGGTTTCCTCTTTGTTATATTGGGGTGTATCTGATGAACATGGTTCTTGGGGCAGAGCTACTGCCCTAGAGGAAAAGTTTGAGTGAAAGAACACACCCATCAATGCCTGCTTGTGATAGATGGTAACAGACAGGTACCAGAAACTCTCCTAAACCTTTTTTCCAAATGTTACAACAAAATGATGGTATTTTGGACAAAAGAAGATATTGTTAAGTAATTTTCACTCATCTAAATGGCTCTACCAGAAACTTTCAAATCACTACTGTGGGGATTGGGAAGATGGCTTAGTAGGTAAGAGTGCTTGCCCTGCAAGCCTGAAGACAGACTTTGATCTCTAGAAGTCTCATAAAAAGCTGGATGTGATGGCTTTCATCTCTAATCCCAGCAGAGATAGGAGAACTGGTTAGAAGCTCGTGTATGCAGTGCAGCAGCAGAAATAAGAGCAATCCTGTCTCAAAACAAAAGTGGAAGGAGAGAACTGGATCATGTCCCCCAGAGCCCCAGAATGAATAAGAATGAGAAAGGCACTGAGCACCAGCATCCATTGCTCCCTGCTTCCTGAGGACAGATGCAATGTGACCAGCTTCCTCAAGCGTCTGCTATTTTGACCTCACTGTGATGGATTGTACATTCACATTGTAAGCCCAGGTTAACCCTTCCATCCTTAAGTTGCATGTCAGGTATTTTGTTGTAGCAATGAGGAAAGTAAGACAGACAGCTTTGTTTAAGACATGGATTTCCTCTGGGGTATGGGCTGTACTTTCTCTGCATGCCTCGGTGGACCCTGACTCATAGCAGGAACATGTTTGCTGAATGTGCATTTGGAATATTTGACGTAAGAATTTTAGGGAGGGCTAAGGGCTCCAACTCAGTCCTTACCTGCCCTTCTGCTCTTGGGATCCTGTGAGTGTTCTGATTGTTGTGAAGTCCTTCATGCTTAGCCCATTTCTTGGCACACATGGCACCTTCCTAAAGCTCTTATGGCATGGAACAGTCTGCAATGGTCCATCCACTTCTGAACGGACCACTCTTTTGGCCTCATCATGATCTCGCTGCCTCTACCACCCTTTTCTCTTCAAAACAGAACCAGTTCGTTTAACTGAGAGCTATCATTTGATTGATCCTCCTGTGGCTGTTGTTCAAATAGAAGGGGCCCTTTTCCAAAGGCCACATCATACAGAGGCTGGCTGGGAACCAGAAGAGGCAGAAGCGCAGCACTGACATCCCTCACTCCATCAGGGCAGTTTAGAACCCAGATGGTTGCCTCCGGTGGGACACCTCCAGGACAGATTTGCCTCCAGCCAGCAAATGGCTCTGGCTTCAGGAAACAGTAAATTCCAGAGGAAGCCAGAGAAAGAGAGAGCAGATCTTGCTCCAGGAAGGGGTGTTGCCTCAGGAGCTCCCAGAAAAAAGAAGCAGCAACAGATGGAGAATATTGGCCAGGAAATGATGGTTCACATTCAATTAAAATATCAAATAGGAAGTAATAGGAACAGGGAGTTTAGTAGTGGCCTTCTGATAGCTCAAACCAGACTTAGCAAGCCAGAAGAATAAAGTTACATTATCACAGGTGGAAAAGAAATGGCCACACTTTTTTCTCACAGTTAAAATAAAACTTGTCCCTTCTTAGTCCCTTCAAAGAGTTGAAACATTGACTTAGTTTTGAAAGGTCTGGTAACAGTTTATAGCTGCTATTAAAGAAAGCTTTAAATTAGCTATACAAAGTCAAGTACAATTTTCCTGCCTAGAATTCTTAGTTTTGAAGTCTTGTACATTCAGTCGGGCTTGGGGTCTGCTCTACTTCCTGCCAAGTGGGGTAGGAATTTCTGAGTGACTAAGGTTAAAGGTGAGAGAAGCCAGTCAACCCTTCATGTATTTATCCTGCCTTTGAGAGATGGTGTCAAATGGCTCAGTGGGTTTCCTCTTTCTCAGGAATCATTTGGTTCCAAGGAATACAAATCTATTTGAGTTTGTTCAATAGTCACTGTGAAATCTCTTAGGACTGCATTGCATGATGGGATTGGACTGTGATGAGGCAGCCATTTTCTGTGTTCCCCAACCTTCTCTGCTGAGTCATTTTCCTGCTTTCTGTTTTCCTCTCTCTTGATTTCTTCATGGCATTGGACAGTTGGAGAGCCCAAACCAGGCATCGTCTCAGATCTTCTGCACCCTCTAATGATCATTATAATGCCCAGGGAACGGCTCCCCAAGAACCACCACGAAGTCCAGAGTGTATGCAAAAACAAAGAGCCTTTATTCAAGCTTAAGTTCGGTCTCCCAGCCCTTACCAATGAAGTGGATCTGTTCTGAGAGCCCCGAGGAGAGTGGGAAGGAGCTTTTTATAGATTGGAGCATATTTTAAATTGATTGGTTGCTATAAGCTGTATACCAAAATTAGTTAAAAGTGGCTATGAAGCCTCTCATTGCTGGGTACTGTTTCCAGGGCAAAGGAATATGCTGACCATTGCCTAAGTCTGTTGAAATGTGCTGACTATTGTCTAAGTCTGGTCGTGTTATAATATTTGCAGAGACTTGCTAAACTTGCCTGGGCTTGTTCCCTTTTTCAGGTCCCATGACTGAAGGCTTGTAAGAAAGGACAAAATGGAGGCATCTCTGTTCAGTTTGATATTTTAAAGCCAAGCGTTTTACAGAAGCGAAGAGAGCAGTTAATCTACAGATATTGGGTACAGAGAAGGGGTCCCAGGGGTCCCACAATCGTACCCGTCATTGTGGAAGGAGCTGGATAGGGAAATAGCTCGACTTTTGAGTACAAGGTTGGGATTTTCCTGTTTCCCACCAACACAACACTTGTGTGAAGCTTCAGTTCCTGACTTTGGTCACAAGGCCAAATGTGGAAATGAGCTTTCATTAGAATGCCTCTGTGGGGAATGGATGTGATGCCACCCCAGACACAGGCTTTCTTTGGGCAGTATTCACGGTTTATTTCTTCTAAACAGATTTTTATCCTTCTCTCACAGAACCTGAGTTTCAGTTACACATACTCTCCATTCCCAACTTGAAGGAAGATCTAGAACAGAGGTCAAAAAAAGTCTTCACAAAAGGAGAATCATTTTTAAACATTTTTCTTTAGCATATATTAATTACACAAAATGAGTTTCATTTGACGTTTTCGTCCGTGCGTATATTTTTATTTCATTTTTTCATTTATTTCATTTTTTCACCCCCTCACCCTCTCTCATCCCCACCCCACTTCCAGTGGGCTCTTTCCCTTCCCAACTAGTTCTCCTCCTGCTTTCATATTTTGTGTGTGTGACCCAACACGTTTATCTGGGGTTACTTACAAAAGTATGGGACTTACCAGGGGCCGTATTTGGATGGACAGTAAATATCTGAAGCTTTGAGTGGGGATATGGCAAATGGTTTCTCTTCATGGCGGCCGCTGTGTGACAACTCTGCCATGATAGCTCAATATGCAGTGACTGAATATGACCATGTTCCACAACATGTAGTCACACACCAGGTCAGGATATGTGGAGGCAGTGCTGGATCACATGAATGACGGTGGTTCAACAAGATTGTATGGTGTAGTGACATCACAATTGCCTTGGTTTGTGTAAGGACACTGTGTTAGTCACACAGTGATGCAGTTTCTTGCCACACATTTCTCAGAACATGTCCTTTAGTGAAGATGCTTGACCCTACTTATAATGTCAGACCAGTGAGCTAACTTTGACCTACCTGTGGGTTGTACTTTTGCAATCCCAGTTTAGAAAGATGGAAGACAGGGTTTTCTTTTGGTGTGTGTGTGTGTGTGTGATGTGTGTACTAATGTTGATGTCCAGTGTCTTCCTTATTCTCTCCATATTTTTTAAGACAAGATCTCTCCCTGAACATAGTGCTCATAGGCTGACTAGCTGGCCCCCGAGCTCCAGAGGTTCCTTGCTTCTTTCTGCTCCCCTAGGGTTATAGATATGTGCAACTATGCCCAACTTCCTCCCTTCCTCCTTCCCTTCCTCCCTCCCTGCCTCCTCCCTCCTGCCCTCCTCCCTCCCTCCCTCTTTCCTCCCTCCTTCCACTCTCCTCCCTCGATCTTCCTCTTTCTCTCTGTCATAGCTTCAACAGTCAACTTGATACAAACCTAGATTCATTTGAGAAGAATTCTTCAACTGAATTCAGATGAAGACTTTCCAAGATCAGATTGGTCTGTGGCCACGTCTTTGAGGCATTTTCTTAATTGCCAATTGACTGTAGGTAGTATCATCCCTTGGCAGGTGAGCCTGGATTGTATAAGAAAGGTAACTGAGTAAGTCAGGGGAAGCAAGCCAGTAAGAACTCCGCCATAGTTTCTGCTTCAGTTCCTGCCTTGTCTCCCCTTGATAATGGTCTGTAATCTGTAAGCAGAAAGAAATCCTTTCCTCCCGAGTCATGGTGCTTTTCACAGCAACAGAAACCAAATAAGGATATTCTCTATTTCTTGCAAGGTCTCATGTAGCCCAGGCTGGTCTGCAACTACATAGCTGAGGATGACCTTCAACTCCTGATCCTCCTGGCTCTATCTCCCAAGTGCTAAGGTTAACGGGTGTGTGGCACTATGCCAAGATCTAGATGCACCCAGCTGTTGGGTGCATTGAGATAACTGATTAAGCTTACAGAGGTGGATAGTTTAACTTCCTGTGGGTCTGTGTTTGTGAGCAGCTCAGTCTGCCTAGAGGCCTACAGGACAGCAGAGCTGTGACTAGAGTGCAGAGGGTCCTCTTAGCTCAAGTGTGGATGGGAGGCACAGGCGGGCGTCTGAGGATCTTCAGGTTTATGATGGGCCCCACACAGTCTCTGTGAATTCGTACACTATTCGTTCTCAGGTTACTGTACTGGTGTGTGGCTCATTGGGCCCAGGTTCTGCGTGAGCTTGTCCCGCAGCTTGTGTCTTCTAGTGGGGCTTCAATTGTTTAGATGGCAACAGGGAATTTATTTTATTTTATGTGGATGAGTATTTTACTTGTATGTATGTAACTACACCATGTGCATACAACACCTTGGAGGCCAGAAGAGGATGTCAGATCCTTTGGAAATGGAGTTTTAGATAGTTGTTAGCTGCCATGTGGGGGCTGGGAGCCCAAACTGGGTCCTCTGCAAGAACACTCAGTGTTCTTAACTGCTGAGTCATCTCTCCAGTTCCAATAGATAATTTTTAACAATATTTTCTTGAATAGAGTTGATCAGACATTGTAGTAATGGTTGGTCTCATACATGGGAATCTCATCCTAGATCTCAAAGGCCATACTTAAAAAAGACAACAGGAAGCCAATAATATCTGTTCATTTCAAGTCTTTTTCTCACAGGTTCATGCCCTTGATGCTTGCTTCTACATCTCCTCTGGTTCCTATGGCCTCCTAGCTCGGGATGGATGCCGAGATGGTCAAGACGCATGTTTGACAAAATCAACAAAAAGCAAACCTCTGAGGTTTTCACATTGAGACCAAAAGTGATGGTGGAAAGGCTTTTGGCCTCGGGTTGCATACCCAGACTTCAGATACTTGGCTTGGGCTTGAAAGTTACTTCACTTTGCTTAGTCTCAGTTTACTCATCAGTGAGAATGGGTAGAATTATATGCACCTGCCTGTGTGTCTGTGAGGACTGAGCATGACAGTTCATGGGAAAGAAGTTAGTGAGGCAGAGGGTTGGAGGAAGGCTCTTTTGAAAGAGCCAGAGTGTATGTTAACGTGTGTCTGTCTGTAGGTACATGTATGTGGGCATGTGTGTATGGAGGGGCAGAGGACAACCTTGGTAATGGTCTGTAATCTGTAAGCAGAAAGAAATCCTTTCCTCCCCGAGTTGCTTTTGGTCATGGTGTTTGTCTACTAGAGCAAGAGCAACTTACCGGTGGCAACAGCACCGAAGAAAACGGCTCTCTTCTCCCAGAAGCCATCAATGGCTACTGTCTCCTTTGCTAGGGGTGGGTCCTTGTAAGCCCCTTCCCCAGTCATGCTGGAGTTTTGATTGGCTTGATCTGGTGCAGGTAATTACGGTTGCTGTGAGTTTGTGCGTGCAACAGCCCTGTCATGTTCAGAAGACAGCCTGTGGATTTAGGCAGTGATATCAGAAACATCTGGGAAATTTCTCAGGTCATGGGCAACTGTTGGCAGGAAACTGAAAACCCACAGGAAAAAGAGAAGGTGAGCAGCTGGTCCTGCACGTAGAAAGCTGTGGGCGAGGACGTGGCTTTCCAGTCTGCAACCTGAGTCTGAACCTCTCACTGCTATTTATTAGCTTTGTGATCCTTGGAAAATTGACTAGGCTCTTCAAAGCTCATCAATAGCACATTAATAGTAACAGGTGTGTGTGGTGTGTGTGTTTGTGTGTTCAGGAGCATGCATGTGGAGGCCAGAGGACAACTTGGGCTGTCATTTCTCAAATATGGTCCACCTTCTTTTGGAGATGGTCTCTTTCATGGGTCTGAAACTCAGCAAGCATGTTAGGCTGGCTAGCCAGTGAGTCCCAGAGATTCTCTGGTATCTGCCTCTCCAGAGCTGGGATTACAAATGCACACCACCATGTCCAGATTTTCTTTACATGTGTTATGGGGATGAAACTCAGGTCCTCATGCTTACAAGGTAAGCAAGCACTTTGCTTCCTGAGCTAGTCCTTCCTTCTTGCCAGTCCAGTAATAAGGTCTTCTATCACAGGGTAGTTGATACAGATTATGCCAGTGACATGCTGAGTGTGCAACCAATGCCTGCTCTGATCAACCCTTACCCTTTGGAGACCGGCTCCTTCTATATTTCCTAAAGGAACCTCTGGACACTTTTGCGGGCACTCATTTATTAGCCCAGATCCTGACACACAGAGAGTCCGTGCATCCTCACTTCCTGGGAGAGGCAGACACTACATACAGGTGCTTTGAAGTGCTCTTCAAATGGAGCATTCCTCTAGTAGAGCAAGAGGCAAGATGGCCTAGAGGTTAAGTATGTGTTTGTGGGTGCCAGACCCTCCTGGTTCAAGGGTTCAAGTCCCAGGTGCTCCTCCCCTTGCTGCCGTGTGCCCTTTAGGAATCCGTGGTGACTCCATTTCCTCGTTTTCCCGTTGGTGCCAGCCTGTGAGGTTAATTGAGACACCTTTGGCAATATGCCCAGCTCAGTGCTTGCTGAGTGATGGTGACTGTGATTATCCAATTAGCATATGCAAGGCCTTTCCATTTCTGGGTGATTTTATACTCTCTTCATTTTTCTTCTATTTTTAGAGTTAAAGCCCTATGCATTCAACTCTATACAGAGTGTCTTTATTGTTATCTACTCTGGGCACAGAGAAACGAGCCCCCAGACACAACTCTTGTTCTTAAGGGGTTTACATTTCAATGAATGAATACGAACTACAGGCAGGATAAGAACAATGAAAGAAAACTGTATGCAAGGGGCAAAGTTCAAGGGAAACAACATACGTACACATGTGTGTATATGCACATATATGCATGCATGTGTGTGTTCTAGTCCAAAATGCAGATCTAATCTAAAGGCAGAGCTCCAGGTAGAATAAGATCTAGCTAGGAGTTGGGGTGAGGGACAAACATGCTAAGGACAGGGACTGTGCAAAGGTCCAGTGGCTGCAGAGAACATGGCACATTCATGACTAATATGTGCAAATATGCATTTCAGTAGAAAATGTGGCCATAGAAAACTATTGCCCTTTCTGGAATCTCCTCCCCCAAAGACCCTGAGATTAGAATTCACATGGGAGAGTTCTGTGTAGGAAGTGATTATGAATAGTAGTGTAGGAGAGGGATTGTAAGACTGGTGGGGGACAGGCTGGCCCATGGGTGACTTATCAGGCTAGTTGCCACTAGTGTGTATAACAAGGATTCCTTGGGGAGATATAAACAATATCTGCCTCCTTCTCATATGGTCCCCACAACAAACCAAAGTTTGATTCCATTCAAGGTCCCTCTGGGGAACTCCTGAGCTTATTGGGCTCGCTTACAGAGCATGGGCAAGCAGAGGTGACCCCAAAGCAGCTGCGCCAGAAAGTCTCTACCCAGCATGGATGATGGCTTTCCCATATCTGCATAGATGGAGTCCATCTCGATTAACCTAGCCTGTGCATGCTAGTACTTCAAGGACAGTACAGTTAGGGCAGAACTGCCTAAAAATGTCTGGGAAGAGTGGTTGAAATATCAGGTGAGGGTCCAGGACTCCCTCCACCCCTTCTTCTAGGAAGGAATGCCAACAGTCCACAAATCCAATTGTGATGGCCTCTGGGAAGCAGGCACAGATGATCTGATTAGCAATGGCAGGTAGCACTCCACAATAACGGGAAACTGGGGAACTCTGGGACTGACGTAACATGTACCTTGTCTGTCCTACCCAAAGGGTGATGGAGCTCGGGTGTGGATACTCTGTCTTCCATCCAGCATTATTTGAGGCCTGTTCCCTGGAACACTTATTCCCTGGCTTCTATCCTGCATCGGTGGCCTCCAGTTGCCAAAGTCAGTTCTTGAAGCAGGGGTTGGCTTTTGGAACCTGGGACAATGTGTAAAGGTGAGGGAGTACCTGTTCACCTACCACATACTCCGGCCTTTTTTGGTGGTAGAAGATTTGATGTAGGCCAGGACCAGCTGTGGAGGCCTTAGAGGGGCTGCTGCAAAGGATTTTGGGTTCTACCCTCGGAGAAGCCACTGCTGGAAAAAGATTCATTTTCTCTTAAATTGTGTGTGTGTGTGTGTGTGTGTGTGTATGTCTCTCTGTGTGTCTGTGTGTGTCTCTGTGTGTGTGTGTCTCTGAATATGCCTGTGTGGATATGTGCACACGTGTAGTGTTCTTGGAGGCTAGAGGCATTAGATCCCTCTGGAGCTGGAGTTAGAGGTGGTTGTGAGCTGCCTGATGTGGGTGCTGGTAACCAGACTCTTGTTCATCTGAAAGAGCAGTACTGGCCCTTATTGGCTGGTCTTTTGAGCCCCCACTGCTTGGCTTTAAGCAGAAGTGAGACATAACCCACCTGAAACTTAGAAAGGTCACTTTGGTCACTAGGCGGATAACAAGTGATCACAGTGTGACTGAGCATTTGAGAGGCAGTTGCAGATCTCCAGTAGAGGCAGGTTAGAGCTGGCAGGCTTGAGATGGAGGGAAGGAAAAGCTAGAGAGAGCTTTAGGAAAGAGAATAGTCTAGATTTAGTGAGAGTCTGCCCCTAGGGAAGGTGGTTGTATTTTCTATAAAATCCTCCTTATGTTAATTAGATGCAGGTGTCCCCGAGTCTTGGCAAGTGGGGCTGTAATTTCCCTGCCTCCCTCTCAGGCATCCCTTACCTGATAGAGCTCTGTCATCTGTTGTGATCTTGCTGCCCACTCTTCATGGTGCCTTTCAAGCTGCTGGGGCCAGCATAAAATAAATAGCCTCTGCCTTCATCCTTGCCAGCTCTCTTCCTGCCTTGCCCACCCTGCTGTGCCTAGCAAGGGTTGGCTCCAAGTGCCAGTTTCTGAACCAGCATTATCGTCAAGGAATGTGGAAGCAGTCAGGCCAGGGAGCAAGGGGCGGGGCAAGCCTTCCATTTGCCATCTGTGGAACCAGCGAGAGCTGCTCTGATGGCAGCCAGGGTGACTGTGATACAGAGAGACACGTTTCAGCTGATCTGGCAACAGGAATCCAACTGTAGGCTCATGCACGTGTCCCATGGGGCCACTGTCTTCTTTCACAATACGGTTGGGAGGCCAAGGGTCCCAATTCTTTGGGTGAACCCTGCAGAGGGTAGAACATGCTGTCATACTGCCCCAGGCAGCTTCAGAGTAGTGTTAGCCCTGATTCTAAACCATTATCGAAAAAAAAACACTATTAGCCATTTTCAACCAGACACTATATCTGGAGTTCTGATCTTAAAACTGTCCTAATCAGAAGGAATTATTCACCAAGACTTATTTTCAGGAAAATTCTTTTTCTAACTAAAGCCAGTTCCCACCCCAATCCAGCACTTTAATCACAAGGATACTAAGGACCTGTTCTTGTTCTCAGATTCCACCTTTCGCCCTAGGTGATTGGTTCAGAAATAGGTTCCAGACCCATGGTGGGCCAATTAGAATGCTCCCCTGAGAGTCTGGATTTAGAACTGAGAAATAAACTTGTATTTATCGTTTGTCTTTTCTGCAAGGGAACATCTGATGAAACTAACTGAAGGGTTTATTCAGTCTCACAGTTTCATGGGACACAGTCCATGACGGTGGGGATGGCATGGTGGGAAGAACACGAGGCAACTGGTTACAATGTGTCCACAGTCAGGAAGTAGAGAGCAGGAGATGCCTGTGCTGGGTTAGATTTCTCTTTTTTTTTCTTTTTTAAATTTATTTTTATTTCTATTGAATTGTGTGTTTCATACAGAACATGTCAATCAATCTTAATCTTTATCTTAATCTTCCCCACTGGCACCTCCCCAATTGGAATCCATACATTCTTTCATTTGTATTAAGGTCTATTGTGTCAAGTTAGTGTCCCCAAATGTTCCTCAGTGCGGGTTCATCCGCTGAGGTCTAGTCAGCCTATTAGGAGTCCCTTGCTTTTTGGAAGATTAACTCATCCTCACCCAACAGTAATTAGTTACCGATATTTCTTCAGCAGAGATTGAGGTCTACTGCCCATTTCCCCAGTTCTGTGCTGAGTTTTTGTCTGCTTGAGTTTGCATGGGTCTTGAATGTTCAAAACCATTGCTGCAGGTTCATATGAGCAGGGTTCCAGGAGCTGGTAGGATTCTGTTTCCATATGGTCACACACCTCACTGGCTCTTATAATCTTTTTGCCTCCTCTTCCACAATGTCCCCTGAGCCTTGGGTAAGTGAAACTTAATATAGAAGTCCTGGCCAGGGACCCACACTCTGCAAATTCCTAGTCTCCATTCTTTGGCCATTTGTGACCTTTTGTGTTACTGGCGCTCTGTTGCACAAGGGAGCTTCACGACCCCATCCCATAGGATGGTGCCACTCACATTTAGGGCTGGTCTTCCCAACTCAGTTAACCCAGTGTAGTTAATCCCTCGAAGATTTGACTAGAGCTTTTTTCTCCATAGTGCTTCTAAATTCCATCAAATAAATAATCAAGATTAACCATCACAAAATGTTACAAAGTTTCTAATGCCTGAATTTGTGATATATGAAAGGAAAAGAAGAGGGGGAGAAGGATAAGGAAGAGGGAGATGGGAATTAAGGCAAATTACACATCATTCAAGTGTCAGGATAGAAAGCCTTGAAGGACAAACCTGAGTTGGGATAAGGAGACTGAACTCACCTTGCAAGCTTTTCCCTGAGTCTCAGTTTTCCATTTATCACATAAAGGGGTTTACTTAAATGATCTCTCAGGCCAGGTGCATTCATTCATTCATTAATTCATTAATTCATTCGTATTTGCTGAGTGTTTAAATATATTCATTGGGGACTAGAGAGATGACTCAGTGGTTAAGAGCACTGGCTGCTCTTTCAGAGGACCCAGGTTTCATTCCCAGCACCCACATGGTGGCTTACAATCATCTATAACTCCAGGTCCAGGGGATCTGATGCCATCTTATGGCCTCCATGGACACTGAACCCATGTGGTGCACTTACATGCACACAGGCTAGCCAAATGTGTTCATTATAATCTCGCCTATTTGATTAATCATATTTCTGTATTTGAGAAACAGAAAGCAAATCAAACCTCAAACTCCCCAGACGGGGTGCCTCTCTCGTCTTCCAATGTGTCCCATCAACCTTCCTGAAGGACTGTCAGGTCCTTGATCACCGACTGTGCCACGTGCCTGTGTCCTTGCCCACGGTGTTCCCTCCCTTCTCATGGCATCTTCTACGGGAGCCAGAGGGGACTCCTATTCCTCTTGGAAGCCCTGCTTGCTATGCCTTTCTGAGAGCCTCAGCAAGCTGGGCCTCTGCTTTGTTCTCAATGTCCTTGTTAAAACCACATTGCCAACTGGGCCTGGTGGTACAGACCTGTAGTGTTAGTTACATGGGAGGCTGAGGCAGGAGGACCAAAAGTTTAGAGCCAGCATGAGCCACAGGGTGAGTTCAAGGCCAGCTTAGGCAGTTTAGTAAGATTATCTCAAAATGAAGAAGTAAAAAGAGAGCCAGAGACAAAGCTGGGTAGAACAAGACTGTGTAGACCGCCTGAGGCTCTAGGCTAAAGCCCTGGTACTGCAAAAGGAGAAAACAACAAAATGAAACCAAATCACCCTGTTGGGATAGTTAGGTCTCCTGGAGACAGTATCTCCTGTGAATCCACAGTGACAGGTTTCCTGTACAGGAGTGCATGTGAGAGACATGCAACAACCAAGGGCTTCAGTATGTATTACATTTATATATGTATGTATGCACATATATGTGTGTGCATGTGTGTGTGTGTGTATGTTTTGTCTCTTTCTTTTTATTTTTGAAAGAGTCTTTCTATTCCCAGTCAACCTGAAACTCACTGTGTAGACCAGGCTGGACTCAGTTTCATAGTCCACCTGCCCCTGTCTCCAGAGGACTGGGATTAAAGGTGAACACCACCACGCGTGTATGCCTCTGTGTGTATATGTGTGTAGGTGGACCCGGCAAATGTGTGGCGGTCAGAAGACAACTGGAGTCAGGTCTCTTCTTTTACTGTGTAGGTCCAGGAGATTTGACTCCGGTCCTCAGACCTGGCAGCAAGTAGCTTTACCCACTGAGCCGTAGCAATGGCCCATTTCTTTGTTTAGATGCAGCAGACACTGTCCACAGTTACAACCTTCCTCTGTTCTAGTCCACTTCAGCCAACTTTCAGTCAGCGGTACCAGTGTTCCTGTCAGAACTTCTAGAATCTATACTGCCCACGAGTAGCAGGTTAGAATGTCAAGACATTAATACTCCTTGCTTTAGAAGCAGCTGGCCACCCTCAGGAACCAGTGTATATGAGACAGTACATCTCTCTCTCCTTTGTACCTTTATGCTGTTTCAGCTGAGACCCAGGGATGGGTAGGAAGCCTTGGTCTAGATGTCCGTACTCCAGGGTTGTGTTCCTGTCTCCACTGTGTCGTCACCTTACATCTATACTGATTTTCTACCACTTAAATTTTTTTGATTGATTGATTTTTAATTTATGTGATGAGTGTTTTGCATGTAGGTATGTAAGTGCACCTGCATGTGCACCTAGGGGCCAGAAGAGGGATTTGGATCCCCTGGAACTGGAGTTATGGACTTTTATTAGCTGCCATGTGGGTCTTGGAACTGAACCTGGATCCTCTGCAAGAGCATTCTGCACTGTTAATTGCTAAGCTGTCCCTCCAGCCCCTACCTTTTGTTTTTGAGACAAGGTTTGCTATGTAGCTCAGGCTGGGCTCAAACTCATGAACTCACGAATCTCTTGCCTCAGCCTACTGAATGTCATAATTCCAAACGTGCTCCGTCATCCTCAGCTGCTTCCTTCCTGTCTTCCTTCTTTCCTCCCTCCCTTTCTTCTTTTTGCCCCCATTTCTTTAACAAGGTCTCATGTAGCCTAGGCTGGTCTCAAACTCTCTATGTAGCTGAGCATGAGCTTGAACTTCTGATCCTCCTGCTAGGATCACAGGCAAATCTCCTGTACCCAGGATTGAGTCCAGGCAAGCAATCTACCAACTGTGCTACATCCTAGCTGCATTTACTTTTGAAACATAAGCAGAAGACATATTAGGATGCTAATGTCCCAGCCAACGCCTCCACCATGCATGATTTCCAATGTTCTTTTTTTCAGTCTGTGTGTATGTCGGGAGGGTGAGGAGCTTGAGACAGCACTCGTGTAGCCCCAGCTGGCCTGGACCTTCCTATGTAGACAAGGCTAGCCTTGATCTCACAGAGATTCACCTGCCTCTGCCTCCTGACTGCTAGGAATTAAGTTGTGTGCCACCATGTCCAGTGGAGTTCCTCTTTTCTTTAGGACCCTGATAACAGGAGTCTGAAGCATCAGCCAACCAAACAAAGCCATAAAGTCAATTAGTTATACTGTGTTTATGGGTTCCTACAGATCAATTTATAAATATTATAAATTGAAACAATTTCTAAACAATGCCCTGTGACTAATGGCTTGGGTTGTTGTGGATTTTCCCAGTCTGTTGAGTACCTAATTGTGCTGAGAGTCACAGAATGTTTGTGTGACCTGCATCTAGCAGCTTCAAGGTCAAAGAGCTGCATTCCAGCTGCTGTACTGGTGACAGAGATCCTGGTATCTCACTTAAAGAATTTTAATAGGCTGGCCCACCCTCACCCTGTTCCCTGCTAGCCTGGCCTCCGTCTGGACTCCAGTTCTTGTCCCCCAGATCTCTGTATGAGCTTCCTAACCCAGACTAGCTAAACAGCCCACCACAGACCCCTAAGTCATCAGGCAGTTCCCAGACCCCAGTCTTCCTAGGATCCTGATCACCCAGACAGACATGCCCACCCAGGAGTCTGGAAAGTCAGATCCAGCCCACCGAGTCTCTATTCCATTCCTCCCCAATCTCTGCTAGCCTTGGATCCAGCTAGGATCTAATTCCTCCCTCTCAGGTCTCTGGACTAGCTTCCTAACCTAGACTAGCTAAACTTTCTAGCATAGGCTCCAGTGGTTTTTGATCTATTTGACCCAGACCAACCCTCCTACTAACCTGACCAGCCTACCCACTACCCTGTCCTACCAACCACTCAGACCAGTCTAGCACCCTGCAAGAGCTTGAAACCTGCACCAATTTATTTTCCATTCCTAAACAAAAAGCAACTAAGCTACATAAACAATATAAACAGGACCAACAGTAAATTAAACAAAAACAGAGTAGAGGTTCCTACTAAAAACAACCAACAAAGAACATCCATATGCCCAAATGGCAGCACCAAAGCATACATAATATGAAAAACCATGGGAATATGTCCCCAGCAAAACCTACTTGTCCAACAGAAGTGCACTACAATGAAAACCACCCTGAGGAACCCAAGGACACAGACTTTGAAAGAACATTCATAAACATGATCAAAGAACTTAAAGAAAACACTGAGAAACAACTCAAAGAACTCAAAAGGTGAGGTATAAGTTTGTGAAGGAAACTCCAGAATATGCAAATATGCTGTTTAAGGAAATATTTAAAACAATTCATACGTGAAAAGTGAATTCACAAAATGCATAGAAATAGTGAAGAAAATCCAAATGGAAATGAACATGGCATTGAAACACTCAATAAGCCAACTGATGGTATACATAAGAGACCCCCAAATTCCACCAGAAGACTGTTGGAATCATTAAACTTTCAGTAAAGTGGCAGGACACAAAATCTACTTACAAAAACCAGTAGCCTTTCTATATATCAATAACAATCAGAAAAAGCATTCAAGGAAACTCTCCCATTCACAACAACCTCAAAAACTTAGGAATAAACCTAAGTAAAGGCATTAAAGAACTCTACAATGAAAATTTCAAATCTTTAAAAAAAGAGATAGAGGAAGAGACTAGGAGATGGAAGGGCCTACCATGTTCATGGATTGGTAGAATCAATATTGTGAAAATGAACATCTTACCAGAAACAATCTACAGAGTCAATGCAATATCAATCCAAATACCCACGACATTCTTCACAGAGATAGAAGAAACTATCCTAAAATTCATATGGAATCACAAAAGATCCCAGATAGCCAAAGCAATTTTGGGCAAAAAGAACAATGCTGGGGGAATCACCATACCAGATCTCAGATTATATTACAGAGCTATGGTCAAAAAACAACATGGTACTGCCACAAAAATAGACATGCAGATCAAGGGAACATAACAGAAGACCACAATATGAGTACATGCAATTTCAGCCACCTGATATTTGACAAAGGGGCCAAGAACCCACAATGGAGGAAAGAGAGCATCTTTAACAAATGGTGCTGGCAAAACTGGATTTCCACCTGTAGAAGAATGAAATTGGACCCTCATCTTTCATCCCACACAAAAGTCAACTCCAAATGGACCAAAGACTTCAAGAAGAAAACATAGACAGTGGCCTCCAAGATATAGGCATAAGAAAGGACTTTCTAAATCAGACATCAGCTGCTCAGGGGTTAAGGTTAACAATGAGTAGGACCTCATTAAGCTACAAAGCTTCTGTATAGCAAAAGAAACAACCAAGGAAGGGATGAAGAAACTCACTGAGTGGGAGAAAATCTATACCAGCTACACATCTTACAGGGGATTAATATCCAGAATATACAAAGAACTCAATAAACGAAGAAATAAGAAAAATGTACGACTTAATAAAAAGATGGGCTATAGACCTGAACAGGGAGTTCCCAAATGAAGAAATAAAAATGGCTAAGAAACACCTTAAAAAGTGCTCATCAGCCTTAGCAATTAGAGAAATTCAGGTAAAAACCACTTTAAGATTCCGTCTCAACCCGAGTGAGACTGGCTAAGAGCAAGAGAACGAAGCGTGAAATGCTGGAGATGTAGAGAAAGGAGAACACACAGTCACTGCTGGTGGGAATATAAATTCGTGCAGCCACAATGGAAAGCAGAGTGGAGAACTCTCAACTAAAAATGGCTTACCATCTGATACAGTTATACCACTCCCTTGGCATATACCCAAAGGACGCATCCTATTGGAGAGATGCCTGTACCTCCGTGTTTATTGCTGTTCTCTGAATAATAGCTAAGAAATAGAAACAACCTAAATGTCCTTCAACTGAACAATGTGTAAGGAAAATGTGGTTTATTTACACAACGGAGTTCTATGCAGCATTAAGAAAAGATGAAATAATGAGATTTGCAGGTAATTGAATGGAACTAGGGAGTGTTACACTAAGTGAAGAAACACAAACACTGTTCTCCCTCATTTGCAGATTGAAGCACCAATAGCCTATATGTGAGCATAGGGTTCTGTTGTAATGCCAGGAACCAGGAAAAGAGAAGGGTGCACAGAGGTAAAGGAAGGACCCGAAAAAGGGGGGTAATAGTAGGACACCGATGTTGCCAGGCGGGAGATGGGGAAAGTGGGAGGAGAGGATGGAGGGCCATGCAGGGGGCCATGCTGTGTGGGGAGGGGAGTCGGGGGGGTGGGGGGGGGGGGTGGGTCTTAACGGGGGGAGGGTGGGGACAATGCGGCTGCTGGGCCTGGGAAGGGAGGAGGGAGGTCTGATGGGAGGAAGAGCAGAGTTGAATGAATCTTGGAGGGCTGGGCAGCCCAGAGGGAGACGTGCTGCCACAGAAATCCGCGGAGGAGTGCACAGATACAAACATTAGCACATGTACAGACGCGGGGGCTGTGTGGCAAGGACACAGGGCCAGACAGAGTACCTCCCTTTGTGGGGTTGGTGAGAGTGGTCCAAAAGACCCCCAGATAATACAGGCCAGTACTAAAGTTCTTGGTTATCTCCCAGAACTGGAAGATAATACACTGCTGGTGAAGACAGGACATACCTGGGACACAGGACTTGGAGCAATGGAGCAGGAACTGACCTGGAAGCCTTCCACCTGAATTTTAGCTCCCACAATGCTAGATGATAACAAGCAGACTTCTGAGGGTCCAACCTAGCCCTAAAGTCCAATAACCATAACAACTGGCACACTGCCTCTATAGGTGCAGTAGTAGCATTCTCATCTAGGGGAAATCAACAGCTTTCTAACTGAACTTAAAATCCTCTTAAAGGAGCGAACTCACGGGTAGCTCTGTAGACTCAACCAAACACA
Organism: Eospalax fontanierii; assembly: GCA_035773235.1. Lineage (NCBI taxonomy): Eukaryota > Metazoa > Chordata > Mammalia > Rodentia > Spalacidae > Eospalax > Eospalax fontanierii. The sequence goes on along the minus strand of CM069529.1, from coordinate 75,269,599 downwards.
TAAGGTTGGAGGGGGACATAGATCCTAGGGAGAACCCTATCTCATATCTCTAGAGAAATGAAATGCCTTACCATATGCTAAGTATGGATCCTTATATTTACAGACAAACACACAGCACACCACTCATCAAAGAAGCTGCTTTTTGCAACAGATGGAAGCTACATCAGAATTCCACAACTGGTCACACACTGACTGACAGATGCCAAGTCCTAGGTGACATATCTAGAGTTGAGCTTCTACGCCTAAGATGCAAGGAACACAGTAGAACGAAGGTAGAGAAAAGTAAAGCATCCCTCAGCTCTCATTGGTGAAGCTTCCTTAAACAACACAGAGCTTTCCATACAGAAAGGCCACAACTGGCCAAGTTTTATAGAATAAAGACTGCAAGAATGTGTACCTCTGGATAGGACTCCTATATTGAACTTCACCGACCTATGGCTCAGGGGTCACTGTGGAAGAGGGGTCAGAAAGATTGTAAGCTCCAGGCTGGTTCGTGAACTTAAGGAATCAGAATCTTTCAGGCTACTGGAAGCTTGCACGTGTTAAATTGTGGCAATGATGGCACTGAGCACAGGACCCACACCAACTTAAATTAGATGCGGCCCAGAGTGTAGGCATAGAAACTGGTGGCAGGCCAGACCTATACTGAGAACTACTGGAGACTGAGCACAACTGGGAGAGGGAGAGTGTGCCTAACTTATGATCTTTAGATAGCCTGACCAGACTCCAGTGGATGAATTTGCTCTAAAGGACATCTGGGTGCTAATGCTTGACTGGATAGGACTCAACATGTATGACAGAATACATGAGTCCCAGTGGGGACTGGGAGGACGGATGGGGGAGTGGATCTAAATTTGATTAAGAACTGTTGAATATATAAAACTCAATAAAAAATAAAAAAGAATTTTAATAGCGTATGTTAATCATACCTAACAGTGGGTTTCATGAGGACATTTTTGTACGTGTGTATAATGTATTTTAATCGTATTTACCCTCATTGCTGTCTCTTCTCCCCTCCCACTCTGGACGATCCCTTCTTCCTTCCCACCCAGCACCACGCCCACTTCTCCTCCCATGTCTTTAAAAAATATTTTTGATGACCAGTGAGTTTAATCAGAGCTACTTACAGGAGTATGAGCAAGGGGCTGTTTACAGGAGCACAGGCAACTTAGCAGTGGCTATACCACCGAAGAAATGTCTCTTCCTCCTCCACAACCATTCGCTGCCTGTAATCTTCAAGGAGGGGGGGAAGGTGGGCTCATGAATCCCTCTTCACTCCATGACATGATGATGATGCAATGATAGGCCCTGTCTGGTAGCAGGTCTTGTGCAGGTAACCACAGCTGTTGTGAGCTCAAGAGTGCAGAAGCCATATTGTGTCCAGAAGATAGTGCTGCACCTGCTCCACCCCCTCCTCCTGCCCTTACCCTCCCCTGCTCCCCTCTGTGATGTCCTCTGAGCCTTGCAGGGCTGCTGCAGATGCTCCAGTCATGGCTGGATACCCAACAGTCATTTATTTTCAGGACTTTGCTGATCTTTCACTTTTGAGATTAACCTGTGTCCTAGTTTGCTTTTATGTCTTGGGTTGGTGGTGAAGATCTGTCCCCACTGATGGGGAATATCATGGACTCTGAGGTCTGTCTGTTTTTTGGAAGGCCATTCATTCATTTATTTCTATGCATTGCACACTGTGCTGAAAGCTATGAATATATGCATTTATCTACTGCATATATTCAATAAATATTGTATTGGTTAGGATAGGCTAAATCTACAGTAATACTAATATGCTAATGTTGAAATTCCAGACCATGTTAAGATGTTTTTCCTTTTTATTTATGTAACACACACCCAACATGATCAGCAGAGGGCGTGCTTTGCATAGTCACCCAGGGGCCCAGGTTGATGACCACAACCCCACCCCCTCACCACTGCTGTCATAGTAGTTCCTAACTACAGAGTTACCATGCCAATTTTACAGTGCTTCTGCCCAGAAGTGACATGTTTGATCCTGTGAGAGAGAAACAGTCACATGGTCCCAATTAACTGCTATCCTTGGAGAGCACACATTGTCAAAGAAGTCAAGGATCAAGCAAATTATTACATAAATAATGACTTCATAATTGAGATTATGGCTACAAAGAGAACTCAGGGTCTTGTGAAAGAGTGAAGCAGGAGACCTGATGTCGTCTCTCGGGTCTGGGAGGTTTCCCTAGGGAAGTGTTATAGTAGGAGAGGCTGAGGAATGTGTGGGAACTGGTCAGGTACTGAGAGGGAGGGACATTGACAGCTCCCACCAGAGCACTGCCGGAGAGGTAGAAATTGAGCTAATGCCAGTTGTTCCACAAAAGCAGCCTGCGTTGTTGAGTTTGAGTGGTAACTTGCTTTTTAACTTATTAGCAGGTTTAGAACACACTGCCCAGCAAGTGTCTGGGTAAGATTTGAACTTGTGTGCCCCTTAAGTTCATGCCCTCAACCACAGAGTGCTACCTCTTCTCAAAGTCATAGACCACTTAGCTCAGGGGCTCTAAGACCCCTGGGCTGCAGGAGAAATTTCACTTGCCCTCAGGATGATCTTCCTGTGCCTTGCCAGTGACTCAGTGGGTCTCCTGGACCTCAGTTCATCATGAACCTGATAGTGTTCGGCTGATCAGAGCTTTATAAAACAATGTTTTGTTGTAGTGGAATATTTTTTGGAACATGCAATCATATGTATATATATATATATATATATGTATATATATATATATATAGCAGGTATGGGGTGGGGTTAGTAATCTGGGGATGATCTTCCAACTTTACAATTTTCTTTAAAACAAATTGGGATTTCTCTGGGGAGCCTGGCATATAGTACATGTTCGACGAATTACTGTGTCAGCTAAGGTACAAGCCCTCAAAAAATGCTAGGGGTTATAGTACCATGATAGGCAGCCACAATTTTCATTATTACCTCTGTGGTAAGTAGAACAAAGACTCTCCTCCAAAGGTGTCCACATCCTAACCACAGAAACCTGTGAATACGTAGGAATATTCTACCTTATATGGCAAAGGGGCTTTGGAGGTAACTGAAGGGTCTTGTTTTCAGCTGGGATGGTTATAGTGGGTTTGCTTTCCTCCCTCCCCGTCCCCTTGTCTTCCTTCCTTCCTTCCTTCCTTCCTTCCTTCCTTCCTTCCTTCCTTCCTTCCTTCCTTCCTTCCTTCCTCCTTCCTTCCTTCCTTCCTTCCTTCCTTCCTTCCTTCCTTCCTTCCTTCCTTCCTTCCTTCCTTTTCTTTTCTTCTTTCCTTTTTGCATTGGGTTTTATGAAACCCAGACTAGCCTCCAACTCCAGCATAGTCGAGGATGACACTGAACTTATGATCTTCCTGCCTCTACCTTCTGAGTGCTAAGATTACTGGCAGGCTCTGCCATGCCCCTGTTTATCCGGAGCTGGAGAGAACTCAGGGATTAATGCATGCTAATCAAACACCTAACAAACTTACATACCAGTCCTTATAGTGGATTTTTGTGGGTCCTTGTAAAAGGGATAAGCGAGTACCAAAAAGATAGGAAGAGAAGGAGGGGCTGGGAGGGAGATGGGGAAGAGGGAGAAGGACGAGGAGAAGAGGAGAGATCTCATGACAATACCTTGCTGGTTTTGAAGATGGAGAAAGTGGCCTGCAGACAAGCAGTCTGGAATTTTCTAGCTGCTTGGACGCAGATCTTAGAGTGCAAAGCAGGAGTGCTTGGCTCCTAATTTATCACATCACTCTTTCTTCCCTCGCTCCTGCTGCTCTTCCCAGCCTCTTTTAAGAAATGAGTCCTTTGAGGAATTCCTCTTGGATTGGCTGCTGTCTCTCGGGACTCCAGGGGAGCCCAGCGACTTTCTAGCAGGGCAATTGGAGAGTCCAGGTCTGAACCATGTGGCTGTAAGTTGATCCTCTTTCCTCCTTTTGAATGGAAGCAAAGTGCCATTTTTACTTAGCAACAGTTCACTTTATTCTTTAGATATATACTATGTTGTGTGCACATGTGTGGAGACAAGAGGTCAACAATGGGGCTCTTCCTTGATTGCTCTTCACCTTTATTTAGATACTATTTTATTATGTGTATGTGTGTTTGTCTCTGTGAGAGTATGTCCACATGAATGCAGGTGCCTGCAGAGGCCAGAAGAGGGCGTTGGATACCCTGGAGCTAGCTGGAGTTACTAGTTGTGAACTGCCTGATGTGGGTGCTGGGAACCAAACTCAAGTGTTCTGTAAGAGCAGAACATGCTCTTAACTTTTAAGCCATCTCACCAACCCCTGTTCCTCCTCCTGCTCCTCTTCCTCCTCCTCTTCTTCCTCTTTCTCTTATTTCTCTTTGTAATAAAATATTATTATTATTATTATTATTATTATTATTATTTTGAGACAAGGTCTGCTCCTGAACCTGGAGCTCACTGATGAGGTAGATTGGATGACCAATGATCCATCTGTTTGCCCCCCTACCCCTGGCACACTACCACTGCTGGCTTTTACAGCTGTGGGTCCTGGGGACTTGAACCCGGGTCCTAATGTTTGTGCAGCAAGCACTTTACTGCCTGAGTCATCTTCCCAGAACTCATAGCGTAGTTTTTAATGACCATCTTTCTTGTCATGCTAAACTATGATTTATATGACAAATACTGTTTGGGTGGACATTTAGGTTATTTTCAGTCTTTGTCATTATTTTAAAAGTGCTTTGATGGGCATCTTCGCAGCTAAATTATCACTGGGATACATTTTTAGAAGATAAATTGCTGGCCAGAGGGTCTGCTTATTTACAAAGTCCGACATTTGTGTCTGACAGGTGGAATGCTTTTTAACACAAGATGCTATGCACTGTGGCTTCATTACTCAGAGGCAGGAAATTCTTCAGAGCCTGGACATAGTGGTTGGCCACTGCTCCCCACAAGCTGACCTGTTATAGCCTCATCTCAAGCAGATGCTGTGGCAAAAATCAGTCCACTGGATGCCATCATTTGTCTGTCATGGCTCTGATCTGGAGCGTAAGGCAGGGACAGCCAACACAGACAGTGCCTAGCTTTGGACAATTAATCATATACAGAAGGATATAGGTCCATGGAAAATGGCTTATTTTCAGCTCAGTACTCCCTCCACCCCAGGTACATTTTGCAATTGGCTTTCATTTCTTGAATGCACATCTAGACCTTCTTCCATCTGAATCTTGAGCAGGTCAGGTTTGACAATGTTATTTCTGCTGGCTTGGGGTATTCCTAGATGGGGTTGGCTTTTGCTTTTTTGTAGCCTTAGGTTTGTGTTGGGAGGAAGGCAGAGAGTCTAGGAGATAAAAGCTTGGAAATGACTTAGTCACATACACACAAGACCCTGACAGCTACTATTTAGAGGCATTGATGTACGCAGACCCCAAAAGATGGAGAGAAGCTACAGCAAGTGTAAAGAAGGCTTCACTTGCCCTGAAATCACAGACAAGACTAGCAGAATTTCCAAGGTGAGCTCCTTCACCATCAAATAAATCAGCCAGTCAGTTAATCAATCAATCAATCATCATTCAACCAACCAACCAATCAGTCAATCAATCAACCAGTCTATTAACATACACTGATGTTTGTGAGCTAGGCATGGAGAAGGCCCTGGCCCATATTGCAGACATTCTACTGTGAAGAAGACAGAGCCCAGAATGCAGCAGACATGGTCAGATGAGCACTTGGATCAACACCTTTGGGTACAAAGATCCACACAGAATTGGACAGACAACGAGAACTGCAGTGCAGTCTAAATGGGAGATCAACTAAGCCTCCAGAGAATCCTGAAACTGGATGATTCCTTAGGAATGTCCTAGTTGGGGTGTAGAGGACCAGGCTGGTATGTCAAGGGACATTAGTCGAATATTATTGGAGGTGGATCCTGCAGCTGGGGTCTGAATTTCTTTAAGAAAGACAGTCTGCAACAGAAATAATGAGGACATTAATCTTGTGTGTGGTAAGATCCCTTGAGAGGATATCCAGCCTGGTCTCATCCCTCTGTAGCCCTTTACTGAAAATACCAGATAAATAAAATTACATCCTTTCCTCCTCAAACTGAGTGATTAACCAGTGAACTAATTGGCTAGCTAGCTAGCGAGCTAACTAATTGCACAAATACAAGAATTTGAGTTTGGCTTCCCAGCACTCGCATAAAAAACCAGGTGACCCAGTGCTCAGGACACAGAGATAGGGCATTCTGAAGGGTGCTGGTAGTTAGACTGGCTGAATTGGTGAGCTCTGGGTTCAATGAGACACCCTGCCTCAGTAAATAAAGTGGAGAGATACCTGACGCCAAGCTCTGGCCACACGTATACACACATGCAACCATATACAACTGCTCCCCCACACATTCGAAAGCATATAATACACATGCATAATACGCACACACACACAGACACACATAGATTTTTGAAGAAAATATTCCCGAGCCTCCCCGTCTTCTACTCAAGTAAAGCCCCATCTTCTATCCAGTCATTCTTCTTGGGTCCCAGACGAAGTTGGCTTCTACTTTCTTTAGCATTTGAGACTGTCACACTTCCAAACTCCTTCAGGAGGCTATCTCACCTTCAGCTATGTCTTCCCTGCTGTCTCTCCTGTTCGTCCAGCCTTGCAGGTCGAAAGACTCTTTTCCTTCAACCAGCAAGCTCACTGTTGTGTCTCATTACATCTCTGGCTTTCGTGGTCTCCCTTCAAGAATTCTATCTTCTATGTTTTTATTAGATTACTTATTATGTGTGTGGTTGGGAGTTGTGTGTGCCTGTGATGGTGCACATATAGAAGTCACAGGGCAACTTGCAGGAGTCTGTTCTCTCCTTCCACTATGTGGGTCTGAGGGGTAGAGCTCAGGTCATCAAGCACCTCCACTCCCTGAGCAATCGTGCTCACTCCTCTAGAGCACATTTGACCTTTGCTTCTTTTTATTTTCTTTGAGAGGTTTATTTTCCCTGGAGACTATATCACTAACCATCACCGACTGGCTGTTTTGTTTTGGTACATGAAAATAAATGTGAAAAAGAGAAAACATGACATCAGAGTGTTATGTCATTTTTTAACTGAATATGACAGCATGATGATTCCTTTACTATAGTTTTCTGAATCATTAAAAGTAATATGTGCTTCATTCATTTTTAAAAATTATGTGTATGTGTTTGTGTGTGCACATGAGTGTAGGTGCCCTCAGAGGCCAGAAGAGGGTATTGGGCCTTGCAGCTGTCTGACATGGGTGCTGGGAACCAAACTCAGGTCCTCTGGAAGAACACTATGACACTATGTGCTTTAAACTGCTGAACCATCTTTTCAGCCCTCTGAAAATAATTTATATTTAAAAAAGAATCTTGCTGGTTGTGGTGGCGCACACCTTTAATCCCAGCACTTGAGAGGCAGAGGTAGGCAGGTCTCTGAGTTCAAGGCTAGCCTGGTCTACATAGTGAGTTCAAGATCAGCTGGGGCTACAGGGAGACCTTGTCTTATCTACAAAAGTACTACATGTTCCTTGTGCAAAAATCAAACACAAAAAAAGCAAGCAGTTTTCCCTGCCCCTAATTTTTCTTGCTAGAGGAAAAAAATTGGTATTTCAGAGAAAGCATTTGCTGACATTCCTTACAGTGACTTTCTGAATTGATTTTTTTTTTTTGCATTAAATTATATGATCTCAGGGCTCAGGGCATCTAGAGGCTTTAAGCCTGCTCTTTGGGGGCTGTTCCACCACTTCCCTGGGGATACCCATTCTTAATAATTCTTGTGTGCTCTCTTAAGGTTGGAAAGCTCTTTTCTCAGTGCATGGAAACTGCTTCTGTCCTTTCCTGTGTGCTCCAGGCTTTCTATACAGAGCTAGGAGAAAAAAAAAGCAAAACAAAGACAAAGCCCAACTGAACAAACAAAAATCCAAGCAGAAGGACTTGCTTCTCTTTTGACAAGCTCTCTCGGTGCCCTGCTTCCTCCCCTGCTTGGTGTCCCTTCTCTGAGAGTTCATCTTTGACTCCTCTGGAAGCAGGTTGTGCAGCCTGACTTCCTTGGACACCTTTCTCAACATTCTCTGAGCCTCAGCTTCCTCAGTTGAGAAATGGAGATAACAGGACCTAACTCTGAATTACTGTGGGAAATAAATGAGTGCCAATAAATGCAGAGTCTTTAGGTGTCTCTCCTTTTTTTGATGTGTATGTATACATGTCTGTGTGTGTACAGGTGTAGGTGTATGTGCAGGTATGTGTATACACAGTGTGTATGTGCATCTAGAGGCACTGTCCACCTTGTTTTTTGAGATAGGGTCTCTCACTGGCCTGGAACTTACAAGTAATACTAGAATAGTTGGTCAGCCAGCTCCAGGGATCTTCCTACCCCTGCCTCCCCAGTGCTGGGAAGACAGGCAAATGCCACCATGCTCTACTTTTCTCTATGGGTGCCGGGGATGGAACTCAGGTTCTTACGTTTACAGGACAAGCGCTATGGAGACTGAGTCATCTCCCTAGCCCCAGATTTCTATATTATGTACTTGTTTTGTCACTGTGGCAGATTAAGGAAGGATTTATTTTGTCTCAGAGTTTTAAAGGATTCAGTCTGTGGTTTTTGGCCCCTGTGCCCCCACATTGTTTTGGTCCCTCATTTTCCAGAAGCAGACAATGCCTCACCAGTCCTCAAGGTGTTTCCTCATTCATTCAAGCTGACAATCAAAATTTACCATCACAGTTGCTGTGTCCCTGTGCTTGAGGTTTCCATAGGGAAAGGAAATGAGGCTAGCCTGGGAAACATACCTGGGAGCAAGAAGCCTGATTTGTCTGTATCTTCAGCTTGGAGCCTAATCTAGTGAAGGGTGTTTGATGCCTGACTGTGTCTAGAGAGCTGATCAGTGGTGGGACAAACAGAGGGGCAGACAGGACATAAACACAAGAGAAAGCACGCAGGCTGTAGGATGCTGTATGCCCTGATGGCTGCTGACCCCACCTCTTCGTGGCTCTGTGAACTTGAGCAAGCTGCCAAGGCCTCATTTTCTCATCTGCAAAACTGGACTCAGTGGTGTGATGAAGTGTGATCTCCGTCTGGCCTCAGGTATTTGGCTCCTATGTGGGGCTCCTCATCGCTCCTCCTTTCATCCTCCTAACAACCCTGTGTGGCAGGATTGACATCCCCTTTGCACAGAGGAGCATGCTGAGGCACGGGAGGGGCAAGCTGCCTTGTCTAAGCCATCCCACTCAGGATGGTAGGTTGGAATCCAGGTGAACTCCAGAATCAGGGCTCTTAGACACCTGGTGGTGGATCAGAGGAATCATGATAAGCCTATTTATCGAACTTCTTGTTTATTGTGTGTGTGTGCCTGTGTGTACCTGGGTGTGTACATGTGTGCAGGGGCCTGAGGGCAATCTCAGATGTCATCCTCAGGAATGCTGTGCTGTCCACTTCTTTACCACCTAGGCTGACCAGTGAGCCCCGACATCTTCCCTAATGCTAAGATGACAAGCACCAACTGAGGTACCCCCAGCCCTTCTTTCTCTCCATTTTACAGACAAGGAGAGTGAGATTCAAGGTCATTAATCACATGGTCAGAGACCACTGTCCTAGATGGGAAACTGGATCTCTTGATTTCCCGCCATTTTGTGGCTTCTGAGGCTGTGTAGGAAGGTAGAAAGTATCTCCTCAAAGAGGCTAAGGTTCATGAGCTTGCTCAGGTCTTGGTTCCTCAGTAGGACTTAGGCTTTCCAACTTCCTTCCCACAGAAGCTGAACTCTGCTGCAGAATCCTTTCCCCGCAAGGGCTGTGCTGCCTCTGTTAGAATGTCCATGACAACCCCTTGTAGGTGAATACTGTTCATGCAGATTACCTGCCCTTGGGCCCTCAAGGCAGCTCCAGCCAAGGACACACCAAGATACTGCCAGACTCCAAATCAGTCTCTTATCTCCTGGGAATTGGGGCTGGTCCATCTGTGGAGTTGTAATCTGAGATGCAGAGTCACTGAAGACAAGTTTGTACAAGAAATCTTTTACTCTCAGTTTGATGTTGTTGGGATAGAGTGGGGGAGAAAAAGGAGAATGGCTGGCCTCCCTTCTCACCCAAATAACCAGATATTTATGTATTGTGTATGTGTGAGTGTATTTGTGCGCATGGATGTGTGTTCATGTGCAAGTATGTGCACCTGTGTGGGAGGCTAGAGATAAACCTTGGATGCTGTTCCTTAGGTACCATCCACTTTGCTCTATGAGACAGGGTCTCTCATAGTCTAGAATTCATCAAGTAGGCCAGGCTGGCCAGCAAGGAATCTGTCTGTCTCTGCCTCCCCAGTGCTGGGATTAAAAGTGGGCCATCATGCCAAGATTTTGACATGGATGCTGGGGTTCAAACCCAGATCATGTTTGTGTGGCAAGTTCTTTACAGACTCATCTGTTTTCTTAGTCCTAGATTTAATTTTTAATTTTCTTTTTAGTTTTAGATGAGTGACTAGCTGAATACTCCAGGGAGACTGACTGGACAGGCACATCTCCCTATGTGGGAGAAGATTTGCAGATTGAAACAGTAGTGTAGGGTCGCTCCTGGGGCATATGAGTTGAATTTCAGAGGTAAAAAGACATTTTGATAATGTTCGTTGTTAAGCATTATGTAAACATAACATAACTATGCACTAGAATGGATGTTCTCTGAGAATGCAGCCTCGGTCTAGTCAGTTCACTGCTAAAACCTCACACCAAGGACAGAGCCCAGCACAGAGTAGGTAGTCAATAAATAAATGAACTTATATCCCAGCATACAGATATAAAATACTTATGTTTATAGGTTAACATTTATGTATAAACACACATACACACACATACACAGCATGGAAGAGGTTGCATGAACTAGGCTGACAGCAGCCGGAGCTGACGTCTCACTGGTTCACTCAAACATCTTGCTACTGCTTCTCTGTCAAGAAGTACTTTCAGGTTAATATCCCAAATATAAAAAGTTCAAATTGTTTTTCAGAGCTGGGGATCAAACCCAGGGCCTTGTGCATGCTAAGAAGTGCTCTGTCACTTAGCTATATTTCTAGCAAAAAAATATGAAAATTTTTGAATGCTGACATGATCTCACTGGACAAGGTAGCTCATGCGTATAATCCCTACTCTTGGGAGACTGAGGCAGGAGGATTGTCATGAGTTCAAGGCCAGAAAATATGCAATGCCACACTTGGCCTTATGCAGTAGGCTGCTGTCAAAATAATGGCTCTGCAAAAGGGCAGCACCAAATTATCTTCAGGCTAGGAATAGAAGGTGTATATAAGGCATAGATAAAATTTCTGAACAGATATTTGGTTCCCACCCCCAAGATATCTCATTATGTATAATATGCAAACATTCCTGAATCTGAAAAATTCCCAAACCTGAAACAGTTCAGGCTTCCAGCATTTTGGATAAAAGATATTGAATTCATATTAACTAATGAAGTCCCCCTACAGCTTGTAATATCTCCACTTTCCAGACAGGGATACTGAGGCCTGGAGGACAAAATACTTTGTACTAGCCCAGGTTGGTACCCTGATTGGCTGTTCCCCAGAGTCTGCTAAGCTGCAGATCCTGGTGCCCACATGACAGCCTGTGGCAGGTGGAGCTCGTGTCCAGCCTGCCTGAGGCACACTGTTGTCCCAGCTTGGGTGGCAAGGACCCAGCCAGCATCTTTGCCGCTCTGCAGCCCCAGGCACCCGCTTAGCACACACCCCTCCTGCTCCCATTTGAACCCAGTCGCTGTTTTTGCAAGTTTCCATTTTTAGCTCCCTGGACTGGAACACAATGTTCAATGCACTGTAAACCTCAATGTCAGTTTGATTATACGAGAGGCGTGTGTGGGCTCCTGCTCTTGCTTTCCCATGTCTAATAATAGCCCTCTGGATTCTCTCTCCTCTCTCCTTCCAAGGCCCTCAAAGCATTTCCCATGCAATGTCCCATTTGTGCTCCCAGAGCTCTGGGGAGGTAGCTGGTTGGTGGCTATTACATGAAAAGGCTTCTGGAACTATTCAGCTCTCTTTAAACTGAAAGGCCTATTGCCGTCTCTGTCTTAAAGGGGAGAGGGACTGAATCCGGAGCACAGAGATGCGCTGAAGGGAGCTGCTGTTTAAATGAGCACAAGCGCTGTGTCTCCTTTACTGTGGAAAGTGCGTCTGCGAATTGCTCTTTTTTATGGACGAGAAAAGAGCTGAGAATCCAACTGTCTGGTTCAAGGTCACTTAGCTCCCAAGTGATTGACTATGGATTTGACCTTGGATTTACTTCTAAGGTTTTTGGATTTTCCCACTGCGTCATTAAATGGGATGTTCTAGAGATAAAGATGCAGTCAGATCTTAATATTCTAGGCTCCCAGACAAAGTCAGCACCCGTCCCTGTCCTTGAGATTTTTACCTAAGGTCACTATAAACTAGAGAGATTATTTCCCATCAAATATGAGCATCTATGACCTGTTAAAAGTGCTGGAAAGAGCAAAATTCTTGTTTGTTTCTCCTTCCATTCCTACCATTTACTCATTCATTCAAATCTTCATTTATCTATCCCTCCCTCCCTCTCATCCATCCATCTATCCATCAATCTATCATCCATCATCCATCCATTCATCCAGGTATTCAGTACGCAGAATGCTGTGGAGATAGCATTGTGGACCTAGATTCTGTGGACATGGATGAGTGGGATGCGGGGAATGTCCCACACTAAGACTCTTTCTTCAGAGCCCCCAATTCATCTGAAGTCCTTGTGTGATCTGGAGTAAACAACTTCACCTCTCTGAGACCCAGCTTCCTCATCTGTAGAGTGTCCCCACTCTAAGCGTGGATCCTGATTCACAGGGTCATTATGAGACAGGTGGATGTGGGAAGCTAACATATTTGAGAGCTGAAGGATAGGTCAACTTCTGGTTGAAGGTCAGGTACAGCCATATCCACATATTTAATTCCACTGTCTGGGTCCTCTCTAGACCCCTCAGCTCTGCTTTCAATCCTGCTGGCTTTCCTCCCAGGAAGATCCTCTCCTCCCTTGATCACTTGCAGCTAGACTCAGAAACTATCCACAATCTTAACAAAACAGGTTTTCTTTTGCCTATAGCTATAGCAAAATTCATGAGCCCAAGTCCCATTGGACTAATTTGGGTCATGTGATTATCCCTGAGTCAATCCACAGGGTAGTGTGTAGATAAAATGACTGGCCAGACCTGGATCATCAGCTTTAACCAAGGCACAGGAGTAGGAACGGGAAAGTGCAATTTCTCCAAAGGAAAATGTAGGCTCTGCTCCCAGAAGCAGAGTGGGGGCTGGACAGGTGTGTCAGACTGGCTTCTTCCAAAAGCAGACAAGAGATGAGGATTTGTGTGCAAGTAAGCTATTTATTAAGAAGTTCTTGGGGTTGAGAATGTAGAGTACTTGCCTAGCATTCAAGAAACCCTGGGTTCAGTTTCCAGCATTGCATAAAGTGTGGCAGTGCATGGCTGAGAATCCCAGCTCTCAGGAGGTAGAGGCAGGAGGATCAGAAGCTAAGCACTATCTTTAGCTGCATAGCAAGCTGGAGGCCAACCTGGGCTATATGAGTATATGAGATCCTGTCTCAAAGGAAAAGAAAAAGAAGTTCTTATGGGAAGACCTGGTAAAGAGAAAACAAGCCAGGACAAAGAGAAAAGGGAGGAACCGAAAAGGGCTTTTATTATCGGTGACATTCTAGGCTTAGCCTGGCCCTGTGGGAAGTTTTGGGATGTAAATTATACTCAGCATATGTCCCACTTCCAGATAAGGGAACTGGGCATTTTTACCCACCAACCAGTCACTGACAATGGATGTCCCTGAGTATGTAAATTCTCCAAACTCCCGAGGGATACAGCTCTAACAGCTCAAGGATGATGTCCTAAAGGTCACAGGAGTCAGGTTTTGGTAGCAAAGTGCACAGAAGGCTCAGCATTTTAAGGAGATGGTGAGAGGGATCCAAAGGGCTCTGAATGCAGCAGCAGAAAAATCCTCTAGAAAACAGAGGGGCGGAGCAGAAAGCCAGTGAACACAGCTGGACCAGCCAGCAGCCCCACCCTCAGTGTCACAGCTGCTTGGTCTGCTACGTGTCTATCCAGAGAGGAACGAGGTGGTTCAGACCAGGAACGAGCAGATAATGAGAGCCCTTGTTCCTGCTAGTCTGTGCCGTGGGTGCCACGTGTATATCAGCCACTTTTCTGTCACTGTGACAAAATACCCAGCACAAGCCTCTCACAGTTGGGGGGTGCGGCCCATCGTGGTGGGTTGGCATGGTGCTGGTCATGGAGGTATGGAGCATGGCAGCTGGTCACATTGTATCTGCAGTCAGGAGGCAGAGAGATGAACGCTGGTGCTCAGCTCAACTTCTCCCTTTCATTCAGTCTAATACTCTTGCTCAGGGGTTGGTGCTGCCCACAGTTAGGGTGAGTTGTCCCACCTCAGTTAACCTAATATTTAGATATCGTGAAGACTTCCCAAGACATTTGTCTTCTAGATGATTCTAGATCCTGTCAAGTTGACAACTGAGATCAACCATCACAAGTGGCAGCTCATGCCTTCCCATCCAACAGCCACAGGAACTGGCATTTTAGGATTTCTTTGACATGGTAAATCCAGGAAAGACAGACACTGCTGGAGGCAGGAGCTGAAATCCTATCATTTAACTCATGTCTCTTTCCCTCTCTGTCTTTAGCCCTCTTCTGGACTGCTCAGTTTCAAGCTCTTTTCAGTTGTGCCTTCTCCAGTGATGACTAATGAATTTCAGGGGTGCCCATGACCCACTCAGGTTCTCTTTCTCAGTGGTTCACTCTGTCTCCAATGAGATCCTCTGCTAACCAATCCCAGAGGCCATGCATGCATGGAATGCTTGTATTGGTCAGCTTGGTCATGTGAGCACAGATGGAGGTGTGGGCAGAGTTACATGTGGTCAGAAAATGAGCCAGCAGTGGTTCCCCAAAGGAAAAATCTTCACATTCTTGCCAGAAGACGGAGACCAGATTTCACCATGGATGCATCTTTTCTGGTATACCCAGTAACAAGTATAAGGAGCTTTTGCCTTATGGCTAACTCTGGTGTTCATTGATGGTGTGAGAGCCAGGCATGGGGATATGTGGTAAGGTTTCAGTGTGTGAACCAAGGATCATAGAGCCCAAAGCCTTCAGGGCTCAGGCAGAAAACACATATATTAATACAGCAGCCTAGTTAGGGAACAATAGACAGAAGCAGGGCCTGTGGTGAACAGTTTAAAGGGAGCAACCACCCCTCAGGATGCTGAGGCCATTTTTAAAAGGTGTAAAGTCATTGTGTTTTAGATGTTGACAGCCATATTGTCAAAACACACGATAAGGCCCCCAAATAAAATAGAAAATGATAACTACATCTGCAGCTGGATATTGTCTGCTTTGCAATCTGAGGCAGGCAAGGCCTGGTAAGAAGGGGTCTCCACTGCAACTGAGGCCGCACTTTCACCAGTGGCCTTTCTTGGCCTCTCAGGGTGTCAAGCCTCAGCTTCTCTCTGTGATCCCTTCAGGCTTTCAACATCAGAATCATGCAGGAGACTCTTACACATTACCAAATCCTGCTTCCAGCTTGAGATGGAGGCTCAGCCCCCCTCTGGACCACAGCTTCTGTGTGCTGACCCTGAGGAAATACTTCCCAGAAGACTTTGTCACAGTGATGCTGGTCTCTTGTTACTTACGGTTGATTTTTCAGCCCCAGCTAACCAGCATCAAGTGAAACAAAGGTTTCACTTGAGGTTCTGGTCTCCTCTTAATCACAGCTGATTCTTTAACCACAGTTGACCAGAACCCACAGATTCTCAATTCAAAATATCACACAAACAGCCCTGAGAGTCCCCTCCCCCTTGAGGCTTCACAAGTCAGGCCTCCATTGTCTACACCTTTTTTAGCATAATTGTTCCAAGCTCCATAGCAACAAACTCCAAGAACTCAATGCCTTTTTCAGTCCAAAGTTCTAAATGCCTCCATAATCCTCCCCCAAACACCCAGGTCAGATTTGTCATAGCAATGCCCCACGCCTGGTACCAAATTCTGCTCTAGTTTGCTTTCAGTTGCTGTGACAAATCACTCTGACCAATACTAACTTGGGAGGAAAGGGTTTATTTGACTTACATCTTCTGGGTCATAGTTCATCACTGAGGGAGCCCAAGGTAGGAACTCAGGGCAGGAACCTGGAGGCAGGAGCTGAAGCACGGTTCATGGAGGACCGCTGCTTCCTGGCTTTCTCCTTTGACCCATCCTCAGCCTGCTTTTTATACAATACAGAGCAACCTGCCCAAGGGTGACACTGCCCACATCTGCTGGGCCCTCCCACATCACTCAACAATCAGAAAATACCCCACAGGCATGGGCACAGCCAGTCCAGTGGAGGCCATTCCCCAGTTGAGGATCCCTCAACCCAGGTGTGTCAAGTTGACAACTAAAGCTATCCAGTACAGTAGGTAAGAGGTCTACTGGGGGTTTATGTATATTTTCTACTTAAAGATAAAGGTTCAGAAAGATGCAATACTTTCTCCAAGGCCATACTTCTACTAAGTGGCAGGGTGATGTTTGGAAACAGGTCAGTGTGACCGCACGTCCTAGCACATGCACACACATAAAGAGAATAAAAAAGAAAATGAGCTTAGGGTAAGAATTAGAAGGTACAGGTTCTATTTCTAGGCTACCAGCTGTTAGATATGGTATTTGGGCAGAAAGTGTAACATTGATCTCAATTTCTTCATCAGTGTTCAACCCAGAGTGCTGTGTCCTTTGTCTAAACTGCAGGGAAACTAATAGGATACAGAAGTACCTGGGCACCCTCTGCTCCTCTGTTGGCCATGCCTTTCCCTGTGCTTTAAACTAAAGTCCCCTTTAGTGCTAATGCAGTGACATGAGCCTATTCTCTCTTGAGGGCACTCATATACTCACTGTTCAGTGAAGATTTTGAGGACCTAGGAGATGGTTCAATCGGGTACCTGAGTTCAGTCTCCAGAGACCGTGTAAAAAAAGCTGGGTGTGGTGGAGTAAGCTTGTAATCCCAGAACAGGAGGAAGGAAGACAAGGCAGATTTCTGGGACTTGCTGGCCATCCTGCCTTGTGTAGAGTGTAGGGCAAGCATCAGGCCAGTGAAAGACTCAGTCTCCAAAAAAAAGATGGAAGACATTTCCAGATTGCTGGAGAGTGTATGAATCCAGCTTCCATGTGGTGGTGAGCTTCCCAAACTGCACCATGCCTATCCCCCTATCTTGGGACCATCTGAAATCCTTCCCATGGCTGCAGGGCAAGACTTCTTTGCCCTTTGTCAGTGGTCCAGACATTTCCAGGTGCCTGCACGCACCTGAATTTGGTCTCAACCTAGTGAGCTTCCCAAATTGTGCTGTACCTGCTAGCTAATAGGGGCACAGATTTTAGAAGGAAGCCTGAGAGCATCTGATTCCTGCTTTACTTGGGCTTCTGTGGGAACTTCTGAGTAAATGAACTAGAGCCATATGGTCCCTCCAATATAAAACCAAAAGAAAGAACCTGAAGCCTAGACCAACTAGGTTTTCATACCTAATAAGAAAACAACCAAGGCACATCAAGAATAAAACAAAATAAGTCTTCAATGCAACAAAGAAAGACTTGAGATTCATACCAGAATGACAAACAACAAATGAAATCCACATGCCAAAATCACAATGAAAAAATAATAATATGAAAAAATCCAAATAATATATCCCCACCAAACACCACCAGTCCTATAAAATAGTTCTACAATGAGAACCCCCTAGAAAATACAGAATTTTAAAGAACAGTCATAAACATTATCTAAGAATTAAATGAATTTAAAGAACACACATGAACACATACACACACACACACACAAATCAAGGAACTAAAATATAGGGACAAACTTCTGACTGAATTCACAAAAGAGACAGAAATATTGACGAAAACACAGGCTGAAATGAAGAAGTGAAACAACTCAACAAACCAATTGGAAACAATGGGAGAAAGCCTCAGCAATACAATGAATGAAATGGAAAACAGAACTCAAGACTATATGATAAAACTGAAGAACTGGACCACTCAAACAAAGATTATGAAAAATTAAAAAAACCTGCAGGAATGGAATATGCAGGAAATGTGGGACACCATGAAAAGACCAAGTTTATGCATGATAGGCACAGAGGAAGGAGAAGAATCTCAGGATAATCATATCAACCAGATCTTCAATAAGATTGTAGGAAAAAATTCCCCCAAATTAGGGAAAGACATGCCCATAAAATACAAGAAGCACATAGAACACAAAATAGGACCAGAAAGAAACTCCCCACACTATAGCATAATGAAAACACGAAACATACAGAATAAAGAGAGAACACTGAAAGCTGCAAAAGAAAAACAATTTACATATAAAGGGAAATCCATCAGAATTGAAGCTGACTTTTCAATGCAAACTAGGAAAGCCAGAAGATCCTGGACCAAAGTATTCCCAGTACTAAATGAGCATAGATGCCAACCCAGAATAATCTACCCAGAAAAAAATGTCTATTATAGTCAAAGGGGAGAGAAATCTTCCATGACAGGAATAGGCTGAAAGAATTCATGTCCATAAAACCAGCCCTTCAGAGAATATTTGAAATAATACAAAGAGCTGAAGAAAGGAGCAACTATACCCAAGGGGCAGCAGAAAGAAACCAAATGAAGGTAGAACTGGGAAACCATAATGTTAGAGTAAGAATGTAAACAGAAATTAAAATAAAGGGAACCAATACACATCCTTCAATAATAACTTTAAATATCAATGGACTGAATGCCCCAGTCAAATGACACAGAACAGTTGAATGGATTAAGAAACAAAATTCAACTTTTTGTTGGCTGCAAGAAACCCATCTCACCTTCAAGAGCAGACAATACATTAAGGTGAAAGGATGGAAAAAAACATTCCAAGCAAATGGCACTAGGAAGCAAGCAGGAATTGCTATTCTAATATCTGACAAAGCAGACATCAAACTAAAACTAATCCAAAGAGATAAAGAGGGTTAATTCATTCTTATCAAAGGAACAGTTAACCAGGAAGTTATTACAATCATGAACATATATGCACCAAATGCTGGTGCACCCAACTACATAAAAACAATGCTATAGGACTTTAAAACACAGATTAATCCCAACTCATTAGTAGTAGGGGACTTCAATACCCCACGGTCTCCATCAGACAGGTCAACTGGACGAAGAATAAACAGAGAGAGACATCTGAATTCAACAATACCATATATCAAATAAACCCAACATATGTTTATTGAATATTCCACCCAAGCACCAAAGAATATACTTTTTATTCAGCACCCCTTGGTGCTGATTCTCAAAAACTGATCACATACTGGGGCAAAAAACAAACCTCAACAAATACAAAAAGTGGAGTTATTCCATCCATTCTATCAGATCACAATGCAATAAAACTTAAAATCAATACTAGAAGAAGTCCTAAACTCTTGGAGATTAAACAACACACTCTGGAATGATGAATAGGTCAAAGGGGAAATTAAGAAAGAAATGACAGTATTCCTAGAATTAAACAGAAAGAACAATACAACACATCAAAACTTCTAGAATACTTTAAAAGCAGTCATAAGAGGGAAGTTTATAGCTCTAAGTGCTACATTAAATAATCAGAAAGAGCACAAGTAAATGACTTAACATTGTAACTCAAGACTCTTGAAAGGCAACAATAAATGAAACCTAAACCCAACAGACAAGAAGAAATAACAAAAATCAGAGCAGAAATTAATGAAATAGAAACAAGGAAAAGAATACAAAGAATCAAAGAATCTAAGAGTGAGTTCTTTGAAAAATGAACAAGATAGACAGACTCTTAGCCCAGTTAACAACAAAAAGAAAGAGCAACTCCAAATCAACAAAATTAGAGATGAAAGGGGAGACATCACAAGAGACAAGAAAAGACCCAGAACATTATAAGGGAATACTTTAAAATCCTATACTCTTTTAAATTTGAAAACCTAAAAGAAATGGATGTATATCTAAAATTATGGGAAAAGCTGAACCAAGAAGAGATCAACAGCTTAAATAGACCCATAACATATAAGGAAATCCAAGCAATAATACAAAACCTTCTGGCTAAAAAAGCCCAGGCATAGATGGATTTACTGCAAAATTCTACTAAACATTTAAGGAAGATCTACAACCAATATTACTTAAATTATTTAAAAAGATAAAAACAGAGGGAGAAATCCCAAATTATTTTTATGAAATCAGCATCACTCTAATACCCAAACCAGGCAAAGATCCAACCAAAAACTTAAACTATAGACCCATATCCTTAAAGAACATAGATGCAAAAATTCTCAACAAAATACTTGCAAACCTCATACAGGAATACATCAAAAAGATCATCCACCATGGTCAATTCCACTTTATTCCAGGTATGCAAGAATGCTTTGATATACATAAGCCAATAAATTCATATAAATGGACTCAAGACAAAAATCACATGGTCATCTCAATAGATGCAGCAAAGGTCTTTGAAAAATTCAACATGCATTTGTGTTAAAAGTCCTAGAGGGTTATGGAGTGGAGGGAACATACCTCAACGTAATTAAAGCTATGTACAACAAACCCACAGCCAACATCATTTTAAAGGGAGAAAAAGTGGAAGCATTCCCCTTAAAATCAGGAACCCAACAATGCTGTCCTCTGTCTCCACTCTTTAAATACCGTGCTTGAAACTCTTGCTAGAGCAATAAGACAGGAGAAGGAAATTGAAGGCGTGCTAACTAGAAAAGAAGAGGTCAAATTATCCCTTTAGCAGATGATATATTTTATCTAAGAGATGCCAAAAGTTCCACCAGAAAACTCCTAGAAATGATTAACACTTTCAGTAAAGTGGCAGGTTATAAAATTAATCTACAAAAGTTAGTAGCCTTTTTATATAACAGTAACAAGCAATTGGTGAAAGAGTTCATGGAAACCCTCCCATTCACAATAGCTTCAAAAAATAAAGTATCTTGGAATAAACCTGACCAAAGACCTTAAAGATCTCCACAATGAAAATTTTAGATCTTCAAAGAAAGAAATTGAGAAGGACACCAGCAGATGAAAGGACCTCCCATGCTCATGGATTGGAAGAATTAATACTGTGAAAATGATCATCCTACCAAAAGTAATATATAAATTCAGTGCAATCCCAACCAAAATCCCCATGACATTCTTGATTGAATTAGAAAAGCCATCCTAAAACTCACATGGAAGCACAAAAGACCCCAGATAGCCAAAGTAACCCTGAGCACCAAGGGGGATTATTGTACCAGATTTCAAACAATAGTACAGAGCTATAGTCATAAAACAGTATGGTGCTGCTGGCACAAAAATAGACCTGTAGATCAATGGAACATAATTGAGGACTCAAACATGAGTACTCGCAATTTCAGTCACCTGATATTGGACAAAAGGGCCGAGAACACGCACTGGCAGAAAGACAGCATCTTCATTCAGTAAATGGTGCTGGCAAAACTGGATCTCCACCTGTAGAAGAATGGAACTAGACCCTTATCTTTCACAATAAGTAAAACTTTAAAAAAAGAAAAAAAAGTGAATCTGAGGGTGGAGGTGGGGGCTCTCAAGAAAAAGACCACACAATCCAAAATATTTTGTTAAGGCAAAATGTTTTACTTCTGCAGAAGGGTGTGAAGCCATACTTAACCAAGCAAGCACACTCAGAGGTGTGTGAGTCCCCTGTTGTTTTTATTCTTAAGGAAAACAGGTCCTGTGCCTCACTCAGTAGTCAGAGTTCGTCTTCACTTTCTTATGTGATTGGCTAGTACAGAACATCACAGTTTCTAGGGAGAAATGAAACTTGAGCCTATATTTTTATTTCAAGAAATGTTGACCCTGTAGGAATTTGAATTTCTGACAACTGGCTTCTTTACAATTTAATTATTTTTAATGGAGTTTTTTCTTTTTTAACTTATACTTAGATAAAAAAGACAGTGCATTTTGTTTACCTTTCCTGTAACACCAACATTAGGAAAACCAACCAAGTTTGCTTACCATGTTATACAAGCTGCTGGAAATCACAGATGACATCTGGTTCACATGATGGCCAGTTACCATCTACTCTGAGAACGACCCCCTGCCATTAGTTTGACTCATTCCATCCTGGAACAATGACACTAGTGATAAAATGGGTCTAATGGCCCTCCACAGGGCGACAGGCAGTGGCTTCCAGCAAAAGGGCTTCTGACTACAGTGACTCTGGAGAGGAGGTGGACACCTGGTAGTGAGTGAGTCAGGGGCAGGACATGATGCTGCTAAGCAGCGGTGGGACCTCACAGGAAACGATGCTTTGGAAGTGCGTCAGTTGCTTGAGTGAAAAAAAAATCAAATTAAACTTTGCATCCAGGAGTGTGGCCTTCCTGCCAGGAAGGAGTGTCAGTCTCACTGAGGAAGGCCGCTGACATATCTCTCAGGCTGTTGCCCTCTGGAGGTGTCTGGATACTTCAAATTATCCCATGTGGTCAGAGCTGTCCCTTGCTGGTTCCCACAGTGCAGCCTTATTCTTGTAGAGCAGAGTTCTGTGTAGCCTTGGCCTCCCTTGCTCCACAGACAGAGCTAGAGGTTAAGGAATGGAATTTACGTCACAGAAAGCAACAAAGAAGGCCTGTAATTTAACAAAACAAATAAAATATCATTTCCCCAAATTGTAGCAGAATGTTAAAAAAAATCATTTTTTTGAGATAGGATCTCAAGTAACCCTGGCTAGTCTTGAACTCAGCATACAGTCAAGATGATCTTGAATTTCTGATCCTTCTGATTCCACCATGGAAGTCCTGGAGTTGCAAACATATGCCACCATGACTCATGTATGTGGTGCTTTGGATTGAACTCAGGGTTTTCTGTATGCTAGGTAAGTGTTTTACCAATTAAACTATATCCCTAGACTTTAAAAAATATTTTTTGAGGGGCTGCAGAGACCACCCGGCAGTTAAGAGCACTGGCTGCTGTTCCAGAGGACCTGGGTTCAGTTCCCAACACCCACATGGTGGCTTACAATATCTATAGTAACTCTGGTCCCAGGGTATCTGACACCCTCTCTGACCTCCATGGGCATTACAAGACATAGGTGCACTTATACACATGCAGACAGTATAGTCATATACATAAAGTAAAAATAATAAAATATTTTAAAAATACAGTTTTTGAAACAGTCTTACTATGTATCCCAGGCTGGCCTTGAACTTGTGATCTTCCTGCCTTAGCCTCCCTGGTGCTGAGATTACAGGCATGTGTGTCGCACCCTGTTTGCAGGGTGCTTTGATCCATCACCTTTCACCCTATGGTTCATTGGTGGAACTCCTTGGCATATTCAGCTTGGATAGCATTTGGCAATACCTGGAAAAGCAATAGTAACACAGGTGTTTTCTATGGCAAGTCAGTCCCCTCACTGGTCAGACTCACAGATCTGTTTCTTAGGCTTGTATGAGAAGGTAAAGAATATGAGAGTCTGATTAAATCATGGATTCCAAAGGACTGGGGGTATAATTCAGTGCTAGAGTATTTGCCTAGCATGTCTAAGACCCTGGACTCAATTCCAGCCCTGCAAACAAACAAATAAATATAGAATGTAGGTTCTGTTCTAACAGGTCTAGGATGGAGCTTGAGTCTCTGCATTGTAACTACCTCTCACTTGATGGGACTGCTGGTCCTCTGACAGCACTTTGGGCATCAAGGCCTCAGAGAAGAGTTTCTGTAATTTTTTTCTTTTGCTTTTGGCCCTGAATGCTAGTAAGAAATATATTCTCTGTTGCAATCTGATACACACTTATCTGTAATTCAAACAAAAGTTTTATGAGGTGATGCTTACTGTTTTATTTTCAGTTTTGCACAGAAAACAAAAATCAGTGTCGATAACAAAGTCACAAGAATGTCTTCATTTTTTTCACTAGTATTTCTCAACCCCCAAATTGAAAAACAGAACCCTAGGGCAGTTTTCTCTCATGTGTAGACCTGGCTGCTGCTGGCTTCACAAAGGCGTTGTTGGTAATGACCAAAAATTTTTGCAAAAAACAAAACAAAATGAATAGCTTGAAATGTCTACTGGTGCATGCAGTAGAACAGAAAAAGGAATGCGAGCCAGTCACACCAATCAGCGTGCATCTCTAAAACAATGGTTAGGGAGACTATACAAGGTGGAAGACACAAGTCTGGGATACAGTCTATACACAGTGCCTGGCAGGAGAGTACTGCTTCTTACTCAGGAATCCTTGTCCTCAAAGGTTTGAAAACTCTTGAGAGAGTGATGATGTTCAGGAGGATATTTATGTCTTAGAGCCTTGTTAGTGTTTGGAAGCTTTATTTCCCAGGATAGGGGCTGAGTTCATGGTGTTTTTTCTATTAGTCCCCATCTTTCTTTGCAGACTCCAGACATTTCATGCTAACTCCAGTTTTAAAAAGAAAGAAAAAAGGAAAGGAGGTTGTCAGCCCACATTTCCAGGGCTATGTGAATACTTTCGCAGAGCGGCCATGATGGTTCAGTTTGTCAACTTGACACAATGTAGAATCACCTGAAGAAAGTGTCAACAAGTAACCAGTCTTGATTAGGTTGATGTTCTAGTTAGCGTCTCTGTGGCCGGGATAAAACAAAAACGAGTTGGGGAGGAAAGAATTTATTTGGCTTACAGCTCACAGTCCATCATTAAGGGAAGCTGAGGCAGGAACTCAGGGTAGAAACTTGGAGGCAGGAGCCGAAGCAGAGACCACAGACACTGCTTGCTGGATTGCTCTCCTGACCTGTGTTCATTCTTCTTTCTTATACAACCCAGGACCACCTGCCTAGAGGCAGTACCACCCACTGTGGGCTGGGCCCTTCCACATCACTCAACAATCAAGAAAATGCCTCACAGACCTGCCTTGGGGCCAGCCTGATGGAGGAAATTCCCCAATTGAGATTCCTTCTTCCCAGGTGTGTCCAATTGACAACTCAAGCTGTCCAGTGCAGTTGGCCTATGGGCATTTTTTGTAATTGAGTTAACTTAGGTGAGAAGACCCATCTTGAATACGGGCCGCTCCATTTCCATTTCATGGGCTGGGTCCAGGATGACCAAAAAGTAGAGGGTCAGCTGAGCCCTGGCATGCATTCATTAATCCACTGCTCTCCTCTCTGGCCTGGATGTGATGTATCTGCTTCAAGCTCCTGATGGTTTGTCTTCCCAACAGTGATGGACTATAACCTGGACTTGGAAGCCAGATAAACCCTGTTCCCCTTAAATTGCTCTTTCCAGGGTATTTTATCATAGCAATAGGAAATGAAATGGAGACAGCCAGCTTGAGTAATTACTGAAAACTTGGAGTTTGTTATTTTATTTTATGTGCATATGTGTGTACAAGGAAACCAGAAGAGAGCATCGTGTATTCTGCTGTATCACTCTCTGCCTTGTTCCCCTAGGACAGTGTCTCTCACTGAACTTGAAGCTAGGTTGATGGTCAACAAGTTCCAGTGACCTCCTGTCTCTGCCCCCACAGTGCTGGGGTCACAGATCCATGGCCAGGCCTGGCTAGGAGGGGATGTGGAATTTTGTTTGAGGAAGAACTCAAGTCTTCACCACTGAGCCATCTTCCTAGCCTCTCATCTGGAGGTTCTTAATTACCTCTGCAATGACACTATTTCCCAGAGCATGTACATTCGCAGATTTGGGGGGTTAGGTCTTGGGCATGTCTTTTAGGCAGTACTGAAATTTGACCCACTATAGGGGTGTAAAACTGCCCATTTTGCCCTGCCTCCCAAATATTATGATTCTTTGCTCATTGCAGGGTTCTCCACCTCAGCACTACTGAGCTATGGCTGGATAGCTCTCTGTCATAGGGGCTTTCTTGTGTCCTGAAGGGGGGTGAGCAGCATTCCTGGCCTCTGTCCGTGAGACACCATTTATACCCTCCACCAGCTCCAGCAGCCAAATGTGCCTGTAGATGCCAGGACTATTCTAGAAAGGGACTCAAGATTACATTTAGGACCTCCAAAACCTCAGAAAACAATGAATTATTTTTCAGTATGGTGGATATATTCCATGATATATACTTAGATTAAAAATTACTCATTGCTTGAATGTTGTATTAGCTTCTTGTTGCTGTTCTGTCAAATCTGGTCTCCCTACATTTACTTAGAGAGTTGCGAACCACCTTTATAAATTCCTATTGACCCAGTGCTTAGTCTGAGTTCCCCCTACCTGTCCACAATTGATTGTATTTGTACCTTGCAAGGAACCTGATAAACAGGTGCTATAATTACTTCTAGACAGTCAGTAGAATGGTTGGGATTTGAACCCAGATCCATGACCTATAGATACAGTGAGGTGAGATACAGTGAATGCCTCTTGCAAACTGTGAATGTTTGGTGGGTTTGGAAATTAGTGCTGATGTCAAGGCATTACCAAATCTGACAGCCCTCATTCAGTCTCTGGATCCACACAACAGAGACAGAGAGAACCCATTCCTGCAAGTTGACCTTTGGTCACCACACGCCTGCAGTGTGGGCATCCTCCACTACTCCCCACAAATACAGCTATAAATAGATAAATAAATGTAAAAACATTGAAAAAAGAAATGCCGTGGAGTGACTGGATGCAGGGAGCTAGAAAGGTCTGCCTTTCCAGCACAGGTGTGGGTCCAGCCCCGAGAGCTGCCATGGCTGCTCTGACGATGGTGGGTTAGCACTGTCTTCTAATGAGGGTGAGGAGTTTTAAATGAGTTCTTACAAAGCTGTTGGGTGGCTTAATTAACAGTATTTCTAAAGCGCCTCTAAAGCTACACGGAAAACAAGGTAAAGATACTTTGTGCTACTGGCAGTAATAATTTACTCCTGGATAGGTACAGAGGGACACACCTGTAATCCCAGCACCCAGGAGGTGGAGGCAGAGGGTTGTGAGTTCAAGGCCAGCTTGGACTACATAGCGCAGCTCTGTCTCAAAAAAGCTAATAGAGAAACAAAACAAAAACAGTAATTTTAGATGTTTCTTAGTGCAGGAAAAAAGCAGTACCTAGTTCTGAGATAATTAAACCCTACATAAAGATTATCTATTTCTTGATTAGAGCAAAAGCAAGTCTGTTTTCTTCTCTGCTGGCCTGTTCCATCTTCTTCTCACTCGGGAGCTGCCTTGTTTGGGGGAACATCTGCTGTTGAGACAGGAACTTTCTGTGTTTCTATCATTTAAGGCAATTATTCCAACTAAAACCTTCCTGGGGCCTTATCCAGACCTGTGAAATAGTTAGAAGGGCCACAGGATTGTTTGCATAATCAACAGCTGATTTGCATATAATTTACATAGACTATGTCTGTGTAGTTGTGTGTTGATTTTGAAAAGCTTTTTCAGCTCAGCTTATATAATCACAGAGTTGGTGAAGGTCTCAGGTCATACAAGGACTGACTCTCCCAGAGCCGCCAGAGCTAGGAGGAAGGGAGATCTGTTGGTAGTTACAAATGCCATTTCTCAGAACCTCACTGGGGCTCGAGTTTAGCTGTGAATTGGAATCACATACGGAGGTAAAATTTATGCTGATGCTTGGGTCCCATTGCCAGTGATCATGTGATTTGTCTGGAGCGGGGAGCAGCCATGGTGTCAGGGTGGCTTCCCTGGGTGACTCTAGGATGTGGCAAAGGTTGACAGCCCTTTTTTTTTTTAAAATCCTGACATCCATCCATGCTAAAAGTGAAGAAATGGGAGCCCGGAGAGTTAATGAAAAGCCATTCATTGTTAACATTAAGAGCAGAGCCTCTCTACACTAGTTATGTGTCAGAGTGTGTGCTTAAGCCCATGCAGTATAGTATGTACGTCCTTAATTCTTGCAATGACTTTTTAAATTTTTAATTTATTATTAGCACATGTGTGCCTGTGTATGTTGGTCAGAGTACAACTTTGTGGAGTTGATTCTCTCCTCTCGCCTTTACATAAGTTTCAGGAAACTCAGGTCACTAGACTTGGACTGTCAGGCAGCAAGTGCCTTTACCCATTGAGCCACCTTGTCTGCTCTCTAAATGGCTTTTTAAAACAGTTATGAATATGTCTCTCTACATGGGTATGTGCACATGAATGTAATGCCCATGGAGGCCAGAATGGGACATTAGACTCCCTGGAGCTGGAATTGCAAACAGTTGTGTGCTGCCTGACAAGGGTCCTGAGAATGGGGCTGTTGTCCCCTGAGAGAGCTGTGCACACTCTAAACTGCTGAACCATTTCTCTGACTCCTGAAATGGCCTTTAAAAGCAGAAATTAGTAGAACCTTTTCATAGAGGGGTGAAAAGTATGCGTAACTGGCCTGAGGTCACTTTACTAGCAGGAGCTTGGCTGCAGTACAGAACCCTGTGCTCAGGTCAGGATCAGGGGGAGGCAGCATTTGAAATTTGGCTCAAACCTCACATTTATTCAGAATCCAGCCTGGGCGATTCCAGAGCATTCCATCTTTGTCTCCAGGGCTCCTTCGGACTGGGCTCTTAGAATTCACCTAGAAAATACTGAAGGGTGGTGTGGAATAAGCAGGAATAAGAGGATTAGACTGGGAAGGAAATAAGAGACAGGACTCTATAGCTTGGTGGGCAAGCTCTCTTCATCCCTTCCTCCATTCCTCCCTCCTTCCTTCCCTGTTCCCTCAATCCCTTCCTCCCTTTCTCCGTTCCTTCGTCCTTTCAGTATTTATTGAGCTCTGAGCCAGAGTCACAAGCAGACCAGGCTGTTTGGGATCTTTCACCTCCCGTCAACAGCAGTGTCTGAATGAACCTGCAGAACCCGGCTTTGCTTTTTGTCCCCTGAATGGGAGGGGCAGTAGTTTCTGCACAGCAAACGTAGACTCTTGTGCAAGTTGTCCTAATCTGGGAGGCAGCAAGAAGAAGCAAATGCCATATTTCTCCACCCAAATGCAGTCTTGAAATTAAGTATTTTGGTGCCTTGACGCTCAAATATAAATCTATCCCTTCCTTCTTTAACTCCTGCCTGGCGTATGGCTCTATTGTAGATGGATAGGTAGAGATGCGTTAAAAAGTGAGGCAAAGCCCTTTTTTCCTTTATCCAAGACAACCTGAGTGGTGAGACACAGTTTGTACATGGGGTCTGGGGAAATAGTGCTGCTGGGTCACAAACACAGAACCCAGAGATGGCAGGGACCTTGGAGGGCTTCACGAGCTGGGGGACAGTAAGGCCCATGTTGGATGGAGTAGGGAGAAGGTCAGGGTGTTGGGTGAGGGCTGGATCGCTTGGGCCCTAGAGCCAGGAGGAAGCATTTGATAACTGCTCAGAATGGGACCTAAGACCATTGGATGGATGGCGTTAAGCAAAGATCCATCTGTGTTTCCATCATTCTGCAGCTGTTGGGAGAGCAGAGAATGGGGCAGGAGTGGGAGCTTGGAGCTTACCTAGGAGGTGATGGAACAACACAGGCGAGTGATTGTGATGGACTGGACCTGAGGATAGCACTGGAGAGGGTCAGAAGGGGTCACTTTAGTGCCTCTTTTGAATTTAGAGCCACGGGACTTGCTGGTTAGTGCTCTGGGTCAAGTGAGGACAAGAGCAGGTGTGAGGGTTTTTTCTCCGAGGGTGGGGAAAGCTGAGGGGGAAGCCGCCCACACTCAGCTGAAGTTCAACCGCATCTCCTGCTGTATTCCGTTTTAGAAAGTTCACAGTTAAGTGCTGAAGGTTCTGATGGCCTGCAGTGTGAGGTCTGGTTGACTTCATGTGACACAGCAGGTCCTGAACTCACATGGCAATAATCTGATGATCTTCCTTGAATAATATCCAGGATTAGTGTGTCAGAATCCTTTGTGTTTGCAAAAGAAATGGAGGGATTGAGGGAAGGAGGGAGGGACAGAGGGAGAGAAGAAAGAGAGAGGGAGGAAGGGATGGCGGGATGGGGGAGCTGGTGTAGTGACTTTGTTCTTTCTACCCCCAAATCTCTCCCTTTCTTAAATCACCGTCTTCCATTTAGCCAGAACTCCTGCCACCTGTCTAACTAAAGCACATCTTCCACAGTAAATGAGAGAGCTGATGGGAAACCTGACCGTTTCCCCCGTGCAAACCCTTCAGCGGCTCCCATCACCTTCAGTGCTTCCCCCCCTTCATTACAGTTCTCAACGTGCCTTCTTCTGCTCATAAGCTCTTTCGCTGCTTATTTAGCTAAACTGGATTTTTAAAAGTGTCTTAAACACTCTCTCACCTCTAAGCTTTGTGTGTGTGTGTGTGTGTGTGTGTTTATGTGTGTGCAGGTACATGTGGAAGCCAGAGGTTGAGGGCTTTTCCTCTAACCCTGGAGCTTGCTGATTAGTTAGGCTGGAGGGACTGGTCTCCACCTCTCAAGTACTGGAATTACAGGTGTGCTGCCATGCCTGGCTTTTTACATGGGTTCTGGAGATGAAACTCAGGTCCTCCTGCTTGCATACAGCAAGCACTTAACTACCTGAGCCACCACCCCAGCCCTCATCTCTGACTTTCCCACATGTTCTTCTCTGTCCCTGGAACACTGCCAACCCTTTTATATTTCACTTTGGGTATTGTGGATGGAGGAATCTTCTGACTTCTTGGGCTCAAGACAGAGCAGTCAGAGGCAGACAACTCTTTTGTTATCACAGTATCTTTAGCTTTTGCAGCATAGGTCACAGACATTCTTAGCCTCTTTTTCCCACCAAGGGATGGGTTCCTTGAAGGCATGACCCATCGTCCTCTTTTTCATCACAACCCTGGTGCCTCAGGTAATGACAGATACAACCAACAGTGCCTCATAAATTTGCACTGGGCGAAGGGACAGATGAGTGAAGAGAACTTTCTAGATTCTTAGAAGGGTAACATGCTGACATTTTGCGATATTCAGCTTCAGAATGTCAATCCTGACTGAAGGGCTTTGAAACTATCAAAGTGGAAGTCCCTTGAATGGCCACTACCTTCTTTCTGGCTTTGGAAAATCCTATGTGGAGATCACCAAAGGCTTCCTGGTCTCCTTTTAGAGATAAGGACAAAGCAATGGATGAAGCCTAAGATAGAAGAGGATATTGGATCTCCTGGAGCTGAGTTACAGGCCATTTTGACCCACCCGATGTGCATGCCAGGAACTGCACTTGGGTCATCAGGAAGAGTAGGAAACCTTTGACCATTGAGCCATCTCTCCAGAGTCTTCTGTAGGGTTGTCTGTTTTTAATCAGTGGGGGAAATATTCTCCAGAGGTTCCAGCAGTCCTCTTCTCCCCATTCTCATTGTTCAGATTGTATTCTATACATAAGATGAAACAAGACCCCAGAGAGGGACCTGTGCCCATCATGGCTGCCTCAAGCCAGTCAAGATTCACACTCATGACAGAACTGGAGAGACAGGATAGCACGGTCAGGAGATGAAGAGATTTAGAGTTTTGTCAACAAGAAATGGGAGGGTAGCAGGACAGGCAGCCACTTTTGGACACCATAGGGACCCAACCCACCTGTGCATCACTCAGAGCTCCATTCAGCGTTCGCCCTGCCAGAGTGCCCTCCCTCTCTTCCAACTGCCTTCCCTGAGGACTAAGCTCCCACATCAAATACGAAGACAACAGCCTCACAAGCTGCTACCATGGCTTCAGAGTGTCAGTTTCTTTCTATATATTATTATTATTACTAGTTTAAATATGTTTGTATGGTTATGCCTATATCTGTGTATATGGGTATATGTATACGTGTATGTTTTATATATGTGTGTATGTGTCTGTGCGAGTATGTATATTTCCCTGCTTGTGTGTGTGTGTGTGTGTGTGTGTGTGTGTGTAGGTTTGTGTATGTGTGTATATGTATGTGTATATGTGCATATGTTCATGCATGTCATTCTTGTTGTCGGGCATGCAGCCATCCCTGGTGTGCCTGCCTCTGGACTCCATGCTGCCTTCTGTAGAACTGTTTGTCTCTGTACCATGCTCCCATTGCCTTGGTTTTGATAGCTCTATTGTAAGTCTTCATACCTGGAGTACAGATCTTTTAACTTTGTTAACAACTGAGATTGTTTTGCAGCATGAGCATCTCGGCCTTTCTAGTCTCTCACTGAATCTGCAACTCACCAGTTCTGCTAGCCTGACTGGTCAGTGAGTCCAGGTATCTTCCTGTCTCTACTGCTCAAGAACCAGTTACAGGAGCACTAGCGTGCTCAGCTTTTACATCGGTATTGGGGATTCGAACCCAGGTCCTCATTATAGTACAGCCAGCATGTTACCCACCGAGCCATTTCCTCAGCCTGAAAAATGAGTTATTTTATAGCACAGAGTCTTCCAATTCAATCTATTGAACATTATTATTTCTGAATTCAGTTTGGGTTTGAATCACTTAGGGTCCAGTAAGGATACAGAAAGCAGATCTGTAATTTGAACAGAGCAAATTTGACTTAAAATGTGTTGACTATACAACCATCAAAAGGTGCAGAATTCTCAGTGGTATAAAAGCTGCAAGTGCAGAGAGCAGCTGTTGGGGCAGAGGGATAGGAAGAAAAACCCCTGAGGCTAGCTAGGAACATAAAAGGACCCCCTGCTTGTGGTTCAGTCAAACTCAGACCTCTCTGGGGAGAAGCAGCCGCTCAGAACCTGCAGTCCACTGGTAGTGAAGAAACAGGAGAATGCTGGCCACATCCAGTCGGTGGTTATTCAGTGGTAGAGAAAGTTGTTGGAGGGTTTGGGCCAAACGGCTGACTGAGTTTCTACAGATCTCTTATCCGGCCAGTAAATGTGGTAATGGTACGCAGCCTTCATCGTTTTCTACTTGGTGCAACAAATTTTCAATATTCTAACATTGCTGATGAATATTAGAATAGCTGCTCTATATTAAAACCTTCTCATTTGCAAAGATTAAGTCAAAGAGGCACTCAAGTTTTTCTTTCAAACGCTTTATGCGTCTCTTGGGATGTGTATTACTTTTCTGTTGCTCTGGCAGAACACCCTGACTAAAAGAAAGTTAGGGAAGAAAGGGCGTCTCATGCAGTTTCAGAGGGATACAGTGCTTCAAGGTGCGGAAGGCATGACAGCAAGAGCGACTGGCGGGCAGGAAGCAGACTGATTAGATTTTATCCTCACACAAGAATCGGAGAGGGGGCATTTCCCATGGGGCCAGGTTATAAACCCTCAAAGCCTGCCCCAGAGATGTACTTCCTCCAGCAAGCTTCTGTCTCCTAAAGGCTCCATAACCTCCGAAGCATCTCCATCAACTGAGGATCAAGGTTCAAGTACAGGAACCCATGAGGGACATTTCTCATTCTAACCACCACAGGACAATGCTACAGTCTTGTTCTTTTGTTCTCTATTTTCAAGTATGAAAAACTGCCCTTGAAACTCTTATAAACCAAAGTTGGCCATGACAGAATTCTTGTTATTTTGTTGCATTGGATGTGAAATTTTGGTTAAGATTTTTTCATATTTGTATCTCTGTGGAAGATCTTAGCTTCCAATTTTCTATTCTTCTAAATCCCTCATCAGGTTTTTATATCTACATGCTTGCACCAAAGTTATACTAACTTCGAAGAAATAAATTGAGAAGTGTTTCACTATTAGATGTTGGTAAGGTTGTCACTCTTTCTTTTTAAATACTTGGAAGAATTCACCAGTGAACATAGTTGGGGCTAGAGATTTCTTTGTAGGAAAGTTAATTACAGGTTCAATTAAAAATAATAGACATGTTCAGATGGTTGGTTTCTGTTTGTGTCAGTTTTATAGTTAAAGGGTACTTTTTTCTTTGTGTCCTTCACCTGGTTTCAGATTCCACTGAAATAAAGTTTTTCTCTTTTGAAAAATAATGTTCTGTTATTGTCTTTTCAGGCTCCAAAGGATCTTGCTTGGAATTTATCGATTTTCAAATAAGCAATTTGGGGCTTTGTTGATTTTCCTCTATTGTATGTTTGCTTTCTGTTTTATTGATGTCTGCCTGTGATTGTTTTCTTTCTTCTTTGGATTTGACATGTTCTTTCTAATTGCTTCATATCACTATGTATATCTGATTTCCATTCTCTCTTCTAATTTACTCATTGAAAGATGTGAGTTTGTGTCTAGCTGGAGATTTAGCTACATGGCACAGTTTTGGATGGATCTTATTTTTATTACCCTTCAGTTAGAGGAATTCCTAATATCATTATTCCTTATTAGTTCCCAACCAGACTTTTAACTTTTTAATTACTCTTACTGCCTTCTAACGTAATAGTGTTGTGATCAGAAAACAGCATTCTGAATAATGGAAATTCTTTAAAACTTTGTTTAAATTAATTTTGGATTCAAATTTTATCAGTTAGATATCATATGCTCCCTGTACACTTGAAACTTAGTGACTGTTGGGCAAAGTGCATATTATTTGTCTCCCATTCCACCACGTCCATTTTTTAAAAAAGCTGAGTCCAATCTTCAATTAAACATATACTAAATTCTTTATTTTAATTATTGTATTTTTGAATTCTAGGATTTATATTCAGTTCTCTTTCTTTTCTTTCTCTCTTTTTTCTTTTCAGATCTCCACTGTCAGGTAACATTATATAAAAGTCAAACTGCTCAAATTCAGTAACTCTGCTATTTATTTCTTCTAAATCCTTACCACAATTCTGTTGACTTAAAAATAAGTTTCTGAGTAAGGATTTGAAGATTTTCTATTATTATATATGGATTTGTCTACCTTTCCTTTTAGTAAACTTCTTTGTTATTTATTTATTTATATTTTTTATTTTTTGGTCTTTTTGAGACAGGGTCTCCCTGTAGTCCTAGCTGGCCTGGAACTTGCTGTGTAGACCAGGCTGGCTTGAACACTCAAAGATTGGCCTGCCTCTGCCTCTCAAGTGCTGGGATTAAAGATGTGCACCACCATGGCTGGCTTGTTTTTTTATTTATTTTTGATGTATACTTTAATTGCGTTTTTGTACATTTCATACAAAACATCTTAATCATCTAGACCCCGCCCCCGTCTGTAGCTCCTCATGGCTGCCCCCACCAACTTTC
This sequence comes from Eospalax fontanierii, assembly GCA_035773235.1. Classification (NCBI taxonomy): domain Eukaryota; kingdom Metazoa; phylum Chordata; class Mammalia; order Rodentia; family Spalacidae; genus Eospalax; species Eospalax fontanierii. Next base: position 75,234,689 of record CM069529.1, on the reverse strand, counting down.
ATGCATTATGTCATTTATGTTAAGGCCTATTGAATCAAGTTAATGTACTCAGATGTCCCTCAGTGCAAGTTCATCCACTGGTGTCTAGTCAGTCTATCTAGAGTCTCTCTGTTCAAGAAGATCAACCCTCCCTCACCCAGTAGTAATCAGCGACCAATAGTTCTTTGGCAAAGGTTGGGGTATGCTGCCGACTTCACTAATTCTATGCTGGGTTTTGTCTGATTTAATTTGCCTGGGCCTTGTGCATGCTGTCACGATTGCTGTAGGTTCATATGAGCAAAATCCCAGAAGGCTGCAAGATTCTCTTTTCATATGGTCATACGGCTCCTCTCCTGGCTCTTGCAATCTTCCTGACCCCTCTTCTACAATGGTTCTTGAGCCCTGGGTGGGTGAAATTTAATATAGGAGCCCTGTCCAGGGGCCCACAGTCTGTAGACTCTTATTCTCTACATCTGTGGCCTTTTTTGTTCATCATCATCTGTTGCATCAGGAGCTTCATTGATGAGAGTTGAGAGATGCATTGGTGCTGGGAGCCATTTGCCTGCCTTGAATTATACCCTAGTTTTGGGTTAGGCAGAAGTCAATCTTGTGCACAGAAGTGCTGTTGGAAGCAGGAGTTTTCATTATGCAAATGATTTACACCTGAGAAGTTTATTCTACGCTCAAGACTGAGGTCACCTGAAGATCTTTGAAGGAAGCCAATCGTGTCTTAAGTTATTTTGCCTGTGTTAGTATTGTTTTTGAACATCTGACCCATTGTTTTGCTCATTTGAGTCTGTCCTATTTTCTCTCTCTCTCTCTGTCTCATCTCTCTATCTCTATCTCTACATTTTCTCATCCTCACTCCCTGCTTCGGGTGCGGGCTCTGGCACATTGGTATTCTCTCTCTACCCCTTGTTCCACTATTTCTGTGAGCTTTAGGTATAGAGGTTCCATTGTAGATATGTTACTTTGGTTGGGCATCTCACTGACATGTATACTTTGTGTGTGTTCAGTTGTGGAACTCTGTAATAGTCTCCTACTATTACAAAAGAGACCTCTTTGATGAGTGGCGACTGACATACTTGTCTAAAAAGAAGAAATAAAGATGAATAAGAAACACCTTAAAAAGTGTGCAACATTCTTAGCAATTAGGGAAATGCAAATCAGAAGCACTTTACAATTTCAACTTACCACAGTCATATTGGCTAAGATCAGAGAATAAATCATACCAAAATGCTAGAGAGGATGTGGGGAAAGAGGAACGTGCATTCACTGCTGCTGGGATTGTAAACCTGTTCAACTACTATGGAAAGAATTAGAAATCTGAAAAGGAATCTATCATATAATCCAGTTATACCATTCCTACTGCAGACATACTTGTACATCAATGTTTGTCACTGCTTTTTTCACAAAAGCTAAGAAATGGACGTGACCTAAGTGTCCCTCAACTGACAAATAGATAAGTTCTACTCAGTGGTAAAGAAAGATGAAATCATAAAATTTGCAGATAAATGGATGGAACTATTGTATGAAATGAAGTAACACAGACTCAGAAAAAAACAAATGATGTATGTTCTCCCTCATTTGTGGATCCTAGTACCAAATCCTTATATGTGAATATATATCCTGATATAACTTCAAGAGCCAGGACAATGGAAAAAAAACCAGAGCAGGGAAAGAAGATGCCTGAGAGAGAGGAATAGTAGGATGCAGATGTTATCAAGGGGAAAATGGGAAAAATGGGAGTGCTTTAACTGGGGATGAGGAGGGAGGGTTATATGGGAGAGAGAGAGAGAGAGAGAGAGAGAGAGAGAGAGAGAGAGAGAGAGAAATGATTAGTTGTTGTGAAAAACTAGAGGGAAATGTATTTGTTCAAAAGCTGTCTTAAGAATTCTCCTCTGGCACTGAGGCCTGGTGTTCAGCCCCACCCCCCTAGGTTTGAACCAATTGAGCAAACAGAGAATGCTCTCCAATTAGAGAAACCAGTTTATTTGGGGTTACATACAAAGGATTCATCCCTGGGGAGGGAGACAGAATTTCGTATGGGGGAGCTGGCATTTTGATCACAAGTGCGGTGGACCTCGGGCACACACACCCAAGATGGAAACCAGCAGCCCCAAGCTCCCGCTCCTCATACCCAGCTTTCACTGCTTTTCTGCGAGACCCTCCCCATCAAGTCACTGATTGGTTGGAAAGTAGTTGACTCTATTGGCTTCATCTCTCTCAATCACATTCTTGGAGGCATGTCCCTTGAGGCAGAGAGAAACTTTGTAAATTTACCCCTACAAAAGCCTACTGAAAAACTGAATGAAAAACTGAAACACATGCAATATCTCTACTTGAGACCTTGTGTATGCCTGAAGGCTGTTTAAGAAGAAACAGTGCCAGACAGGAGGAACCTCTCTTCGAATTGTTGATCAGGATGGTCCAAGAGATTTGACTCCCTAAATTACACAGGCAATTGACACAGCCCTTGATCGCCTCCTAGAACTTGAAGGTAAGACACTATTGCTGAAGATTGGACAGACATACTTTGGATATAGGCCTTGGAGCAATGGAGTTAGAACTGACCTAGAAGCCACCTCCCTGAAGGCTGGCTTTCATAATTTTGGAGGACACTATATAAGCTGCTAAGGGAGAACAACAGTTGATGGTCCAATCCCAGCCTTAAAGCCTAATAACCACAATGACTGGCACAGCAAACTTTATTGGTGCAGTAGTAGCACTTTTATCTTGGGGGTAATCAACAGCTACCTAATTGAACTTAAAACCTACTCAGTGTGTGGTACTGTAAACATAGCTGAATGCACATGGCTGGAGAGGTCAGAGCTCTTAGAGAAAACCCTAAAGATTCCGTATCCGTAGACAAATATATTTTTTTTTACTATATGTTAAATACAGATCCTTATATTTACAGACAGGTTAATCAATTTCTTTTAAAAATATTTTATTGATTCCAGAATTTCATACAAGGGATTTTGATTACATTCAAGCTCTCCTCCCACTCCATCTCCTCCCCATTAGTCCCTTTGATTTCATGTCCTCCATTACTATCTGTTCTTTACTTTAAAAAAGTTTTGGATTTTACAAGACTATTAAATCCAATCCATGCCTCCCCAGTTCTTCTGGGTGTGGGTTCATAGAGTATGGTCAACCTACCAGGGATCTCATCAGTAAGGAAGACTGCCTCTCCCTGTCCCTGCATCCATCAATGGCCGGTAGATCCTCAGCTTGGGCTGGGCCTTCCTGTCCACCTCCCTGATGTATGCTGGGCCCCTGTTTGACTTGGGTTTGCACAGTTCTTGTGCATGCTGTTTTAGTCAGTCAGCTTCGTGATTTATTTATTTTGAAAGCTTGCTAATGTGAGCATGTAATTATAACATTATTTTATCTTTAATCTTGGTGGATTAGCTCTTTCTCTGAAAATTTTCTCTTCATATCTAGTTATTACCCTTGTTCTGATGCTTTTGCTATTTTAGCCTTCATGCAGGGTTCCTAGTCACCTTTTCAACTCTGTATTGCTCCAATATAGTCAGTCAAGGTTGGTCTTTCATCTGGAGTGTTTAGTTCATTTACATTTAATGCAATTACTGAAACACTTTGTTCTGAATTTGTTGCATTACCATCTCTTTCTACTCGTCTCATTTGTTTTTCCTTTTCCTTTCTTCTTCTTTTGTTGTGATTTGAGTGAATTTTAGAAAACCAAATTTTTGTTTTTTCTACTAACCTACTAATTCTACCGTTTTTTAGCAATTATTCTAGAAACGAAGAAATGGCTCCTTTGTTTATTGGTGTCTAGTATAGATTAGTATTTTTTAACCAGCATTTAAAAATCATTTTCCAGAGAATTTGAAGAATTTGAAAGTCTATTGTACTATAAACTAATAGTGTATATACTATAAACCATAGCTTTCTGTCTTTTGTATGTATTTTTATTTAAAGCTACATAATACTCAAAACCTTATTACAAATTACTACTGTGCTTTAGTTCTTTATCTCTCTCTCTCTCTCTCTCTCTCTCTCTCTCTCTCTCTCTCTCTCTCTCCCCCAGTAATTTTCCACTTGCCTGCAAGTGGAAGTAAACAACTCACAAGTCTCAGGAAGTCCCTGAAACTTAGCAGATTCCCAAGATTCCTTCTTCCTCAAGGTTGTATGTGTTGCAAGGATTGCTCAGGAGAGAAGACTCTGCTGATGAGTGCTTGCATGCCATGCAGAGAGTTCTAAGGTTGCAGCTTTTGAGAAGCATCACCCAGGCTGGGGTGGGTTCTCTGGTGATACAGCTGCCTTTGGGTTACCCATGCTCCTGTAAGTAGCCCCTCATCACAGTCCTTCTAGCCGTAATCCTGTAAGTTACCACACGTAACATGGAGTTGTCCTTTGTCGAATGGGGACTTGTGCAATTGGAACATGGCACAAGAAGCTTGATTGACAAAGGAAGAGGCCAAGAGAGTCAGCTACCACCCAACCAACCAGTGACTTGAGTTGTATGTAGGGGGAGGGGCTAAGAGGGGAGCAGGGAATTCTTGGCATGGGGGGGCACTGGCACTCAAGGTGGCTGGTGGCAATCTTGGTGGAGGTCAGCACGTTTGGCTGTTCTGGTGAAAATGTAAAATTCTACAGCCTGACCTCAGTACGAGGATCCCACCTTTCTTCCCAATAATTTCTTTGTAAGTAAGCCCAAGTAAACGCTGGTTTCCCTAACTGTGATTAGGTGAAATCATACTTTTGTTATGCCCAGAGAACAGCTCCTCAAGAACCACCATGGAGTCTGGAGTGTATGCAAAAACAAAGAGCCTTTATTCAAGCTTAAGCTTGGTCCCCCAGACCTCACCAACACAGTGGATCCGTTCTGGGAGCCCCGAACAGAGAGGTTAGAAGCCTTTTATAATTTTGAGATGAAGGAAGGTGGGGAATAACAGTGTTACATTCTGTTTGGTTATAGGAACCCGAGCGCCAAGCATATTTTAAATTAATTGGTTGTAATGAACTATATGCCAAAATTGGTTAATAGAGGTTTGGAGGTTTCTTATTGGTGGGTGCTGCCTTCAGGGCAAAGGAATGTGTTGATTATTATTCAAACCGTTTGCTAGTTTTTGTTTTAGCCTTATTTAATCTTGTGGCCTTGTGACTGCTTAGAAGGAACAAAGAATAAGATGGAGTTATATTTATCCATTTTCTGACGTCCTATAGCCAAGCATTTTTTACAGAAGGGAAGAGAGCAGTTATTGGGTTGGAAAGGGGTTCCAGGGGTCCCACGACTTTGTTTGCTTGGTTGTTCCAGACCTGGTAGGGTAGAGCCAAATGCTGCGCCTCACTGAGAGAAATTCTCAACACAACAGTAAACTCATTCATTTGTCAATGAATGTTGGTGTGATGTTACTTTGATCTGTCGTTGATATCCTACCTGAATGGGCAGATATTTGTATTGCACCTCCTGAGTAAACTTTCACCCAACAGCTGGTGACAAGCTCTCTCACTTTTAGTCAGCCTTCTGCTTTCCTGTTTAAGGACATTTTTGTTCATGTGGAATTCTAATTTGGATGATCCTTCCTCTCATTGCCTTCCATCATCCCTTTTGAGAAATCAGCTCTCCTATAGCTGTTTCTTTAAAGTTCATATCTCTTCTGTTTATCTATGTGTTTCTAGAAGTTTTTTCCTCAGATCTCATTTGTTTACAGGTTTAACCATGGTGTCTGGCCAGCTGTGGCCTTCATTGCATTTATTCCTATGGACTTGTCAGAGTTTTCATATTGTGAGTTGGATTCCAACATGAATTTTTGGGAGATACAAACACTGAGACCATGGGAAGCTAGATAAAGGAATTTTCCTGAAGAGAGATAAAGTAAAGAATAGAAGCTCGCTATGTCCTTCTGTTACCGTGATACAAACTGACATTTCATTTTTGGTAGAACAATTATGTGATCAATCTAGACTAGAATCTAAACATGTCATTTCCCTCAAATGGCTTAGCTGAAGGATGTTCCCTTGTTTAATGGACTTTGGCTAATTTCATTTAAAAGGAGGTTCTTACAGTCAGAGCAGTATTTATTATTTGTTAAATAATAAATTTTAGACAGACACTTTGCTTACCACCTCCAGTCCTCAGATATTTTAGGAAAATAGGTTTTGTTTTTAATTTCCATTGTGCAGATTTGCAAACAGAGACCCAGGGAAGTGAAGAACTCACTCTACCTCATTTTGGATCCCGACTTTGAGCCTCTTTATGAACAACCATCTCATATTGCCCATTTCTGCATAAACCGCTTAAAGCAACAGCCTTGCTTTAAGTCACACATGGAAGGAACCTGACAAATGTTGTTTTCTTTAGCGATAATGTATCAAAAAGAATAGTGAAGTGATATTAATGAGGCCTCTCTGTCTTGGCAAGGACTATGAACAGTATTTCAAAATTGACCACATGGAAGATCCCCCCCCCCCCCCCCCCCCGCCCCGGCTTCTGAGTCACCCCAGCTACAAAGTGTCAGGGACAGCTCATGGCATTTCTGTTGCAGGCTCCAAACTATCGTTTGCTCCAAACATTTCCTGGTAGTAAATGTTATTGATCTGACAGTTTATTTCCCAAGATGTATTAGTTCCAAACTGATAAGATATGAAAGTCTCACACTAAGGAAATTGGCTTGTGATTGGTTCTCTCCTGGGAGGATCAAGCCATACTGATGACCACACTAATGTGATGAAGAGCTGGCAAACACTATCAGCGGCTTGGCTGGTGAGTTCCCAGTCACGATGTTTGGTGTCTGTTATTGGTTTAGCTGTAATTGAGCCTAAGATGATCTGCAAATGTCCAAGTTGGTGTGATAGTCATTCATGGTTTTGGCTCCAGGGTGGATGTTCACCAGGTGGGCTGGTGACATTTGGACGTGCAGGGACTGGTGGGAGTGTGTGCCAGGATGGCCACAACTCATCTCTCAGGCCTTGTCTCTTTTCACTCTGTCACTTCTGTCCCCCAATTCCGAAATCTTTGTCATTCATCTCTTACTGTGGAGTGCTTTGCTCTTATTTCTCTACAAGTTCTGTAAGCAGCCTGCCAGAAATAAAGACATTCTAAGGAACCACTTAATCTAGCTATCAGTCTGTTGAAACAATGGATCCTAAAGAAGTGCAAATTTTCCCCAGGAATCCCATGCTGGGGAAGGAAAACTTTCCAGCCAGAGTTCAGAAATGGCGCATAGTTCTAACAACTTATGAGATCACCTCACAGGATGAAAAAGAAACCCAGATAATGATGGATCAGTTGGTGGTTGGGTGGAGTCACATCTACTAGGACTGCTTGGATAGGCATATCCGTAGCCTCAGTTTAAACGTTTATCTCATTTCAGGACTGGAGGAGGTCATTGGATCGCTTTGTCCTTCTTCCCAATGTGGCCACATTGAATAAGTCTCCCTTTTTCTGTTTTTTTTTTTTTTAATATTAATTTAACCATTTTAATTGGCTTCTTGAAGATAGCTGGCTGAATTTGACTTTTTGGTTTACAAACTGTGACCCAGATTCAGTAACAGTATCTTTTCTTTTGAGATAGGGTCTTACTAGGTAGCCCTGGCTGACCTGGACTGCTCTATAAAGACCAGGCTGGCCTTGAACTCACAGAAATCTGGCAGTCTCTGCCTCTTGAGTGCTGATATTAAAAGTGTGCACTGCCACACTCAATATCGTCTATGCAGTGCACGTTAAAGCTGTATTTACTTGTTATCAGTAACTTCTGTAGCATGCCTGAAATCTCGGTGGTTGAGCAGTGCCCAAGTTTACTGTTGTTTCCACAAAATCTGACATGGAGGACAGGGCTGTCCTCCAGCTGCTGAATCAGGGATTCTTCCACCCATGGAACCACCATCCCCACACACACCTGCCGGGAGACAGTTCTTCTTGGACTTGTTATGCTTATGTGTGGTCTAAGACTTTCTAGTAAAAGATACCAATAGGGTTTGTTTAGAAATGACTGAATAACAGAGGACAGGAAGTGTCTTCCTCTCTGGAGAACTTTCTGGATGATAAAAGCCCCTGCTCTTGCAGGAGGAACTGAGGGTCTAGTACCGTGGACCTGGGTAATTTTTTCCTTTTTGTGCCAGAGAACTTTGGCCACTGTGCAGGGTGGAGCCATCTTTCTCCACAGGGGAGGACAGACTTGTTTAGTAGTGTGTATGTGTGTGTGTATGTGTATATGATACATGTGTTGTGTGTGTACGTATATGTAAGTGTGATTTATATGTGGGGTGTGTGATGTTTATATGTAATATATGTATATCTGTAAGTGTGTGTGTGTGAGAATGTGTGTGTTTATAAACTTTGGCAGACTAATATCTCAACTCATAGTAGGATGAAATCTCAGAACCTCCCTTCAGACATAATGGCTTCCAGCTTTGCCATGATGGCAGAACACAGAATGAGAAAGTTACTAAAATGCCTAAGATCCCTGGAGCAGAGGGAGGCCTCATTCAGGTTCAGATCCTTGTTTGTCAAATTCAGCCACTTGCCCTCAGCCCAGCTGCAAGAGAGGATGGGAAATACAGAGCCAGGCCTGGGTGTGCTGGAGCATTTCTTGTCCCCCCAACATCAGCTAAACCCTCTGGGTATCTTTTTCTTTAGTGACTGTGGCTCCTTGTGGTAGGGTGTAACTTAAAGCAGTAGGGATAGATAATAGTCAGGATATAGTCAGAGGCCCAGAGGACCTGCCTGGGCCACTGCGATGGAGGAAATACAGATCCTGCAAGTACTTAGCCTAGAAAATCAGTCCTGTGGCAACCCAGTAAGGAAAGTACCAGTGATCACTGTTGCGCTGAATAGTTTTCCTGCGTTGCAGGAGCCTTAATGGGGAGGGAGGCGGTCGCCTCCACTGCACTGGCCTGTGGACATATCTTTGGGGGCACTTTCCTGATTGTTGAATGATGTGGGAGGGCCCAGCCCATTGTGGGCAGTGCCCTGGGCAACCTGTGTTGTTTAAGAAGGCAGGCTGAGCATGGGCCAGGGGACCAAGCCAGTAAGCAGTGTTCATCCATGGCCTGTGCTTCCGCTTCTGCCTCCAGGTTCCTGCCCTGAGTTCTTACCTTGGAGGTCCCTCAGTGATGAACTGTGGTCTGAGTGATGTGAGTCAAATAAACCTTTTCCTCCCCAAGTTAGTATTAGTCAGAGTGTTTTGTCACAGCAATCGAAAGAAAACTAAAACAGTTGTTTTATAGATGAAGCACTCAAACGTGTTTAAGACAGAAGTAACAGAGAATATTAAAACTCAGGACTGACTCTGAGTTTTCTGATGTGTGTGTGTGTGTGTGTGTGTGTGTGTGTGTGTGTGTGTGTGTGTAGGAAACCCAGCGCCTGCACATGCCAAGGAGGTGTTCTTCCACTGAGCTCCATCCCAAGAGCCATGAGTTTCCAGTTTTAATTACTGTATTATACCTCCCCTGATAGCTAAGATCAGAATGATAACAGTTGACCCTTGTGTTCTAGGCTAGTAGTTCTCAACAGAGGGTAAACCTGCCCCACAGCAGACATTTGACCTTCTTGTCTCCATGGGGGACAAAGGTGCATAGCATATGGAATACAGGTACTATCAAGCACTCCACAAGGGACAGGTCAGTTGCCAGCACAAAGAATGAGCTGCCTCCCAAAACTTAGCACTTACTGGAGTTGAGGCATACCGACCTAGAAATGACCATAAGTCACATACAGACTGTACATTACTGACTCTTGCCAAGGATCTTGGAAAGCTCTTTCACACAGCGGCTCCCTTTTCCTTTGGTTCAATGAAATGGCACTTTAGTCCTCTAAAACCACAGAAATGTGATGTCAAAGTTGCTATATTGACCTTACAATCTTAGCTAATCTTACTTCGGAATGCAAAGTAGTTTTGAGACAGACTCGTGTGGAACCGACATCAGCTATGTTCATGTTTGGATGAATCTAGAACTTTTGTTTGTCTCCATAGGACAAGTGAAAGATGTGAAGAGGTACATCCTCGGCTACTCACTTAGACTCTCTGATGTGTTCTGGAGTGGAGTGCTGTCCTTTATTCAGCCCTCAAGGGGTTTTTATTATTTATTTATTTGCTACTGTAAATTGAACCTATGGCCACAAGTCATGTGAGGCAAGTGCTTTATTATTGAATTAAATCTCCGGGCTTCTTTTATTTACCTTTTAAGTTAAAAAACTTTACTGTGTTTTATTTGTTGTTGTTATTGTGTATATGTGTGTTGGTGCAGGCACCCATGTATGGAAGTCGGAGGATAACTTTTGAGAGTTGGTTCTGTCCTTCAACTGGTCTCAGGGATTGAACTCAGGTCATCAGACTTGCTTGGCAAGTGCCTTTACCCGCTGAGCTATCTCACTGCATTGCTGAGTTTTGAAATGGAGCCTCTCATTTAACCAGGCTGGCCTTGGCCTCACTGTGTAGTTGTTTATGCACTCCTTGAACCTGGGCTCCTCCTGCTTCAGCCTCCCAAGTAGCTGGGATTGCAGTTATGTACAACCAGGCCCATCTAAATTCTTTACTTTAAATTACTTTATTACATTATTATTATTTTTTTTGAGACAGGGTCTCCCTGTAGCCTCAGCTGGCCTGGAACTGGCTATGTAGATCAGGCTGGCCTTGGTCTCACAGAGATCCACTTGCCTCCGCCTTCCAAGTGCTGGGATTAAAGGTGCACACCACCACACCCAGTTTAAGATTATAGTCTTTATTATTTTTGTTGTTGGTTTTTGTTTTTTTTTGATACAGGGTTGCACTGCATAGCCCTGACTGGTCTGGAACTCACTATGCAGACCAGGCTGACCTTGAACTGACAGAGATCTGCCTGCCTCTGCCCCCTGAGTGCTGGAATTAAAGACAGGTGCCACCACATGTGCCACATGGTTAAATTCTTTCTTTCTTTTTAAATATTTTACGTATTATTTTTATTTTATGTGTATGAGTGTGTTGCCTGCATGTATGTAGGTAAACCTGTGCCATGCAATGCCTGTGGAGGTCAGAAGAAGGCATCAGGATTACCTGGGAACTGGAGTTACAGGATAGTCTTCTGGGAATCAAACCTGGGACCTCTGCAAGAGTAGCCAGTTAACTGCTGAGCCATCTCTTCAGCCCCAAGTTCTTTATTTTCAATCCCAGGGATTAGAAAATTCTGTGAAGGGACTGAGAGAAAGTGTTTTCGACTTCTCGTCTGTGTGGTCTCTGTCATGATTCTCCAACCCTACCGTCACAGACCAAGCTAACATGGACGGGAATGGACAGGGCATACCTGGTCCATGTGGTTCACCTTTCCTGTCCCATGTTATAGCTTTTAATTTTTCTGTGCATTTTTTTGAGGTGTTGAGGATCTGACCTGGGGTGTCATGCAGACTAGGCAGCGCTCCGTCACTGAGGTCCATCCCAGGCCTTACATGCGGCTTGAGCATGGGGTAAGCATGGTTGGGACTGCGCTGCTGAGCATAAAGATGGAAACTCTGGTAAAGAAAGTAGCACAGAGGGCTGGGGCTAGACTCAGTCACTGAAGCACTAGCCTAACATGTCCAAAGCCCCGGGTTCCATCCCCTCTACCACATAGACTACACAGTGGTATATACCTGCAATCCCAGCAGGCAAGAGGGGGAGGCAGGAAGATGGGCGTTCAAGCTCATCCTTGGTCACATAGTAAGTTTGAGGCCAGGTTCATCTACATGAGACCCAGTTTTTTTTTTCATTAAAGAATTTTGGATTTATTTCTATTTTATGTGTATGAGTGTTATGTCTGTATGGGTGTAAGTTCACTTGTGTCATGCAGTGCCTGGGGAGGACAGAAAAGAGTGTCAGATCCTCTGGAACTGGAGTTATGGATGGTTGTTACCCATTATGAAGGTGCTGGGATTCAAACCTGAGTCTTTTGCAAGAACAGCCAGTGCCCTTAACCACTGAGCCATCTCTCCAGCTCCCAAGACCCAGTTTTTAAGAAAGTGCATGTGGGGGAGATGGGGAGATGGCTCAGTCTGGTAAAGCCCTTGCCATGCAAACATGAGGAACTGAGTTCCATTTCCAGAACGTATATAAAAAACCAGGTGTAGTGATACATGCTTATAATCCCCTCACTGGAGACACAGAGACAGAAGGATCCTAGGTTCATTGGCCAGCCAGCCTCACCTAATTGGTGAGCCTCAGGTCTTAGTGAGAGACGTTGTCTCAAAAAACAAGGTAGATGGCTCTTGAGGAGTAACAACAGAGGTTGACTTCTGGCTTCTACATGTACATGTACACAATCCCACATACACGTTCATGTGCAAATGCACACACATGCAGCCCTCCATGAACATGTATACATGCCTGTGCAAAAACCACTACCCCCCACACAGAAGAAAATGGTGCAAGAGAAGTCAGGCACCTTTTGAGGAATCACCCCGTACGCTGTTTTCCTCTGACCTCCACCCACGGTCGGGCCTTCTCTCTCTCCCTCCATCGGCAAATGGATAAACTCTTGTTGCACTGATCTCCGCACAGACTGTGTTTCTTTACGCTCAGGTTGTTTGTCACTTACTAAACTCCTTTATATTGTTCAATGGTGCATTTTCTATCTGTGAAAATTATTGTTTTCAGCTGAGAGGGAGTACATCATAATTTCTTCCCTAGAGAGAAATAAAGACAGGTATTTATTTATTTATTTATTTATTTACTTATTTACTGTTAGTGGATGGAGACACAGATGCACTTGAATGCCTAGAGGTCAGAGGACAACTTTTGGGGGTTGGTTCTCTGCTTCTACTTCGTTTTGAAGTACTACTTTCTTTTGAAGATTTGTTTTTTATTCTTAGTCATGTGCATGTGTCTACGTGGGAGCATGCACATGTGGGTGCAGTGCCCTCAGAGTCCAGAAGAGGGCATGGGATCTCACGGAACTGGAGTTACAGGCAGTTGTGAACTTCCAGATGTGGGTGCTGCAAACCAAGCTCTGGTCCTCTCTAAGAGCCACTTAACCACGGGGCCGTCTCTCCAGCCCCTCTTCTTGTTTTGCGGCTGCACTGCATGCTAAGAGCTCGGTGCCCCACAAACTTCTGGGTGATTTTCCCACATCCACTTTTCATCTTGCCTTGGGAGTGCTGAGATTACAGATGTCCATCACTGCATCCCTGTGTGTGTGGTGTGTGTGTGTGTGTGTGTGTGTGTGTGTGTGTGTGGTGTGTATTTATTCCAGGATCAAACTCAGGTCACTAGGCTTGCTGTGTAAGTTTACCCACTGGGTCATCTCATTGGCCCAGGTATATTTTCATTGCACCGTTTTGCAGCCAAGCAATGGAGAGGCCCTAACTTGATAAACATGTGACAGACCTTCTTGTTGAGTTGAGGAGGAATGGGAGTTGTTAGTGGAGGGAGGTGAATGTGATGTGATAACGCCTTCTGTCACTTCCCCCTCTGAGTCTGGGAGGCCCCTGTCATTACCACATGGACACATTTCTCATCCAGCAACCTAATTTCCTCTGGTGATCTGAGCGGGAAGAGCCTCTCTGTAGCCTCACTGTTGTCCAGTGTCCGGCTCTTAGTCTTGTTCCTTCAACAGCGACTGCCATGGGTCCCAGCAAGATATCTCCAGAGAAATGTGATGTGATTTATTGACCAAGAGGCAGGTTATGGAGCCAGTTAACTGTCCTCTCTGAGTTATTAGACACCATTAAAATGAATCCTCAGTCATGATGCGATTATCAACATAATTTCTTGATAATGAATGTCCTGGGGATTTCCAAATATGGCATAGATGGAAAATTCCTTATTTAATGAATTATACTGAATTATAAAAGGCAAAAGATTTCTTAGTCAGCCTATTGAGTTCCACAGTTTTTGTTTGTTTTCTGAGACAGGGTCTTCCTGTAGCCCCAGCTTACCCACAGCTCTCCATGTAGACCAGGCTGGCCTAGATCTACAGAGATTCACCTGCCTCTGCCTTCTGAGTGTGGGGATTAAGTATGCCACCATACCCAGTTCTACAAATATTTAAAAGAACCAGTCATATTAATTAATTAATGTGTGTGTGGGTGTACGTGTAGGTATGCACATGTGAGAATGTGAAAGTCAGAGATAAGACTGTGTATCTTCCTCCATCACACTCCACCATAATTTCTCAGACAGGGTCTCACTGAACCAGGAGCTCAGTGTTTGGACCAGGCTGGCTGGCGAATGAGCTCCAGGAATCTGCCCATCTCAGCTCTGGGGTTGCAGATGCATGCTACCATCCCCAGCCCTCACGTAAAGTCAGATCTTATGTGAGGGCTGAGAATGGGAACCTGGTCCTTATGCTTATGCAGCGAGCACTGCACTCAGCTCCCCACAGATGTTCATTAAGTAGGTATTTCAGGCTGGGCACAGGGACTCATTGCATCTGAATGAGGCACTGTTGTCTCTCAGAACCTAGTGGGTCAATAAAGAACTGGCTTTCACCACAATGTAGAGCCAAATCCTGACATTAGGATAAGAAGACACTGATTCCCAGTTCTGAATCTACTCATTCTTGCATTCTTTGTTCTGTTCATGATTACTTGCCTATGTTTATTTGTGGTAAATATTCCTTCCATTTTTCAGCTGTTAGATTATCTCCTAATTCCTTGAGATCTATAAGCACCTGATTATATCCAAAAAGGAGTTAGACCAGTCATGAGTTCTTTGACTGCAGGTGACAAAACCCACTGCCAGATTGGTTCAAGTGATAGGACTTGCTTCAGGCTCAGCTTGATTCAGGAGCTCAGACAACATTAGAACCCAGTCTCTTCTCATTTCCATTTTCTTCTGTGTTGGTTCTTTCCACCTGATGACCACAGAAGCACCATATCTGACTCTACTCACAATATACACTCAAGTAGATGAAGAAATTCTCTGTAGTGAGTTTTTAAAAACTGTCTAAGACTGAATCAGACCTTCTGGCTAGGGAGAGAGGAATGCTTTGACCAGACCCAGGTCATAGGTTGTTACGGATGGAATTATTTTTGTGAACTGAAGCTCTAACTCCGCTATCTCAGAATGTGATAGTGTTTGTTGATGTTGTATTTACAGAAAAGATTAAGGTTTCCTGAAGTCTGTAGAGTATCCCTAATCCAATACAATTTGTGTCCTTGTAAGAGGAGGTGAAGACCCAGGCATGAAGACAGGGAAAAGGCAGATACCCAAAGCCAAAGAGAGTGTCTCAGAAGCAGTCTAGACTGGTAAGACCATCACTGTGGACTTGGAGCCTGCAGGTTGGTGAAACCCAGCTCCCTGCTATGTAAGTTGACTGCTGTGTTGACTTTCAGTTATGAATCAGAGATGTGTTTATTGAATCCCACCTGAATTACCCTATGAGAAGGTAGAATTCCTCAGAGGAAGCCCCAGGGCCTGCTCCTCGGGGGGAACTGCGTTACTGGTGAGGATTTTCCCGGTTGTGCAGGCTGCACCCTCATTGTGACTCATTTGTTGTGCAGGCGCTTTTTAAATTTCATTCCGTGCTCTTTGTCAATTCTTATTATTTCTTGAGCTACTGGAATCCTTTTCAGAAAGTCCCTGCTGATCTTCAAGTGTTTTCCCTTAGCAATTTCTAAGTTTTAGGTCTTACTGGGGTCTTTGATTCATTTTGAGGTAATTTTTGTACAAGGTGAGAGCTTGGGACCTAGTTTCAATCTTTTACATGTAGATAAACAGCTTCCCCAGCACCGTTTGTTGAAGAGCCTGTCTTTTCTCCACTGTATGCTTTGGTAACTTTGTCCAAAATCAGGTGGCTGTGCTGTGGGTCTTCTGTGCTGTGGGTTCCATTTGTCTGGATGTTTATTTCTGTGCCAACAATGCCTGTTCTTGTTATTATGGGTCTGAGGGATAGCATGAAGTCAGGTATTATAAGACATAGTTTCCCCTCAACAGGAGAGGAACAGAGGTACGGGAGAGTGTGATGGGGGTGAATAAGGTCAAAATACATGATACATTTTTAGGAAAATGTCATAATAAAATCCATCGAGTTGTATAATGATCGTGTAATCGGAATACTGGTATGAGTGCTGCCCTGGACCATGAAGACCAAGGAGCCGAGGCAGGAACTGAATCTCTCTTCAAGCTGTGCTTTATTCGGAGAGCCAGAGATCTGACAAGGCAGTGGAGTAACATCTTGCAACACAAAACTGCCTTCAGTGTCATCTCCAGCAGATGTTATAGGAGGGCAGCAGCAAGGGCAGTCAGTCTTTCAGGAGCCCAGTCTTGCCCTCTGGTCAAGTGGTCAGCTACAGTGAAGATGTGTGAAGTCTGTGCCTCTCTGGTTATCAATCCCGTAGGGGCTTCCCTAGTTATCTGGAGGTCTTAGGCATTTCTTAAAGTGTTAAATCTAGTTGCTGTTAACCTTGTTCTCCCCAGGGCATCTGAGCAGGGGATGGGGCTAACTCAGAACAAACAAACCATTACCAGTTAAGCCGTAAACTGTTTGTTAAGCTGTTAGTAACATGCGCCTGCAGATTCCTTTCTTCTTCTTTTTTTTTTCTTTTTATAAGTTCTTTTTTCAGAATTATATTTGTTTACTTGTTTGGGAGGTACATTTCATAAGCATGCGTGGAGGTCAGAAGACAACTTTCAGTAGTCTGTTCTCTCCTTCTACCATATGGGCCGTGAGAATTGAACTCAGGTTATGAGTCTTGGCGGCAGGCACCTTTACCAGGTGAGCTATCTCACTGGTCCTGCCTTTCTAAAATATGGAGTATAAATGTGTCTTTATAGTACAGATATTATTCCCTAACAATAATAATTAAAAAATAATAAACTAAGAGGGTGTGCTTAGAAGGGGAAAATGGCAGATACCCCCACTGGGTTAGATTCATGATAATTATTAAGCACCTAGAATACAACATTCCCACGAGGTAGATACTGTTTTTTCATTCTACAAGTGAAGAAACTGAGGCACACACAGCTCAAGTGACTTCTCTGAGCTCATGCAATCAGGAAGCAAGAGAGCCAGGATTTACCTCACACGTGCCTGACTCCATGTCCGTAGCTTTTCCACATTGCCCTCCTTTTCTATTTTAACATTTTGCAGTGCTGGGGATGGCACCTGGGCACCCTGCCCACTAAGCCAGTGCTCTGCCCTGAGCCACACCATGTCCTTGCTGTACTTTTCTGAGAGCTGAGGACTCCATGCTTGGCATTGTGTAGCTCCTCTCTCTCCAGGAGTGAAGCAGCTCGTTCTGACCCATAAAAAGGATGTTTGCTTAGAGGTTAATTAAGGAAAATTTGCAGTCTGTAGATTTCCCAAGTTAAATTTTCAGAGCTGTTTCTGATTTAGGCAGATCTTCAACAGCTTTAAGTTAATTAGCATTGCAGAACATCAAGTCCTTGCTGTTGTGGCTCAAAATTAGAAATGGAAGCTCCGGGGTGACCTGTGATTAGCCAGGCCTGACCCCTGTCCAAAGATCGGAACTTCAAGGTAGTGATGACTTGAGACGAAGACATCCCAGATCTCTCCAGAGATCTCTCCCAGATCTTGCCTGCTTCGTTTACTTAATTCCCATCACATAGTTAGCAGGTGAATTCCACATCTGGATCACAGATTGACTGCTGGGTCAGGAGCTGACATCTGCAGCTGCATGGCGATCCTGTCTTGAATCATATACACAGGATATCATTCAACCAGTCTGACGTTTCAACATCTTGTTTGGAAAGGGAATTCAGAGCATGCACAGGCTTTTATGTGGACCTCTATTCCCCGTTCTCCATTGACTCTGATATTTCTTTTCTTTTTCAGTCAGCACTTACAGGAATAACTTTCACTGTGACATCTTCAGGCACATCTGTCATTATTCTTTCTTGTTCTGTTCCTGTCACATTCACTGGTGACTCTGTGTAAATTCCAGCTGTCTTTAGTAACCCTTACTTGAGGGAAGAAAGGGTGACCCAGGCAAGTGGATTGAAAAACAAAATCAGAGGGGCCTTGTGGTCGTAACCTTTATCTCTGCAGCTGTAAAGTCCTGCAAAGATGCCAAAGTTGATGTAAGGGTGGTTTTCAGCCCTTACACAGTTTTAGCTCTTAGACATTTTCATGACAAAGCGATCATCTCTGTTCAACACCAGCTTGAATCCTGATACAACAACTTCTTTACAACCCAGGGCTCTTTTCTTAAAGTAGTTATTTTATTTTTTTTATGAGACAGAGTCTCCCATATCCCAGGCTAGCTCACACTTATTGTAGTTGCAGATGACTTCAAACTCCTTATCCTCCTGCCTCCATCTCCTGCACTCTACCAGCAGAACTCCATCCCCTGTTCCAGAACAAACCATTGTCATCTTGAGAATTCACATCTCTCGACTGAACCTTGTGTGTGTACAATATAACCCAAAGACAAACATATGATTGCAAAACTCCCTAAGATGCAGGACTCCATGAGGCTGGTGGAGGTGACATTGAAACCCAGGTGAAGAACAAACCTTGAACAACCGAGGGGAAGAACCAATGCTCATCTTTTAGCTGAGTCCACAGGGGCAACAGTTGTCATGGCCACTGTCTTAATTGGTGGATGCACCATTGCCATGGCAACTGTTTTGATTGATGGATGCATGCATCATAGTGACTATTCAATATTTCTATTATCGCTTCAAGAAGAGTTAGCAGTTGAAGGAAAAATGTGATAAGGAAAATGACAGGGTGGGCACTTCAAAAGAGAAAGATTTCCATATCAAAAGATTCAAGGGGGCCTTAGGGAAACTTGGTGAAGCCCGCAGCTACTTTTTAAATGACCCCTTTTGCTGTCAGACTCCAAAGGCCAAACCTGAAGTGGAGGATTTTGTCAGAACAATTACACCCCAAAATGCACTGCTTAATTCATTTTCTCCTTTGAATTGGAATTCATGCAGGACTGAAATGGTAACCTAAATTTTGTTATTTTGATAAAGTCGCTTAAAAAAAATCAAATCTCTTCTCTCTTCCACAGTTTTCCATGAAACTGTGGGTTTGGAAATGTCTTCTACTAGACTCGGTTTCCTGGTAGAGACAGATGAAAGCCAGGAGGGAAGGCCCTTTTCTTTCCTCACACAAGCTTCCTCGTCATCGTCCTGTGGTGGCCCCTGTCCTAACTTCTCTCTTTGCCCAACTGAACACCTCATCCAAGCCACAGGTGCTTGGATCAGCCATGGCCATCACTAAGGGAAGTTAGTCAGTAGGATGGCCAAGGACTAGACTTGATTGGCCCATGAGCTGGACCAATCAGAGTCACTTCCCAGAATCTCTAAGGACCGATTGGCCCATGAGCTGGACCAATCAGTGTCCCTCTCAGGAATCTCAGGCTCCTGGTCCTGAGGTGGTAGATACCATGAGGCCTTGATCGTCAAATGATGAGGTAGAAGAGGGTAGTGAGGTGGCAACACGTCAGAAGCAGCTCAACAAAGTTGAGTCACTCAGCGGGTTTGAGGAGTCGTACCCCGGAGTCCTCACCCACAGCTCCTCTGATATGTCACTGGTAGTGTTAACTCTCGCTTTCTTCTGGTAACAACACCTCAGACTCTGCTGAGGTCATCCTGCAGCCCAGTCCTGGCTACTAACCTCACCATAGTCATTTAGACATGATGATGAGTTATGCTCTGGGCACAGTGCTCAACTTGGGCCACTGAACATCAAATGAAGGACTATTGTTTAAATGAAACCGCAAGGACTCTACAGAGCAGCTGCAGGTAGCCATCCTGGTGGGAAAGGAAGTCAGCAGAAGACCAGGACTGAGACGGATGAGCACACACAGCCAGCTGATGGTATTTGAGTTTCTGGATGATCTCATCATGACTGAAGTCAGCTCCCTTACACTGCTTAAGCTGGTTTGTGTCACTTGTGAGCCTAGATCACATGATTGATCAGGAAAACAATGAGGACAATACCTTTTAGCGATTCCAGGATATTTTTCCAGCCAACAAGAACCTTCTCTGATTCTTCTAACTGTCCGGGGATGCACACAGAGAAGGCTGTTACCTTGATTAAGTTCTTGCCCATCTCAATGGCTGCGGTGACTCTTTTTCGAGCACTTGGAAGTGGAGGGAGTGGCCAGGTGTGGTACACTCCTGGAAACCCAGCATCCAGAGGCAGGAAGGTCAGAAGTTCAAGGTCATCCTTGACTACAGAGCAAATTAGCAGTCAGCCTAAGCTACATGAGATCTTATCTTAAAAAGCCAAAAGGGGGACTGGAGAGATGGCTCAGTGTTTAAGAGCACTGACTGTTCTTGAAGAAGACCAGGGTTCGATTCCCAGAACCCACATGGTGGCTAACCGTCTGTAACTCCAGTTCCAGGGGATCCTATGCCTCCTTCTGTCCTCTGCAGGCACTGCACAGCGTGAGTGCCCTTACACACCTGTAGGCATAACACTCTTACACGTAAGATAAGCATAAGTCAAAATCTGAAAAGCCAGAAGGGTTGGGGATGTAGCTCAGTACACAGAGTTCTTGCTTAGCATGCATGAAGCCTTGGGTTCGATTTCCAGCACTGCATAAACCTGCTGTGGTGGTGCATACCTGTGATCCCGGAATGTTGGAGGTGGAGACAGTCAAGGCTACCCTCAGCTATACAGCTCAGTTTGAGTTCAGTCTGGGTTAGATGAAATCCCACTTAAAAATAAAAGAAAGAAATGGAGGTAGAAGGAGCTTGCCTGGTGAGAATTAAGCCGCGAACTCAGTATATTATAGATCAAAGCAAAGCAGCACAGAGTCACCTTCAGATGGCTCCCAGGCCCGCAAGCCTCAGCTACCATGCAATTGAATGCATTAGCATATTTAAGAAAGGTCCCTGTCTATCATGACCCACTATGGAAGCACAGAGGACAGACAACTGCCAGGACAGCTTCTCCAGTGGGCATGAAGCCTGCTCATGAGTAATTCCTGTTCCTGTGTCAAGGGCAGATCTAGAAAAGTACTTTCAGTGACATATGCATCGAGGCAGATTCATAGCTGTGGTGCATCAAAGATGCTCAAGCTTGCTGGAAACAGCCTCCATCACCAGGCAGAGTCTCTCCCTTCCTCAAGTCTGGGCTCACTCTCTGACTTACTTTTCAAAAGTAGAATATATTAATTTCTTGTCTTGTGGCTGTGACAAAATACCCGACAAAAACAACTTAAGAAGGAAGGGATTATTTTGGCTCACAGTTTGAGGCTGCAGTCCATCTTGATGGGAGGTCATGGTGGAAAGACTGCAAGTCATACTGTGGACACATACAACCAGGCAGCAGAGAGAGATGTATGCTGGTGCTCAGTCAGCTTTCTCCTTTTTTATTTTATTGTGTATGAATGTTATACTTGCGTGTATGTAAGTGCACTCATGTCCTGCAGTGGGTTGCTAGCTGCCATGTGGGGTGTTGTGATTTGAACCCAGGTCTTCTGCAAGAACATCCAGAGCCCTTACCTGCTGAGCTATCTCTCTAGCCCTGCTTTCTCTTCTTTTCAGTATAGAACTCCAGCCCATGGCATGATACTCGCAGTTCACGAGAGTCTCCTCACCTCACTCAACCCGTCTAGATAACAATCCCTACAGATCTGTCCAGATGCTTGTTTCTGAGGTGATTCTAGATCTTGTCAAGTTGACCTCATTGATTATCACATAGAATGAAGGGGACACAAGGCTGTGGAGTTCCCAGGCTGGCCTTTGAAAGCTCCATGGAACCCACTTCTGTGCCCTTGGAGAATTGAGCTTCCATCATGTGAAAATCCTGAACTAATGGAGAGGCCGACTTCTGAGCATCAGCCAGCACCAACTGCTAGCCACCAGCATGAATTACCTAGGACATTCCAGCCAAACTGAGCTTCCATATGGCTTCAGCCCTGGCCTGTGCTCCGCAGAGTAGTATAGCCTCTTCGCCAAGTCTGCCACACTCAGAGAATTATGAGATAGATAATACATGGTGAAGCCACTTGGTTTGAAGTGATTTGTGGTGTCCAGCAGGTACCTGAAACAGAAACATTTAACATCTGATTTCACTGGGAAGTCTAAATATAGGACGTTGCAGGTCTAGCATGAGATCCACAAGGTTTATCAATGTCCTGTACTCGTTCTTTCTTCCCATCCCATAAGCATTTTCATTTTCATCCTCCTCATGGTTGCAGAACAGCTGCAGCAGCTCCAGGTATCACATCCATGTATAAAGCCAATGAGTTCATCTCCTGCCACTGTGGCCCTTTTGTCAGGAAGCCAGATGCCTTCCCAGCTGTCCCAGGATGACTTGCCATGGTCTCAGTGGTCAGATGTGACCACATGAGTTACAAGATCAGTGAGCACTTGTTTATGTAGTTCATACAGTGTGAATGAGCCTGGGCAAAGGAAGCTGACCATGGCAACCAAAACTCCACAACCATGGCCCTGGCTGCACCCACCTTTTCTGCAAAACGCTTTCTCTTAGCCACTTCAGTTTCATGCCACCAACATTCAGTGAACACACTCATCTCTGTGTCTTAGTTCTATCCATCTGGAAGTCAGATTGTTATTTCCCCAGATTGGTCTTGAAGAGGAGAGAAAGTACAGGATTTGTAGACTCTCTGAATCAATCTCTACAAAAGTAATTTTTCTTTGTAACAAATAAGTTGTCATCTGGTTTACACATTAGTCTCAAAATGAGACTATTGTAAGTCTATCCTTGTGGTGCATGCGTGTGTGTGTGTGTGTGTGTGTGTGTGTATGTGTGTGTGTGTAGAGAGAGAAAGCTTCTGGATTGGCTGCCGAGATGAGGAGGAGCAGAGCTGGGGACCATTTTCCTGCCACCTGATGTCTGTGGGATTTCTGGCTCACAGAGATGCTCAACCTCATGCCCTAGGCTTTATGAATCTATCTGAATGTCAATCAATCTGCCCATTGTTGTCATGAGGCCAGTACCCTGGTTAAGAACATCAGATCAGACTTGAGTCAGCTACAACACACATGGGCTGTGTGACGTTGGGCAAATCCTCTGTCCCCTTCCCTGAGCCCCAGTTCCCTCATCTGTGAACTGGGGACTGTATGTAGATGTCAACTTTGTTAGACTGATGTTGGGATCTACAGGGCCGATGCATGAAAAGTGCTTAGCTGAGCATCAGGTGGAGCCAATGTTCCCTGAGAGCTGCCTGTTTTTGCTTTTACAGACTTTGTGTTGTGACAGAAAGGGTCAGAATACCTAGTCACCTAGAGTCCCATCTTTACCCGTAAAGCTCTGTTCACATAGTCTGTAGTAATTCACTGAAGGTCAGTGGTGCACGCATACTCTGCGCAGCAGGTGAGGTGGAGGACAGGCACACAGGACATGCCTTCTGTCACAGGGTTGTGGTGAGGATTGTCGCCTGGATAGTGAGGCATCTGGGAAAGCATGCAGCGCTCAAGCAACCACACAGCTTCTGCAGACACTGCCTCGAGGACTCAGTTGATTGCTACCACCTTGCCTGTCATCTGTTCGGGTTGTGGAATAGCCATAGATTTGAGGCAGATGGTCTTCTATGGGTGTTCCCCACTCAGGCTGTGTTATAGGCTGCCCACCACCCCAGGATCTGCCTTTGGGGGTCTCATCATTCAATCTGCTGGCCAGGCTGGTCTATTGGGGCTTTGGGGGGCACTTATTCATTAATTTGTCCATTGAGCAGTTACCAAGGGAGCATTTGCTTGACACCTGGCACTGAGACAAGAAGGCATCACCCATGTCCTTGTAGACCCTGGTCACCCATCTAGACAGGAGCAGGTGACCGTAAGCTCTGGGGAGAAGTGGAACAGGAACCATTATAGGCATGGAGATGGGCCATCCATGCCTCCTCCAGGAAAGGGCTTGCTGCCCAGTCTCAGGGAGGTTGGTCATCAGAGAGCCCCCACTGCTGTCACTTCCTTCTGGCTCTGCTGTGACTGCAGAGGACTACCATGCACAAGTTCATGTCTATCCCAGGGCAACCTGTACCTAGGGGCTGAGGAAAAGTTGAGGCACAGCCCAAGCCCTCCCAGCCTTACTCTGGGCAGATGACCGATGCAGTTGAAGAGTTGTTTATTGGGGAGGGAGGGACTTCCTGGAGGTCATAATGCCACCCTGCCCCCACCCCATGCACCCTGGCCTGCCCTCTCCTTTCCTCTCTCCAGGATGGATCCTTGGGCATTTACTGCTTTATCTGATCCCTGCTGAAAGCATACTTGACTACTCACAAGGGCAACTTGGGTCAAGGATGTCTTCATGGCAAAAGGTGCATAAATGTGGGTGTTTGGCAGATAAAGGAATGCAGTGTCCTGGACCCCAGACTTACTAAGGAAAAAGCTTTCTAACCACAGGTCATAAGTTCTGTTATGCTTAGCTAGTTTTCTTCCTAGAAAACGAGTTCTCTGCTTTAAAATAGCATAGCAAGATGTCTTGAGGAAGCTTTCACAAGACTGCACTGAGTAATGGTCTTTGTTCTATTTATGAAAGCTAAAGCAACAAATACATAATGGAACAGGAGCTCGGGGCCCCTGTTCCCTCAACAAAGTGCTTCCTGATCCCTCACTCTTGAGATTTTAAGTAAATGTGTGTCTTTCCTTTTTTCTGCTCTGGCCCCCTTTGAGGATTCTCTGAAACCTTGCAATGCTGGACAGGTCACTTGGGAATCACCTCCCATTCCACACTTGTTCTCTGTTTGCTTCTTGAGATCTCAATGTGGGTTGAGATAATGGAGGCCTGATGGAAGTGCAGGGGCTTTCCATTAAGGGAAAAGTGGTCATCAAAAGCTGCTCTGAGACGGTGATATTCAGAGACCAGGAGGCCTGGAGACATCATGGTCTAGGTGGAAGGAATGGCAAGCCAAATGCCATAGCCTAGGACATCCCTGACACAATCAAGCAATTCCAGTTGACTTCTAGCGTCCACAGCCCAGAATGGGGACTGCTGTCAGACACTGATAATTTGCCTCATTCGTCAACTTGATGATATCTAGAATCACTTAGGAAAAGGGCCTCTGGGAATTCCCGTTAGGGACGTCTTCTTAATTAGGTCAATTAATTGGGTGCCACTATGGGTGGCATCATTTCCTGGGCGAGGGTCCTAGACTGTGTAAAAAGGAGAAAGTCAGCTGAGTATAAGCATTAACTACTCTCTGCTTCATAATTGTGGGTACAATGTAACCAGCCACTTTAAGTTCCTGCCTCTTGACTTGCCCACTCAGATGAACTATATCCTTGAGCTGTGAGCCAAAATAAACCATTCCTTCCTTAAGTTGTTTTCATCATGATATTCTGTCACAGCCTCTGGAAAAATAACCAACATAGAAAATTGTTATCAAGAAGTGGGGCCATTGTTGTGATAAACCTGACCATGTGGTTCTTGGGCCTTAAGGACTGTTTTGTGAGAGAAATGTGGAAGAGTTTACAGATGTGGGCCACAAAAGCACAGGGTATTTCTAGCAGAGCTTAATCGTTCATTCTGGTAGGAGCTTGGAAAATAAGAACGTTGGGAGAAATGCAGATAGTGGATGCCTGGCTCACAAGGTTTCAGAAGGGAACGAGAACTTTGGAATCGGGCTAGGGGCTATTTATGGAATATTTTGGCCAAGAACTTGATTTTATTCTGCTTGTATCCTGAGAATTTTAGTGAAGTTGAATTTAAGGGTCATGGACTGATTTGTTTGGTGGAGGAAATTTCAAGATAGGGGAGCATCAGATTGGTACTGGAAGTACCTGTGATTGCTAAAAAAACCAGCACCTCTGAAAAGAAACTGCCTGTAGTTCTAGGGCAATAGGACAGGTGTCCTGAGGGCAAAATCCCACAAGTCAGAAGCTCCATCTTGTTAAGACCCAAATTTGTTTGAAGGAAGAAAGCCTAAAACTTGGTAGCATGGTCCACAAAGTGCTTTTGGGGGGAGGGGCATGAAAGATGCAAGACTGAGAGAGCCATTGAGTCCTGCTCTGTGTGGCGTCAGAGAACAGCTGGGGCCAGGCAACATTCAGAAGAGTCCCTACAAGGAGGCCCTGAGAGGCTGTTGGATGAAGCCATGAAAGCACAACCTCATTTACAATGAAGACCCCAGGATTTAGGAGATGCCAGATTGGAATGTTTGCCAAGGAAAGCTGAAGATATAGAGTAGAGCTGGCCTAGGAGAGGACTATGTGTGCTACAGGCAGCAGAGCTGGAGTGGTGGGGCTAGCTCAGTCCTTTGAGGCCTAGATGGTTGCCTCATGAGCTCCAGATGTCAGTCATAGAGCTGCAGGGTTTGATGTTTTCCCTGGTGGATTTCAGTCTTACTTTGGTTTGATCCTTCTTTGCTCTGACCCATTCTTGCCTTTTGGAATGGGAGTGTTTACTTGGTATCATTATATGTTAGAGGTATATAACTTATCTGTTCCTTCTACTGAGGTCCAAAGTTGAGAGATTTCAGATTTTTAAACCATGTTGGAACTGTTAAAGACCATGGGGACATTTAAAGTTGGACTATATTTTACAGTATGAGATGAACATGAGACTTTGGGTTCAAAGAGTAGAAGGTTAGAAATTAAAAGTGATATGTTTGGGTGTCAAGTTGACAAGGGGTGGAGTTATGATAATTTATCTTAATTGTCAACCTGATGGGGCCTAAAATCACCTGGGAGATGGGCCTTTAGGCAGGGGATTATATTAAGTTAACAAGTGGGAAGACCTGTTTGCTGTGGGTGGTGCCATTCTCTAGACCCGGGTTCTGGACTGCAGAAATGGAGATGATAGGAGAGAACAGGCATCCACTCTTTCTGCTTCCTGACTGAAGATGTGATGCGAATAGCTTCCTCATGGTACCCTCCTGCGCTTTGATTTCCTGCCTTGGTGGACTGTAGCTCTAGAGTGTGACCCAAAAGAAATCCTTCTTTTTAAAGTTGCTTTGGTTGGGGTATATTATCACAGCAACAGGAAAAGTAGGTAGACAGACACAGAGTGGAGATGTACCTAGAGGGCCAGACAGGCATGGTATGGTCATTGTCACCTATTCCCCTAGGGCTGGCAGGTGCTCAACCAGGCTCTTGTTCCAGCTCCCTCTCTCCGAAGGCTCTTGGACAAGTAGTTATGGAGCCTTTCAGTGCTTCTGTTTTCTTGCCTCTTGCTGTGGTACCACTTTCTCTTCTTAGCATCCTCCTCTCTCTCCTGTCTCTCTGGTAGTTGGAGTACCTCTGACTCTCCTTCAGCCTCTCCGCAGAAGGATGAGCACTGTAGCAACCCCCCCCCCTTCCTGGAGTCTGGAGCTGAGAGGCAGCTGGATTAGGGGTTGGGGAGGGGACGTGTCAGAACTGGGAGGGAGCGTGATTACTATTGTCTGATAATAAACGATCCCGGTTAAGGCATCCCTGGACCTGCCTGGCAGGGTGCTCCTTGCATGGGCCTTATTACTTTGATAAAAACTGCAATATCTGGAAATTGTCTTGGGCTCCTGAGAACTCCCCTTTCTCAGCTTGCTTGTGCCTGGGATAAATTGCTTTCGCTGCTATGTTATATATAATTCAGACCCTACGGATGTTTCAGGGATGCACTTGACCCTCCTGTGATGAGTTATTCATCTGGGAGGAGCCAGGTACACCCACTGGGTTCAGCCCAACCTGCATGACAACTGGTAAGGTTGCCTGGTTTGGGCTCTTAGACTCACCCGGAGAGGGTAAAGCTGGTAGGGACTCTGCTGTCCTGGAAGGCAGGCCTGGTTGGGACAGTGCCGGAGGTCACAGGCTTTCTGAGGTCATGACTGAGCTCCAAGCTTTACAAGGGTGACTTGAAGCATTCTTGGGGAGCACTGCTGGTGCTCCCAGTTTATAGATGAGACGATGAGGTTCAGAAACATTGTGGGGCTTGCTCAGCAGAACATGTGAGGGGATCTTTCACACTGATAGGCAGAAGCTCACCTCCAATTCACACCCAAGCCAGGTGGTGGCCTTCACAACGTTGGGATTTGGAACTTGGCAGAGTGCTGACCTAACATGCAAAGCTCTAGGTTCAGTCTCCAGCACTGCAAAAATTGGACATGGTAGTGAATGCCTGTAACCCCAGTATTCTATAGTGGAGTCCTGAGGGTCCAAAGGTTAAGTCGTCCTCAGCTACATAGGGAGTTTGAGCCAGCCTGGGCTACAAAAGAAAGAAAAAAAAAGAAGGAAGGAAAGACATTTTGGAATGGCTCCTCAATGTGTTTTACCTCTATTTTATTTTCTCTGAAGGTGTGTGCTAAATGATATGAATTGTAAGTAAATCTAAAAGTGCTTTTTAAATAAGTGGAAATAAAAATTCTGTGTGATAAGAAAGCATTCTGACAGCTAAATACCCAAGAGAGCTGCCAACATGTCTGTGTAAAAGGAGGTGTGCAAATGTCTACAGCAATCTCCATCACAACAGTCAGATCATGAAGACACCTGGATGTCTGTCTACAGAGGAGTGAAAAACTCAAGGTGGTCTGTCTCTGCAGTAGAATATTACTCAGCCATGAAAGGAAATGAGGTGCTGGTATGTAGGACCCTATGGTGGATGCGCTTCGAAAACATGGTAAGTGGAAGAAGACAGCCACAGCAGTCCACGACTATGTGGATTTTCTATGAAAATCCTGGACAGGGAAATCTGTAGAGACTGGAAGTGGATTCCTGGTAGAAAGTAAGAGGACAGATGGCTGCTGGGGATAGGGTTGATGGCCGGTGGGGACGCGGGCGGAAGCTGGTGAATACAGGATTTCCTTTGCAGTTGATGAAGATGATAAATGTTGCTGGATTCTATGGCTGTATTAATGCTCACTGGATCACTGGTATGGGGAGATAGCTCAGAGGGTAAAGTGCTTGCCTCAGGGACCTAAGTTCAATCCCCAGAAAGCACATTAAAACAAAACACAAAATACATGTGTGGTGACACTTTCTGGTAATCCCAGCACTGGGGGGTACAGCTAAGAGGACCCCTTGGGCTCATGGGCCAGTCAACCCACCCGATTGGTGAGCCCCACATGAGTGACTTTGCCTCAAAAAGCAAGGTGGACAGTGCCTGAGTGTCCAGCATCTCATGGGTAACAAGAGCTTGGCATCTAGCCTCCACTCATATGCACATTCATGTGCACCTAACACACATGTACACACATAGTAAATGAAACCTATTGGCTCTTGCATGTTAGACATGCAAACTGTATTTCAACATAGAGTTGAATACAAAAGGAGAACATGGGCTGGGTGTCCAGGGTCACACTGGGTGAGACGCTCGTACCAGAGCAGCACAGGAATAACGTCTTATGGATCCATTATTTTATTAGGGACTAAGGAAAAACTGCACTTGAAGGCTGCTTCATTGAATATATTAGAAAGAAATAAAGATCCCTTTGTATGTGTGTGTGCACATGCACTTATATGTACACATGTACATATGTGTGGGTATGTATAGAGGCTAGAGGTCCACTTTGGGTATCGTTGCTCAGAAGCTGTCCACCTTGATTCCTTTTTAGGATAGAGTTTCACTATGGTAGCTTTGGCTGGACTGGAACTTACTATGAAGACCAGGCTGGCTTGGAACTCATGGAGATTCACCTTCCTCTACCTCCTGAGTGCTTGAATTAAAGGCATGTACCACTATGCCTGGCCCCACCTTTGTTAGGTCTGTCATTGGTCTGGAACTCATCAGCTCAACTAGGCAGCCTGGCCAGCAAGCCCCAGCTCTGTGATGACAAGTGCATGCCACTACACCTGGCTTTACATTTTTTAAAATATGGATTCTGGGGAATTGAATTTAAGTCTTCATGCTTGCACAGTGAGCACTTTACTTACGAACCGTCACTCAATCTGCCTCTCTCTCTCTCTCGACAGGGTTTCATGTAGTGCAGACTGGACTTGTAATCACTAGGTATCCAAAGATGACCTTGAATTTCCTATTGTTTTCCCTTTACCTCTTGAGTGCTGGGTTACAGGTGTGAAACCTTCATGCCAGGTTTATGCAGTGCTGGGGATTGAACTCAAGACTTCGTGCATGCTAAGCAAGTACTCTACCCAGTAAGACACATACCCAGCCAAGATTTGCCATTAAGTGGAAGAAGATAGGTGTGAAGGGACCTAGCTCATTTTTACATGTGGATATGTAGGTTCATTTTCTTTTTCTTCTTGATGCTTTAAAGATGTCCTAACATATCTAAGTGAGCAAGAATGGACTTTATTAGTGGATGGAGGAATGTTCTGTTTTGTTTCTAAAGAGATACAGGAAGATGAGCAGGAGCCCTCAGCAATACCACTCCATCTCCACAGGGCATGGGAGCCCTCAGCAATGTCATCCTGTCTCCATAGGTCATGGAGAGTTTGGTGCCCACTGGTCCTCACCGCCATTTTGATGTGCCTTGGTGCACACAGCAGGCTGCTCTCTATAGAAAGACGCAAGTCTCCGGCCTGTGGCTCCTCCAGTCCTCACTTTGCTATCCGATGAGGCACCGTGGGAAGCAGAGATAGAAAGGGTTTAAGGCAGTCAGCGCTGCCGATAGCTTTCTGGACAGGGTGGAGCAGTCCCCTATGACCCAGCCGTCCTGGTTCCTGTGTCTGTGCTTGGGAACCAGAGACTGCCATGTGGGGCTCTTGCCATACTGAGACTGTTCCATCACGCCTGGGAAACTCTCATCCCCTCTGGCTGTGTATGCTGCAGGGTCCACCCTGGTTTGCCTTGACAACTGCTGTGAGAGAGTGTTCTGCTCACGGGTTATAAAACAAGCAGTCAAGGCCCCAGGAGAGCAGTTTTTCTCTCAGATTGCTGAGAGGGCCTTTCTCAGCCTGGGCACCCCTCCCTTTTCTTTCTCTGTGTGGATAACAGCCTGACCCATTTGACTGCCAATTTTCTCTTCTTTTTCAATGTTTTTCTTCTTTTTTAAATCAAGGTCTAACACATGCCATCGTCAGCACAGACTTAAAGTCACAGCTGCATGGATTTTACACATGAACACATTCATACAATCACTGTACAGATCAGGAGAGAGAGAGAGAGAGCGAGCTTTCCTTAGCCTCTAGAAGATTCTTTATGTTCTCTTTCAGTGTCACCCCAAGGATAAAGACCCTCATCACAGATTAATTCTGCCCACTTAGAACTTCCTGTCAACAGAATCACGTAGAATAAATTGTTATCATCTAGACTCTCCATATTGTGTCAGGGACAGTCATCCATGTTTTTATGGATAGCACAGCTTCCCCTTTTTGTTACTGTATATATTCCACCCTGTGAATGCAATATAATTTGCTTATACATTTTACAGTTGATAGCACCTGACTTCTTTCTAGTTTACGGCTGTTGGGAATGATTATCCAGTGGAGGTTCTTGTGTGTTCTTCTAGCAGCTATAGCCTTTATTTCTACCGTCACGTCTTGCACGGATGGTTCCAATCGCATCCTGTCCTATTTCCCTGGTTTCTGGTCTTTTCTCTTTTACTCTCTGCATAACTGGAAAACATTGTGTAACTCAGTGGCTGAAGCCTCCGGAGCTTCACTCAAGCTCTTTGATCCAGTCCCGTGTGGTTTTGCCTCTGATGGCCTTTAAATATTTTGGTCTTAAACCATTCTCCTCTCTGCTGTGTTTCTTCCACTCCAGCTTTCCTGAACTGTGACTATGCCAAGCCTGCTTCCCATGTGAACCATGGTACCAGATGCTCATCGTCCTGGGACTCTCCTCCCCAAACCTTCATCCACAGATATCCTTTCTGGCCACTTGTGCCTCCTCTATAAAGAGATCATCCCTGGCTAGCCTGTCAGGAAGTGCTCTGGCCCTCCGCTTTTGCCAGCCTCTTACATTTCTCTCTCCTCACTCCATGAGGATGGGGAGCTTGTCCCACCTATTCCCAGCCCTGTTCCTGGTGCCCAGATAAAGGGAGCAGAGAACAGAGATGGAGAGACACATCTTGTGTTCAGAGGTGACTGAATACGTAGTTTCCAATGCACAGAAGATCAGTTAGGATAGAAATATCCAGTGGGTCCTGTCTGGATTTGTCTTACACTGCCATGCTCATGGGAGAAGTCCATTTGGAAAAACTTCCAACAGCCCCAAAGGGGAAGTGGGTCAGGAGCCATCCAGGTTCACCTGTTCTGGAAGCTGCACTGCTCTGAATACATTGTTTGCTTTCTCTGAGCCTCAGTCTTATCATCTGTAAAGTGGGAGTGCTAATGGAAGAAGTCACTGTCCAGGGTTATTAGGAAGCTTCTTATTTACTCATTTATTGTGCTAGTGAATTTTTGTCAACTTGACACACCTGGCAAGAGGGACCCTCAACTGAGGGATTTTCCTCCATCACACTGGCCCCGTCTGTGAGACATTTTCTTGATTGCTGGTTGGTGAAGATGGGCCCAGCCCACTGTGGGCAGTGCCATTCCAGGGCTAGGGTGTATAAGAGAGGTAGGTGGATGTGAGCAAGCCAGTAAGCAACAATCCTCCATCCTCTCTGCTTCAGTCTCTGCTCCAGGTCCCTGCCTTCCGAATGCTGTAGGATGAAGTGGACCTCTCCTCCCTAAGGTGCCTTTTAGCCGTGGTGTTTGTCACAGCCACAGAGAGCAAACTAGAACATTCATTTAATTTACTTAC
The DNA here is from genome assembly GCA_035773235.1 of Eospalax fontanierii. Lineage (NCBI taxonomy): Eukaryota > Metazoa > Chordata > Mammalia > Rodentia > Spalacidae > Eospalax > Eospalax fontanierii. Next base: position 75,202,286 of record CM069529.1, on the reverse strand, counting down.
GTGTGTTGGGTATACTTGTCAGTGGAGGCCAGAAGATGACCTGGACTACTTCCTCAGGATTCATTTGCCATTTTTTTTTTCTCTTTTTGAGATAAGATCTCCATGGAGCCCCAGCTGGCCTAGAACTCACTATGTAGACCAGGCTGGCCTCTATCTCACAGAGATCCACCTATCTCGGCCTCCTTGTGCTGGAATTAAAGCTGTGTGACACCATGCCTTGTTTTCTGAGACAGGGCCTGTCACTGAAACTGGAGTTTGGCTGGCCAGTGAGCTCCAGGGATCTGCCTGTTTCTGCCTCTCCATTGCTGGGATTACTAGCCACCACCTGACTCTTTAGCTTGTGAGTGCTGGGCATGGAACCCGGGTCTCAGGCTTTTAGGAAGTTTAGATGAGCTGATTCATTTAAGGTGTGTTCACACAGTGTCTCCCTATAGCCGACACTCAGAGGGGGGTTTTCAGTTTTGTTATGATAATTTATTCCCTGGAGAGGATGTTCAGTTTAACTGTTGTTTCTTTTAAAGATTTACTTTTATTTATGTGTCTGTTTTGCCTGTATGTATATGTGTGTACCACGTGTTTGCCTCATGCTGAAGGCAGTCAGCAGGGGGCAACTGGAGTTACAGAGGGTTGTCTGCTGCCCCCAATCCAGGTCCTCTGCAAGAGCAGCCAGTGCTCCTAACCAGTGACCCATCTCTCCAGGCTCTGAGTTTAACTCTTACTCTGGGTAGTTTCAAAGGGAATATGGCTGGCAGGACAGCAAGAGCGGACACGGCCTAATATTCATTTATTGTTGCTCCAAATGTGGTCTGAGTCCAGCGTGGGTCTCACCTTCCCCAGGGGCCTGGATAGTGTGCAAAGGTGCAGGTCAGCCCAGCCCTGGGCTCTGCTCGGCCGCTGATGAAATGCTAACCATGACCAATTACCGCAAGGTCAGCCAGCGCCTGCTCTGCTGGCTTGCTGCTGCTTGCGCCTCTGACCTCCTCCTCTGGGGACCCTCCTCAGTTCTGCTGAATCAAAATTCAGGGCTCCTGGTTCCCTGGAAATGGTGTTTGATGTAGATGCCTCAGTCTCCCCTTCCTGCAAGCCTGAATCTAGTGAGTGGCCTTCGGGGAGAAGTGTTTCCTAGAACTGGCAGTGTGTTTGGAGAATTGTTCCCTCTATGTCCCACACTGCCCTATGGAGCAGAGACCATCGTTATCATCACCGTTTAACACCTGCTGAGGAGGAACTGGGCTCAGGGAGGTTGTGTTCATGCCCAAGATCACATAGCAGTAGTAGTCGGGGCACAATCTGTCTGGAAGGTATACCCCAGCAATCCGCGTGGGAAACAACCTCAGTTCTCACCTTGATGGAATTTGGGTGTGGGGAGCCTTTGTAGGGTGATTGAGATTACCTGAGGTCATGAGGATGGGACTCAGGCAAAAATGATAGTAGTGGCTTTGTAAGAAGAGAGATCAGAGCTGGCGGGCTTGCTGTCTGTCACTGCTCCCGCTGTCTATTACAGCGAAGCTGTGACCCTCACCAGATGCAGTATGCTCTTGGAATTCCCAGCACCTAGAGCAATGAGTCAAATAAACCTCTATGTTTTATAAATTATTCAGCCTCAGACACTTTGCTGCAGTAACAGAAAATGGACTTAGATGAGACTTGGTCCCAGGGCTATGTGACCACATGGTTTTGGGATTCCTTGTGTCTCAGAATGTGACCCTAGGAGAAGGGCCCTTAAATGACCTCTGTTAAGTAGACTGTGGACTACCTTGTGAGACCTCAGCCACTTCCTTGTGTCTGTGTCTGCAGCAGTGATGGGGCATGACTCCGCGTGATGCTTGTTGAATGAATAAGTGATGTATTTTGAAAGGCAGCATCAGCTGGCACAGCATGCCTGGGCTCAGGTACTTCTGGCCAGCTTTGAAATTTCTCTAACTCATTTTGAGCTCTGCAACTGGGAGCTGGGAACCTGCTTCACAAGGCTGTGTGCTGGCAGAGAAGCAGCTCCTGACTGCATGCAAACTCTCAGGAACCTGTGAGACAAAACGTGGGTGACACAAGGGGTCTCAGTCACTGTGGGCAGGGGCAGATGTCTCCAAAGCGCCTCTTGCCAGCCCCCTTCTTCTTTTCTCTCATCCTGTCTTCCTCCTTCCATCTTTATCTTCCTCCCTCCCTCCCTCCCTCTCTCTCTCCCTCCCTCACTCTCTTTCTCCTTCTCTCCCTCCCTCCCTCCTTCCTTTCTAGGCTTTCATTTACACTGTCTCTGTTCCTTCTTCCCTTTCTTCTAAGCAAAACATGACACCATTAATTTAGAAAAGAAAAAGAAACTCCTCACTGTTGAGGAAAAGACGCATCAGCACTCAAGCTAGGCCTGAGATGATGAAATATTTATATTAATGTGTGATAAAGCTGATCTGCTCTTCTGTCTGGTTTCATTAATGGGTAGATATGTAACATCTTATTTTCCTGTCTTCTTTTTCCTCTTCTAAAATTATAGTTTCATATGGCTGAGAGGAAACAATTTTTTGAGGATAATAATAGTAGTAAGAGATGGTATTTTATTAATATGTTTTTACTATTTTTATTTGATGTGCATGTGTATTGTCTACAAGTATGCAAGTGCACCTGTGTTGCGCAGTTCCCTCGGAGGTAAGAAGAGGGAGCTGGATCTCCTAGAACTGGAGTTACATATGGTTGTTAGCTGCCATGTGGATGCTGGGAACCAAACTGGGATCCTCTGTAAGAGCAACCAGTGATCTTAACCACTGAGCCATCTCTCAGGCCCCCCAAACGGGGTATTTTTATTTAGTGCTCTGTGCGCAGTTCACCTCCATCACAGTATACATTGATTCAGTGTGTATAGGGCATAGCTTGGGGAGGTAAGTACTATTACCTATTCCCATTTGACAGATGGGGAAACTGAAGCATGGCATGATCACTGGCTCATATCTGTCTGTTCTGACCCCAGATTCCTCCCTTTGGCCACCCCTCTGCACCGAGCTGTTTCAACTTTGAAGCTTTCAAATCAAGGCCAGCTGCCTCACAGATCTTAGTGGAGCAAGTCTCCTGACAGCACAGCCTTTTCAGTCAGCAGTAAATAGATAAACCAAACTTTGGGTATGTGAAGTCTAAATTTTGGGTCATGGGCTGGAGGCAGAGTCAAGTGTTAAAGCCCCTGTTGAGCATGCACAGGGCCCTGGGTCTCTTCCCAGCATGCTTTCCAAATCAATGATCTTATAGATTTTCCAGGCAGGTGAGGAGGAATCTGGGAAAGCCACATGCAGCAGATCTGTTATTTTGACAACTCCACATCAGCACTAGCTCAGTGGTGGATGAAGACACCCCTGGAGGAGGGAGTTCTCAGCCTTCACTAAAGCAGCTTCACTGCCTCAGGAACATGGCCCGTTTAGTTCCTTCACTACCAGCATCTTTCTTCTGGGCATTGCAGCTTTGGTGTCAAGGCTTTCTAATCTTGGCACTTGCGAAGCCTGAAGAGGTCAGAGCCTGTGTCAGGTACCATGGAAACTCAGAATCAGAGTGGCTGCAAGGGTCAGCACACACAGATACTCCTGCATACTCATGGGCACATGTAGGCGTATGAACACACAAAGATTCAGACGCAGATGCACTCACAGTGATAGACACACAAACACACACAGAGTTATATAGATACACACAGAGATCGAGACACACAGAGGTATACACATAGAGGTGTATACAGAAGTGTAGACATATACACATAAAATCCATAGACACAGTCAGACACACAAATATACACAAACATATACAGGAAGATTCACAGACACACACAGGCACAAAAATAGACCCACATAAACATACAAATACACATAAACACATATATACATATAGGCATACATAGACACACAGAGAAAGATTTATAGAAACGTGTAGACACAGAGACACATATATACATAAAGATGTATAGAGACATACAGGCACACACATATGGAAATGGACACACACAGAGACCCAGACACACAAATATACACATATAGACATAAACATGCATACATGTACACACACATACAGATGCACATACACACTCATATAGTCACACAAATACAGACACACTTATAGGCACATGAACATACAAATGCACATACAGGTATACATATGTACATACAAATACACTCACACACACAACCTCTGCCTACTCTATTCATTTAAAAAAATTTATTCATTTTGTTATTTTATGTTTGAGTGTATTGCCTGCATGTATCTAAGTGCACCTGTGTCATGCAATGCTCATGGAAGTTAGAAGGGGGCGTCATATTCCCCTGGGACCAGAGTTACAGATAATTGTTAGCCACCATGTGGGTGCTGGAAATCAAACCCAGATCCTCTGCAAGAGCAGCCAGTGCTCTTAAGCACTGAGCCATCTCTCCGCCCTCTATTCCTCAGCTTCATGTCTCCCGTGGTTGATGCTCAGTCAGCACCTGTTGCCCATGCACTAATGATCGTGGTCTTCCTTCTCCTTGACTGGTCTCTGAATATGCTTGCCAGGACGCAGTGGAACAGTGGAATTGAAGGGATTCAGCCTTTCTTTCTGAGAGGTGCCAAGCTTCATGGCATGGATGGCAAGGTCCTTGGTCATCCTGCCTCTGCCACTTTCCTCAGCCTCATCCCTTTAGCTCCCTAGTGTGCCCACCCCATCTCCATTCTCCATGACTTTTAATCTTTCCCAAGTCACATGATGCTCTGTGGATCTTCTCAATGTACAGGATCATTAGAACAAAGTGCTGCAGAGAATCTCCAAGGCTCGCTAAGGTGCATTCGTTATCTCCGAGTAGTGCAAGGATGCAGTCTGGGAACCACTGTACTGTCTCCCTGTATGAGGGTGTAGAGTTGGAGAAACGCACAACCGGGAAGCAACTTGCCTAGGCTTAAGAATGACAGAACCAAAGACCTAAGTCTCTGCATCAGGGCTTTCTCCCTTTCATTCTTCTGTGTTGATGAATGAGTGCCATGTAATTACCTGATACAATGAACAGTTAACTCAGACATTCTCCCCAAGCCTTCCCATTCATCAAAGCCTCAGGGTTGGAAGCCCTGTCAAATGTTCAAATACCAGTGGTTCCCAGAAAGCAGCATCCTAGCTTGGCATGGCCTTGATGGTTATAAATGGCAGAGATTACAGCAGGAGGTGTGCTGGCTGGTCCATGAGCATCTACCAGCCAACTGAGAAGATGCATCCTTTACCTGAAGACTGCCGGGAAAGCCCTCAAATAAAGGCCATTTATTCTAGCGATTTTGACCTGCCGTGTTCAGAACTCTTGGATCTGGGAGATGGACTACCTCATTCTTCAGTTTATATAATAACCCTCTGATGTGGTTTGGTTTTGGAATATTACCCCAAAACTCACACATTGAATGCTTGATCTCCAGGGCAGTAGTATTCAGAGATGAGGCTATGGAATGATAAATCCATTTGTGAGTTCCTAGCTTAATACACTGTCCAGAAGCAGAAATGAGTTGGAAGAAGGGGTCACCAAGAGGCATAGCCTTCTCAGGGTATATTTTGTTCCTGGAGGAAGAGGAAGAGAAAGATGGAGATGGAAGGGTGAAAGAGAGACAGATGCAGAGTTTACGTCTCTTCCATCTTCTGTGAGTTGAATATCAGGGTGTACTTCAAGTATGGAGATCCGAGGGGGAGGGGCCATGCTGTGAGTCTCCACTGATGCCTTTGCTCCTTCACTGTCAAGAGGACCAAAGATCAGTGGTGGCTGTGAGATGTGCAGCCCATGATGGCTACCCCAGAGGAGGAATAGTGAATTGTAGAGGAACAGAATCTATCACTTATAATTGTTCTGTCAATCATCTGTGGATCTATGTATCTGCCACCATCTATTATTGTTCTACCCATTAATCATCCATGTCTGTATTATCTATGCATCTATATATTTGTTCTATGTATCATCTATTATCTCTCAATCAACCAATCAGCTATCATTAATATATCACCTCTCATCTATTAATCCATCCATCAATCATCTATGATGTATCTTATCTCTACCCCTCTCAGTACTTTTGCATTGCTCTGACCAACTCACATGATAGAACAACTTAAGGTCAGAGCATTTATTTGGTTCACAGTTTCTGATGGCTCAGTGTTGTGCTTGATTTCCTATACCTGGGTAGTCATCATGGTAGAGGGGTGTTTGGAGAGGTGGTTCAGTACTTCTTGGTGACCTGCAAGCAGAGAAAAGGACTGAAAGGGGCCAGGGACAAGATACCTGCAAGGACCTACTCCCAGTGTTCTACTTCCTCCTTCTAAAGTTTTCAGAACCTTCCAGGATGATATGATTATCTGGGGACCAACTCTTCACACTATGAGCCCATGAGAGACATTCCGTATTCCAACCATATGCAAAATTATGCATACATAATTAAATTCATATCTAATTATCAAAGATGTATTAGATTGGCATATGCGTTTGGAGGATAGACAGACAATGGTTGTCCACACTACAGAGGCAGAGAATTTAGGAGCTGCTCAAACCAAGAAGCTGAGGGACCAGAGCTGCAGCCCTAATCCAGCTCTGAAGGAACAGGCAGTGGGTCCAGGTTTGAAAGCTGAAGGTGGAATCTGGTGTCCAGAGGCCCAGGCAGCAGGGATCTGGCATGTACTGGATGACTTTTTCCCCTTCCACTTTGTTATCTCTGTCTTATCAGGTCCCCAGTCTAGTGATTGGCATGACACATTCAGAGTGGGCCTTCTCTCTTGTTTCCCACATGCGAGTACTCTCAGAAATGCCCTCACAGACCCCAGCAGAAGTGTGCCTTACTAATCCCCCAGATGGCTTCTACCTAGTCATGTTGACAAGCAAGATGAACCACAACAGAAGAGTCCAGTGAGGGGTAGGAGGGAAGAAGAGAAGAGAGACGGGGTGAAGAGGCTGGTCTCAGGGCAAGAAGACTCCACCTATGTTGCTGAGCTCTCTAAGTGGGGACCACAGAGTCAGATGCAGCTCAGTGCAGCTCAAGGCGGGCCAGAAGAACCCCAAGTTGATAAGAGACGTGCTGCCTCCAGGACAGAGACAGATGAGGAGGAAAAGGAGCAGCCCCCACCCAGAGCTTCCCACCCAGAGCACGGGGCTGTCACCACCTCTCTGGAGGGGAGCAGGTGAAAGGAGAAGGTGAGGGACCTGCAGGAGACCTGACTCCCCAGTGCATGCGATTAGCAACCTGCAGGCCCACCTGAAGGCTCTGGGAAGATTCTTTCTGCAACAGGCATAAAAGAGGTGAGGTGTCACAAATCAAACTGGGTTCAATAAAATATATCGAAAGTTTTTATTACCATCACTATGTATATATGTATTTAGTGTGTGTGTGTGTGTGTGTGTGTGTGTGTGTGTAGGAGTCCATGTGCCACAGCACACGAGGAGGTGAGAGGATAACTTATGTGAGCTGGTTCTCTCCTCCTACCCTGTGGGGTTGCAGGGATTGAACTCAGATCCTCAGGCTTGGAGGCAAGTGCTTTCTGCTGAGCTATCTCACTGGCCCCAAGGAAATATCTTCCACTGGATGCTGTGCTGGGTAGCTTTGGTGTCAGCTTGACACACCTAGATTGAGACACCTCAGCTGGGTAATTGCTTCCATTGGACTGGCCTGTGGCCATGACTCTGTGGTTTTTTTCTTGATTGTTGAGTGCTTCAGGAGGGCCCAGTCCACTGTGGGTGGTGCCATCCCTGGGCAGGCTGCTGTTTATTGTATAAGAAAGCAGGCTCAGCCTTGGCCAGTGAAGCAAGTCAGTAACCAGCGTTCCTCCATGGCCTGTGCTTCAGCTCCTGTCTCCAGGTTCCTGCCCTGAGTTCCTACCTCGGGCTCCCTTAGTGATGAACTGGGTGACCCGGGAGATGTAAGCCGAATAAACCCTTTCCTCCCCAAGTTGGTATTGGTCAGAGTGTTTTGTCACAGCAATGGAGAGGCAAAGTAGAGCAGATACTCAGTCTCTGTGGGGACCAAGAATATGTCACACCAATGCTACCCAGACTGTCATCTGTATCAGTGATGGCAGCAAACTGTTCCTGGGCCCCACTGAGTAAGTGACCAGGAGTGAGTGTCTAGAAACTTTGTTTCTAAAATTGTCAGAGCAATTTGACATTGCTGTGACATCCAAATGGGTTTTCATGGTATTTTACAAAAGTAGAGGTATGTGATAGATTGAAGGAAAAAAATGGTCCTTTCTGACAGTCTTTTTAGAGCAGTGTGGGATTGCTAAGTGGCTTCTCTTATTTCGTGTGGGTTTCTTCCTAATCTGTTTGCCTCAGTGGTCTTTCTAAAATGAAATCAGACCCTCATCTGTCTCTGCCTCCAGTGGGTCTCCAAGAAGGCCTGGCTGAGGACTCAGCTCTTTTCACTCCGAGCGCTCTGATCCTTGCTCGCCTCCCTGACCCACTTCTCTCTCCTTCAGACTTGTTTTGTTTTCTAGCCGCTCTGCTTTTTTAGGTCTGTGATGGTTAATCTTGACTGTGAACTTGATTGGGTTGGAACCACTAGGATGTTAGGGAGGCACATCTTTGGTGCCTGACCGTGTTGCCAGATTAATTAGTGAGGGACACCCGCCATGGATGTGGGCAGCACCATCCCACGGGCTGAGGCTCTGTGGGTTTGTGTGGAAGAAAAGCAGGAGAATGAGACAGCCAGCGAACACGGACAGATTCATTCGCTCTCATCTCTGTCTCTGTCTCTCTCTTTCTTCCTATCATGATATAAGCTATTCTTCCAAGCGATGATGAATGGAGCCATCTGAGACTATAAACAAAGTAACTCTTTGTGGGTAGGCATGTTCGTATGGGTGGGTGCATGTTCACATGTGTGTGCATGTGTTGTTGAGGCCAGAGGACAACCTCAAGCATTGTTCCTCAGGAGCTGTCTGCCTTGTTTTTTGAGACACGGTCTTTCATTGACCTGGAGCTCGCTAAGTACATTAGGCTGGCTGGCTGGCTGGCTGGCTGGCGGGCTCCATGCTCCACCTCACCCCACCTCCCCAGCTTTGGGATCAGAAGAGTGTACCATAATACTTGACTTTTCAATTATTTAAAAATTGATTGATTGACTTTTATTTTATGTGTCCGAGTTTTGTCTGCACATTTGTAAATGCACCATATGTGCAGTGACCCCAGAGGCCAGAAGAGGGTGTCAGATCCTCTGGAACTGGAGCTAAAGTTGTTTTTTCTTTTTAAGCCCTATGGGTGCTTAGAACTGAACCCTGATCCTCTGCAAGAGTATCCAGTGCCCTTAACCACTGAGATATCTTTCTAGCCTCATAACTTTTATAATTATTTTTTTAAAAAACATGGATCCTGGGGATCAAATGCAGGTCCTCATGTTTGTAAGGCAAGGCAAACACTTTACTGACTGAGCCTTCTCTCCGGCTTTCAAAATGAGTCTGTCCTCCATTAAGTTGTTTTTGTCAAGTACTTTGTCACAGTGGTGAATCTGTGACACAAGTTCTTCACAAACAGGGCTGTATCCCCTGCCTGGCAGGCTCCCCCTGTATGGTGGAGTGAATCCTGTTTTGCCTATGAATCATATCTTCAGGACCAGCTTCCTCAGTGGCTAACTGAAGTCCCCGCCTCTTTGATAACACCTCACACTTGACCACCTCTGTGTGTTACTCTGTCTACCTTTTCCACATGTGTGTGGACCCTGAGAGGACAGGGATCTTGTCTGCTGTACCCCACAGACCTAGCTAGTTCTAAGTCCTCAGAAAATTTGTTGAATGAATGAGTGAACACACCATCCAGGCCTCCTAGCCCAAGCATTTGCCATTGTGCAGTGTATGTTTTGGAAACAAGGACTTTGTTTAGTAAGGGAGATTCCAGGCGGCTTTCTTCTGCTCAGAGCCTGCAGCCTATTCCAAGTTCCTGCTGAGAAATCTCTGTATGGCCACAGCTGGACAGGAAAGGACAGAGTGAGTGATGGGAATTGGGCACCGTGTCAGGGACACAGGCCCCAGTTGACATGGTAACAACAGGCAGACCGATGTGACCCAGCTGTAGCATGATCTCTTGACATTCTGAGAAGAGGTCCCTGGTCATTCTTCCTCTGTGCTGAGGAGTGGACAAAGCCAGGGACAGTCAGGGAAGGGCTGGTGGAGCTGTGCTTCTCCTAGCACACCCTGAGCTGGAACAGCCTCAGCCAGTGGTGCAAATGCTCTGCTCCTGGGGAATGAGGATTCTATACCCAGCTGTTTTCCACATACAGGTTGAGCATTTCGTACCTGAAATACTGGACTGGGGGTTGAAGAGGCAGCCCAGTAGTTCAGAGTACATAGTGCTCTTGAGAAGACCCAGACTCAGTTTCCAGAACTCATGTTGGATGGCTCACAATTGCCTGTAACTCTAACTCCGGAGGATTTGATACCCTCTTCTGGACTCCGCCAGTACTGTATTCACACACGCACATACACAGATACACACATGATTAAAAATAAAATAAATGATGCCTGGTTTGATATGGACTCAGAAGCAGGTCTCTGATTTCCGTTTGTATGCGCACATGCACGTAGGCTCACAAGTACAAGCCAGGGGTCAACATCTGTATCTTTGTCACGCTCTACCTTATTCTTTTTTGAGACAGTCTCTCACTGAACCTAGAGTTCACTGATTCGGTTAAACTAGCTAGTTAGAAGGCCCAGGGAGCCTGTCTCCACCTTCCCAACTCCGGGATTATAGGTCCACGCCACCACACTCAGCTTTTATATGGGTGCTGGGGATTGAACTAAAGTCCTCGTGCATGCACAATACTGATTACTGACTGAGTCCTCTCCTCAGTGCCCTCCATTTTCTACGATATGTATGTTCTCTGAGCTATGTCTGCCAGGTATGCAAACTTCTGCAAGCAAGGGCAGGCTGGAATGTGGGTTAAGGTAGGCAAATGAGGTAACTGTGTGCAAGAGCTCTCAAGGCCAGCTTTCCATCTGCAGGGTGTGTGTGAGCACCCTCTTCAGTGTTGTGCCCCAGCACATCACTCGTCTCAGCCTACTCCAGACTCCAGTCCCAGATATGAGGTTGTTTCTGCTCACAACAGTAGATCAGGTACCAGGCAGTACATTACAGTTTCTCTGGACCAGTCCTTCCATTGCAGGGACTCAATAGGATGATGGTACACATATCCCAATCTATGAATGTATGTATACACACATACTTTCAGGGCATCGGAGAGTGAATAAATAGTGGGAATTCACCAGAACTTTGGATGCTGGAGGCTTAGGAAGCTGACACCAGCATCCGGCAAGACTGGTTGTGTTGAAAATTTAAGTGGTACAGTGGTAATTTTAAGACCCTCCCAGGGTCAAGAGCACGGGGATTGGAACTCAGGGTTTGCTAAAGAGAGGAGGTCTTGGGAACTCTTCTGATTTTGGATTTGAATCCTAAGAAGATAAATCCTATAAGGAAGGGTGATCTGGGAGGAGACAAGCTCTGGCAGAGACTACCATTCACCATTGACTCACTCCAACTCCTGAACTTGGGGTGGAGTCACCCCAGATTATTAATTTCTTCAGAAATTTGAAGGAAGCAAATATAAATAATGTCATATCAAGCCACAAAGAAGTTTGCTAATGAATGTCTGCTGTGCATTTAAAGATTTATGTTTATCTTTTTGAGTAGAGTCTTCCTGTAGCCCCATCTGGCCTGGAACTCACTGTGTAGACCAGGCTGGTTTCACACTCACAGAGATTTGCTTGCCTCTGCCTCCCAAGTACTGATATTAAAGGCATGTGCCACCATGCCCAGAAGATTCATTTTATTTTTAATTATGTATATGGGTGTATGTCTGTATATGGCTTTGTGTGTGTGTGTGTAGCTGCTTTTGGAGGCCAGAAGAGGGCATCAGATCCCCTGGAACCAGAGTTACAAGTGGTTTTGAGTCATTCGAGGTGAGTGCTGGGAACCAAACTCAGGTCTTCTGAAAGAGCAGTAAGCATTTTTAACTGCTGAGCCATCTCTCCAGTTCCATTTTGGTGTGCATTTTAACAATAATCAGGCACATGAGGAGTTGAGACAAAAATAGTAACAAATGTTGAAACAAGAGGCTAATCAAATAGACCTGCAGGGCCTCTAAATATTGGGATTATCATACAAAGACTTATGTGCCCATGAATTTTAAAGAAATAAAAGATAAAATGGAGAATTTAGATAGAAAATTAGAAGAAAAACAAGCAACTGAAAATTCTAGACGTGGGGAAAAAATGGCTTGAATTAAGAATTCAGTGGATGGGTTAATAGCAGATTAGCTAAAGTCTGAAGAAAGACTTGATACATTGGAAATGGATCAGAAGGAAACATTCAGAATCAGGGAAGAAGACTGGCACATTGAAACCAAAAGGACAAGACCGAATGGACACAGTGAGAAGGTGAAACGAGAAACCCAAAACGAGGGGAGAAAGAGAATATGGTAGAAGGAGAGAGAGCTTAAAAAATTCCCAGAGCTGACAGAAAAACATCAAGCGGAGAACATATGATATCCCACAACCCACAAGCAGGATATATAGAAAGAAACTGGGGAACTGTTGAGGTGGCTCAGCAGGTAAAGGCGATTGTCTCCAAGCCTGATGACCTGTGTTCGGTGCCTGGAAGCCACGTGGTAGAAGAGGAGAACTGACTCTTGCAAGTTGTTTTCTGACTTCCATGGGTGTACTGTGACACTTGAGCAGTGTACCTGTGTACACACACACCTATATACACACATACACACACACACACATACAAACACACTAAATGTTAGAAAAAAAGAAAGAAATCTATATCTGGACACATTATAGAAAAAAGTGTAGGAAGCCAAAGCAGAGGGAGACATCTCTTTACATGGCCTCAGGGCAGACAACCCCCTACCAACTCAGCCTTCAGGGAGAGTTGGCAGTGCTCTTTACTCTGTGGTTGTCTTCCTGTATAGTCTGGAAGGTGCAGAGGTGTGGGCTGGGGGTTGAGTATAGTAAGCTCTGGTTTTACTTCTCTTGGTTGGCCTTTGAGGTGTGACCTGGAAACTAACTTTCATTTCTTTAAAGATATCTAAGATCTTTAAAGCATCATCTTTGGGCCCCTGGCACAACTTGGGGCCTCTGGTCATTCATTCAATATGTATTTATCGAAGAACTAGTTCTGTACTAGGTGTTAGGAAAATGCCATTGCACAAAACAGACTGAGAGCTTTGTTTTCATGGCACTTAACTTGGATGTTATAGTGATTAAGAGCACATGATACTCTTATTTTCTTCTTGAGGTAGGGTATTTTTGCAGCTCCCGCTAGCCTAGAACTTGCTGTGTAAACCAGGCTGGCCTTGATCTCACAGAGATTTGCCTGCCTCATGCCTTCTGAGTGCTGGGATTAAAGGCATGTACCACTATGTCCAGCCACATAACACTTTTGAAGAGCACCTGCCTTTGGATTCCCAGCATCTATACTGAGCAGCACACAACTGCCTTTAAAACTCCATTTCCAGGGGTATCTGGCTTCCATGGGCACTACACCCAAGTGCACATGACCCACACAGGCACACATGCATACACACAATTAAAAATAAAAGTAAATCTTTAAAAATCTCTAATGGGGGAGGAGGGAAGGAATCAGGAAACAAGAGAAACAAGAAGTTCAGTGTGACAGATGGCTCGTGTCATGTCACACAGGCAGGAAAACAGACCTTCCAGGTAACCCAGGTCTAAACAGAGAGGGCTACATGCAGAACAAAATCATTCCCAGCTTCCTGCTGCCCAGAAGATAGAGGCAGACTAACTAGTCACGCCTCACAGGTCACATATTAACCCATCCCATACATCCTACATGCCACATCTCATAGGTCATGTATTAACTGAGCCTGTTGCTCTGGGAAAGTCTTCATACTCTGTGTTTTCCAGGTAACCCCCGTCCCCAGCCCAAATCACAGGGCACACAGGACCTGTCAACCTAAATTGGCGATGTGAAGGGACCTTTACCTTCCCACGTGTGGTGAAATGTCTCCTCTTCCCTCTCATCCTAAGGGACCTTAAGAATTAAGAGAAGATGAGACATCAGCTTTACTTCAGACTCCCATTTTGTTAGTGTTAGTAAACCTCAAGTTAGTAAACACTTGCCTCTTGAAGGACCATTCAACTCAGTCTCTCTCTCCCCTCACCCCTCTCCCCTCTACCCCCGCTAAAACCTAAAAGAAGCAGTCTAGGGAAGAATGATCATGGATTGGGAGAGTTGCAAGTGTTTTTGAAATTTTATGTATATGTATGTGTGTGAGTGTATGTGCAACCATGCATGTGTGTAGGTGTATGTGGAGGCCAGAAGAAGGAGTCAGATCTCCTGGAACTGTAGTTACAGGTGATTGTGAGCAGCCTGACATGGGTGCTGGGAATCAAACTCTTGCTCCTCTGCAAGAGCAGAAAGTACTCTTAACCTTTGAACAGTCTCTCCAACACCAGAGTCGCGGTTTAGAATACAGTGTCAAGAGAATTCAAGTGTCAGAAGGTGGCATTTGAACCAAACTCTGGCATAAGTGACTGCCGGGTCTGGAATGAGGCATGCATGGGGAATTTGTCTATTACAGTTTGTTCTAGGTACATAGGTTAATTAAATATTACAAATCACAGACGAAAGATGCATTAAAAGATCGGACCAGTGTCTATGAACACAAAGTTAAATGATCTGAACTCACTTGAAAAGATGGGTTTTGAAGAAATACTGTCAACTTGGGGGATAAAAACTTGAGAAATTGGTTGAAAAAAATAATAAATCTAAAAGTGCTGTGCTAAGGTACTTCACAGGATTCTCTAAAGTGCTCCACTTTGAAGAAATTGAGGCTGGCTATCAGAAACAGTGTGTTACATTTTTGACTTTTGTAAGGAAGACAGGAAGTCCTATGTGGGTGTCTCTGCTTCCAGAAAGACCTTCCCAACCCAGGAGGTTGGTGGGTACATCACATTGCTGCATTTTCTGTTAAATGGAAACGTTTAAGGAAGGAATGCCCAATGTTTTTGTCTTTATTTGATTTTCTGATCTTGGACATGGGCCAGTTTGCTGTACATCAATGAGCTGAAAGCTATTTTTCCCTAAAATCAATACTTAGAAGTGGCGTTCACCCTGACAAATCCATCCACTCTTGCTTTTTTCTTTTTCCTCTTGGAGCTCACTACCAAGTACAGGCAGGGCATAGAAACACTCTCAAAGAAAGGAGCTGGGACAGTGTGCTCTGGGTGAGCCCAGTTCAGGAGACCTAGCCTGGGGTCAGATGGCTGCTTACTGTGAGGCCGCAGGGAACCTCATTCTCTTCATCTGTAACACGATCACATCACAGAACCTGCCTGGATCAGTCAGGATTCTGTGGGAGAAAAGCAAAGCCCAGTGAGATGGCTCAATGAGTAACAGTGCTTGCTGCCAAGCCTGAGGGGCAGGTTTAATCCCTATCCAGTGGGAGGAAGAGAACTTATTCTTGAAAGTTATCATCTGACCAACACACATGCACTCATATACCACTAAATATAATTAAAAAGGAAGGCAATAGAAGATATACATAAATATATAAATATAATTTTTATTTAATTTTTTGTGTGCATATTTGCATGTACAAATACATGCAGATGGGTGTGGAGGTGAGGTTCTCAGGATACCATCCACTTTTTTTTCAATGAAGTTTCTCACTGGTCTGGAACTTGTCAAAGAACTGTCCAGTGAGCCCCAGGGATCTTCCTATCTCTGCCTCCTAGCGGCATGACAAGCGCTCTCTGTCATACCTGGCTTTTTAAAATGTGGCTTCAAACTTAGAAGAACAGTGCAGGAGAGAATGCAAGGCCAGCTCCTCTCGGCTGGCATCTCACGTGGGTCTGAAGGGAGGGTAGCTATTTCTACCTGTAGAATCACTCTCTGCTCTCTTCTTTTATAGTTAGTTGACATGGAGTGAACAAAAGGTCCCCAGAAGTCCTCCAGTCATGTGAACTAGTGTAATCACCATTGAAATCAGTGAGGAGTTTCTTAAAAAAAAAATCCAGAAGTGGAACTATCATACCATACCGGAATGCCATTCCTGGGAATAACCCAAATCTGTCATCCTACCACAGAAACATCGCTGCACTATTCACAGTAACCAAGACAGGGACTGAGCCTAGACCCCGAGCCTAGCTCCCCAACAGATGAATGGCTGAGGAAAATGGGCTGTACATGTAAATGAAGTTTTATTCAGTCATAAGAAGACTGAGGTCATTTCATTTGCAGGAAAATGGATAGACCTAGAGACCATACTAAGTGAAATGAACTAGATATGGAAAATAAATATCACACGTTTTCTGTCATGTGGAAGCTGGAAGAGAGACTTTGGGAAGAAGTGGGAGGGGGAGAGAATGTGATCAAAGTGCAGGAAATGTTTGCTCAAAACTGACATCAGACCCATTACTTAGTACAAAAAATATGCACTAGTAAAAATTAAAATTAGGGACTGGAATGATGGCTCAGTGGTTAAGAGCACTGGCTGCCCTTGCAGAGGACCCAGGTTTGGTTCCCAGCACCCACAACTGTCTGTAACTCCAGTTCCAGGGGAATCCGATGCCCTCTTCTGACCTCTCCAGGCATTGCAGGACAACCGGTGCACTTAAATGCATGTGGGCAATGCACTCATATACATAAAATAAAATAACAAAATATTGAAAATATAAGACCTCTTCACCTTCTTTAACTCAGTTAGTCTCACCTTATTTTTCTAGCAGAGTCCTTTTCTTGCCTTCTCTTTTCTTACAAAAAGTTACTAACTCCCACAGCAAGAGTTCTACGAAGTACAGTTGGAATAACTCCCTTTGTAGGGAGCATTTGAGGTACTGTTAAGTTTACTCCCCAGAGGGGAACAAAAGAAAACATCTCATTAAGCACCGCCTGCTGGCAGCAAGCAGGGCCACAGTTCTCATTCCATAAAAGGGCAACATACGAGAAACCGATGCACACCCTTCTAGAAGATACTGTTCTGGAGATTAGATGTTTTGAATTTCACGACAAGGGCAGCTTTGGTAGGAAATGGCAAGTCATGATTTATTGATGTACCCTAAAGTTTTCAGTGTGTCCTAAATGGCAGCATGACAAGGGGGAACCTCTTAGAAGTCTTGGATAACATTAACCTGAAATCAGCTCATGGTACTTTCATATCTCCTTTGTAGACCAAGTCCCGCGTGACGATGTGAATAGCAACTTCCTTTTGAAAGCTTTTCATGCGTTCTATCTGTTTACTTAGTCCTCGGCAGGACTGCTTGATTGTTTAGCATCTGTATTCATTTCTAATCCATGGGAGCAAAAGTGCTCATCTGCGGGGATGGGGACTCTCACCTCCACAAAGCATGGCGATAACAGTGTTAAGCACTGGCACGGACTTTAAGCAGCTGGCAGTGTAAATAAAAAAGTAATACACTAAGCTGAGCTCCTGCAACACACCTTTGAAGGGAAGGGAAGCGTCCAGGAAACTCCTGCAAACACTCAAGGTACACACACACAATGAGCAAGTGGTGTGTCTGGTGTAGCAGTCCCTAATGCAATTAAGTTCGTACTGCCTAAGCGCACAGATGGACTACATTTCCCAGCATCCCTTGCAGTGAGTCAACATGTGACTAAATTCTAGCCATTGGAATGTAAACAAGCAATATTGACTCCCCCCCCCTTGAATATCTACACACAGTCTTCCTTGCTCTTTTCCCAGGGTAGAAACCATAAAGATCCCTTGGGGTTGTTGTATTTATTTAGCCCAAACCTTGGACTCACTCTGTAGTTGACAGTGAATTTGAACTCCTGATCTTCCTACTTCCACTTAACAGTGCTGGGATTACAAGTGTAAACCACCCTGTCTGGTTTATGCAGTGTTGGGGATTGAACTCAGGCTGTGCACAAACTAGGCAAGCACTCTTTGAACTGAGCTACATTCCCAGGTCAGCTCTTCTATTGTTGAAGATGATGAAATCAGGAGAGGGAAGGGTCTTGGTTCCTGTGTCACTGTTTAGACAGACTGGCCTGCTACTCAGGAGCACTTTGGAATATTGCATGAGTGAGAAATTTCTGATATGTTTGAGCTCTGAAAGGAGGCCATTGCTTGCTCTCCTGGGTGGACTTAAGGGCTGGTTGACTGTATGCCTGGGCATGATGCATCTGAAGGAGCCCAGGCAGACAGGGGTTAATATCTCGACTCTGCCATTCACTTGGCTTCCTGATCTTGTGTAAGTTCTTTATTTAATTTCTCTCAGCTGTAGTGTTTTTTTTTTCCTTTAGAAAATGGAAATAATATTTACCCTGTAGGCTTGTTTTGAAAGTTTAAAGAAAAATGCATTTAGCGTGTCTGGTGCAGTGATGAGAATATTACAGGTGCTCACTAAATGGCAGCTGTGCTTGTTGATTTTCTAAAACCACTCTTCTGAAGAACGCTGTTCTTCTGTTTTGGTTTCACATGTTAAAATAGTAATCTCCTCCATAAATCTCCAGCCTCCAATAAAATGAACAAAAATAACAAGATATTGAGGGATGAAAAAAATAATCCTGTCTTTTAAGTTTACTGTACTTAAAATTGAGCAGATACTTACAAGAGGATGGCTTTGATATCTTTCTATTTCTAGGTAGGCTCAGTGGGAGCAAAAATGATGCCTGTTTTGTTTTCATGTGGACGTCCAGTTGTATGATTACTTTTCCCATTGCTGTGACAAAACACTTGATGAAAGCAGCTAAAGGAAAGGAAAGGTTTATTTTGCTCAAAGTTTTGGGAGATGCAATTCATCACGGTGGGGAAGGCATGGCAGCTGGTCACATTGCATCTGCAGTCAATTTCTCCTTTGTATTCAGTCTGGGACACCAGCCCACCAGATTGTGTCGCCCACATTCAGGGTGAGTCTTCCTACCTCGGTTAAACCTCTCTGGAAATTTCCTCATAGATTCACCCAAAAGTGTTACAATGGTGATGTTAATTCCAGTTAAATTGCAGGAAGATTACCAGCATGACCCCTGGCCTCATGACCTGATGAGAGTGGGGATTCCTCACATGTCGGTCTTGGCAGGGCTCTATAAACATTGAACTCACTGGTCTCATTGAGCAGCAAAGAGACTAGCCAGGCCATCTAGAGCAGAGGCATCAAAGCCCCCAGGGACAGCACCACACAGATCTCTCTAGGAGAAAATCCAATGAAGGTCCCTGTCTACATTTCTTCTTCTCTCTCAGCCACCTGGCTGCCCCACATGGACATGGCATGCTGCCGTCCTTAGGAGCTGTGATGATCTGCTGACTGGTGTGGTGTGCTCCGCTCTTCTGAATAATAGCACAAGCTGCTTATACAAACCTGATAGGCAGGAGCTTGATCCAGACCGCACTCTCCTGCTGTGGGGGCAGCTCTTCCATCGCGTCATATCTCTTGTCAGCCTCCGGTCCCTCCACGCTTTGCTGTCATCCCTGAGCATTTTCATGATGGGGGCCACTTCCTATGGTTAGTGCATGGGTACTCCCCGCCCCCTTTGTGTTTCCAGTAATCATTCCCACTCAGCTACACAGTCCTTTCAGCAAATATCCTTCAAGTACCCGAGCCAAACCCTTCATTGATGAGCACTCTGAGCTTTCTAAACGCTTTTCATAGCTGTTATCTCCAAGATTCATTCTGTCTTTGTGAAGCAGGTAGGATCATCTTCATTTGAACACGAGGAAATTGGTGTCCTGAGGGGTTAACCAACCTATTCAAAAGCACTCTTTTTTTCTCCAGATAGGGTTCTTATTCCAGCATAGGCCATGGGATACTGATTGGTTAGTCTTGTCTGTGCTAAATATCCAACTGCAGTAAGATAGTGACTGCTCGCTGAATATTTCTTAGAAAGAATAAATGAACAGAATGCAAGATAATGAAGGGATGGTAGAGAAGGCAGAGAGTATTTTCTCTAATGAAAGAAGTCTGGGGTTGGAGCTTTCCCTAGCAAAATGCCCAAGGCACAGCAGGTTCTTATAAATACTTGCCAGATTTTGAATAGCCAATAGGACACTGGAGTTGAGTCTTCTCAGAGCCTCATGACATGACCTATGTATGTGGTGTGTTAGATGTGGGAGTCTCCAGAGGGAATGTGCCAGACACATTCTACTACTAGATACCACCTACTTCCCATTCTGATCAGACCATGCCCCTGCCTTTCCCAGAATAGGGGCCTTAGCTGTGGGACTTCATTTCTCCCTGGCTTTGTGCTCACTCACCAACTCCGAAGGCTGCTAAAAACAGACATTGCTTTGCAGAGGTGAAACAGCCAGATCTACATGAAGCTGGCTGCTGATGGTGAACCAGGTTAGGTCATTAGTGTTTGAGCTGCCTGGGGGGTTGTATTCCTATGGGTACCATCGTGTGCTTCCCATTATAAAACACAGAGTGACACAGACCTCCATGAGCAGCAATTTCCCTGCTAGACACAGGGACGTGATGGGGCTGGCTTCCACCTCTGCCTCATTCTTTATTTTCATTATAAAATGACTCTTTCTGAGGTGGCGTGTGCCAGGAGACCTCAAAGTGCTGCTTGGGTGACAACAGCCTCTCTTCCTGATTAATGACATCTCCCTCAACCTGGCTGTGCATGCCTGGTCATGTTTCCCAGGGTCCCCTGTAGAGCTGTCTGACTGGCTTCTTACCATGATGACAGCTGACACAGAGTGACTTCGTTGTAAATTCCAAGGTCATTCCTTCACTGCCACTCCCCGCCACACACATACACCCCACTGAGAGTGGTTCACTAGAAGTGGCCTCAACATACAGGCAGCTAACTGAAAAAAAAAGTAAGACCTTTCTGGAGAGTAACTGTAGCATCAAAATTTATGCACATTTTCAGAGCTAACATGTGTTGACTGAAAGGACCAGGCTGGGAGATGGGATGAGAAAAGATAGCACTGTTTTCCCAGGCAGCAGGCTAGGGCTATTAAAAAAGTGAAAGTGGCTTATTTTGATTAACATAGTGGTTCCCAGTTCTGGCCAATGGAGCTGCATGGCGCTCTGATGTTATATGTACCATATTTCCTGTTTCTTTCTATCAGTTGATGAACATTTAGGCTGGTTCTATAACTTAGCTATTGTGAATAGTATATCAAGAATCATGATGTGCAGAAATCTTGGTGACATATTGACTTGGAGTCCTTTGCATGTATACTAAGGGTTGGTATAGCTGAGTTATGTGATAATTCTGTGTTTTTTTTTTTTTGAGAAACTTCCATGTGATTTCTGTGTGACTGTACCAGTTACACTCCCACCATCAGTGAATAAACTTCCTCTTTTCTTCTGTTGTTGCCAGCATTTGTTTTCCTTTGCTGAAAAGATTTCTTATGTGTATATGTGTATGCTTGTGTGACTATATGTGTACCATATGTATGCAGTTCCCACAGAGGCCAAAAGAGGGCAGTAGATCCCCTAGAAATGGAGTTACAGGAGGTTATGAGCTATTCACCATAGGTGCTGGGAACTGAACCCAGGTCCTTTGCTAGAGCAGTAAGTGCTGTCCTTTAACCATCTCCCCAGGCCCCTGTGGTTTTGCCACTCTGACTGGGGTGACATAAAATCACAAATTTGTTTCCACTTTCGTTTCCCTGATGCCTCAGGGTATTGAGTAATATATAGGTGTGCATGTATGGGTACAGGTTGTGAAACTAGGGGGCATGTGAGGGGGAAAGGGAGATTGTAAGTGGGGGGGAAGAAAACAAAAGAGAGAGGAAGAGAATAGGATGCACTTGACATGAAAGAAGGGGACCAACTGGAGTGGAGGGGGTGCTGCCTGGTAAATATGCTGACTCAGCACCCTGTTTCCTTCTGCCTCTTTTTCTTTGAAATTGGGATGCATCTTGGAACTATTAGCCTTTTTGGGTCCCTGCCAGTTGCAGTTACTTTTACGTCATCTTCATCGTCTGAACTTTACAGACAACTTGGATCTATAATTGTTATTTTAGTCAACAAACCATTTGGGACTATTTGAGAAAAGGACTGTGAGTTCTGCTTATTATCTGAAAACCTTCTCTTGATGTCTTCAGAAGATTAAGAAAGCACCAGCATTAAAATTTGCAGACAGGGTCAATGGCTTGGAAGAAAATACGAGACAACATTGTGATGCTGTTTAAGGAAAAGCTGCATGGACAGTGTGATGGTACAATAGGCGGGGCCTCCTGGAAAATAAGAAAACACAGACATCCTTGTCTTTGAGTCAAAGTGACTTTAGAATTGGATTCTGAATGAAAAGAGTTTTTGCAACAACATATAATTTCTTGTGCTTGTATTTCTTTTTTTCCAAGACTGCATAGATTTTGGGAGATGGCTCCGTGGGTTAAGTGCTTGCTGCAGAAGCATGAAGACCTGACTTCAGAGCCCCAGCAGTCACATAAAAAGCCAAGTGTGGTGTGTGTCTGTAGGGAGGCAGTGGCAGGCGGGTCCCTGGGACTCACTGGCCTGCTTATCTAGCCTCGTTGGTGAACTCCAGGTTCAGTGAGAGATCCTGTCTCAAAAAATAATGTGGGGAGTAATGGAGACAGGCACCCGGTGTTGACCTCTGCCCTCCACTGTCATCTGCTTGGGTGAATGAGCACACACACACACACACACACACACATACAAACAAGACAAAATTCACATTTTTTTTAACAAAGAAGGGCTGGTGAGCTGGTGGGCTGGGCAAAGGCACTGGCCAAAATGCCAAACTGTCCCCTAGATCCACATGGTGGAGTGAAAGAACTGGCCAGGGGCAGCAAGATGTCCCATGACCTTCACTTCTGCTCCATGGCACCTGTACACCAGCCCTCAACAATTAAATAATAAATGTGTGTGTGTGTGTGTGTGTGTGTGTGTGTGTGTATGTGTATTTAAGGTGGGTTTACTCTGTTTCCTGGTAAGAATGAGGTTGATAACTAGCAGGAATATAATAACAAACTCACAACAAATTGGCATTATAATAGAGTATAACAAATACGTAATATACAATTACAAATGTGTAATATAGTACAGCAAAATATGTTGAATATGCATTGTGCTAAATGCATATAACACTATATCATGAATATACAATAACAAATATATTATGATGGAACTATACCATAATGGACACAACTATTATAATGTATGTATGTGCACACATATGAACATACAAGTTTTGACTTGCAGGCTCTTCCTAATCCAAAAGGAAGGACTTGAGAGGGCCAGGAAGAGAAGTCACACGGTATCCACAACTGTGTGGGAGGGAGGGAGAACCTCTTGTTCACTGGGGTCAGGCCCCCAGGGTTAGAGGCAGGTAGAGGGAGTGGTGGGTAGGAAAGAACACGGAGGATGGGACCACAGTCACACAGCTGGAAGAGAATGTAGAGCTGAGCTGAATCACTGTGTAGACACGGCCGGGCTCCCCCTATGGCCAGAGGCAGCGCCCAGCACCTGTGTACAGAATCTGGAGGGCAAAGTGGCAAGTGGTGTGTACTTGTCTGTGACAGTAACTATAATAACATGCATTTAAAAAAACAGTTTATTTATTGTTTTTATTTTATGTGTATGAGTGTATTGCTTGCATATAGGTAGGTGCACCTGTGTCATGTCATGCCTGTGGAGGTCAGAAGAAGGTGTTGGATCCCCTGGAACTGGAATTAAGGATGGTTGTGAACCTCCATATGTGTGCTGGGAATCAAACTTGGGCCTTCTGCAAGAGCACTTAGTGTCATCTCTCCAACCCCAAGACATGCATTTTAAAAGATTATTTTTGCTTCCTTTATTTTCTAAATTTCCTATGATTATCATATATTTTATTTACATTATTGGGTTAAAAATTATGTTTTTTGTGTGTGTGTGTTCATGTTTGCATGTAGTGTGGGTGCACATGTGCCGTGGTGTATGTGTGGTGGTTGGAGGACAACGTCAGGGTCTCTTTGTTTTTCACTGTGCTGCATACCCCAGGCTAGCTGGCTCATGAGGTGCTGGGGTTTGCCCTGTCTCTGCCTCCCATCTTGCTGTAGGTGCTCTGGGATTATAAACAAGCACTACTGCACGTGGCTTTACATGAGTTCCAGTGATTTGAACTTAGGTCCTCAGGCTTTTGAGGCAGGTGCTTTACCAGCTGAGACATTTCTCCGGCCCCCCAAAACTTGTTTTAAATTTAAAACTATATGTTGGAATTATTCCTCCTTTTTGTATTTGGCCGTGCTGCCCCTTACAATCTGAGGAATATGTTTACAGCCTCTTAAATCTTCCACCCTGAGTGTAATATCCTTAATGCAAAGGCAGGGCAGACACCACCGTCTAGTTGACAGAGTGCTGTGTAAACCCATCATTCAGGATGGTTCAAACTTCCAGTCACTCCAACACTGACTTAGTGTGTCTTGTCTCTGGAGCATCAGCAACTGGACAGAACTTTGGACAGATGTGATCTGTGGGAGGCAAATATGGAATTGGTTCAAAATGCTCTTTTTTTTTTGTCAGCAGCAGCAGCTTTTCCTTCAGCTATTACCCAGCAGAACACTTCAACATATGGCCCAGCTCCAGCCCTCTGTGAGTGCCCTGAGGGTACTTAGATGTACTGGCAGTATTACATGGCATGTGCCCTCGGGGAGCTCCCAGTCTCCTAGGGGAACTGATAACACATGATTCATCAGAGTGCAGTATGAGTATAATGATGGAGCAGTGGAGGTCCATAATTTTCTCCTTCCACTCCCTGGTCTATATTAAGGTCAATGTAACAGTAAGAGATAGATTTTCTTTTAGCATAACAACACACAAGGGATGAACTAGTAAGGGCGTTAATCTTGGCAGTGAGAGACACCTGACTGCTTACTTATTTATTTTTTTGGTAATGCATTGTGAGAAAGGCAAGGCTGAGTGCCTCTTCTCTCTCCACCAAAGACTTCTCACACTAACCTCCGCCACATCAATAGACCAAAAGAAGAATCCCAATGAATGAAAAAAATTGTGCTGAACCTCAGCCACAGAGTGAGGACTGGCTTGCCTAAGCATAGTGTTCTGGTTAGTCTTGGCTGTCAATCTGACGTAAACTAGAGTCACCTGAGAAGGGAGGTCTCAATGGAGAATCGCCTAGATCAGGTTGGCTTGTGGGCAGGTCTGTGGGGGACTGTCTTGACTGTCAACTCATGTAGGAAGACCCAGCCCACTGGGGGCACACCACTCCCTAAGCAAAGGGTCTTGAACTAAATAGGACAGGAGAAAGCTGGCGAGTGAGCAAGGAAGCAGGCAAGCACTTAGGCTGTGTTTATTCCCTTTCTGCTCCTGGTTATGGGTATGACGTGACTAGTTGCCTGAGTTCCTGCCTTGACTTCCCCTAAATGACGGACTTTAACTTGGAAGTGTAAGCCAAGCAAACCTCCCTCCATTATGTTGCTGTAAAAAAAAAAACTCAGGGTATTTACCAAGCAACAGAAATCAAACTAAAACACAGAGGCTCCAGGCGGGAGGAAGGCAGAAGCTAAGAGTGAGTGGGTAAGCCTTCTGCGTTAGATGATGCTTCCTGGGATAGTGCTACTGTGGACCAATAGGAAAACTCCCTGTGTCCACTGGGGCAGCATGTAGGCATTGGCATGAGGTCACGGTGGAATAGGAAAGGGTCCTATCCATCCCTCCTGGTTTGTGTCTGTAAAGTCTAGGATCCACAAATGAGATAAAGCATGTGACCATGTGATATTTGTTCTTCTGAGCCTGGCTTATTTCTTTTCACATGCTGATTTCGTTTTCCAGCAAACAAGATAAGTTCATTTTCTTCTGTCTGTCTGATCTTCTAGGTTAGCTTTAGAGACTGACTATGCACATTTGCTTATTGGGTTAATAATCACACCCTTCTGGATAAAAGGCATTGATCTAGGGATATGGAGTTAGAGCTAGATTTTTTTTATTCAAAAGTTTGACATGAGTGTGTAAAATAATAATTTTGACCTCTTATGGTTGTATAGCATGGACTTTGCTCATATTTGTCCCCCGTTTACTTTCTCCATCTGTCTTTCTTCTCCCTGCCCAAGGAGTACCCCTCCGCTTTCTTTTCTAATAAATATATAGGTCTTATTCTCTGTATAAGAGAAAACATTCAGTAATTGTCCTTCTGAGTCTGGCTCGTTTCACTTAATATGATGATCTGTGGTTCCATCTGTTTCCATGAAGATGTCATAATTTTATTCTTTATGGCTGAATAAAACCACACACACACACACACACACATTTTTTTATCCATTCATCTGCTGATGGACATCTAGGCTCCATGTCTTGGTTACTAGGAGCACAGCAGCAATAACCGTGCTGTGCAGGTATCTATGTGCTATGCTCAGTCCACATTTTTTCCCTTTAAAATATCTTATTGATTTTTTGAGATAATATGCATATATGAAGTTTTTATACAGATGTGCACTGTATGCTGAGCACATCCCACACACTTCCTACCTCCTCTTTTCGCCTCGCACCTCTCTTGTTGGTTCCTTTTATCTCCTGAGACAAGTTTCCTTTCTATTTCATGTCACCTATACACACATGTTTTTATGTATCTATACAATCCAGGCATCACGAATGAGAGAAAACATGTGATATTTGTCTCTCTAAGATTGGCTTAATTTGCTTAACAGGCTGGCCTTCACTTCCATCCATTTCCTGAAAGCATTACTTTGTGGTTATTCTCCTTTATGGTGGACGAAACTCCATCGTGTGTATGCAGCACATCTCCCTTGTCTGTGCCCGTGCGGATGGCACGGAGGTTGTTGCCTCTGCCACTTAGCGGCTGTGAAGAGTGCCTCAGTATATGGTGTGGTGAGCAGCTCGGCAGTGTGTGGACTTGGCACCCTTTGGCTAAATATCCAGGTGTGGTACAATTAGGCCATATAGAAGATCCATTTTTTGTTCTTTTAGAAACCTTCTAGTCCCACAGTGGCCGGACTAGCTTCCACCCCTCCAGCGGTGTACAAGGGCTCCTTTTGCCCACATCCCTGCCAGCTTTAGTCTTACTTGTTTTCTTTCTGAATGTATATTTATTGAGGTTTTGTACATTTCATATACTAGATCTTAACCAAATTTAGACCCCTCCCCCATCCACACCTCCCATAGTCCATCCGTCACCGGATTTCAAGCATTCTGTCACATATGTTAGGGCCTATCTGGTCAAGCATTTGTACCCAGATGTCCCTTGGTGCAAATTCATCCACTGGAGTCTAGTCATCCTTTCTAGAGTCACTTCTTTAAAGAAGATCAGCTCTTTCTCACCCTGCAGTAATCAGTTGCTAATAGTTCCTCAGCTAACGCTGTCCATTTTTCCAGTTCTGTGCTGGGTTTTTGTCTGATTGAGTCGGCATGGGTCTTGTGCATGCCGTCACCACTGCTGCAAGTTCATATGAGCAAGTTCCCAGGAGCCCGAAAGCCTCTGTTTCCTTGTGTTCATGCACCAACCCTGGCTCTGATAACCTTTCCGCCTCCTCCTCTGCAATGGTCTCTGAGTCCTGGGTGGGTGAGGTTTAATGTAGGAGTCCTATCCAGGGACATGAAATGACTCCCATTCTGAGATGGGTGAGATAAAATCTCAGTGTTATTTTGATTTGCATTTCTCTGATGGACATGGATGCAAAGGATTTTTCATGTGTTTATTGGACATTTGTATTTCACCTCTTAATAACTGTCTATTCATTTAATTAGACTGCTTATTGGATGAGTTATTTGATTTACTGTTGTTTAGTTTTTTGAGTTCTTTGTATATTGAAGATATGCTCCTCTGTTAGAGGTATAGCTAGCAGAGAGTGACTCCATTCTGTAGGATGTCTCTTCACTCAGTCAACTGTTTTCTTTGCTGTGTAGAGGCTTTATAATTTCATGAGGTCTCATTTGTCAGTCGTTGGCCTTATTTCCTAAATATCAGGCAGTGTTTTTCTGTCATACGCTGTGTAACTGGCCTCCACTGTTCAAGGGGCTGTCCTAGATTCTGAAGATTCCACTGTTAACAAAACTAAAATTCCCACCCTCTTGAAGTGTAAACTCTGTGGAAGACAAAGTGTTTCTGTTGCATATATGAGGAATATGGAGGACCTCTGGAAGCAATGGCTTCCACACCATTGACTAGAGTTATTATTTTTGTAGCTTTAGCATGTATTTTGTTTTGTTTTTTTGAGACAGGATTTCCCTGTAGCCCCAGCTGACCTGGAACTCACTATGTAGACAAGGCTGGCCTTGACCTCACAGATATCCACTTGGCTCTGCCTTCTGAGTGCTGAGATTAAAGATGTGAACCACCACACTGGACTGCTTGAGCATGTTTTAAATGGAGTATAACCTAAGAACAGCAAGATGCACACATCATCTGACCATAGAACTCCTCAATACCTGCCCTAGTTTTGTGGGTTATGGCCATCTCCATTAGAGACTGTTCAGTTCCTGTCTTCTACCAGAATACATTTGCTCCTCAACGTATGTAGCTATGCCCTGACAATCACATCATAAGCCTCAAATCTCATTAAATCAAGAACATATCTGAAGTCAGTGGGATGGCTCATTGACCCCAAACCTGACACCCACTGGTGGAAGAAGAGAAGAGATCCCTGAATGTTGACCTCTGACTCCACACATGCCCTGTGGCATGTGCTCAGACCCTTCCCATAAAATGAAATCTTAAAAATGAAAAACTCATCCAGTATACCTAGCAACCAAATGGAGGTTAGCAGAACAGTATACTGCATTTATATCTTTTTTACAAATTCATCACGGTACAGTTGACTAGGAGTCCCAACTTACAACCACCACCTAGAATCACAAAAAGTGATTCACACAGAATAGTGCGAGACTGAGAGAAAAAAATTAAAATTAAAATTGAGACGTGCTTCTCTACTGGACTCATGTCACTGGGGCAAGTTGACAAGCTTAAGGCAAACCATTGTGAGTTGGGAAATGCCAGTATATTATCTTGCTTGATGTGGAAACTTATGTGAATTAAATTGTATATAAATATCTGTGTACAGTTCCTTTCATGTAGCATCATGGCTTATTCATTCATGCATAGTTATGTGTAGCTGTCTGTTCATTCCTACACTCTGTCATATGGCCATATGACCATAATTTTAAAATCTATTTTATGTATTCTCCCATCATCAAGCATCTCATTTTCCAGGTTGGGTTTCTTGTAAACAATCGTGCTTGGACGCATAGGCCTGTTTTTGCTGGGTGTATGTAGGATGGGATTATTGGCTCACTGAGTATGCCTGTCTTTAGCTGCCAAGTCATTTTTGGAAGTATTTATATACATTTACATTTGCACAGTCCCTGCACATTTTCACCTTGGCTAACAGTTCAGCTGCACTGTGGAGACTGGAGAAAGACAGAACTGAAGAAGCTGACAGCAACAGGATACAGCAAGATTTTAAGAAATGATGCTCAGGGATGCAGAAGTGGCTCAGTGGTTAAAAGCATTTGCTGCTCCTGCAGAGGACTAGAGTTTGGTTCCCAGCACTCATACTGGGAGGATCAGAACTGCCTGGAAATTCAAGGAATCTAGTGGCATCCTCTTCTGGAAGCCACAGGCATCTGTAGACACACATACACACATAAAAATTATATCCTTAAGAAAAGATGTGCTTATTCACCCATGTAAAAGTAAGTAATACAGCTTTGCTATCTACCTGATACTGTGTTGGACTCAGGATGTGTATATCAAAAGCTGGACAGAATTCTGGTCCTCATGGAGCTTACAGCCTCCTAGAAAAGGAAGGATTTTTGTCAGGAGAATGGCAGCACCAGTGGTAAGCCCTTGCTTTCTGATTTTCATTCTGGTCCTAAGCTGAAAATGGATTTTCTTTAGACTCTGTCCAATTTCTTTTTTGGCCACAGTCTGCTGGGCTCCAGCTAATTTGATTGGCTTCCTTGGGGATTATTGACTGCTCGGACATCTGGATGCATTTGAATTCCAAAACTCCAATGTCAGACCTGGAGGTCAATTAGTGTGTGGACTGGATCTTCACTGCCTGAAGATGCTCCTAGACTTCTGATTTATCACCCATGTTTCTCTTGCTGAAGTCATAAGAGATAAGGTCTACCCCCTACCACTGCACCATCCTCATTAAATCGCACATGCCTCCATTTACTGGGTACATTTATCCATACTCCATTCTGTGATGCTGCTGTATCTTTGTGTCCTTGAGAGTCCAAATGTGAGGTTCCTTATGACACCTAAGCACAAAAAATTATGATGCCCTTAGAAGAAGGGCTGACCAGAGAGCACAGAGATCCATCCCCAGACCCAGATCACAGTGGAGAGGTTATTTACTTTGCATCAAAGTGACTGTTGGAACTGGACCCATCTGGGAAGAGATCAGAGAATCACAGAAAGTTCACTTGCTCCATGTTTATTCAACCATATATATTGAGTGATTGCTATGCAGTAGGCATTTATGCGAGGCACTTTATATTAGGGAACAAGTCATACTTCTGCCCATGTAAAACTCAGAGTTTCATGGCAGAGAGAAATGTGTCAATAAAAAAACAAACAATGCAGAAATGCATACTACCACTAGACATATCCTCAACAGGGAAGTGGCAGGGAGTGCAGGTGAAAAGAAGGCACTCATCCAATCTTTGGGACAAAGACGTCTTCCTAGAATAAGAGTCACTTAACTGAGATCTGAGGTGTGGAAAGTGGCAATCAAGAAGGCAAAATATGGAAAGACCTGGGAGAGACATAGTGAGTCTGGGGAGTGCTGAGTGTGGGCACATAAGTGTGGGAGGCATAGATGGTAAGTGGGGAGGAGTCATAATTCAGACGTGGGTGGGGACCAGGTGAGTCTTTTAAGTAGGGTTAGAAAACTTGGGCTTTTTAAAAAATATTTTATTTATTATTTTTACTTTACGTGTATGATTGTTTTGCTTGCGTGTTGGTAGGTGCACCCATGTCAGAAGAGGGTGTTGGATCCCCTGGAACTGGAGTTACAGATGGTTGTTATCTGCTGTGTGGATACTGGGAATTGAACCTGGGTCCTCTGGGCAAGAGCAGTCAGTGCTCTTAACTGCTGAGCCATCTATCCCGCCCGAGAAACTTGGACTTCTTATGCCAGTGAGGGAGGCAGGATGGGGCACTACGCAGTGGGAGAGTCCGCCATGCTCACTCTGGGGATTTAGAGAGTCTTGTGGTTGCACAGAGTTGTTCTCTGTTAACAGTTCTGTACTTTAGCAGATATTCTTGGAACCTCAGGCATGTACCCTTGATCCTCACTATGCTGTGAATTCTCGGCCCAAGGCTTCCAGCAGATGGTGCTGAAGAGTCTGCTGATGGCTTCTGGGGTAGCTGGAACCCAGTGACCTCCCAGGGAGATAATACTCCGGGGACCAGCAATTAGTCAATAACTGACAGAGGCTGGCCCAGCACCCCAGCTTCCTTGTTACCATTGTGCGACAGTGTGATAGAACCCTTCCCACTGCCCACAGTGGTAGTATACTCTTCTCCCCCATTTTTGTTGAATTTTTATGATACACTCTTCATAGGCTCACTTCCTTCATCATCTGACTTACCTACCTTAACTGTAGGGCTAGATGTCCCCTTGCTGATGGACCCAGCACTTCTGCTGGGAGAGCTATTGGCAGAATGATCTTCAGCTGTTGCTCCTTTAGAGGCTGTCTCAGACAGCTGCCCTGTCTGTTCTGGGAAAACACATCCAGTGGCTAGTCACTGTGAGGTTGCCAAGGTTCTGCCACCCCAGGCACACTTGAGGCAACTTCTAAGTCTGTTCTGGGCTCTGAAGCATCCTGCAGAGCTAGCAGAGGCTGTGGCTAAATCTGCTATGCAGCCTGCCCTCCTCTTCAGCCCATCTGTTTTCCTTTCTCTTCCGAAAGTGTTGATGCTACCTTCTTTTAGAGCGTTTTATTGTTTTAAAGTTGGCTTACAAAATAGGGGTTTTTATTGTGACATCATCGTACATATGTGCCAGTTGCACGCTGCTTACATTTATTCTCTCATACTGCCCCCATCCTCTCCTCCTGGTCCTTTTTCTCCTTCCAAATAGTTTCCATCTGTCCCCTCCCTGGATTCCACATACAAGACTCTTTCTCCTCATCACTTTCCTTTGTTTTTCTCTCCAGTCTTTAGATATTTTCTTCCCCTTTCACAGACCCCTTTCTATCTGCCATGCCCTATACATATAACATGCACACACACATTTGTATTCTGCATATGAGAGAAAACATGCAATATTTCTTCTTCCGAGTCTATCTTATTTCACTTAACATGGTGATCTATAGTTCTGTCCATTTTCCTACAAATGCTTTAACTTCAGTCTTCCTTAAGACTGTGTATATGTATGGTTTTCTTTGACATTGTCTTTATGTCTATATGTTCTTTGACATTTATTTATTTATCTATTTGGGTGTATAAGTGCATGTAGGTATACCACAGCATGCATATGGAGGTCAGAGGACAACTTGTAGGAGTTGGTTCTCTCCTTCCACCTTGTGGGTTCCAGGGATCAAACTCAGGTTATTGGACTTGGTGGCAAGCATCTTTTACTTGCTGAGCCATCTTATCAGCCCATGTATGTTTTATCTGTTCATCTATTGATGACCATTTAGGCTGGTCCCGTATCCTGGCTCTTGGGTACAGTGCAACAGTAAGCGTGGATATATAAGTATCCCTACACAAGGGCTATCTATGCACTAACTCCATCTCTGAGCCTGGTTCCCAGGGGACCGAGACAGAGCCACTGACCTTCCTAGAGTCACTTGTCAAATAAGCAGGATAAATGATTGTCTCTCCAGCTTTTTCTGGGAAAACTAACGCGGGATCTTGCTGATAAGCTGAGTGGACAAAGTTGGCTCAGCCTGAGTTTGAGGGCAGGAAGGAAACATGAAGCTCAGTTGCTTTGCCAGGGATATGATTAGGATGGAGAGATTTCTATAGCTATGGGCACATATCCACTGTTCCCACCAGAAATGTCCAACCATTATTGAAGGCTCCTCCACATCTTCTCAAAGCATACCGCATACAGTTGCCCATGTAAGAAACTGAACATTACAAGTTCATGCTGTATTTTGGCACACACCTTGACTTTCATTTAGTGGCTCATTTCAGAAGCCAGTGTGAGCTCTCTGCCCACAGTCTGGTACTATACCACATAATGTGCTTAAACAGTCACTCCAACTTCGCAGATCCCAGTGTTATCTGACCTGGGAGGATGGCGGCTGCAGCAGGTGCTGTGAAAACCACATCCCACATGCCCTGTCATCTTACTGATTCACCTACAGCTGTAGCCAGTCTCCATCCACATCTCTCCTGTCTGTCTAAGGGTGTTCTTGGGTTCCACGGAGCCAAGGCCACATTCAGCAATGGTGGGAGGGGAGCAGGGAAGAAGCGTTGTAGAGTTGCCAGTCTCCTCATCTCTACTGGGACCATTCTGAGGTGGTCTCACAGAACATGTCTAGTGGGATTGTTAACATGCACTGTGTTAATTCCAAACCGTCTTCTCTTTCTTATACTTCCTGGGGTCATTTCCCAATAAACTGCCCACACCCAAGTCTAATCCTGAGCTTCAGGAGACTCAAAGGCAACCACTTGTCTCTGATAGAAACTTCATTCACCCCATACAGCCTCTAATTTTTTTCTTTTACAGTGCTAGGGCTGGGCTCCAGGGCCTTCTGCATGCCAGGCAAGTGCTCTGCCATGGGATCATACCCCGAGCCCTGTGTAATTCCTATCTCCTTTTCTTTTTCTTTTGTAGAATATTTATTTTTTATTACTTTGTGTGTATGAGTATACATATGTAAGTGCACCCATGTCCTGCAAAACCAGTGGACTTCAGAAGAGGGTACTGGAACTCCTGGAACTAGAGTTATGAACAGTTGTTAGCTGCCAATGTGTGCAGGGAACCAAACCAGGGTCCTCTGTAGGAGCAGCCAGCACTCAGCCATGGAGTCATCTCTCCAGTTCCTTCCTACTTCCTCTTCTTACAAAAAGATTTATTTTTATTTTTATTTTATTTGTATGAACATTTGCCTGCGTGTATATATGGGCACCGTGTGCATGCCTGGTGCCCTCAGAGTCCAGAAGAAGGTATCAGATCTCCTGGGGTTGGAGTTACACGGAACAACCTGGGTCCTTTGCAAGAGAAGCAAGTACTCTTAATCACTGAGCCATCCCTCCTGCCCCATCAGTTTAAGAGATCCCTTCCTAAATTTAACAAAAAGCTGAATTCAGGGCTAAAATGCCCTGCTTTGGGGGGGTTATGATATAGTAATAAATAGGAAAAAATTACTTATATAGATTGGTTTAAAAGATGATGTACAAAATTATTTTAAATCCTGTTATCATGTCCAGTCTTTGGATTGGACAGTAGCTTCATAAGAGCCTTTTCCATCAGCAAGACCCTTCCCAGTCTGAGAGAAAAGACCAGAAAGTTGGGCTTGCCCTGCTCACGTTGAGAGGGAAACATCTGGCCGTGGCCGGGTTTGGAAGGAACTCCATGCAGACAGTCCCCCCTTTCTCCCCTGAGTACTTTGTGGGGCTGGTTTTTCATTCCACGTCACAGGTTTTGGAAGGCCCATCTGCCTGTTTGATTAATGAGCCCTTTCCACAAAAGCAACAGAGATAAATGTCCTTTAGGAGCCCCGCAAAGAGAAATGAAGAAATACGGTGGCTAATTTTCAGCCATTACTTTTTAGTCTAAGCTCCTTCCCGCATCAATTTAGCTATTATTTCAAAAACTAATTAATCTTCACTCAGGCAGCTCCAAGGGACCCGTGTTTAGATAATTAACAACCCGTGGACTATGAAAAGTCTCACTTGCAAATCTGGCTACAGAGTTTGGGTAGAAGAACACTCTTGATATTATTCTGCTTAAACCCTCTCCTATCCATCGTTCACTTCCTGACAATTAAGAACAAATAATTAACCGTGATGGATCTTGCCTGCTTACTTGCTGCTGGGATGAAGTTCTCCCTTCCTTTCTGCTCTTAAGCCACCTCCTTCAGATCCCCTCCCACCCAACTTCCTAGATAATTGTGTTTTACCAGAGCGTGGGTAGGCTTCATTCATAGTGAACACACATCATTAATGTTTGGGGTTTTGGCTTGCCGGGGTGGAAAGAAATCCTCCTGAGGCTCTACTGGAGAAGCAGTTGGTCATTTCTCCTCTGCCCTCAACACATTCAGGCAAGACTCTGTTTGCAAAATCTTTTCTCTGCCAAGATAAAGGAAGGATTTAGTATAGATATCAAAGACAGCACCAAAGGGCAGAAACAGCAGGTTAGCAAAGGGGATGAACACTTCCGTGGAATTTCAAAACCCCTCTCTTCTAGAAACTTCATTCATCCCACAAAATGTCTCCTTATGGTCTTCCAGACACTATAGAAATTTCTGGAAGCACATTGTCAAAGGAAGTAGATGATATCCCTGCCCATGGAAAGCTTCTATTCCAGTAAAGAGGCCAGGAACTAATGAAAAAAAAATCCCTCAAATAAAAAATTTGCATGTGGAGATAAGGAATGAGGCTGTTTATTCAGTGAAAAGCAATGACCTGTGTTGGAAGTGGTGGTCAGTGGTGGAGAAGGCTCCCAGGACTGAGAGCCAAAGGGAGAGCATGAGCTAGAGCTGGAGCCTTACTCCCAGGGAGCAGCATGTGGAAGTCATAGGACAACGTATAGGAGTCAGTTCTCTCCTTTCACCACATGGGACCCAGGGATGGAACCCAGGTCATCTTGCTTGGCAGCAGGCTCCTTTACTCACTGAGCCATCTTGCTGGTCCCTATTATATATTTGAATATTTGTTTTTATTTTACGTGTATGAGTGTATTGTCTGCATATAAATAAATACACCCATGTTGTGCAATGCCTTCAGAGCCCGGAAGAAGGTCTCAGATCCCCTGGAACTGGAGTTAGAGATAGTTGTTAGCCACCATATGGGTGCTGGGAACTTGAACCTGTGTCCTCTGCAAGAACAAGCAGTGCTCTTAACCACTGGGCCATCTCTCCAGCCCCTTTATTATGTATTTTTGGAGAATTAGAAGAGATGAGTTCAATGTGCCAAACAAAGAAACAGTAACGGAAATGCTAGTTATCTTTATTTTATTTATATATTTTATATTATAAACAGAATCATTACATCCCATTCCCTGAATCTACACAATTATTACACATACATTATAATGGAAAATAAGAAAAATAAACTTGTACCCAGAAAGTTAAAAACTAGACAATAAGAAGGAGGAAAAGTAGAGCAAAATCTTTCAAAATTTAATGACCTAAGCATATCTCTGGGACTCTAGGAAATGTGTACTGTGCCTGGAAACTGATGCTCAGAGAGACTGAGTTGGCTGAAGTCACAAAGGGAAATGGTTAGCAGGTGTTCAACCAGAAGTAAGCTTGCAATTGGAGGTAGTCATGGGGGGTTAGGTGCTAACCTAACACATTTGAGCAGTTTATTTTTAACTAAATGTATCAGGAACAGCAAGCCAGTTTGACAAACTTGTTTGCTTACTTATTTTGCTATATGTAGTCCAGGCTGGCCTCAAAATTATGATCTTGCCTCTCTCTCTGGAGGGCTGGGATCACAAGTATGCACTACCACTCAGTTCACTTTGCCAAACTTTTAATCTCATAGTACTCAGAAGGAGGCTCTATGGGAATAAATGAGTTAAGTTATGGTACACAAAATCTTAAATGATATAATTAAAACACAAATATGAATAAACAAGCCAAGAAACCAACAACAACCATGGTGCTTAGGGAACCCTCCATTTTCTTCCTACTTTAGGAGACATTTACTAGGGTTAAGATTTTTCCCAGTGAACTTCAGAAAGTTCCTTTAAGGTTTCTTAAAAAAAAAAAAAAAGCCATAGCATCTTTTAAATCTTGTCTCTTTCATTTCCTCTCCAAGAAAGCATCCTTTTGATTCACTTCACTTTAAACTTTATAAGAAAACCAAAGGTTATCTTCATGTCACCTGAAAATAACGGCTATGAACAGAGAGCTTGGCTGTGGGAGGTAAGAGGGCTTGGACGGGGGCTGCTGTGCTGCTGAGAGACTCAGTGGCTGAAGTATAGAAACAGGCAGGGTAAGGCCCAGTGGCAGATAAACTCTGTATCAGGAATATTATGCGTTTAAAGCAGCCCTTAATTTACATAGTGTCCTTTCTTCACTGCAGGCTAACCTTTCAGAAACACTGGCTGCCCCTTTCCAGCAGCTCTGAGGATGAGCTCTAGGGTGGTATGGAGGATACCCAGGAGGAGTTCTTGCTGAGCAGTAGGTACAAGTTTCTGTTTTAAAGATTTCCTTTGTTTGTTTTTGGAGACAGGTTCTTACTGTGTAGTCCTGACATGATCTTCCTGCTTCAAACTCCCCAAAGCCGAAATTACAGGGTTGGGCTGTCACATCCTGAAAATGTTTCCTTTTAAGAGAAGGTCTGATCTTCTTTTTTATCCATTTGGGCAGCAGATACAAGTGGTTGGCATCCAAAACACTTC
This sequence comes from Eospalax fontanierii, assembly GCA_035773235.1. Classification (NCBI taxonomy): domain Eukaryota; kingdom Metazoa; phylum Chordata; class Mammalia; order Rodentia; family Spalacidae; genus Eospalax; species Eospalax fontanierii. The sequence goes on along the minus strand of CM069529.1, from coordinate 75,164,897 downwards.
CAGTGGCTAACAAAATTGATTTAAGTTCTTTTTTTTAAATTAAAAGGAAAAATGTAAATATTATCTGAGCTTGATTGCATTTGTCTTTATACCAATATCGTTATATTATATACTTTATTTTTAAATGATACATAGACACATATATTCTAATAAAGGAAGGACCATGTATGTAAATGTCTCTTAAGCCCCATCAAAGTCATCATATAGCCCTGGCTGTGGTTTTTCTGTCTACAACATATCCCTCCTTCTTCAAGCCATGAAAATCAGTTTTCTTTTGAGAAGCCTTCCTCAGCCTTTCGACTTTTCAGTCCTGTGTGAGTCCATGGATTGTCATTTGGTGATCTAGGTCATCTGACTCTGATCCAGCCAATTAGAGCTAGGCTTCCTTTGTCTTCCGTGATTAGTTCAGAATGAGGAAGTCACTTAAGGGAGGCCAGTTAGAATAAAACTTAATTGAGACTTTTCTTGGGATGCTGGGGAGTTAGGAACAGGAGGTAGGCCTGGTGGTGCTGGTCAGTATCTTCACCAACACAAGAGAAAGTTGGGGAAAGAACCAAGGAGGATGGCCTCTGAGCCCCTGGCAGGAGTTCGGGAAGTTAGATCTGGGATAACTCCCTGCCTGGCTGCTCTGGAGAGAACCAGATTGGTTATCATCAGTCAGGAGGACAACTCTGGTCCAATTAGCTGAGTGGCTGAGATGGGAGGGAGATTGCCAGAAGGAAAATCAATGTTACTGGAGTTGGAGAGATGCCTTAGCAGTCAAGAGCAGTGGCTGCAGAGTTCCCAGCACTCAAATTGGATGGCTCACAACTGCCTGCAATTCCCCCTCCAGGGGATCTGAATCCTCTTTTGGCCTTTCCCTGGCATATGTGCACATGCTCACACACACACACACACACAAATAAATAAATCAAAATAAAACGTGATTATATTAACTCAAAGCTGCCTGAGGCATCCTGGGCTGGATAGACAACATTAAATACAGGATTTAAAGAATATCTTATTTATTATTTTTATTTTATGAGTATGAGTGTATTGCCTGCATGTAAGCGCACCCTTATTAGATCCCCTGGAACTGGAGTTATGGTTGTCAGCCACCAGGTGGGTGCAGAAATCAAACCTGGGTCCTCTGGAAGAGCAGCCAGTGCTCTTAATGGCTGAGCTATCTCTCCAGCCCCCAAATTTACTTTTTTTCCAGAAAGAGTTTTGTTCAGGCAGGACACCTGTGGGATATTGGGTGACATAGCTTGGCTTGTGACATTGAGGAGTTTTAATTCAGAATATATGAGAGTCTTTTCCTGCTCTACAGGTGTCAGTGAAGGTGCTTGAAATGATTTGGGGATGAATTCTGTGTGAGAAAGTCTCAGTAAATAACACCATGTAGAGGCTTCTTTTCTTTCAGAGATTGTCAAACTTTTTAGATCTTCAGCATGCTGGTGTGTATTATGGAATTCTGAAGACAAGAAGAATAAAAGTTGTCAAATTTGTGTTACCATCAAACTCTATTTCAAGCATGTTCCAGTTTTAAAGAAAACTAATTAGGGAATGGAGATGAAGTATATGACATTAAGAACATTAAGAGAGAGACATTTTAGAATATAAAATCTTGTGGCTGGAGAGATTACTTAGTGGTTAAGAGCACTAACTGCTCTTGCAGAGAACTCTGGTTTGGTTCTCAGCACTCTCATGGCAGATAACAACCATCTACAATTCCAGTTCCGGGGAATCCAATGTTCTCTTCTGAAGTCTGTGGGCACTGCATGACACAGGTGCACTTACATACATGTAGGCAATACACTCACATAAGATAAAAATAATAAATAAAACATTTTAAAATCTTAAGAAATGCTCCCTTTCTTAAGGATACATATGGAAAATGAGACTTTGATAGTTTAATGTTTGAAAACTTATACCAATTCCATTAGCATTCAAAGTAAAGAAAACAACCTTCAATGTTTATTCTAAATACACCAGGAGCTATGTTAAGGTATGTATAGTTTCTAGCACATTTGCTGGTTCCCACAGTGTACAGAGATAGGTGTTTCTTTTATATCAGTTTTGTTGCTGAGAAAACTGAGGGAGAGGGGAAGGAAAAGGACAGGGACAGGGAGGAGAGAAAAGGGCCACAGTTAAAATGTTTTTCTGATCTTGAAGATGAAGCAATTGAAGAAATGGAGGAGACAGAAGGGAGAACTAGGAAACCTCAAGCAGATGCTTATAAATAGGAGCAGCAGCCCTGAATGAAGGTCTCACTATCATATAGTGACATGCCAGCCAACCCAGAGAGCCTGCTAAATGAGCTCTCTGAAGGAGTCCCCATTGATTGCCAATCTGAATTTAGCTGAGAGATCAGATGCCTAGACAGTCATCGATGGCTGTTCCAGCAGCCTGGGCTGCTTTCCTAGGGTGCGGCAGATGGGCATTCCAGCCAGACTCAGCACTTCACTGGTTTGCCATCCATCAACCCCAGGCAGACAGGCCTTGAGTCCTGTCATGTTCTCCTGGCTCTGTATTGCCCACAGGGGCCGGATGCCATGTACCAGGATTGATGCTTCTTTCAGAAACCTGGGGACAGAATGAATGGAAGTGATGATGGCAGGGAAGCCTTGGGCATGTGGTATATGTGTTTCCAGACCACTTTACACCTGTCATCTCATGCAGTCCTTAAACTCAAGATGTGTGTGATGATAGAAACAGCTGAAATCCACTGGACACACACCATGTGTGAGCCTTGACGGCTGATCTTGAGGGTACATTGCTTTGTTCAGGGCCCCACAGTGGAGGGACTGGGACAGTTTGATGCATACCTTATAACCTGGTCTTCTTGTTGGCACTCAATTTCATTCTCAAAAGAATATTTTATACATTAAATTGTATAGGTGCCTTAGTTATGGTCAAACTGCCTGGGTTGAATTCTGATACCACCATTTTGGAGGTATACACTGCTTGCCTCAACTCTTCCTATAACATGGGATGAATAACATGAGTCTCCTACAACTTAAATTATTTTTTAACAAAATTCAGGAAATTTATAGTTCTACATACCAAATATACAGCATTACTCTATAGGATTATGGGTAGGCAATTGCAGACAGATATGGAGACATGTCTTACATACATGTGTACAAATTTATCTATATCATAGCAGAGTTCCTGGCATTTACCAAGTGCTCAGGAATGTGATAGGTTATTATCCTTCTATTTTTCCATTTGTAAAATAAAAAATGGTGTCTTACACTCATGTCATATATCAGGCACTTAGTGAATGAATTGTCCTAACATGCTAAATCCAGGCATCATTTTCTAAGCTCCTTTAGAAAACAGTCGCCATATTTTAGGCAAAAGAAATAGCTGTCCAACTTCATGTAGTACTTATTATTTGCTTGTCTTTTTTGGCTAATAAGTCAAGAAGAACCAATGTAATCCCTTGGATCTTGGAAGAGTTGTCAGAGAAGCCCATCTTGCTGTAACCCTAAGGGGAGCTCTCCAAGGTCCCGAAACACCATTTTAGTCTGTAATGCGAAGGGCTTTCTGAGACACCTGGGTGCATTTTGCGGTAGACAAATGGAAGGTTATGTTCAATGAGCATCATGACCTTGAAATGGAAAAAAAGAAACGAGCTGTAATATTAATAGTTCTTACCAACCGCTGGGTGATTACAGAGTTGAAAAGGCACAGGAAGCCTTCAGGACAGAATTGCTATGTACAGGTAGAAATGACAGGAAAGGAAAAGGCTGTGGGCCGGGAGGAGTGGTGGCCCAAATTGAGCAAGGCTGCTATTTGAGGGCAGGGACAACATATTCTCTCTGTTATTAGGTGAATTGAGCCTTTTAGGTTGATCAATACGCCCCCTAGATTCATGATGAGGAATTGATCTAATGCTAAGCTGAGTTAGAAGACAGCCGCAGATACACTAAGGAACAGCAGGGATGGCTTTGTTTTTCTGCTCTCTACACATCCTGTTTAAATTCAGACTCATGTCTTGGACACTAAAACATAACCCCATGTGGCTTGAGGGCTTGTTCTGTAGATCTGCCTCTCTACACTGTGGAAGGGCACTTGAAGTTAGGAACACATTACAAACCGAAATGGTGTTTCAGGACCTTGGAGAGCTCCCCTTAGGGTTACAGCAAGATGGGCTTCTCTGACAACTCTTCCAAAATCCAAGGGATGACATTGCTTCTTCTTTACTTATTAGCCAAAAAAAGACAAGCAAATAATAAACTTAAAATTAAACACATCCATAGAGCTTTCAAAGAAGCTGGGAAGTAGATAGTTACTGGTGCTTGTTCAAGGAATGGCCTGGAAATGTCAGGGTCAAGATGTCTTTTCTCTCCTCAGCCTTTTACTCATGTTCATCACCTTACAGTCATGCAGCTGCAGCTTTGGTCTCTGATTTCATACATGTTCAAGACAAAGGAGAGAGGAATAGGGGAAAAGGCTCAGACACCATACCAGCTCTGCTTCTTTTCAGGAAAAGAAAAGGTTTCTCTAGGAATTCCCCATTAGTAGACTTTTGCTAACATTCATTGGCTTCCCCTGGGTCACATGACCATGTCTAGCTGCAAGAGGGGCTGGAAGTTGAGAACATGATTGGCCTCATCAACAGGTCAATCATGACCCCTTCTGGGGAGCTTTCACTTTGCATTTCTAGATAAAAATTGAGTATACTGGTATGAAAAAAAGAAAGAAGAATGACACTGTTGGGGTCATTAACTTCCACTTTTCCTCTTCTATAAATATGGGTCTTTGAAAACTTAGTCCTGTTCTTATTTCTATTATTTGTATCTTAGGGCCTTGAACTACATGTATAGCTGGTTAGAAAATGTTTAAATGAATAAATAACCAAGCAGTGTTCCTCTGCATTATCAAAGAGCTAGTAGCAGACTCATTTTCTCCTGGTATAATTTGGTTTGGGACTGGATTTTTAATGAAAATATATCTTAGTCTGAAAATGTGCTTCCAATATGGAGGACTTCAGGCTACAATCAGATCAACAAGGGCAGAGCTGACTTTTTACCCAGTGATAGAAAGTACGGTGACCCTGTGGGTAGATTTAGGATTTTTGGATTTTAGTTTCCTTTATAAGGAATTATTTGGTATGATGAATAACAGTAGAACTTATTGAAATCGTCCCATATGCTAAGTACCCTACTTTAGAATGGTCATCTCAGAGCTGAGGAGATGGCTCATTTGGTAAAGTGCTTGCTGTGCAAATTTGAGAACCTGAGATCCATCCCCAGCACCCATGTAAAAAAGTTAAAAAAAAAAAAAAAGGACAGCAGAACCATGTGATTCAATGGGGAGATGGAAAAGGGTGGATCACTGGAGCTCACTGACCAGCTAGTTTAGTCAAATCAGCACATCTCTGGTCCTAGTGAGAGACTATGTTCCAAAAAATCATTTCATTCAGTCTTTTAAAAATATTTAATTTATTGTTTTAATTTTATTTTACATGTACGAGTGTGTTGCCTACATGTATGTAAGTGCACCTGTGTTGTGCAATGCCCACAGAGGTCAGAAAAGGGAGTCCAATCCCCTGGAGCTGGAGTTACAGACAGTTGTTAGCCACAATGTGAGTACTGGGAACTGAACCCAGGTCCTCTGCAAGAGCAGCCAGTGCTCTTAAGTGCTGAGCCAAATCCAGAGCTGATGATAGCCACTAATTTTTATAAAGATGGATAGTAAGATCCTGAAAAACTTAGTAACATGCCTGAATTCATGCACACTGGGAGAAGCAGAGCTGGGATTGAAACTCAGACTGCCTGTTTGCAGGCACATGCTCTGATTCCCCAGACAAGGCAGCCTCTCCAATGGTGATATCTCTTCTTTACTTGGAGTTGTTTTTTTGCAAACCAGCAGTTATCATGTAGAATGGCTCTATGAGGGCATGTCACCTCCACTCTGCCACTGGACTTTCACAATAGTCATATGAATATTTACACTTTTTGTCACCATTTTTAGAGGTAAACAAAAGCAGAGAGGTTAAGCGACTGCCCCTGAATTGCAGAGCTCATGTGGGGAAAACTCATGTTTATCTTGACCTTGAGTTTCGGATCCTCCTTAGTGTCAGTGCTCTAGTTTGATTTCTGTTGCTGTGACAAACACCATGACCAAAAGCAGCTTGAAGAAGAGAGTTTCTCTGGCTTATAGATTATAGTTCATCATCCAGGGAAGCCAAGGCAGGAACTCAAGGCAGGCACTGAAGCAGAGGCCACAGAGAAATGCTGCTTACTGGCTTGCTCCTTCTGACTTGCACAGCTAAATTTCTTATACACTTCAGGCCCACCTGCCTAGTGATAGCACAGCCTGCAGTGGGCTGGACCCTCTTATGTCAATTAGCAATCAAGAAAGTGCTGTGCAGACTTGTTCACAGGCCAGTCTGATAGAGGAAATTCCTCAGTTGAGGTTCCTCTTCCCAAGTGTCTCTAGGGCTGTGTCAAGTTGACAGCTGAAGCTAATTATGACAGTCATGTCTTGAGATCCGTTATCTCAAGGCAGTTTCTTCATTTATTTTCATTATTGTGTATGTGTGTGAGTTCAAGCATGTCTACCATGGTGTATATGTGTGTAGGTCAGAGGATACATTTTGGGAGTTGGTTCTTTCCTTCCACCATGTGGGTCCCAAGGTTCTAACTCAAATTGTCAGACTTGGCACCAAGCCATCTCACTGGCCCGAGATTAGTTCTTTGAAACCTCTCCTTCTGAATGAGATCCAATAGAAATCAGATGACCAAAATCTCACTGAGAATGAGTGGTGTGAGGTAAGTGGGGCTTTAACTCCTTTGTATATCAGCTCTGATACCTGCAAAGATGCTGGGATGGGATCTCCAGTGACTTAACCCAGGTAGAGCTCATGTCTTCCCTGTGTGACTGGCAGAGTTTGGGGGTCTGAAACTGACTTCTACATGCCGATCCTAAGCAGGTGCTCTACCTGTAATTTCTTAGCCAGGAAAAAGGAGAGCTAGAGGAAAAGCTTGCTTTTTAGGGGTACAGTATGTTAGTAACAAACGCTGTAGTTTCTCCTCCTTAAATGTCATTGGTCACATCCACCTGCCAGGCCTTTTCCAGCTGCAAGGCACCCTGGGTGTCTAGATGCTTAGTCATCTGCTCTGGCAACGAAGGAGGGATTCATGGCCACTGGTGGTTAATCGACAGTTGCAGGGTCACAGGGAAGAAGGAGAGGATCTGGGGCGTGGTGGTGGGGGGAGGGGTAGTGGCAAATTCTCCTCCTCACTGAAATCAAGGCAGAGCCTCTCTAGGCCTGGGGTCTAAGATGTCTAAGATGGGGGCCTGTGGGAGGCTGAAGTCAGACTTCAGTCTTGCAGTCTTTCTCAGGTCACTCCTACCTCAGAGAGTTCCTGATTCTTCTGTTTGAATTTCTAATTTTCTGTTTACCAAGATGGCTGCCTTCCAGATGAATGAAAGATCACAGTTTGATCCAGTTCAGAGTTTGATTTTTTTTTCTCTCCCTCCCTCAGCATAACAGCCCTGGTATCTGAGGGCTGTAAGCTAAAAGGTGGTTTTTAAAAGACTTCTTATTGGCAAAGAAATCGATGGCAAGAAACTTTCCTCTCCGCCCCACCTTCTCTAGTCTGTCTTTAATTTCTCTCCCTCTCCAATCCCCTGCTAGGAAAGTTTTGTCAGAGGCCGTCTAACACAGTTTCCCAGGAGGTTACCTTGCTAAGGCTTGGGGTCTTGCTGGGTGAACCGAGGAGGTGGCACGGTTTCCCCACAGTCCTGACAATTAACTCAGCTCCAGAAAGAGATGGAATCAAAGAATTTTACCAGGGTGACAGACTCCCAGGGCAACGTCACCTGTCAAGGCAGCGTTACTTCTCAGACAAACTTTAAGACAGCTCTGGAGCACAGGAAGGGAAGGTGAGGAGGTGATGGGAAGAAAGAAGTGTGCTCCAGGGTGGACTCAGCCTCTCTGGGTGTGCTGCCTCTCACACAAGTTATTTCCTATCTCTGGTCCTCAGTCTCCTTCCTGTGAATAGGTGAGTGGCATCTACATGTTTCAGTGAGGTAAGGCAGTGAGGCACTTATCAGGGACACAAGCAGGTGTAAATTAAAAGCGCTCAGCCTAGGCTTGGAATGGAAAGCTCCAGAATCTTGAGCACTTCTAATCAATATCTTCATTTTCATTTTGTCTCTAACTGAGACAGCTCCCCTCTGCTCTCTCCACAGTTATCTCTAACTTTTGCATGGTGTCCGCTCATCTAAACTGCCGAGCACTTTGAAGGCTGCCCCTTTCTTCAAGCTTCAGGCTTCAAGCCTGTTTAGTATCCCTTCCGGTGTGCGTGCGTGCGTGTGTGTGTGTGTGTGTGTGTGTGTGTGTGTAGGTGTGGTGGTAGCAGGCTGGCTTCCTTATATTTCTTAGTTGCATTTCTGAGAGAGAGAGACTATGGCTCAGCTCATTTTTATGTCTTAAGTCTTTGGATTGGCTGCCATGGAAGGCTGGGACTCCCATCACCTGCTTCAGGTAGAATTTCGTTGCCTAAGAGTCAAGCTGGGCCTGCTGGTACACGCCTTTAATCACAGCACTCGGGAGGCAGAGGCAGGTGAATCTGTGAGATCAAGGCCAGCCTGGTTTATATAATGAGTTCCAGGCCAGCTGGGACTACCAGGAGATCCTGACTCTACAGTAACAACGGACTCCCCAGCTAGCAGGGCAGGGCCGTCTACACAGGAATTCACGTATATCCTTATTGTCAAGAAGTTAACACATTTCTTTACGTTTATTCATCCTGTATGTGTTTGGGGTAATGTGCAGCACATATGCCATGGTATCTGGAGACACAGACATATGGTCACACAGTCTTGCACCCATACGGTCGGTCTCAAAATAGTTTTGTGCGTGTACACATACTTCATAGTCACATACAGCTACATGGTCTCATACACAAAGGTAGAGAAATACAGTCATACATACACGTAAACACTCACACACACTGTTCAGATTCCATGGGATTTTCAGTAGTCTCCACTTCTAAAATTCTGTCATGTTCCTGACTCTGAGGTTAATGTGCTTGTGTTCAAAATCTGTTTCTACATGCTGTTTTTGTGTCATTCACCAAGCTACTTAACCTTTCTGAACCCCAAGTTCATCACCTATGAAATGAAGATAATAATTTGTCTACTTTCTGAAGTTGCCCTGTGGGGGACTGAAGTCAGATTTACGAGCTTTGCCCAGGTCACCCCTACCTTAGACAGTCCTTGTTTCTTCAGTTTAAATTCCAGAGGACAACTGGCATAGCAGGTTCTCTCCTTCCACCATGTGGGCCATGGGATTGGACTTAGGTCACCAGGCTTGATCACAAACTCCTTTATCTGTTGTTGATCACAGACTCCTTTATCTGTTGAGCCATTTCGCTGGCCCAGTATTTACCCCAGTTTCTCTAAGTCCTGAGACTTTGGGGTCAGGAGGTTGTTGCGAGTCCTGGCAGCAAGCCCTTTCACTGAATTCATTCCTCTTCCCGGTCTACATTCACCTTGCTAAATGGAGCATTGACCTTGACCTCATTACCTGTGATTTTTCTCTTGTATTGCCTCTATTCAAACTTCCCAGAACGGCCCTCTATAAATAATCATATGAAGCTAGGCCTGGCTGCCCTAACCAGCAGGCTGACACAGCTCAGTGCAGCAGGAAGCTCTTAGCTTGGCTTATAGCTTGGTCAAAGCTGCTTGGTGAAGGTCAGAATGCTTCCCTTGGAAGTTGGAAGTAGCTAACTATGGCAGAGTTTTATTTCCCAAAGATGGCCACCATATTTCCAACCCCATGTACACTTCTCAAGCCTTACGCTCCCTGCCTCCCACCAAGAATCTGGCAGGCCTTTGTGTTAGTATTAAGTAACACAGTGCCATCAAAGTGTTGCCATGTGACCTGCCAAGCTAGCTCACAGAAGGGCTCTGCCCTGGACTCCTGTTCTCTTAGGATGTTTCCATTGGGATGCAGTTACCAAGCCGTGAAGAAGCCCAAGGCAAGTTCTATGTGGAAGGAAACCGGCTTCCAGTCCACAGCTTTGGCTGAGTTCCTAGCCTAAACTTGGCACCAATGTGCCTGCCATCTTCATGAGCCTCACCTCAAACTGAATGAAGCAGAGGACAGATATCCATGCTATGCCTCAATCAAACTGCCCATTCTGGGGCAAAGCAAATAGTAATTGATATTTTAGGCCACTAAATTTGTGGGGGCGATGCGTGTTACATAGTAATAACTAGCAGATGCAGTATTGAATAAACACTGTCATGAACTTTCCTAATAGAGTGTAAATGGGAGTGTGAGGAGGGCTCAGGCCAAGGGTAAAGTGAAGAGAACTGAAAATGTGCAAAGCGAGTTCGTGGGCTGGAAAGGGAGGGTTACCCCGGGCCAGTAATAACTACTTACAAAGCACTTACTCTGCATCAGCCCTGAGCCTCCTTGAGGGACGAGGGAGATTATTGTTTCCGTAAACAGAGGAAATGGATATCGACTTCTCCCAAGGTCACGGCGCCCTGTGTTGCAGAATCTGCATGCCATGTGAGAGACTTTTCCTGAGGAATTGCAACGCATGTAGTTGAAAGGGAATCCAGGAAAGACAAAAGTGTCAACAGTACCACAGTCCAACTTGGTAAAACAGTGAGTCCTTCCTGGGGTTACTAACAGTAGTGTGGGTGAGGGGTCACTCACAGCAGCGGGCATGACTCAGAAGCAGCTGCGTCCCATAGAAGCCCACCCCAGCTTGGAAGGGATGATCCTGGAGCTCCCTACGAGACTCACAGGCAGCTCAACAGGTCCCAGAAGTCTCTCTGCAGCTCAGATGGTCAGAGTCCCCTTCCCTAGCCTCTGCAGTGGTTGACTGCTGCTAGGAAGCTGGGGTGGGGCCTTCGAGAATCCCGGGAGTTTCAGTGTTCCCAAACATGTGACCTTTGGTTTAGCTCCCAAATCTCATGGAATTTCAGTTTGGAGGAATCTGCTCGAACCTAGGTTCATCTTCTTTACCTCAGTGTGATGGCAGACTAAATTCACCCTTGACCAAAGGCTGCATATTAACAGATATGAAATCATTTTCATGGGGAATGTTCAGTCTCTACTGGGATGCATTATTAATTTCAAAATCACTTCTTACACATTTAGTGCATATTATGTGTCAGCCAAAATTTTAAGCACTCTACAGATTCTAGTCTACCCTCACAGTAAGCTTCATCTTTTCAGATTCAGGATGACCCAAGGCTCTGAGAAGTTAAGTTACTTGTCCAAGGTCACACAGTAGTGATGAGAAAGATGAATCTGACACCATATTCCCAGCTCTCTACCCCTCCTTCTTCCTGTTTGGGGAAAAAGATGGCTGGTGAATGGGAGGGGGCAGTGGGCAGGGGGCACAGGAAGGAAAGATAAAGGGGAAAGGGAAGGAAGTGAAAACACCCCCAAATCCTACACCGAGAGTCAGGAGAGGCGTGGAAGTGGGTTTTGCTGGTCACAGAACTGGTCGTTTTACAACCCAGGAGTCACAATGAAGACACCAAGTGAGGCTGGGTGCATAGTGGGAGCACGGATAGGCTAACTGAAGTCTGCAACCCATGGAGCTCTTCTGGCAAAGCCAAGGAAATATTCAGAGCCAAGGGGAATACACGGGCGTGAAATACTATGTAATTCATTTGTCTTCTTTACAGAGGAAATTTCCCTATAATTTATCAGTGGAAAGGTTTAAGTGAGTTTCACAGTTCTTTTTATGTGCCCATGAGAAGAGAGTTCTGCTTTACCTAGGGGGCTTTTCATCATTCTGTGAACCACAAGTGGGTATCAGACTTCGGAGGAGGGTGAGCTCCTCTAAGAAAAATAAACAAGAATTCTCAGTCAAAAGCTGGAATGCAAAATGTGACCCAGAATGGAATTTTTTCTCCTAATACAGTGTAAGCAGACACAAATGCATATACTTGTATACACACACATATGTGTAGTTATACACACAGCACACACAGTTACATATAAAAACATGTACACTGTTGTGTCTTGTCTGTGAAATGTCCCCTACAGGCTCCTGTCTCTGAGAACTTGGTCCTTGTAAGAATGTCATGTTAGACTCCAGCTGCTGCTCAGGCCACAGTCCCTGCAGTTGCCTTCCTTGCTCACAGAAACCCACAGGTACATATTGACAACTGTCTCTGAGTCCCTAGTAACAGACTCTCAGGTGCCAGGATCTGCCACTGGAGGAAGGGAGTTTCCTGCTCCCAACTTCCTTCCCTGCCCCCTCCCCCAGCCCCCCTGGCCTGGAATGAGACTCTAGCTACAGGATTGCTCTATGAAACCACCCCCATCCTCAGAAAGGTATCAGAAGAGACTCCCACTTCTGCCATGTGGCCTGTAATTCCTCTTTTCAGAGCCCACATCCTGCTGCTCTATTTGTATGTCTATTTGTAGTGTTAATGACTCCTCTAATAAACACCTTACCTCCAACAATCCATCTGAGTGTCCTTGTAGAGCCCACACCTTAGACATTTCTGTCCTCAGTCGGTGGGACTGTTTTGGAAGGTGGTAGATCCTGTAGGAGTTGGGGTCTGGCTGTGAGAAGGGGGTCACTAAGGGTGGGCCTTGGGGTTTCTTAATGTTTTTCTTGAATTTTATGGATTTCATACCGTACACCTTAATCATCTTTGGCTCCCCCTTTCTTATCTGCACCCCCACAGGTCCCCCCACAGGACTTCATGCATTTGGCATGTATGTCAAGTTTGTGTCCCCACATGTCCCTCAGGGTGAATTCATCCACCGGAGGCTGTTCAACCTGTCTAGTTGTCACTCCCTTAAAGCAGATTAATTCTCCCTCACCCAGCAAAAACCAGCACAGAACTGGGGACATGGACAGGAGACCTTGGAGTTTTCATAGCCTGGTCCCCCCTGTCTGTACGCTCTACTTCGTGTTCTGTCAGGACTGGAGGTCAGGAGTCCCAGGCGAACACTCCTGATGCCAAGCCTTCCCCTCCATTATGGGGGTGTACCCCAGATGATGAACTCAGAGAAACAGCCTCCCTTGAGTTGCTGTCTGATACATATTTGGTCACGGCAACAAGAAAAGTAGCTGACACAGCACTTGTTACATATGTAGCCATATAAAGACAGATGCATGGTCACACAGGCTTAATCATACATGTGCACACATAGTCACATGTATCCTGCCTACATAGTCTCACACACACACATAGAGGAATACATGTGTACATACACATACACAGAGTTCAGATTTTCTGGAATTTTCACTAGCCTTGACTTCTAAAATTCTATTATATTCCTGACTCTGAAGTTAATTTGCCTGTTTTCAAAATCTGCTTCAACATGTCATTCAACATGTGTCCTTAGCCAAGTTCATACCTACAAAATAAAGATAATAATTTGTCTACTTTCCAGAACTGTACTGAGGGCTTAGTGAGTTCCACTCCTATGACTCTCAGGAAGGTGTCTGATGTGCTTGCTCTTGTTGGGTCTTAGCAATTGCCTTGGGCGTGAATCGGATGGTCAGCACTGGTAGTCATCACCGCTGTCATTGCCATTGCCAGAAGCCCGACACTGGATACAGGGGCATGATCTGTGCCACACGGGTTTCTTGCACTGCATCATTACTGCTCAAAACAGCTGCATGAAGTTGACACATAACCTGTACAGAGAAGGAAACAGACTAATAAAACCTTGTCCCAGGTCTCACATCCGCTAACTGGCTAAACTACACTTGGACCTAGGTCTGTTTCATTCTAACTGTATACAACATCTGATCCCCAGTGACTGGCCACCTTACATGGGAAAAGTCTCAGCTGGTTCTCGGCTTCCCATGTACCTGTCTTGTTCATTGTGGCTTAGCATACGGAACAGAACCTGGCTCCAGAGCTACTTCCCTTTGAAGGAAAAATGGATTCATCCATCTACTGAATGGGGACGCATTCTGAAGTCCACAAAGATTAAGTGAGGTAATGCTTCTGAGTGTGCATGGCACACACCTGGGGTGTGATAAATGGCAGCAGGGAGGAGACTGTTGAGTTGGAGGATCAAGATGACTCAAAGGCGAAGCTCCAGCAGCAGAACAATGGCACTAACTACAGAACAGAGGGAAAGCCAGCTGCCTTGAGGGAACATGAAAATGTGAGAAGGGCCTAGGTAGAACACATTTACGTGGACTGACTGGCCAGGTGCCCAGGAATGGAAAGGTAAAAGAGCTATGACATGGGCACACTTCTTAGAGTTGAAAGAAGAGCCTTGGAGTAGTTTGCAGTCCCCAAAATGGCCCAGCGAGCCCCATGTTCTTGTGATCATTGATCATGACCTTCATAATCCTGTCTTATTGAGTGTGGATCTATTGGCTCACTTGTATCACCCAGAAGGAATGGGATGGCATGTCTGAACTTGGGTTATAAAGACTGTGGGGCTGAGATGACTCAGTAGGTGAAAGCACTTGCCACCAAACTTGACCATCTGAGTTCTGTCCCAGGGGCCCATGGTGGAAGGAGAACAAATTCCTGAAAGTTGTCCTATGACTGCCACACATATGCTGTGGCATGGGCGGTAGCGTGCACACACGCATGCACATGCACACATGCACACACACACTAATTTATAAAAAGATAGTGGCTTCCATTTGGCTCTTCACTTTCATCCCTTACACAACTAAAGGGTTGTGGCGCATCCTTGTGGAGACATACATGTGCAAGAACTTGAAGTGTGTCACAGTCATGTGAGTGAACTTGGATGATGACAGCCATGGTCCACACCTGGTTGCAGTTTCACCTGACCTTGAGCCAGAATCATTTGGTGATGAAGCCTCTCCTGGAATCTTGACCTAGACTGTGATATTACAAGGGTTTGTTGGGTGTAGCTATTGAGTTTGGGATACTTTGTTATGCAGCAAGAAATAACCAACACAACCTGGGGATAAGTGGCTGAGATTCAAAGCAAGTGTAGGGAGAAGATTTTGAACTCAGAACCTGTGGAAATGAGCCAATTGGAAGGGTAAGAAGAGGACAAGGAGCCAGGAAAACAGGAAATAGAGATGGAGAGGGAGAGGGGCAAGGGGAAAGAAAGGAAGGAGGAGAGGGAAAGAGTGAGGAGGAGGAAGAGGGGAGGGAGCAAGGAGGGGTGAGGAGAGATGAGGAGAGAGAAGAGGAAAGGATGACGAGGAGGAGGTGGTGGAGGAAGAGATGTGGAGGAGGGAGAGAAAGGAGGAACTAGAGGAGGTGGTGGAGAAGGAAGATGAGGGACGGAGGAAGTGGAGACCCGGAGCTAGGAAGAGAAGGATGAAGAGGAGCGAGTGGAGGAGGGGTGGAAGGTCAGTGGAGCACCAGAGCCTAAGAGAAGGGACTCAGGCCATCAGGAAGGGAGTGAGCTGGCGGCCGCATCATGTTGAGCAGGTGGAACTGGCCCAGCACGTGTTGTGTAGGGAAGGCTAATACCTTTGCATCCTCCAAGCTGGTACTGTCCGATACTTGTGTGGCGCTCACTCTGGGATGAGCTGGAGCCCCGTGTGATGCAGTGACTTCCCCTGCCTAGACTCAAACATTAGCTGTGGTCCAAACTTGGATCCCATGGTCAGCACAACTAACCCCTGCAGAGGAAGAGACCTCCTAGGAAGGGACTTGGAAGCCAGCTGTTACCCAGGCATCCCTCTTGGAGGGAATCTCACAGCCTTTTCCCAAGCAACTTGTCAAAGTTTGCTTTTCAGCTGGAAGGCGTTCTGGTAAACATAATTTCTTTCTCTCTTCACATTTTCTGGGATGTTTTAGAGCCCAGTGCAGACTGGAGCTCCGGGAAGCTGCCTGGCCGCCCTGCCAATTAATCATGTCTAGAAGGCAGGCACATGGGGAGAAGCTCTAAGATTGGTTCTTCGGAGGTTGCTGATAACCTTGGGCTGAGCGGTTCCTTGGGGACAATGTTAGGACGAGGGCAAGCATGCTCTGATGCTGTGAAATCAGTCAATGGAGTCAGCAGGGTGGGCCTGAGAAGTCTGACGGACTGAGGAGACGGCAGGGTAGAGGGAACGCCTCTCACTTTTCTCTAATCATTGGGAAGACCTAAAATTATTGCTAAGCAGAGAAGAAGAATCTACCAGAGGGAGTTCAGCTGGAGGAAGAAGGAACAACTGAAGGGCAAGAATGTCAAGAACAGACAGGAATGCGGGCAGAACTAAGTGAGAGGGACCAGAAGTACCGGAGCCCGCTGTCTTTTTGCTTATATATACTTGGATCTGAGTTCTGTCCATGCCTCTTCTGGCTGTGTGTTCTTGGGCAAATGGCTTAATGTTTCTGGGTCTTGGTTTTCTCATAATTAAGATGGGTTTTGCAATGTTTACCTTACAAGGCTAAAACAGATATTTTCTGAGAGTACTTATCAGTATATGTGGTGCTTAGTTATACACAGTAAAGGCTGCTAAAATAAACAAAATAGAAGTGGGCTAGCCGAAGATTTGGTCATGTTGTGGGGTATAATTCAAAGTCATTGCTTGGTAAACTTCACACCTGAGTTCTAAGAACTTTTTAACCAGTAAAGTTTGAGAGAAGTTTTGCACAGTACAGGATTTTCCAAAAGTCTTTTCTCCCTCATGCATAGAGGACAGAGGGGACTGGGGATGTGCTCAGTGGGCAATCACAGGGCCCCATGTTCAAACTTCAGAGCTGCAAACAAAGGTCTGAGAAAACAAAGTCTTCATCTGAATGCCTTTGAGCACCTCTGTGTGGATTGTGACGTGTGGGGCTGTGGCAGTTGTTTTGCTTCAATGAGGCTGGTGGAGACTGAGGATTAGGTCAACCAGAACATGTTCATGTCATTGTCGAGCTGATGAGCAAAACATGTTGACTGTAGGTCATGAAGGTTAGAAAAAGAAATCTGAGACATGCAGAAGAAATACGAAGGGGAAGCAAGCACGGCTGGGTGCACACGCGTTTGCTCAGAGGAAGCCCACATATAAGTACCTCTCCTCTGTTGACCAGGGCCGTTCTCTCTCACCATCTCCTAGGGTTGGGTTCCTGAATGCTAAATAAGAGGTAAGGACAAGTGTGGCAAGGGTGGAAACACCAACAGTGGACAGATCATGGTTGCTTTGAGTCACATACTGGTGCATCTGGGATGCAGGGGGAGCCACTGGAAAGGTATGAGCAACAGGTACTTTGGGGACATTGAGAATTACAGTAGTGGGTGGTGGAGTGCAGACTGACCCTTTTCTCCTCAGCTCCAGCCTGCTTCTAGGTGGGGCTGGCGTTCCCTATTCTTGCAATTCTGACTGCTCCAAGATGAATGGTGTCCTCCTTCTCGCTCTGACTCGGTCACGGATTCCAGGATGATTGAGGGTCGAGAATTTCTTATTGAGGACAGCCCAGAGCATGTGTTAATCTTTGGCAATGTGGCATTTCTCATGTACTTTCACTTAACAGCCTTGTCTCTTATTAAATGTAATTAGTTTCTCTGCTACTGGGAGATGGAGGAGGGTGTCTTCAAAATGAAAGTGTGTGGCCAGAGTCAGATTTGGCAAGGGGCCATGTCCAGGGGTTTCTTTTTCCTTTCTCTCTTTAAAATTTTGTGCATGTGTGCACGTGTTCATGTTCCGGTGCATGCATGTCTCCAGGTGTATGTGAACATGTGGGTTTGTGTAAATGAAGAGGCCAGAGGTGCACTGTTTGTTCACTCAGGGTTTCCCACTGGACTGGAACTTGTTAATTGAGCTGGACTGGCTGGCCGGTGAGCCCCAGGGACCTCCCAGTCTTTGCCTCCCCAGCACTGGGACTACCAGGCCTGGCATTTTTAATGCAGATTCTTGGAATTGAATGTGGTCCTTATGCTTATGAGAAAAACTCTTCACCAACTGAGCCATCTCCCCAGCCCTTGTTCAGAGTTCTCTGCCACCTCCTGCAGAGGTTCCTCAGGCTGGACCCCCAGCTTGGCCCCCTTCCTCTTAGCAACTGTTTTCAGGACGGTGGTCCTTTTAGTAACTGAGCAGTATCTAAGAGTGTACACAGTACCCTCATTTTATAGTTGAGGAAATTGAGTTCCAGTGAGGGGAGGTGAATTGCCCAGGGCTGCCCAGTTGGTCGGGGTCGGGAGTGGGCCTCTCAGCGTGGGTCTTCAGGTTAGCACTCTGAATACTGACAGTAACACCAGTGTAGACATTTCAATTCTGTTCGTGCACAAAAACATTCACTAATGAATAGCGCACTTGGAGAATCACTTCGAGAAACCTCTATGCCAGCATGTCTTCAGTGCCCACTGGCCCGTGCCCGTTCATCTGTACGGTATTTCTGTCACCTATCCCCTTCAGTTTTCCAATGTTGGAAGCATCCAACAGCATGCAGGAAATCTGAAGTAAAATGCCTATGG
Organism: Eospalax fontanierii; assembly: GCA_035773235.1. Lineage (NCBI taxonomy): Eukaryota > Metazoa > Chordata > Mammalia > Rodentia > Spalacidae > Eospalax > Eospalax fontanierii. The sequence goes on along the minus strand of CM069529.1, from coordinate 75,146,569 downwards.
ATCTCGGTTAAAATATGAGGTTTATGACACTGGACGCTGGACAGTGGTTGGATCTCACGTAAAGCCACAGGCAGTTGAAGAACTGTGATAGAACAAGACAACTACTGGACAGAAAAGATGCACAAGACTGGTCCCACAAGGGTCCTGCAGAGGAGCAGACTCCTGGAAAGTCGATGCTTATCTCCATGACTTTGCTACAAAACCTAAATATGAGGCCATATATCTTCGTCATATGTTGGGATATAATTTGGCTTAAAGAATTGTAGTCTGTCCCAGAAAAATCAGGGAAGCATTCCTGGGCTTGAGAATCAGCTTGGAATTGTAGCAACCTAATTATAGCCTGAATTTTTTACTAGGATTTATAAACATATTTTTATAATTTAAAATTTTAACTTCATATCTTAAATTTCCAAGATAAAGTTCCAATTAGAACTTTCTTGCTACAATTTTTTATCAGGATTTTATTTAGTTGAAAGTAGCAAAACTCACATAAATGGTTTAGTTTTTTAATAGTGTAGATTTGAGGGAAGGTGGCTTCTGTCTCCAGTGCATGGCTTTGTAGTTCCAGAATGCAGTTCTCTTATATTTTTCCTCAAGGTTTCAAAGTGGCTGCCACCATCCCAGAGTTCATATCTGAATATAATTTTTTTTTGTCTTTCTGAGACATGGTCTTCCTCTAGCCTCAGCTGGCCCTGGAACTTGCTATGGAGGCCAGCTGGCCTTGATCTCACAGAGATCCACCTGTCTCTGTCTCTACCTCCCAAGTGCTGGCATTAAAGGCATGCACCAAATTGCCTGGACTGAATATATAATTTTTAAATTTTAATTTTTTGCTTATTTTAGTCAATAAGTAAATGATATCTACATTATTTTTAGTATAGAACATGATATTTTGATGTGTTTATACATTATGGAATAACTAGGTCAAACTATTTAACATACAAATAAACTCACATATCCTTAAATTTTTTTTTGAGACAGGGTCTTACTCTGCATTCCTGAGTGGCCTGGGACTTGCTGTGTAACCCAAACTGGTCTTGAATTTGCAGCCATCCTCTGGTTCCAGTGCTGGGCTTGCAGGTATGTGCCACCAAGCTGGTTTCATATGCCATCTGTACATGTGTGTGTGTTGAGAATGCTTAGAATTTACATTTATTAAATCTCATAGGTGCAATATATTGCTATTAATTATAACCACCCCCAAAATGTACATAGCTTGACTATTTCAGATCAGAAGGTCAAAGAATTTTCTAGAAGCCCCTTTGCAGATTGAAGTTTAGAGGCCTTCATTCTTTTAGCTGCAAGAGAGTTTGAATACTTGATATTTCCACCTTCCAGCAGGGATAAAGGACCAAGCATGTTTAGTGTGCCCACTACACATCCAAGTGGTTTTCATTTAATACTGGTATCAATTTTCCTGTATGTGAAAATTTATTCTGAAGGCCCACAATGCTTCCAGAGGTCAAACTTGGCATTCCTTTAGTGGATCTAACACTGAGTTGGAAATTTATTAGGGCAATGCTAATTTCCTACACTTCTAGCTTTTGAAAAAAATATTAATTTGGGGTACTGGAGAGATGGCTCAGTGGTCAAGAGCACTGGCTGCTCTTGCAGAGGACCCAGGTTCAATTCCCAGCACCCACATGGTAGCTAACAACCGTCTGTAGCTTCAGTTCCAGGGGATCCAACTCTCTCTTCTAACCTCCCAGGACATTGCATGACACAGATGCACTTACACACATGCAGGCAATATACTCATAAGCATTAAAAATAAAAGAAATAAAAAATATTAATTTGACTTTTAGAAGCAGCAACCAACAACCACAATGTGCAAGTGGTTTGCCTTCCACATGTACTGTTATTTCTTTTGATTCTTGTAGTAGCCCCTTGAGTTCCATGAAGGAGTCGTGTCCATTACCATTGTGTCTCACCACTCGGGGCCAGCTCGAGTGGACTTTGGGGGCCAGCCCGAGGGGTTGGGGGCGAGTAGATGCAGAGTCAAGCTACAGACTTCGGGAGTTGGATGGGAAACAGCCCAAGTGCTTCGCACTGCAAACTCATTTATTGAATAGGTGTACAAGGTCTTATAGATCTGGATAGCCAATGACCTTACGGGGTGGGGTCCCAAATACAGCCAATAGTATGTTTGTCCCCAGGTAGGCAGGTACTTTCCAGATGCTGGTCTCACAACTAGCCAGAGCAGAACACCACACCCACAGGAACCATTCCTTTATTCCTCCTAGCAGGTGGCCTTAGGCCAGGCCCACCTTACATTATGCCCAACAGGAGTCTGCACTAATTCCCTCTCTGTTACTATGATATAAAACCCTGACAACAAGCAACTTAGAGAGAGAGGTTTTTGGGCTCCGAATTCCAGGCTACCATCCACCATCATGGGGTGGTCAGGGTGGCAGGAACTCCAATCAGCTAGTCACATCTACAGTCATGAGCTGAGATGATGCATGCATGCTTAGTGCTCAGTCAGCTTTCTCCTTTTTATCCAATTCAGGACTCCAAGCCCAGAGAATAGTGCTGCCCACAGTGGGCCGATCTTTCCACCTTAATTAGCCTAATTAAGGTAATGACTCATAACCAAACCTGCCCTAGACAATCCCTCATTGAGACATCCTTCCCAGGTGAGTTTCAGATTGTGTCAGTTGACAAAAGCAGCCACCACAGAGGCCTTGATATAACTGACATCTCATGGATGAGCAAGTAGAGAGAGTCAGTTGGACTGTGTGACTCAGGGAAACTGGAGTGAGGTGCATCTGAGATCAGAGTCCTGGCTTGTCAGACCCGGTTTCTTGCCCATTTCTGTTATAACGGCACATGTTGTCATCCCAAAGTGTGTCTTCTAGACAGAGAGGGAAGGCATTCTAAAAAGGTGGAGGAGTAACATGATCAAATAACTTGGAGACCCTCTGGGCAAAGTGTTAGACAGTCTTTTCTGATATCAAGTTGTGATTCTCCAGGAGAGGGCCAGTCTGCTGCTTCCCATGGGTATTTTAACTTAGAAACATTTTTTTGAGATGTTGTCTCCCTGCGGCCCCAGCTGGCCTGGAACTTGCTTCACAGACCAGCCTTGCTTTGATCTCATGGAAATTCTCTGCTTCCTGAGTGCTGGAACTAAAAACATGCACCGCCACGCCCAACTTGAACGTGGAAACTTTAAATAATATTTTATGTGTATGAGTGTATTGTCTGAATGTATATAAGTACACGTCTGTTGTGTAATGCCTCCAGAAGTCAGAAGGTTGTTAGCCACCATGAGGGTCCTGTGAATTGAACCTGGGTCTCTGCAAGATCAGTCAGTGCTCTTAACTGCTGAGTCATCTTTCCAGATCCCAAAACTTAGAAACTTTTAAAGCTACGGTACCGGTTAGTTTTTTTCAGCTAGGTACAAACTAGGGACACTGTGGAAGAAAACCTCAATTGAGGAATTTCCTCCATTGGATTGTTTACTGTGCAACTTCATATCCTGGCTATGCCTTAATAAAAACAGCCTGACTCTCAGCATCCAGTTTAAAGCCAAGGATGAACCAGAACTGCTGATAACCTGTTCCTTCAGAATTCTCCTGGAATTGTTCTCTTAACCAATGACTTACTCTTTTTTAAAAGAATTATTGATGTTTTGTACATTTTATACAATAGTTCTTAATCATATTTAGACCCCACTTCCTGTCCATGTGCCCTTGCTTCCGCTGGATCTCGTGCCTTCGGCCATGCATGTTAGGCTCTATCCAGTCAAGCATTTGTACCCAAATGTCCTTCAGTGCAAGTTCATCCACTGGAGCCTAGTCAACCTGTCTAGAGATTGTAAGTATGGACTACTTGCCCTCACCTAGTAGTAATCGGCCTCCAATAGCTTCCAGGCTAGAACCAGCCCACTACCTTTTCCCCTCATGCCATTCTGGGCCCCCCTTGTCTGACTGAGTTGGCATGGGTCTTGTACTCACTGCCACCATTACCACAAGCTCACATGAGCAAGCTTCAGTGGCCTGAAAGCCTCTGTTTCCCTATGTTCGTAGACCAATCTTGGCTCTTGCAATCTTTCCCTCCCCTCTTCCACAATGTTCCCTGAGCCATGGGTGGAGGTTTAATATAGGAGTCCTATCCAGGAACACACACTCTGCAGTCTCTTGTTCTCTAGAGCTCTGCCTATTGTGGCCTTTTGTGTGCACTGTACTCTGGTGTATGAGGAAGCTTCACTGGTAAGTGCTGAGGAATGCACCAGTTTTTTCTATACCCCTGTTCCGCTATGTTCCATGAGCCTCAGGTACAGAGGTTCCACTGTTGATGTGTCACCTGGAACTGGGCATCTCTCAGACGTATAGTCTCTGTGTGTAACCAGTTGTGGAACTCTACAGGAGCCACCACCTGTTGCAAAAAGAAGTTTCTTTGATGAGTGATGTGTTGTATACTTGTCTGCAAATATAAGGACCCATATTTAGCATATGGTAAGAAATTTCATTTGTCTAGAGATATGACAGAGATGGGGTTTTCTCTAGGGCCTTTGACCTTTGAGTTCTGGGAGATAACCAAGGGCTCCAGCAGTATCCTGGGTTATGCTGGGACTCTCCTGGACTATTCTGACCAACCATTGAAGGGACGTCTCTTCTGTCTGGCACTGTGCTCCTTGCCATGCAGCCCCAGATATACACATGCACCAATATTCAGATGCTGTATGTGCATTTTTCACAGGGTTCCAGAGCTAACACATTTCCCTCTGGCTTCCCTACCCCAGACTTCATCTCTCCTCACCACTCACTCCTCTCTCCTCAGTCCAACAGCCCCCATGATCCCTCCTCTACACCCATAACACAGGCCTCTCACCGCCCACCCCTCCTCAGTTCCCTTTGATCCCCACACGTCCCTCCTGCCTCCCGTCCCAGCCTCCTGTCCCAGCCTCCCGTCCCAGCCTCCACTCCCATGTCCCCACCTTCCCCTGGTAACATTGATTCCATACTCTTCCCTCTTTCGAGCTTTTCCTTTCCCTTTATTTCCCTGTTTCCTGTCCACTTACCTGGCTCCCATTGTTACATGAGGATATATACTCCCAGATACGGGCGTTGATGCTATGATCTGCAAATGAGGTAGAACATATGTCACTTGCTTTTCTGATTTTGTGTTACTTCACTTCATGTAACAGTCTCTAGTTCCATCCACTTACCTGCAACTTTCATCTTTTTTTGTAACAGAATATTGAGAATGAAATGGGGGAGTAAAAATTAGAATGATTAATCTTATCAGAATATTATGCCTCTTCTGACCCCTACTGACTTAGAACACCACACACACATGCACAGACATCATCAATTGAATCCCATCTATTGCCACAGAGATGCGATAATCTTCATATCTTTATTGTTTACAATGAACATTAAAACATATACAACCATATTCATGCTTTTTGGGGGGTCTAGAGCAAGGAAGGATCAAGAGGGATTAAGTTCATATATGCCCAGGTCACTAGAGGAGCACATGACTCAGTGAGTTTGTTTACATGATAAACAAACTAGGATAAGATTAACTTTTTGGTTGGAAGGTTAGGTAAAAGTCATTTCTCCAGAGTATGTCCATACTGCAAAGGTCATTAGCACAGGATCGGTCTGTAGTCATGTCTGTGAGGCATTTTCTTAATTGTTGATTAATGTAGGAGGGCCCAGTCCTCTGTGAATAGACATGCAAATATTCATACACACATATACAGCACACACATATGGAAACAGAAAAAATACTGCATTTTGTATCTGTGACCCACAGTCCTCTCTCTCTCTCTCTCTCTCTCTCTCTCTCTTCCTCTCAATGCCCCACTTCCTCCCCACTTTTCTTCCAATTAGGGCCGTCTGGGACACTTCTAACAAGGATGTGTGCCAGGGCCTCCTAATGATTTCTTTTTCAACATGCCGTGCGTCAGGAGGCAGCTGGGAGCATGGCGGCTTGGTGTGAGCAGCCCTGGCTAATTAGGTTTCTGGCTGCCTCCTTCCTGCTCTTGTCCCCACCAGCCTGCCCTGTCACACCCTGTGCTGGTGTGTGCTTATTCCACTGGCTGTCTGGGATAATGTGATGATCCCACGAAGAAGAATACACCGTCTTCTACAGTCTATTAATGGCTTATCTGCCAGGGCTGATAATGCCAAAAATAATTAGGAAGCTCTTCACCCCTCCCAGGATGTCTCCTTCATGGGTGATCTTGAAGTGGTCGGGGTGGGGTAGATACCATCCAAGGGACACTTGCTAAAATGTGGGGACACTTTTTGACTGATAAAGTGACTGGAAGAGGAGGGCTACCTTTTGTCACATGAACTTTTTCCTGGGTTAGATATAAATGACCACTCTCCCCCTAGTTATGGCAGTGATGGTGTACCAAAATACCACCAGAGTCCATTTTGACAAACTGATGGGTTTATTGCACTTGTTTATGGAGCATGGGTGAGGGGCTACTTACAGGACATGGGTGGCTCCAAAGCAACTTTGCCACTCAAAAGCCTCACTTTGGTGTGGATAAGGACTTCCCTGTAGCTAAATGGATAGCGCCCCACCCCCAACGTTTGGTTAACCTTCCCCACAGTGTACATTGTCAGCTTCCTGAGACCATGAGGCTATCTACAGCTTGGAAAAAATCCCACACAGCTAGGAGGTATAGAAGAGGTGGCTGGAATCTGAGGTGAGGTCTAATGACCCTCCACCTCTTCTTACATGAGGGAATGTCAACAGGCTGAATCTTGAGGGTCTCTTGCAGAAAGTCATAGCTGCTCTGGTGAGGATGATAACAACTGTTCTGTTTGGAGGACAGTAAAAAGGGGATCAAAAATGCAAACTTCTTGTCAAGTCAGTCATATTTGAGAAAGGATGACCTAGCCAAAAGTCACCCATGGATAACTGCTTCTGAGCTCAGAGGGCAATGGGGACTTCCAGCTTTCATTGCTCCCCATTATCTCTGGGCGGGGAGATGGGAAGAAAGGGGTTCTGTCCTCTGAGGGAAGATGTTTTGAGTATGCTCCTGGATCTTGCCATTTATGTAGGATCTAACACAGTACAGGCACGTGGGAAATGCTCATTTGCCAGGTGTTGATGGGAACTGCATGTGCTGTTTCTGATCATGGAGTGGTCTCTGGCTTTAATTCAATTTCAGTCGGATGTCTGTGGTGCCACCAGGATTCAGCAAGGAAGGAAGCAATTAAATTAGGCATTTTAACAGAAAGGGTTTAATACAGGGTATTGGTTAAATTGGTTATAGGTGATGAAAAAGCAATGGCTGAACATGAGATACCCAGGACCCAGTAACTGAGGGCAGCAGCTACTGCCTTCATGGCTGGGGACACAGGGAATAGCAACAGGAAAGATGGGAAGAGGAGCTTGAGGCATTAGGATCAGACCTGTTAAGGTGACACCCCTGGTTTGTGTTGACCCTTGTGGATGGTCAGTGGAGAGTGTAAAAACAGTTGTAGGCTTGAACCCCTTAGTGGAAGAAGATTGGAGCAAACAGAAGAGGCTGGGGTGGAGAATGCAGGCTGGAAAAATCACTGGGGAGATGTTTCAAAGGATCAAAGACCTCTTCCCTCCTCCAGACTGGCCTTTCCTTCTGTTGGCATGCTAGCCTCTAAGATCTTGAGTAGTTCTGTGTCTTCACTGTTGATAAAAGCAGTTCAGAAACCCAGCAGGGGAAGGAGAAATGCAATCTGCAGAGCCAGCAGCATCAGCTCAAATGCAGAGTAACAAATGGCAGATTTAGAGCTAACCAGACCACATGTGAGGTGGTAGGGACCCAGAGGTGAGTCTGGGCTCTCAGAGCCAGTGGTCCAACCAGAGCTTACAGACTAGGGACATGACACGGATAATTACACACGCAGTTAATTACCAGCAAAAGCAGATGAACAGGACACAGGGAGCCCTGACATAAACACTTCCAAGCGGCTCCTCTTGAAGAAGAGGGACACTTAAGATGCAGTCTGGAAGGTTAGGAGGACCTGCACACACACACACACACACACACACACACACACACACATACACACACAGAGACAGAGAGAGAGAGAGAGAGAGAGAGAGAGAGATGACAGAGACAGAGGGAGCAAATACAGAGGAAACGGCATGTACAAAGTCCTGGAGGTGAGGTTAGGTAGAAGGTTGGGAAGCTGGAAGAGAACAGAGCATTTGGACATGACAGGAGAGATACGGGGGTCCCTTCCTTCTGGGTTCTCACCTGCTTCCTCCTGAGCTCTCCTCCTAGATTCAGGTCAGATACTGTCCCCCTGAACTCAGCCTTGACCTCCTCTGCTGTCTGGTCATGTAGCTCTGTAACAGCCCATGCTGCCTGTAGGCTGCTGCCGCCTCATGGTCCTTGTGCTGATTAATAATTTTGCACGTTACTTTTGCTCCCAACTTGCCTTTTTTCTGTTAAACTCAGGCAACAACTCAATAGAAGATTGATTTAACCTCACTTGTGGTAAAATTGCAAATCAAACTATCCCTGAGATGTCATTTCTCATCTCTTAACTTAGAGAGAGAGAGAGAGAGAGAGAGAGAGAGAGAGAGAGAGAGAGAGGAAAGCTCCCCACACGCTTTCTAGAAGGAATTTGGCTAGATAAATAAAAAAGCCTCATGCAGTCTCCAGCACTACACTTCTCCCCTAGCAATCTACCCTAAGATTGGTAAAGACATTGCAGGCAGGCTTCTCTGTCTGTGGGTTCCATGATAGTGGTTCAACCCTCAAACAGATGGAAGATGTTTTAAAAAATAAAGTGACCCTGCACATGTTTTTTCTCTTATCATTATTCCATAAACAAACACAGAACAACAGCAATTTCCATTGTATTTACATTGGACTATGTCTCATGTAGCTCAGACTGGTCTCAAACTCTATGTGCCTGAAGATGACCTTGAACTTCTGATTCTCCTGCCTCCAATCTCTCGAATGCTGGGATTACAGGTGTGTTCCACCAGACCCTGGTTTGGTTTATGCTATGCTGGGGATGGAATCAGGGCTTTGTGCATGCTAGATAAGCATTCTACTAACTGAACTTTACTCTCAGCCCTGTGTTTGGTATGGTGAATAATCTAGAGGTGCCTTAGAGCCTATGGAAAGATTCTGGGTGGGCTATAGGAGGATATGACACCCTTCTGTGTCATATGAGTGTCTGTGGGTTTTGGAGTCTACAGAGTATTCTGGATCCTGCCCTGTGCAGCTACTGAGGCATGATGAGATTCCCCCGGTGTGCTAAGTGTAATGACTATGGCTATGTCTTGACATGAAGCCATGCAATGCAGAAGCAGCTGTGGGTTATTTTAATGTGTGTTTTTTCCTGCATGTATGTAAGTGCACCATGTGGGTGAAATGCCCAAGGAGGACATTGCCAGGAGAGGGAGTCTGATGCCCTGGAACTGGAGTTACAGGCAGTTGTGAGCTGCCATGTGGATGCTGGGAACTGAACTCAGGTCTTCTTTAAGAGCAATCAGTACTCTTAAGCGCCGAGCCATCTCTCCATCTCCTGATCCTAACTTTTGATGTTTGTATATATGTAAACGGGGATATGTGGGGTGGGTAAATATATACAGACTATGGAGATAGATAGGAGACCAAAAGAGAGGAGGAGGAGGTGGTGAGAATGGGGAGAAAGGTCACATGCAACATAAAGAGGAAAAACAGCTGCTGGGGCTTGGGGAGGGCAGGATGGAGAAAGCCAAATCTTGTTTGAAGCACAGGGAACTGAAACCTATCTCTTTGTAAGCTGATAAGAAAGGAAGGGCAGTAGATAGGATCACATTCCTGCAGTGGGGCCGCTCCCAGTGAAACATGATAACTGATGAAGATGAAGATGAAGACAGACCTGCAGCTACTAAGCTATAGCTCAACAGAAGAAAATAGTCCAGGTCTGGTACTGCATAGCAGGGTAACTGCAGACAATAACACAGTTCATAGTTTATAAAAGCCAGGAGAATCTTTTGCCATAAAGAACTTATATTTTAAATGATAGATATGTTTACCCTGATTTGAACAATCATGGAAATAGCTCATGCATGGTACCTTGTAGTATATATAATTTTGTATTTACGGATGAAGATAAATTAAAAAATAGGAAAATGGGCCCGGAAAGATGATTCCATTTTAAGAGCACTTACTGCTCTGGTAGAGGACCCAGCGTCACTTCCCAGCATCCCCATAGCAGCTTATTCCATCCTTAACTCCAGTTCCAGGGGGTTCAGTTTCTGATCTCTTCAGGCCTCTGTAGGCTCTGGCACACGTGTGGTGCACTTAAACTCATGTGGGCATGCATACCTGTACATAGAAAAACAGAACAAATGAAAAATAGGAAGATGGTCATCTCTCTTAGACACTCTCATAGACACACTCAGAAGCAGACATCTGGGCTTCACTTAGCCCAGTCAAGTTGAGGTGTAAAAGTCATCTTGGGGGCTGGAGAGGTGGCTCAGCAGTTAAAGAGTGCTGGCTGCTCTTTCAGAAGACCCAGGTCCGATTCCCAGCACCCACATGGCAACCGACAGCCATCCGTAACTCCAGTTCCAGGAGATCCAACACTTTCTTCTGACCTTCACAAGCACTGCATGACACGGGTGCACCTATCTACAGGCAGGCATTACACTCAAAATTAAATCCTTAGACACAGGCTTCATAGTGTTTAGATGCCTGTGATAGAGATCTTAACCCATAGGGCTGTGCTGGGCATAAACAAAGTTCAGCTCAGCTTCTCTTATGGCTTGGGCCTGACATATCCCTTTGAAGTTCACGTGTCAAAACCCTCACCCCCAGTGGAACAAGCTCAGTGTGGGAGGTGACTGAACCATGAAAGCTCTGACATCATCAGTGGGTGAATCTACGGACAGATTCACAGCTCAGTGGACTACTGGAGGAAACTGTAAGAGGCTAGGCCTCCTTATAGGAAGAAGGTCGCTCATAGAGAGCCCTGCCTCCTCTTGTCTGCTTCCTGGACCCCAAGGGTGAGTGGCTCTGCCCCGCCCCCATGTTCTCCACTGTGATGCTCCATCTGACCATGGCCCAGGCCCAGTATACAGGCCTACACGACAGCCCTGCAACCCGGATCCAAACATCCTTCTTTCAGGTTGATTTTTCTCAAGTTTTATTTTATCTTATTTTTTGTCCCAGGGGTGGAAGACTGAGTGACACATCTTATAGAGTGCTTAGAAAGGTGACCCAAAAGGCTCCAGACAGAGGCCAATGGAGAATGCAGGCTTCCTGGAGATGATTGTCATGTTCCAGTGGGGTGCCAGAGGAATGGAGCAGAGACATGGTAGACATATGTGGGTAGAATGATAGATAGAGATACAGATACAGAAATAGAAGAGACAAAGAGAGACTTTACAGTAGCCATAGGGTGTTATGATCCTTGGCCTTAAGTAGGACTTGGGGACTAGGAGTTGGATGGAGAGTGGGAAGTTGGAGTTGGGCAAGGCCTGCTTCCCTGTCCCAAAGAACACTAGGAGAGTGGACGCACCCTTCCCAGAGGGCAGTCATGCAGGGTGGTGCCACAGTCCAGGGTACAGCTTAGTGGTGCAGGTAGAAGACAGAAACAGATGGAAATGCAGACTTCTGGCACCATGTTACTATCCCCTGGAGCTCAGCGGCTTCACCATGAATGGTGAGGAAACCCAAAACCTGATGTGATCTAACCTGAGATCAAGGAGAGAGATAAAAATGACTGAAGCGACTGAGTTTGCCTGAGAGTGACAAGATTAAGTGTGCAGAGAGGCTGGAGGATCGAGAGAGAGTGAGTGCAGTGGGCACACGCACACACATGCACAAGGCACGGACATACACACGAATACAGGCACATGCATGCACATGTGCATGTGCACACATGTATGCACACACAAAGGCATGCACACCATAAACACATACAGACACACAAGCATACATGCACACCCATGAACACTAATGCACACACATGTGCACACAGATACACACACATGCATACACAGGTACTTGTGTATGAACACAAATGAGGGCATCGACAGCCATATGCACATGCTTACACATAAGCATACATACACTCTCTTTCACACACAGTCACACACGCACACACAGGCATGCACACAGGCACCCCCACCACACATGGAAGGTAATGTCACCTCTGAGGAGACACCAGGAAATTCCCAGTTGCTCCATTTGCAAAGGGTTGGCACAGGGCATCTGCTCTACAAACGGGGCATAAACAGGCACCACATAATCATGATCTTAAATCTCAATCTGCCCATGGCAACAGCAAGTTTTCAGTTGACAGCAGGGATGGGAGTGGAGAAGCAGCCCGGCTGGGCTCTCTCCTTCCTATGGACTGAATTCCCTTTATTGGTCGCCACCTTTCCTTGCCAAGTCTTGAAAGCAGAACACAGCAAAAGGCAGTGGCCTCTGAGCACATGCTGCATTGTAAATCCTTCCAGTGGGAAGAAGATTTACGGTGTCATAAGCGCCGGCGGCAGGCCCGGTTTGTGTTAATAGTCTTATTAGTTACATGGCTGTAAAACCAGATCTGCGCACTGCTGAACGGTTACAGTTCTGCTCCGCAGCATTCATTCAATAAATTGAGGCTCCTTGACATAAATCTCCGAGTCCCTGGAACCTGATTAGGGAATCCCTTCTGATGGGTTGGAGATGGACAGATGGGCTATGGCCAGAGAGCTTCAAGGGGGAGCACTGAACCACAGCACAGCTGTCTGTCCACCTGTCACTGCAGGACGTCTCCTACCTATAAGCCCAAACAGATGTAACCTTGACCTTGAATGTGGAGTGGCCAAGAAGGTTGCTGACACCCAGAGGCAGTGAGCACAGAGACTCCATTAGACCCCGAGTGCCTTTGTGTCAGTTAGAAGCAGGTGCCCTCAGGTCTGCATAGCTTGCAGGTGCATGTCATGGTAGGAGAGCGACGCATTCATATTACTTAGAAAAAAAGAGTGAGGGAGTTACAGGTGGCCTTCAGATCCCCAATATATTGTTCCGGAATGATCCAGACAGCCAAACAAGACGACCCAGAGTAAACTTCTAGTATTCAACTGCAATGAAAAGTCAGGACAGCCTGTCACTGAATGGCACCCATCACCAATTCAAACACAGACAACATGGAATAAGTTACCATGAGGCACGGATGTGCAGGAAAATCTAAAGATATCCAGGTGTCATTCACCCAACACTTACCTTTCCAAAGGAAAGACATATCTATTTTTATTTTATGTGTATGAGTGTTTTTCCTGCATGTATGTAAGTGTACCTATAAGTGCCATGCCTTAGGAGGGCAAAGAGGGTGTTGGATCTCTTGGAACTGGAGTTATAGGCAGTTTTTAACCACCAAGTGGGGCCTGGGAACCAAAACCCAGTCCTCTGAAAGAATAGCTCAGTGCTCTTAACCATCTCTCCAGTACTCAACATTTACCTCTAAGGGGAGGTGGAATGTGGGTGAGGGGCTCACGTGTGCATAGATGAAATTATTGCCAACATTTAGATTCTTTGAGCAGTGGGTCAAGCTGTTCATTATAATTTGCAAGATAATAAAATAAGATTAGCAGTCTAATTATTAGTTAATGATGACTCCAATTCAATGTACCTGGAGACAGAGAGAGGTCACAAGAAAGGAACCATGGAGGCTAGCTCCATTGCTGTCTGCTCCCCTGACCCAGAACATTCCATTGTTGTTCATCCCTGGGCTAGGCATCTAACACCCATCATTCCACTAAGTTCTCATAACTACCCTGCCTGCCCTCAAGCCGGGACACCTTGAATGAGCTGTTTAATTTCTTTGTGCTCCAGTTCTCCCTTCTGTGACATTCTCCACATCCAGCTGAGGAGCTATCTGCAGTTGATGGCTGCTGGAGGCAGGACAGTCACTTTTCTTTAGGGATGTAAGTGCTTGTAGAGTGCCCATGCCCCAGTGGATGACCCCACACCCAGATGAGTATGGGCAGCACTTGTTGGAGTCGGTGGATTAAAATAACTAAATGAATAATAAGATTTTAAAAGAAGGACATAAAGTTGGGAGGGAGGTATATTAGAGGGTGAGTTGAAGGGGCTGTGAGGGTAGATATGATTAGGATATATTGATATCTGTGTGACACTTTCAAAGAATAAATAAAAATAGTACTTAAAATTGAACTACAAAGATCAACACAAAATTGTAATGAGTTTAGGTATTAAAATACCATAGATACTTAACAAAATGTGGGCTTTCACAGCTAGGGGCCGAGGATGGCTTGAATTCATTACTGTTGGGTCCCCCTGTGCTGGAGCAAACTGGTCCTTGCTTTGCCTCATGTCCAATGGGCAGGCCTGGAAGAGGAATGGGTTTCAGATGCCCATGGGGAGAGTTTATTCTGCCATGGTTGACAGACATGTGGACAAGGCCTGGTTTCCAAGCATTCCTGCCAAGATTTGTCTCACTGAGAGCTCTCCAAAGTCACGCCCATTCCAGCACACTGTTAGATAGTCAGGGCTTCTTTGAGCAGCGGCTATGCCCCTCTCCGAGTCGAGGCAGAAGAGGCTCCGCAGCCTCAGGAGGCCCGGAGTGTGAAGCCCAGAATATCACCTCTACCTCCTTCTACTGCTCAGTGCTAGTCCCATGCCCAGCCCAGACAGAGGAGTGGAGACTTCATCATGTGGTAGAAGAGCCATGTGCACGCTGCGAGACGGAGGGATGTCACCCGTCATCTTTGCAGACCATCTCATCCAGTGTTGAGGGGTGCAGGTCATGGGAGGGTTCCTGGAATAGGCAATGGCTAAGCTGCTCTTCTACAGTTTACTCAGGAGTTGACTGGAGACCAGGGAGTGTGGACCACAGGGAACAGTGTGAGGGACGCCTCAGGAGCAAAGGGAGCCTGGAACCTTCTAAAGAACTGAAGGAGGCTGAGCAGTGGAGACAGGCAACAAATGCACCTGGGGATGGTGAGCAGGCGTGGAGAATGGAGAGCCACGAGGATACAGTGCTTTGTCCTCCAGACAATGAGAACAACTGAAGGGACTTGACACTGGCTGAGAGAGGAGCCGCTGACGTTTTAAGAGTCAGGGATGGTAAGATGGTTCAGATGGTCAAGTGTTTGCGGCACAAAGACGAGGATCTGAGTTTGGACCCCAATCACCCAGGTGAAAATGCAGATGTGGGGCTGGAGAGATGGTTCAGTATCCAAGAGGGCGTACTGCTCTTGCAAAGGACTTAAGTTCAGTTCCCAGCACCCATGTTTTGCAACTCATAACCACCTGTAACTCCAGCTCCAGGGAACATGACACCTCTGACCTCCACAGGCACCTGCACATACATGTGCAGATACATACAAATAATTTAAAAATAAGATAAATCTTATAAAAATAAAAAGCAGACATGGACACACCTACTGTTGGTCACAGAGCTGGGGAGGCAGAGATGGGAGGGTCCCTGGGCTTGCTAGGTAACCAGTGTAGCCCATTATGCACTCTAGGCCCGTGACAGACTCTCTCGAAGCAAAGCAAAGCAAAACAAGGCAGAGAGCTATGGATCCAGGGTTGACCTCTGACCTCCACACAGGCACATACACATGCACACACATGCACACACATGCACACAACCTCCTGTCTGCTCTAGGGAGACTGGATTATAGGAAGGGAGAACTGATGTTCTGGTACAAGAAGGAAGCTACAGACATTGTCTAAGCAGGAGATAATCGTGTGGCAGTAGGGACAGAGGAGTCTGTATGAACAGAGAAAGTCGTTAGGAGGTGCGCGTCAGTGGATGCTAAGGACTGAATCTGAAATGTCCCTCACTGCCTCATGTCTTTGAATGTGTGGTCCCAACTGATGGCGCTATTTTGGGAGATTATGGAAAGTTAAGGAGATGGGGCCTTGCTGGAGAAGTGGGCTCACTGAGGAGGGTCTTCTGGGGTATGTTCTCTGGAGCCACTTCCTGGCCTCCATTCTCTCTTTCCTGTCCGCTTTGTGGTAAGACACGCCTCCGCCACATGCTACCACCATCATGATGTTCTGCCCAAGCACACAGGGCCATCAACCACAGACAGGACCCTCTGAAACCGTGGGCAGAGTAAATCCTTCCCCCTGAGTCTTTTGTACAAGATACTTAGGTCATATGACACAAAGGTCACTAAGACAGTGAGTCAGATGGGGCAGAGCACGGATATCCTGGGGCTTGAGCTGAAGCCAGACATCCTGTCTCTTCTCTCAGAACAGATCCCTGTAGGGGCACAAAAGCTGCTTTTTTCTTCTGTTTTTCCCTTTTCTTTCCACAGCAGCCACCACCCTCCCCATCTCATGCCTGAGTGGCTACAATAATCTGCTAATTAGTCTCCCTGTCTTCTGGGTCTCCCCTTTCCAATCCATCTTGCATGCTGTCACTAGGGTAAGTATTGTAAAATGCAGTTTACAGCATGTCAGTTTTCAGTGGAAAATAACACGGCCCTGCTGGGGCTCTTTGGTTCATACAGGAGGAAGTGAAGTCTTTCAGGAGACATTAGGTCTTCCTTGGTGTGGTCATCTAAAATGTATCTCTTCCTGATGCTCTGTAGTGTCCTCTCCTGCCAGATTCACAGATATTATCAGTGGCTGGGAGTCTTTCAATGTCAAGGACAGCAGAAACAATGATGTGATGTGGCCATAGCTATCTGACTTAATTACATCTGCCTTTGGACTTGGTGAGGCAGACACAGAAGTCTGTCTCCCGGATTCCCCCTCAAGCATGGGCCTGCTGCCCAGATGTGGAGATTGTGGTCAGCAGATGGCCTCCAGCTGTCACTGCCCTTGACAGGTGCATGGATACACTCTTTCCAACATCCTGCCCTTTGGGGAAATTTGCTGAGAACTGGCCAAATAAGACTGGGTGGGGCCTTGCTGTCTGGGCTTCTCCTGGTTGGCTGGCTCTGTTGGATTTGCACTGCTGCTTTCTGCGTTTTATTTTGAGACAAGGTCACTAGCCTAGACTGGCCTCGAACTGAGCTTGTATTTGAGGATAACTTTGAACTTCTGATCTTGCCTCTGCGGCCCAAGTGCTAGAATTACAGATGTGTACTGCCATGCCTGGTTTATGCCTAGTTTATGTAGTGCTGGGATGGAACCCAGGGCATACTAGGCAAGAGCTCTCCCCACTGAGCTATATCCCCAGTCTGCCTTGCCATTTTGTTCTTATTCTCTGCCCAAGTCTGCTTTCTCTTCCTTCCCTTAACATTTTTGGCACAGTTTTATGAAACTATAATGCATCTATTTTGCAGTTTATTGCACACAATTAAAACAATTTTCAGTGTACTCAGTGTTGTGCAGCTTCCATCTTGATTTTAGAACAGTTTTACCCTCCAAAAGTTCCTCCAAATTCCAAGGCTCAGGCAGTGACTGATTGACTGACTACTTATTACCCCAGCAACTTGCCTATTCACAATACTTCCCATAAGTCATAAATGCCTGTTTTTGTGTGTGTGGCTTATATTTTCTTTTCTTATTCTTTTAAGACAGAGTCTTGTGTAGCCAAGGCTAGCCTAGGACTTATTATGTAGTTGAGGATGACTTTGAACTTTAGATCCTCCTTCCTTCACCTCTGAGTGCTGGGATCACAGACACACTCCACCACTCCTGTTTTATGTGGTGTCAGGGATTGAACCCAAGGCCTTGTGTATACCAGGTAAATATGCTACACACAGTGTTGAAAACTGAATCTTAATCACTGGTTTTAAAAGTGAAAGGGCTCAGTTTGCAGGCCTGTCTCGGTGGCATGCCATGGAAGCTGAGTATTAGCTATGCCCGCTTCACTTTTGTCCCTGCCTGGCTCTTTTAGGCATTTGAGCTCTGAGACTTTTGACTTCTGGGTCACCAGTGGTTCTGAGACATCACCCCTGTCTGCCCACCCTGCTAGAATCCCCTGTGCTCATTCTTCTTTTTCATTGAGAGGGGGAGAGGGAGAAGGAGGGGAGGGGAAAGTGTCCGGAGGAGGGGCAGAGGGAAGCTCAGATGATGTCTCTCTAGTTGCCATGACAACAATGAGAAGAAACTCCAACAAGAGACAATGTATTTTCTCTCAGTTCTAGAGGAGGGGAAATCTCAGGTCAAGGGTCCTGATGAGGGCTCTCTGTCTGCTTTGAAGATGGGTTCCTGTTTGCTGGCTTCTTACAAGGGGGAGATGGAGCTCTCTGGTCTCTGCTATGTGTGTGTGTGTGTGTGTGTGTGTGTGTGTGTGTGTCTGTGTGTGTGTGTGTGTGCGAGTGTATGTGTTATATGCATATGTCTATTTATTTGTGTGTGTGTCCTCATGGGCATTCATGAGTACCATGGAGCACCTGTGACAGTCAGAGGACAACCTGCAGAAGTCAGTTCTCTCCTTGCACTACGTGGGTTCTGGGAATTGAATTCAGATCTCAGACTTGGAAGCAAATTCCTCCACCGAGCCATCCCATGGGCCCCTGTGTGCTTCATTCAGTAGTAATAATTGTTGTTTTTCAGTGGCCCAGCTAGATCTGATGATTTTCAAGACTACTTTCAGGATTCCTTTAAGCTCTGACATCCTGACGTCTGTGTATTAACCTAGTTTTAGGATGGGGTTTTCAGAGCGTCTCCCAATCTCCTGAGACTGTTGCTACTGTTTTTACACAGAAGGCATTTCTATTTATTTTTTTTCTGGCTGGAGGCACCTAGTGATTTCATCAGATTCTTTTTTTTTAAACAGGCAAACCAACTTTTATTGATAGATAATCACATCCATACACATAAAGAATCACACATACATTCATACAGAAAGACAAAGTTCTCCTTAAGTCAAGAGGAGACCTGGAAACCAAGAATCCAATGTTCTTTGGGGAGGAACTGGGTTTTAAGGGTTTTGGTGGGTTCTTCTCCCATAATTTTGAGTTGGTCAACTTAAACAAAGATGAGGAGGATGATAGGTCACATCTCCAAGTTGAGATATCCAGGGCTACATACATGAGTCTAAGCAGGTTAGTTAAAGGGGCCTTGTTAAGTTAAAATCAGGCCTTCCCACCAAAGACCAAGAAGCAGCAGGAAGTGTGTCATCTTTATTATTCAGTGACTCTGTTTGCTTCTCAGGGATTTAGTCTCTTACACCAGGTACTGTGCTCAAAGCTTAGGGAGCAGGCATGAACAGAACATGACTTTTGCCTGTGGGGAATTTGGTGACTGGGAGAAGCAAAAGTTATAAACAAACACTGTGTACACAGATTTGGTGCTGTGGCAGAAACAATAATTACACTATAATTTGATAGTGATAAGGGAACCAAGGTGTGGTGGAGACTAAGAGAGCAGAGATATCTTAAAAATGAATCAAACAGAACCCAAAGAGCATACCACAAATGCTCATGGCCGTATAAAGGAATCTGAGAGACACACTGTGGAGGGACGGACCCCAAGGGTGCAGAGTTCCATCTGCAAGAAGTTCCAGAATGTCTACGTGTGCATGGAAGTCCTCCAAGTGGTTGAGTTAGAAAGGACAGAGGAAGCTTGTGGGCTGCTGGAAATGTCATGTAAGGACTGCCTTTCCCTCTGAGGGGAGCAAGGCCCTCTAGACGCTTGGATCTCAGACTTCTAACCTTCAGACTCTGATAACACTAATTTCTGTTGCTTTCAGCCACTCTGTTTGTGGTAAATTGTTTCAGAACCTTCAAGAGACTAATACACAATGCACACATGTGGTGCGGGATACGTCCAACCTCTTGGTGGACACCTAGGTTAATGACCATTTTTTCCCTGTATTTCAAGGTATCTTGTGGTGAATATTCTAGTGTACTATCTTTTCAAAGTCACATAATTTTTTTTTGCTGGTGAAACTCCAGAAAATTCAATTGCCAGATCAATAGGCATTGCAGTTAAGTTTTGATAATTACCAGGAACTGTACTCTTTAAAAATTGCTCAGATGCTAGCTCTACATGTGCATTTCAGGCTGAGGAATCTGACTCAATGGCTTACAGTTAGGTACTTGGGAAGTGATCAAATCATTTTACAGTTTTTAAGACAATGTAATTGCTTGGTGTTTGCTATGGTTGAATGTGCTCCCCCCCACCCCCCACCCCCAAAAAAGTTGATGTGTTGGAAATTCAGTCCCCAGAGCAGCATGGTAGAAGGCTAGGGAAGAGTTCTCAGAATGTCTAATGTTGTCATTACAAGATTGGGTTAGTTATTTCTAGAATAGGCTGGTTTAGAAGTGGGTTCAGGCTGCCTCCCACTCTGTCTTCCTTACAAGATGCAAATCCCTGGGTCTTGGGATTCTTAAGGCTCCAGTACTATTAATCCATTCTCTATAAATTACCCAGCCTGTGGTCTTCCATTATAACAACATACCATGGACTGACTTGGCATACTGTGAGGCTCACACTGTCAGGGTTTTCCTCAAACAAGGTGTATTATGAAAGCTGCATCATGTTTTATGAAACCAGCAGGTATACACTGAGTGCCCACTCTATGCCATGTATTGACTTTGGTGCTGGTCATACAGGAGTGATTAGATTCAATATACACTCCCTGGACTAATATTCCATTGGAGAAGGGGATTTGGGCCCAGGATTCAAAATGTGCTAAAATATCAAGGAGAGACATCGGAGGGTACAGAATTTTATGATCCCTTATGTCTGTGCCTAGTAAGGAAGGGAAGCCTGGCTCTCCTTCCCACTGCCTTCCCGTGCTCTTCAGACTTCAACGTCAGGGAAGAAAGCCTGAGAAATGGTGGCTTCTCAGTATGAGGCCCCAGAGGCCTTTTCTGGGCCTAAATCAAAGCTAGAAGCAGAAGAGCCAGCCCTGAGTTTAGTGTGGATTTTACAGGTCAGTGAGGCTGAACAGTGCTCATAGGCTGGTGATGAATGTCTCGCAAGTTTGCAGGCTCTGCCCAGGCCATTGTGTGCTCAGTGTCTTCATTTCTTTAGATGGAGGGGAGAAACTGGAAACTACCACCCAGACTGGAGTTCCACCATCCACCGTGGGGCGTCAGAGAGCTGTGACCTGGGCCCTGAGGGGTTCAGGGCACCCTTTATCCTGGGAAGTAAATAGGAAATGTTGGCAAGTGCCTGAGATTCTTGCCTAAAACTGTGCTTGGCACAAATAACAGTTGGATATGCCGATTGGCAGTGGAAGGATGCCTTGTCTAGGAAGCAATGACTGACTGTGGCTCCTGCATCCCTCTTTCTCTTTGAGTGATTTCTGTTATTGCACATTTAATAACATCTCCAGCCATCTATGCTCAAATGTAGAATTATTTCATCAAGGGAAAGGCTGAGGATGTGACTCAGTTGGAAGAGTGCTTGCCTACAATGCATAAATCCCTGGGTTCCATCCCCAGAGCTTCAAAATCAAGGTGTGATAGCACCTACCTGTAATCTCAGCACTCAATATAAGAAGGCAGGAGATTCAGACGTTGAAGGTCATCCTTGTCTACATAGCAATTTGGAGGCTAGCTTGGGTTACATGAGACCATGTCTTCAAACAAAACATAAAAAAAAGAAAAAGAAAAGAAAAAAAAAACAGGTGATGGGATTTCCTTCGGGAAAGATAGACACTTGTATGAAAGAAAAGAGAGAGTTTTATGAAGAGGAACCATGAGACTCCTGTGGGCTGTAATCTGGTTGTAAATGAAGAATTTAATGAAGAGGTTTGGGGAGGTAGTGGGACAGAAAGAGGTCCTGTAACTATGAGCTTATGCCCATCATGAACTTGAGCCATCTTTAGTGAAGGTGAAGAGGTGCAGGAGTCTCTAGACCAGGATGCTTTGGTTCTTTAACGTCTATAGTGCTCCAAACAGAGCCACATGGGAACCTACGTCTGGTCAAGGTTACACATATGCCCTTGAGGTAGTTCTATTTTCTGGTAACTGTTGGCCTTGAATCTTCTGAGGTCTCACTGTGGTGCTAGGTACTAGGTGTAGGTACTAACATTATCTACACAGCACCAGCAGCTGAGGACTGATTGGCAAGATTTACTCTGCGCCAAACACTGTGTGAAGATATACTTATTTAAGAAACTAATGAAAAAAGTCAAGCAACTTCCACAGAATCACACAGCCTGTGTAGGAGGCAGGGTGTGTGGCTCTGAGAGTACAGTACTCACCTTTTCTTCTGAGAATCTATCCAGGTTCTCAATGCCATAACTGCTCAGGGCTCAGCTGTGACTTGTGAAGACTTGTTATTTGTCCTTCACAATTAGTCTGAGAGGAATCATACCAGGCTTTCTCAGAGTCTCTTTCCTCCCTAGAACATGCATCTTCCCCACACCCCACACTTATATGATGCTGGGTTCCCACTGATGCTTGTTATGTGTCTCCCAAGTTCTTTTGTCTTGTTTTGTCCATGTCATCTGAGCCTCTCTTCTTCCTATGTGGACATTTTCCTCAGATTCTAAGTCATCCCTCCCTACAAATGGGCATCTACCACCTGCTTATTCCCCCCCCCACTTTCATATGATGTTTAATTATCTGCAAATCTAATTACAGAGAGGACTGTATTTGCCTGGTATTTCAGTGGGGAGTACTACCCAACCCCACAGTTAGAAGTCTAAATCCCAGTCCTGATCCTGCTGGTTCCATGTGAAGTTTAGAATAATTGTGAGTCACACTGTATGCAGTATATGGGTTCACTTATTAATAACGCACATCTTCTGGTAGATAGGAAGTAGGGTTGCTCTGGATGTTTGAGGTTGTGGTGCTTCGCTTTGGAGGTAAACTTAAGTTGGCTGAGAGATGACTAGGAGATTGGTACAGCATTCTTCTGGGAGTGTCTTTGAGAGCATCTTTAGAGATGATCAGTTCAGGACCAAAGAGTAAATTAATGGCTTGGTCCATTCGTGGATTCAAATTTGGATAGGCTTCAGGGGGTAGTGAAACTGTGGGAAGCAAGGCCCAGCTGGAGGAAGTGAGTCACCAGGCGTATTTTCTAGGGGACTCTGTCTTGCTGTAACCCGTTCCTGTTGCTGCTTCCTGCCCACCATCAGCTAGACCTTTTACACCGCAGTCCTGCTGCAGTGATGTCCTGCCTCACTGCGGCCTCAGAATTAGTGGAGCCAAGGACTGTGGTCTGAAATCTCCGAAACTGTGAAACAAAATAAACAATTCCTCCCTTTAGGCTGTTTCTGTCTGCTGCTTTGGTCACACTGCGCAGACATCACCATTAACACAAACGCCCACAGGCATTGCTGTGCCCGATCTATAAAGCGCCTCTTCCTTCATGCCAGAGTCTTGTTATAGACTTGCTACCTCCAGAGCTGGACCATGAGTCATGGTAAGTCAAATTCAACTAGCACAGTCTTAGTCCTTACTCTGAAAGACTCCCTTATGGCTAGAAGTGATTTGAGTCAAGAAAATGGGAAACCAGTGAAACATCATCTTAGAAAAGTGGAGTTTTCCAAGAGAAAGAAAAAGACACAGCCTGGCCATCTTTCTTTCCCTGTGGAAAATAGATGAGATGTCTGCAGAGGAGGTGGCTATCTTGAAACTGAAATGACAGTCCCGAGGACACTGATGTCTGAGGAATTACAAAGGCTTCATGTTCCTGACAGCTGTGCCAATGCCAGCAGACACCTGCTTCTGGTGTGTGGTTGAGACTGGGGGCTTTCCTGCCAAGCCCATGGTTACTTAGATTTCCTGTTGTTTTCATTCAAATAGATCCTGCTGATACAGCTGATAAAAAGGATGAAAGCAATCTGTTATTTGATTACACTTTTATTTATTTTATGTTTATTTTGTTTGTGTGCACGTGTGTCTATTTGTGTGTATGCATATGGGCACACATATACCAGAGCACACGTGTGAGGTCAGAGGGCAACTCGCAGGAGTTAGTTCTCTCCTTCTGCCATATGGGTCCTGAGGATTGAACTCAGGTTGTCAGGCTTGACAGAAAACACCTTTATCCACTGAGCTATGTTGCTGGCCCTAAATGCTGATTTTTAGAAAAAAATTAAATGAAGCAAACAAACCCTCAGAAGGTTAATATCATTTCAACCATTTCTGTGGTAAAAACAGACACTTTGCTTCATTGTGACTCAATTTAGGGCTGGATATTCCTGTACTAGTCTTGGGGCTTTGGGTATCAGCAAAGGAGGTGGTTGAAATACTGCTCATTTTGTATTTAGCTGTATTCATTTTCACTGTGGTGTGACAGGATATAGTAAAGCTTTTTCTCGCTTTGTCTCTCTGTCCTTGCAACAGGTGATGAAGTGATTCTCATTATAATTCAGAAAAATATGCCCCCTCACTTCCTCTCCCTATTAAAATTAACATTGCTGTTGATTTGTTCTTCAATTCCATATGCTTTCCTATGCAGTTACACAGTGAGAAGATTTTGGTTTGCATACTAATCAGATGACACCAGGCACATTGCCCTTCCATGTACTTTTTGTCCTTATTTATGCTGAAGATTTTCAGTGCAAACATCTGCCTCAAAATTCTCAGTGACTGTTGTGATTGTTAGTGTTAATTGCCAACTTAACAGACTCTAGCAAGACTTGGTGGAAAGGCCTCTGGGGTCGCTATCTTGACTGCATTACTTGAGGTGGGAAGACCCGCCTCCTGTGGGTGGTGCTGTTCCCTGGCTGGGATCCTGCAATGATAGACTGTACCCTAGACTGTGAGCCAAAACAAACCCTTCCTTAAGTTGCTTTAGTCAGGGGATTTTTATCACAGCAACAGAAAAAGGAACTAAGACAGCTGCATAGTAAGGAACCCATTCTAAGGCTCAAGGCCGTTCAAAGGTAAAGAGTCACATAAGTGCTCATGATCTTTTGGTCTCTGGAGAAACTGAGTGGATTAAAGATGGACATTTGCTATGCTGGCTAGTTTTTGTCAACTTGACACAAACCAGAGACACCTGGAAGAGGGAACCTCACTCAAGGAATTTCCTCCATCACATTGACCTATGGACATGTCTTCAAGGCATTGGCAATTAATGCAGGAGGGTGTAGCCCACTGTGGGTGATACTGCTCTGGGCAGATGAGCCTGGACCCTATAAGAAATGTAACTTGCCCAGTATGGTGGCACACACCTTTAAACCCAGCACCGTACTAGAAAGGCAGAGTCAGGTGGATCTCTGTGAGATGGGCAACAACTTGTTCTACAGAACGAGTTCGTGGCCAGCTGGTGCTACAGGGAGACCCTGTCTGAAAAAAAAGAAGCCTCATTCCTCTGTGGTCTCTACTTCAGGCTTCTGCCGTGAGTTCCTGCCTTGACTTCCCTGAAGGATGGACTATCACTTGGAAGAACAAGATGAAATAAACACTTTTCTCCCCAAGTTGGATTTGGTCAGTGTTTTATCACAGCAACAGGCAGCAAACTAGAACATCTGCAGAGGTAGTTTAACATCAGATGAAGGGTTGGACTACTTAGCCTAGAATCCTATGGGTTTTCTGGCTCAGTGTGGAGTTAAATCTTTTCCTTTCCTTGGCATGAGATTGCTTGGTTACTGACAGGATCTGACTGTGTTTAAAAATCAGGATTAAATCAATGATGCCCCGAGGATGACTGAACAGTAAAAACTTGGGTCAGAGGGATGCCAGACAGTTTGTGGATTTCCCCCAATGTGCTGGGATGTGTGGCCTTGGATCCTTGCAGTCAGAGTAGGATGCATGCACTGCTCCTGAGGACCAGGGTTGGTGATACCTTGGCTATGAATGGAACAGTCTCTGTGGTAGGAAAGCAAGCATACTAGTCAGAAAAATGCATGTTCCTTGCTCCATCCCTCTAAGGGGTTCACATTCTATGATGGGGCTGTAGCTCCCTGAGAGCTTCATAGGAACCTTCACAAGGTTCTGGGTTTGGTTTCCAACACCACAAAAAGAGACAAACCAAAGATGCCCACACTGTACTTCACAGATGATGTGAATGTGTTCTATTACATGGTAGAAGGAATCAAAGCTAATTGTTGGAACTAGGTTGCTCATTAGGTGGCATTAACATAGGGAATTTGGCCTGGATTTTCCAGGCGGGCAGGCTGTAATCAATCACAGGGCACTTCGTAGTGGAAGAGGAGGGCAGCTGGTGTCCGAGCATAATAAAGGCTTGATTTGCCACTGCGGGCTTTGGAGATGGTAGATGGAGACACAAACCAAGAAATCCAGAGGAGAAGTCAGGAAAATGGATTCTTTTCAGCAGCCTCCAGAATGGGAGGCAGCTCTGCTGACACCTAGATTTCGGATTTTAACCCAGAGACCCACTTAGGACCGGTGAATTTGTGGTTAAGTCACTAAGTCTGTAGTCATTTGTTGCAGCTGCAATAAGAGGTTAATCCAGCAGGAAAAATTTTCATATTTCCAAATAGCTGTGAGGGAGTTTAAAAATAGCAATTTGAATGTTCTCAACAAAAAGAAATGGCAAATATTTGAGGTGATTTGATATACAAAATACCCTGGCTTGATCATTACACGTTACATATGTGTGTCACTATAAAATTTCCCATTATTTTAACAAAACTACCCCCACAAATATGTAACTATTATATGTCATTTTAAAATAGTGAATAATGATTAGACAATAGAGTATTTACCACCCATAATGCATTGAGGCAGGTAGACACTAGGAACTGAACTGCTCTGAAGGTAATTACTCTGATCGTTAAGAGGCTGAACCTCCGCATGATAAGGTTTACTGCTGCTGTGTGCCTTTTTCTGGAGAGATGTGAACAGATGTCTCTTCACCCCAGGTAGGGCACCAACAACTGACCTGAGGGACAATTCCAGGCATCCCACTTACAGGGATGCTTACAGAAATGTGAGTGAAGGGTTGCTTACTGAATCATGGGTCACTCAAAGGCAGCTACACCACCAAAAATCTAGCATGGGCAACGATTCATAAAACCTGTGACCTTGGAGTCCCTCGTGTAACTTACAGGCAGCTCCACTTAAGAGTGTGTCTGTGCCAGCCTTTGCTGCTGCTTACAGAACCTGGGAGGTGGGCGGGGCTTTGTGAATTTTGTAAGTTTCAGGGGCTTCCTGAGCCTTGTGGGTTTTGTCTACTTCCCCAGTCTTCAAAGAGTTCCAGGAAGAGCTGTTTCAATTCAGAGGTAACAGCCACTAAACAACCTCGAACCAGGTCAGTTCATTGGTCCACATCTGTCTTTGTCATCTGAGACAAGGGCACTGCTGATCAGAAAAACCTCCTGGTAAAAAAAAAAAAAAAACAAAAAAAAAAACTCCTCGATTTGTGTGTGATATGATGCGTGTGTCATAACTGCCAGACTGAATGATGATTGTACACATACTGGGAGGAGATCACACCTCTGCCTTGTTCTCTAAATTAAATGTCTAGTTTGATGGATTTATTTTGCAGTGCTGGGCTCCACTCCACGGTATGCATGGACTCTACCAGTGAGCTACAGCACCATTCCAAATACTCGGTTTTAAAGCCGAGATCATAGTAGCCAAATGTTGTGATTATTTGGCCTGAACTATGTTTAACTGTGTTTAGAAATTAACTTCCATTTCCAGGAACATCAGGGTTACTATGTCTAGATGCCTAATTTCTATGCTTTGGGGACCACAGCTCTTCCCAGACCCTCAGGACTTGTTTTCTAAAGCTTAACAGTAGCATTTGTATGACATTGGTCTCAGTCAGACTCAGCATTCTTTTTTGTAAAAAGAAATTATAGCACCCCTTTTACCATTTAGAAATGAATTTCACAGGTAATATAATCTATACATACACATAACTTCAAAAGATGAATATAATGTCCTAGTGGCGCTGTAATAGAGAATAAAGTGAAAGCAGTCTGTAATAAGACAGTACGTATTTCAGTATGTAAATGATTGCGTATGACTCTACAATAAAACATAATGATACAGCCAGATAATTGCTCCCATCTATAATCACGGTGGCTTCCGCAGCTCTGAGAGCAGGCTTGTACAGATGTGTTGTGTCACTTACAAAAAATGCCTCGTGCGGCGTGACCCTCAATGACCCAGTTTTCTGAGACAGTGCAGAACACTTGTTAATGTTCTTAACAAAGCAAAGATGAACCCTTCTGCAGTTAGCCCAATAGTGGTATTGCTTCAAGACAGGTTAAGATGGCTCAGTGGGTAAAGCTTGCTGCCAGGGCTGACAACCAGAATTTAGTCCCCTGAACCTACATGGTGGAAGGAGAGAATCAACTCTTGCAAGTTGTCCTCTGATCTCCACACACAGCCCTGCCCTGCTAAGTAAATAAATAAGAAATAAACCTTTAAAAAGCCATGAAAATAGAAGGGGAAAAGTAGAAGCTGGAAGAAGAGGGTCAGCAGGGGTGGAAGGGCGTGATGAGGGTGAATAGGACAATGTATTGGTAAAAGTAAATTAAGAATTTAGTATCTACTTAAATCTGTCTGTCTGTCTGTCTGTCATCTATCTATCACCTATCAGGTATTGGTCTGTATGCACAAAGAGTTCACATCAGGTAATTCTGATACATTTATTTTTAAGGATGGGTGTGTGTCTAAACTGTAGAGTACTTGCCTAGCACATGGAAGGCCCTGGGTTTGATGACCAGTGCTGAAAAAATAAAGTATCTCAATAGATGTCAGAGTTTGGTGGGCATTTATTTTTTATTGATTGAGAATTTCACACTTGCGTGTAATGTGTTTTGATCAAGTCTGTCCCCATTCCCTTCCCTCCGATTCCCCCATCCTCACCACCCCTTCCCTCCGATCCCCCCATCCTCACCTCCCCTTCCCTCCGATCCCCCCATCCTCACCACCCCTTCCCTCCGATTCCCCCATCCTCACCACCCCTTCCCTCCGATTCCCCCCATCCTCGCCATCCCTTCCCTCCGATTCCCCCCATCCTCGCCATCCCTTCCCTCCAATTCCCCCCATCCTCGCCATCCCTTCCCTCCGATTCCCCCCATCCTCGCCATCCCTTCCCTCCGATTCCCCCCATCCTCGCCATCCCTTCCCTCCGATCCCCCCCATCCTCACCTCCCCTTCCCTCCGATCCCCCCCATTCTCACCTCCCCTTTCCTCCGATTCCCCTCCCATCCTCACCACCCCTTCCCTCCGATTCCCCCCATCCTCGCCATCCCTTCCCTCCGATTCCCCCCATCCTCGCCATCCCTTCCCTCCGATTCCCCCCATCCTCGCCATCCCTTCCCTCCGATTCCCCCCATCCTCGCCATCCCTTTTCCCTCACGATTTCATATATTCTCCTTTTTTAAACTCATGGAGTCTACTTAGTGTCTCCACATGCACCACTATGTGGACGAGTGTAGGGCCATCTACTGGAGCATGGTACCCTCTCAGGGGCTGCATCCTTGAAAAAAAAAAGACTCCTCCCAGAACCATTGATTACCAATAGCTCCTCTGCAAGGGCTGAGACTTCTGGATCACCTCCCCACTCCTTGCTGGAGTTTTGTCTGACTTGATCTTGTGTAGGTCTGGTGCATGCTGTCACAGCCACTGTCAGTTCATATAACCAACTACCCCGGTGTGTCTGGAACTCACTGTTTTGTTGTGATCATCCACTGCCTCTGGCTCTTACAATCTCTTCACTCCCTCTGTCTTCGTCTTGGTGATTCCAAACCTGGGGGCAGGGGAGACAAGGTGTGATACAGATATCTCATTTAGGGTTGAGCACTCATAATCATTCTTAAGTGCCCACACTGGGGATTTGCCTATTTCATTTTTGCCTTCACCTTTTGCTTTTAAAAAATTATTTTTTATTTTATGAGTGTTTTGCCTGAATGCTTATATGTGCACTATGTGTATGCAATGCCCACAGAAGCCAGAAGCGGGTGTAGGAGCTCCTGGAACTGGAGATACAAACTGTTGTTAGCTGCTGCATGGGTGCTGGGAGCCAAGCCTGGGTCCTCTGCAAGAGCAGCCAGTACTCTTAACAACTGAGCCACAGGGAAAGACACAACTCCAAGTGATGACTTCTGTTATCTTTGGGGAATCCATAGTCATTATCTCATGAAAGGAAAGCCATAAAAATAAGAGACCCTGGGGCTGGACAGACGGCTCAGTGGTTCAGAGGAGCAATGGCTGCTTTTGCAGAGGACCTGGGTTTGATTCCCAGTACCCACATGGTGGCCAACAACTGTCCATAACTCCAGTTCCAGGGGAATCCAACACCCTCTGACGTCTGCGGGCATTGTGCGACATGGGTATGCTTACACACATGCGGGCAATACACTTCATACACATAAAAATGTTTTAAAAAGTTAAAAAGTAAGAGACCTGTCAAAAGGAGCATTTATTTAATTCAAAATTCTTAATGATATCAGTAATGGCTGTCATCATCGAGCGCTTACGGTGTACCAAGAATCACTCTGAGTGATTTCTTAGTACAATCTTGTTTAAAATTAAGACAATTATTTAGACTAGGCACACACACACACACACACACACACACACACACAATCAATCCTTGATATATCCACACACTGAATTACAGGTGGAGGACTGAGGGAGAGGAGGGGAAGGATGTGGACATTTATTACACACCCATTATGTGTTGGGCATCTCAGGTTTTTATGCTCTTTCCCCTAATAGTTCAAGTCAGTAATTTTGGAGCCACACCCCTTTTTCTTGAGCCCTCCCCCCCCCCATAGCTGAGGTGTCAGGAGATCCTGTGGGTGTGATTGTTCCCTCACTCCCTTTCTGCAATCAGCTTGGTTCTGCCCACAGCCACCCTTCACCCCAGGCATTCCAGTGAATCCCCATTTGTTTCCACTCTCCCTCATCCTACCTCTCCCCTCACTGTGGGGGTCTCTTTTCCTTCTGAGCCACACAAAAGCCTGAGGTGAATAAAGGGAAAGCCAGGACACTAGTCCTATGTTTATTATACAATGTTGATATTTTGTTTGTGGTCGATCCTATTGCACCAATTTTGTTTTTCTGGAACAGTGCATTAAAAGTAATTTCTCCTGCTTGCCTTGGAGTTTTGGCTCAAGGCAAGTGTCTAAATGCCCACACCCCCCACAGGTTGTTTAAATGTCAGCCTGATCCTAATGCTGTCTGTTTCAAGGAAGCATCTCACTCTGAGGAGAAGCTCAAGTCTGCTCTGCACACACACAGCCCTACATAGACCTCTAGCTTCTGTCTAACCTCATCCCCCCACCTCTTCTTCTGGGTTCTCCTCCTGCCACCCTGGCTTCCTGCTAGGCAGCCCCTGCCTTGTGCTCTCCTCCAGGAGTTCACTCTGCATAGAATATTTTTTTCCAAGGTTGGAGAGATGGCTCAGTGATTAAGAGCACTGGCTGCTCTTGCAGAGGATCTGGATTTGATTCTCAGCACCCACATGGCAGCTAACAACCATCCATGACTCCAGTTCCAGAGGATCTGACACCCTCTCCTGACCTCTGCAGGCACTGCACAACATAGGTGCACCTACCGTCATGCAGGCAATGCATTCGTACACATAAAATAAAAATAATTGTAAAACGAAGAGAATATTTGTTTCCTACTAAACACCAGCCATCAAGCATGCGGGAGGAGACCCATCTGACCCTGTCAGTCTTGGAAACCTGGCTCAAACTTGTCCAGGCTATGTGATCATCTCTGCACCATTTCTGTAATTTTTCCAGATGCTCTTCACCCCTATCCAAGTAAAATCAAGGAAAAAGACTAACATGCTCTATTAAACACAGTGAGCTCACAAACTTGGGAATGGCACGAATGCTTCCTCAGATCCACACCAAATTCAAGGTTGTCTTCCCTGTTCTATCTGCCAAGTATGTCTTTCAACTCAATCGCTCTTCTTCATCAACTCTGCCACCCTGATTCAAGCCATGAACATGTCTTTCTGGACTGCTGCCAGCCTGCTAACTGTCTCCCTGCTTCCATCCCTTGCCTGTAAGTCATCCTTAGCATGTCAACCTGCCATTGCTCCTGGAATAACTCTTCCTGACCTTCTTGTTGAACTTGGAACATATTCTGGCACCTTATCTACCATGCCCAGAGCTGCCTTCTCCTTTCCCTGGTCTTGCCTTCCTCGTCCTTCCTCTCCATGCACCAGTGCCCCTGGCCTCCTGTGACTGCTCACGACCCAACAGAAGTTTCTTTCAAAGGACCTTTGCACAGCCTTCTCTCTCTGCGCAGAATACCTTTCCTTGTCACTTGTAGCTTGGCTCCACCCAGTCCTCTCAGAGGCCTGACATGATGCCACAAGGCTTGTGGTCAAGGCGAACAAGCAAAGAGAGGACCATAGTAGAAGGGTGGGAAAGGTCAAGACTTCCTAGAGTGACAGGTTCTCCTTGGGTACACGGATGTCTGGAGGGGAAAAGAGCCCTACTCTGGAGTGTAAGGCTGTGGTCTTCTGTACTTGCTGGACACATTATTCCATGGTCTCAAATCTCTGTATGCACACCTGCACAATGGGTTGATGACAGACGCACACAAAGCCATTGAAGGGTGAATCCACGTGAATGCACATGGAGCACCAACCACCTGCTCCCTTCACCTTTATTATAGCCCTACCAAGAAGGGAGTGTTAGGAACATCATCCCATTTCATAGAAGGAAAACTGAGATCCAGGGTCAGTTAAGATTTGAGGTAGCCTGACTTTAGAGCCTATATGTCTGAGTGCTGTGCTATGTTATGTTTAACTCTAGAGCCAGTGTGGCTAAGTGCTGTGCTGTCGTATCTGGCTCCAGAGTCCATGTGTCTGAGTGCTGTGCCATGTTAATGTGCCTAAATGCTGTGTTTTTGTGTCTGGCTCCAGACCCTGCATGTCTAAGTGGTGTATAATATTGTTAAATGGCCTCAGTATGCTTGGCTTGGTTCAATAAAATACTTAGTATAGCACCCAGAGCAAGGCCTCAGTCATTGAGGTCTGACCTTCCAATTGTCTCTTTGACTGGAACTATTGCCAAAGAGGACTTCTGTAGAATTTATTTCCAGCTCAGGCAGGGAGAGAAAGAACAGAACTGAGGACTGGTTATTCTTTGGGATGCTTGGCATGCCTCTGGAGGCTTCTCAATTCCATAGGGAAGGTATTTTACAAACATCTTTATCACCAACATGAAAGAGACCCTGTTGTATCGGGGGTTCAGTGCTCTAAGCATGGCTTACAGTCTCTAGCAGTGGCCTGAAGTAAGGAAGTTTAACCCATTCCTCTTCTGAAATCCATTCCACGATGTTCATTATTCTAGTGTTTATTCAGAAACTACAGCATGCATAACCCTGAGCTGGTGTCAGGGAGGATATCAGAGAAGTGGGGGACACAGCCCCTGTTCCCCAGACCAGCAGTCTTACAGGTTGGGGATCAGACAAGCCCCTTTGGGTCATAGCTGCACTGGTCACCAGCCAAGTGACTTCGGATAAGTGAGTTCAATGGATATGACCTCGATTTCCTGGTCTGTGAAACAGATCACAACAATGCAGATGGTTAATGTAGACTGTCAACTTGACTGGACTGAGAGATACTTAGATTAGTAAAGCCCACTTCTGAGTGTGTCTGTTGGGGCGTTTCCAGAGATGATTGGCATGCAGGATAGCAAATGAGGGTAGAAGACCTACCTTGAATGTGGGTGGCACTGACCAATAGGCTGAGGGCTCAGACGGAAGGGTAGTGGGGGGAGGAAGAAGCAGAATAGAGAGGGAGAGCTCTGCTCTTCCTGAGCGAGGTGCTGATGGTTGCAGCCGTGCCCACAGACATCAGACAGACTTTCAGCTTCTTCAGACTTTCAAGACAGACTCATACCTCAGGCTCTCCAGAAAGCTTCCAGGCCTTCAGCCTCAGAGTGGGTGGCTGAAAATAACAGGAATTTATTTATCTCAATTTGAAGGTCACAGGTGTGAAATCAAGGTGTCCCTCTAGAGGAAAACACAATCCTTGCTCCTCTAGCTTCTAGTGACTCACCATTCCTGGGCTTATGGCCACTGCCCAATCTCCCTCTCCCCTCCTGCCCCTCCCCCTGTCTACTCTCCAGTCCTCCTCTCTTTCTACTCCTCAGTCCTCCTCTCTGTCTACTCCTCAGTCCTCCTCTCTGCTCCTCTTTCTCTCTTCACAGGTTTTCTCTTCTCCCTCATGGGTGGACGATGGCATCCTCTTTACTGCTGAATTCACCGGTTCTCAGTTTAAACAACCAGCAGAATCCAAATGGCTAGATTCCAACTGCCCTCCTACTCCTGCTCTCCGGAAGGAGGGTCTGATTGGTCCAGTTTGTAAGAGGAGTCCGTCACTACCCAACCACCATTGCCTAAGGGGTGTGATGGGGTGGGTGGCTTCAGACAATATAAATCTGACTGCCAATGGCTTCACTCTGAAGTTGGTGATGTTCTTAAAGAGGCACAAGTATCAGAGGAGCTGCTTAGAACAACTTGGCTGGGATTTATAGTGTGATGTGATTCATGAGTGTTATCAGTAAACTCTCAAACTCTCCCAACAGGACTCAAGATGATGTCTCTCTCTCTCTCTCTCTCTCTCTCTCTCTCTCTCTCTCTCTCTCTCTCTCTTTCTGTCTCTCTCTCCACCTGAAGTTGATGTCAGGTGTCTTCCTCTATTGCCCTCTACCTTTTTTTTAGACTGAACCTGAAGCTAGGCAGCCTGGCCTGCTGATCCTAAAGGATTCCCCGTCTGAGCCTCCCCAGTACTGGGATTACAGACGTGTACTACAGATATATAAAATGGGTTCTGAGTCCGCATGCTTCAGCAGCAAGCACCTCACCAACTTTGTCTTCCCAAAACAGAGATTCTGTTTTTATCTGCCTTTCAAGACTGGGGAAACAGAGGCTCCGAGCAGTAGAGGGATGCGTCTAGTCAGTCAGAAGCAATGGAGCCTTCTCCCATCTCACTTCTGCTGCAGATTCCCCGGACAGCTGCTTCCAGACCTGTACACTTTTTCTCTTTGAATGTTGTAGGACAGGAAGCTCCAGGCTTGTTTGGAACTCCAGCTGACTAATGGTGATTGTCATAAAGTTAGAACCCCTGAGTTCTGATCGCTTAGTTTTATGCTGGTCATATCCCGTATTCCAGAACTGTGCTGAGAAATGCAATTTGTAGCATCCCAGGTGGAAAATTTCTGATTCTCTCTGACGGAGGATGCCAAGGAGAATTGGTCTCTATCCTGGTGGAAACATAAACATCAATTCTGAGAATGAAGGGGGGAAATGAGGTCTTGGAAATTGATGGAAAGCTGGCTGTTTGGCAACTCAAAATTAACCAGGACTCTGCCTTCCTGGGCTCTGTCTATGGGTTTCTGAGACACATTTTTTAAAATCTTCTTGTCATCTTATTTGACCTGGAAAAGAGTATAGATTGTTAGGTACTCTGACTGTAGAATTTACACACAAGGAGTGTTGACCTGTTGGGGACTGATGTGACTATTCACCCACCAATGACAGTTTTATGTGTGCATGATAGACATGCCTAAGACACTAGCTGGGACATGTCAGGTGCTCAGTCCTAGCATGCTGGCTCTCATCACCTCATTCTGAGTTTGGGTGGGTTATATTGCTACTGCCAGCCAGCAGAGGGCACAATGGATCAACTGGTGCAAATCAGAAAGGGACAATTCTAGGAAGTCAGACATACGAGGGTACCACACTATATATAAGTGTATTGCTATGCTGAAACATATTTATTTTTAAAAGGTTTAGTTTTATTATGTTTTGTAATTATGTGTCTCTGTGTGTGTCCCTATGAGTATACACATGCGAAGGCAGGGGACCTGGTCTAGTTAGCTTTCTATTGCTGTGACAAACACCAAGACAAAAAGCAACTTGGGAAGGAAAGGGTTTATTTGGTTCACACTTCCAGGTCACGGTCTATGTTGAGGAAACTCAAAGTGGGAACCTGGAGGCAGAAACTGAAGCAGAGACCATGGAGGAATGCTGCTTACTGGCTAACATTCAGGCTCCCAAATACCTAGAGATGGCATACCCCATCGTGGCCTGGGCCTTTCTACTTCAATCAGCAATTAAGAATGCTCTATAGACGTGTTGCCTACAGGCCAATCTGATGGAGGTGATTCTTCACTTACAATTCCTTCTTCCCATGTGTGTCAAGTTCACAACCAGTATTAGCCATCCCTTGCTTGTAGAGTCCAGAAGAGGATCCCCTGAAACTGGAGTTACAGGCCATTGTGAGCCACCCAACATGGGTTCTGGGAACTGAACTCATATACTCTGGAAGAGCTGTATATGCTTTTAACCACTGAGCCATCTCTTCTGCTCCTGAACCATATTTTAACAACCCAGATACACTTGACTCTGGGCTTGAGGCTAGTATGGCTGTTCTAAATACTATTCTTTTCCTCCAGCGGGTATAGCAAAGTTTATAGGACTAGGGCGGAAAGGCTAATAAAAG
This sequence comes from Eospalax fontanierii, assembly GCA_035773235.1. Taxonomy (NCBI): domain Eukaryota; kingdom Metazoa; phylum Chordata; class Mammalia; order Rodentia; family Spalacidae; genus Eospalax; species Eospalax fontanierii. Next base: position 75,110,382 of record CM069529.1, on the reverse strand, counting down.
CCTTGAATTGATGGCTATGGTTGGGTTGATTTAACATTAACCATACACCAAGCACTGGGCTAGTCCCTTTTCATATGTCACTTCCCTTAAGCCACTGAACAATTCCAGCAAGCAGAAAAGAAACTGAGGCTCATGAGGTAAACAGAACATAGTTTGAATGAATGGCAAAATGAGACTTCTATACTCCAAAGCCTATGCATTTAGTTTCAAACTTTAGTGGTTTTGATAAGTAGTTTAGATAATCAGTACCTGGGACCATGGGGGTTCACGAGAGAAATGATTTTTCTACTACAGTGCTTCAAATACTTATGAGTAATTGGTATTAAGTTTTGTGTGTCTATTGGCAGGTAGATTTAGGATGTTTCAGGATGGTCTTAGGTCTCTCGAACATGTATGAAGCTGGGAAGTGCCCACATCTCTTGTATCCATTCGTTCAGGTTCCTCAGAAGGAGAAGAACAGATAGATGCTTAACAGGAGAGAAATTCGGCCTTATGAGTTTCCTCCCCTCTGTACTCCCACCCCAACATTTGCACATGAATCTGATACTAAGGAGCTTAACTACTGCTTCACACTCTTCAGGGCATTAGTTATCTATTTGTTTATACCAAGCTTACTCCCCAAAATATTCAGCATGGCTCCCCAGCACGCATAAAGAGGGGCAGAGCAAAAGAAAGGAACATTAAGATAAATAAGACAAAAGAGGGAGACAATCCAGAAAAAGAAGACGGGCTCAGGAAAGAGATTAAAGCAGGAATTACCTAGCAAACAGGATGATATTGCTCTGTAAATCCAAGCCACCAACGCAAAGAGAGGGACGTGCCAGTCAGAGACCGGATAGAAGTCACAAGACCTGGCAGCTCAGGAGACACGTCTACTGCTGATTCTAAACCAGGACACATGCGTCCTCATCCTGGAGTCTCAGAGAGAAGATGCTGTGTAAAGCCCCTCACTGATGGTGCATTTTTGTGTTTGTGTGCAAGTGTATATAAGCAGGAAATTGATACTGGGTATCTTCCTTAATTGCTCTCCATCTTATTCTATCCTACATTTCACTTTGTTATTTGTGTGTGTGTGTGTGTGTGTGTGTGTGTGTGTGTGTGTGTGTATGCCATGGCACATATGTGGAGGTCAGAGGACAACTCTTGGAAGTTGGTTCTGTTCTTTCATTATGTGGGTTTTGGGATTTTAAATCAGGATTTTGGCTTTGGCAGCTAATGACTTTACCTGCTGAGCCATCTTGCTGCCCCATTTACCCTATTCTTTGAGACAGGCTCTTTTAGTGCACCTGGAGCTTACCAATTCATCTAGGCTGTCCAACAAGTTCCAGGGATCCTTCTGGCTTCATCTTCCCAGAGCTGAGATTACAGGTGTGTGCTTCCATGCCTGGCTTTTAAACTTTTATTTATTCCTGCATGTATGCATCAATTTCATGCAATGTCCATAGAGGCCAGAAGAGGGCATCAGATCCCTGGAAGTGAAGTTACTGATGGTTGTTAGCCATCATGTGGGTGCTGGGATTCAAACCTGGGTCTTCTGCAAGAGCAGGCAGTGCTTTTAACTGCTGAGTCATCTCTCTAGCCCTGTGCCTGGCATTTTAAAACATGGGTTCTGGGGTATCAAACTCAGATCCTCATACTTTCAAGGCAAGCAGTAATTGCTCGAGCTCTCTCCAGCCCCATTCATTGGTACCATATAGTAAGTACATTGCATTTACTGCTGTGTATTGCATTCCATCAGTTCAGAAAAGCAAGAGGGTCCTAGAGAGAGCAGGCAATGTAAAATGTGGAAGTGTATTCCATGCTGATATTAAAAGTCAGGGGCTGGAGAGATGACTCAGTGGCTAAGAGCACTGATAGCTCTTGCAGAGGACCTGGGTTCAATTCCTAGCATCCACATGGCAGTTAACAACTGTCTGTGACTCCATTTCCAGAGGATCTGACACCTACTTCTGGCCTTCATGGGTACTGCAATTATGTGGTGTAATCACAGACATGCAGGTAAAACACTCAGACACATAAAATGCAAATAAATTAAAATAAAAAAAGACCATAAACACAGCCGAGTCATTCAGAAGAACCAGCTAAGGAAGCTGTTACATTCATGATTACACAGGTGATGTCAACACCTAGGTCAGATTTGTGGAAGGACTTTAATAATGTGTGGCAGTCAATGGATTAGCAGTAGCTTGCTCCAATCAATGGGACGGGAAGCATTTGAATCTGTGAATAAGGTGAAAGCATACTGTAATTTATTAGTGATGTCTGCCATGGGTGAGTGGAATCATTTATACTAGGAATTTCCCATCCCAGGTTTAGATTGTGGCTGATGCTTGTTAAGGACGCTGGCTTTTAAGAAGGTCATAAGTCACTCTGATCTCTGTAGTTCCTTGGTTCATGACAGTTCTTTTGTAGCTTGATATCTTTCTTCATTCCTAAATTTGTCAAATATGTTTCATGAAAATTCTATACATACATCCTTGTGTCTGTATTCAAGTTTATCTTCAACTGTCTGGGGCACAAGAGCATATCAGGTCGCTGAAATTCATCTTCACACAACACAAAGCTGGGAGGAGGGGGTCAGCAGAGTACTTTAGGCAGAGGAGTAGCTCAGGGAGAGGCCAGGGTTCTTCTGTGTCTGGAGCTCTGATGTCTCCAGATTGGGGGAGCTCTTCATCCTCCGTAGTCTTCATCCCAGCCCCAGAGCATCTGCTGAAGGGACTGTACCTGCATCCTTCACCAGCACAGGTGGTCAGACACATGTGCTGAGCATGATCAATCAGAAGGGTCTGTATCTCCCACAGCAACAGCCACAGAATCCAGATATCAAAATCTGGCAGGGCAGAATACATAATCTTTATTTCACACATTTATTCTCTTCTCCATTATTCAACAAACACTTTCTGAGCATCTCCTATATATTAGAGATCAAGGTTTATTACAAATACAGACATAAATATCTTCTCTGCTCCTGATGTCTCAGAGCTCAATAGACAACCAATGCAGAGTGGCAGCTGCCGTAGTAAGAGAATGCTCCAGGTGTGAGGGTGGAGAAATGATAAAGCTTGCTCTGCAGCTGGTGCTGGATCAAGCTCTTACCTGAATTGCTATTATTCAGAGCAATGTGCATGGTAGACGGTACTACTTTGTTTCTGGTTCACAGACCAGGGAACTGAAGTTCATGGTTGCAGGTACTCAAGGTGTCAAGCAGGAGAAGCATGTTTGAAGACAACCTGTCCTTAGCACCCTGGTGGGACAGGGGTAGCCTAGCTGCTAATAGTATTTCTGTTCAAAACAGAGAAAATGTGAGATGTGAGGCCTGCCAGAGCCAGTCGTCCACAACAACTGTGAAATGCAAGGGAGAACAGATGGGTACTTGCTTGGTTCAGAATGAAGCCCTGGGACAATTCCCATTGGCTCTTGGCTCCTGGATCCATCCTCCTAAGCTTTTTGGTTTCATCATTGAAGTCACCTTTGACTCTTAAAAGAAAAGGTAGAATGTGTTTTTCCCTGAGTACTTTTCTGAGTCTGCCTCTGCTATAGAAACTTGGTAGTCTAACGGTGTTTTTAAGTTCTGTCCTTTTTATTCCACAATCACAGTATCTCTTCAAGTATAATTCCCTTCTAAACTCTGTGTCTTAGTGAATATCATCTAGTTTAATCTTCTAGTTCATGTGATAATTAACTTTGCTCTACTGAAACGTGGACAGCGTTGCCGGAAGGGTGAAAGTCTCAGGCAGGAAACCATGAAAAGTAAAAGTTCTTCATTACGGCTTGAGATTGAATGTCCCTCACAGGTTCTTGTGTTTGAAAGCTTAGTTTCCAGAAGACAGTGCTATCTTGGGAGGCTGTATAACCTTTAATAGGCAAGGACCTACCTGGTGGAGGTGAGTCATTGGGGACTGGCCTTAGAGGGTGATAGCCCATCCTGCTTCTGATCTGAGCTCTGTGTTTTCTGATCTGCTGAGATGTGAACAAGCTTCTACCTCCGTGGACCCAGCTCCTTGAGCTGTCAAACCCTCCCTCCTGTGAAGGACTGACATCCCCTGAACCCTGAGCCTGAATAAATCTTCCCTCTACCTTGTTTCTGTCAGGTATTTTGTTACAGCTCTTGTGCTATCAGGATCAGCTGCAACCCTCTTACAGCCATGGTGGAGATGGTCAAAAGGACCGTGGAGAAGTGGATCCAGGATCTGTGTGAGCCACTGTGGAAGCCATTTACTTGTACTGCTTTACCATGAGAGAAGCAAGCAGGCAATCAGAACCTACTTCAGGATCAAACTCCACGACTGAGGGCTGGGAGACTTGGAATACCTGGTCTACCTGAATTACTCCTTTTTGTATAAAGATTTAAATTTTATTTTAACATTGTATGTGTGTGTGTGTGTGTGTGTGTGTACTCAAGTGCCATTCCAGAATAGGGCATCGGATCCCCTGGAGCTGAGTTGCAGGTGCTTGCAGGCCTCCTGACGTGGGTGCTAGGAAATGAACCGTGGCCCTCTGGAAGAGCAGTACACACTCTTAACCGCTGAGCTGTCTCTCTAGCTAGTCCCAACCTCAAGCACTTTTGTCCCACTGGGTCCTACTTGCTCCACAACACTCAGCTCTGGCTTCCCTCACCCTTCTTGCCTTCCTTACCACAGAAAGCACAGGACCCTTTCTGTGGCCTCCCACAAATCCTATGCTTACATCTCTTATGATACTTTCACATCACATTAGCATCTAAGATCCTCTCTGTGGAAAGTGAGGGTTAGCATGAACAGAGCTCATCACCTGGCATTGTAGTTAGAGATAACTGATCTGCACACTTTCCTCTCAACCATGGGCTGGGCATCGTCTTTTCATTTTTGTTCTGAAGCCTCAACAACTGGTGTATGATCTTATCACGGTTTTCAGATGAAGGGCTGGATAAAGCTCATGTGATCTTCTCTCAGAGATTAGGAATGCATGTTCTGTCATTGTCCAAGACATCTGGAAAAAAAGAGAAGACCTAGCTCATCACCTGCCTACCCCTGGGGCCTGTGATATGGTAGGAACAGTCTCATTCAGATGCATTCTGAATAGCAACAGGGGTCTCTTCATTTAATTTCTGTACAAAAATTTAAAGATGACCCACATGGATGCAATGAGCATCTATACTAGGCTGACTGTGATGGTGACTGGGCCCTCTCCTCACCACATATGACTCAGGAGGATGGGCAGTGGGGCCAGGCTTAGGGTTCACGTCATCTTGACAGGGTTCAAATCCTGACTCTACCACCCACACTTTTGCAAATCGCTTTGTTCCTCTCTCTGGGCTTCCATCTCTTTCTCTACAATGGTGATCCTGTTAGTGCTTGGTCCACAGGCTTAAATGGAATAATTATTAAATAATGATTTAATTAATGGAATGGTACATGTGAAACTCAGCATCTGGTGCTATGACAAAACATCCACGAGAGATCAGTTTAAAGGAGTTCTAATCTAGTTTCTGTTGATGTGATAAAACACCCCAATGACCAAAAGCAACATGAAAGGGTGGTTTATTTGGCTCACAATCCCAAGTTATAGTTCATCATTTGAGGGGAGTCAAGGCAGGAAGTCAAGCAGCTAGTCACATCACATCCATAATCAGAAGCATAGAGAAACCAATGCACCCACACTGCCTGCTACTTGCCAGGTTGTGTACACTCAGCTAGTTCTCTTCACTCTTATATAGTCAGGCCCCAGCCCATGAAGTGATGCTGTCCGTATTCAGGGTGGAGCTTTCCACCTCAGTTAGCAGTCATGATAATCCCTCACAGACAATCCAACTGCTAGATAATTCCTCACTGAGACTTTCTTCCCAGGTGATTCGAGGTTGTATCAAGCTGACAATTACAACTAGCAAGCACAGGAAGGTGTATTTTGGCTCATGGCTTTGCATGTTTTAGTCAATGGTCACTTGGTTGTGGTGAGGCAGAGTATCAAGTCTACAGAAGCTTGTGGTAGAAGAGGTTGCTTACTTTGTGACAGCCAGAGAGCAGAAAGGTGAGGAAGAGGCTATAGACACAATATGCTATTCAGAGACACAACCCCAGTGACCTCCATCTAGGTCCCAGCTCCTTAGGTTTCCACCTTCTCCCAATAGCCCATTAATTGATGAAATTCTTGTCCATTGATGAAGTCATAGTGCTCACGATCCAGCTAACTTCTGAAGGCCCTGTGGTTGCCTCGGAGACCAGACCTTCAACATATGAGCATTTGGGAGAACATTTCAGAGAACAAACCATAATGGCAACAAATGTTTCCTCTATTAGTGACTGTGTGTCTGATCCTGAGTTCAGTGCTGAAGGGGAGTTCTTTGTAGAAAGATTTCTGTTGGGAGATGCTGTACACGTACACCTCAGCCCCTCTTGAAGAGTAGAGAGGTACTGAAGAGTTCAGAGCTACTTGACAAGGCTCTACCCTTGTCTGCCTGCCTTCCCAGAGTGAGTTCAATGTCCTAGCCACAAGGGGAGTCAGCATTAGTGTGTGCAAGAACAGCTCTGGGCATCTCTTCCTGGACCACTGAAAAGTGAAAATCGGCATGAAATGCAGGCCAGAGAGGTTTTATTTATTTTTCTGTCATTATAACTATGGTTGGCTTATTGGTTGATTGGTTGATTTGTATGTATATTTGTGTATTTTTATATGTATTTTTGGTCTTTTTATGCTTGGTAACATCTGGTTCCCTCCCTCCCCAGAACAGATAAAATCAGGCACATTCAGGGTGGTATGTCTGTATATTTTTTTTACTCCTAACATTTTAGTAGTTTAATTTCTTTCTAATTGATTATTGTCTTATAATCACTTGTAATTTTATACATTAATTAAGCCACTCTTAACCTTTATCTCACCAAATTAAACCACCATGACTGCGCCTTACTTTTCTAATACCTAAAAAATCATCTACCTTTCTACATCTAAAATATTCCCACTGCTGCTTCACACGCCTCCAGCCCACATGTCTTCCGTCTCATACTATGACCCATCTTTCCTCTTTCCCCTTCGTTTCAGTACTTAAACACTTCAATACTGATATTATTTTCTCTAAAAAGTCTAGGAATCACACCTGTAACCAGCAACAACCCCCATCCCAATTCTTGTGTAATGCAAAAGGCTCCCCTATAGCTAGGGAAAATCAGGACCACTGGTAAAGTGGGGAGCACTAGGGAGTCTGCAGGAAATGCAACCCTCAGCAAAGAGTCCCTTAGGAAGACCCACAGAAAATGAAACAAACAACCGACTAGAGTCGGAAAAAAGGGAAGTTAAAAGTGGAAGACACACCCATTCCAAGAGATGTGCAGGAGAGAGACAGAGAACACGAGATAACTCAGCACGATCCATTCCAACCATGTAACTGCCTGTAATGGAAGCCAACATCACGGAGACAAGTGGACTATCTGAGAAAGAAAAGGATCAATCACCATAGAGCAGATTCCGTTAGGCAGATGAAGAAACTAAGTAAATCCATTCAAGATCTTGGCTATGTTCAGCAAGTCCTCTAGCAATGAGATGCAGGAGTTCAGGACTAAGAAGCCAGACTTTCCAGGTATCTGCCTGTCCCAGGCATGAATGTGTGATTTAATTCATACCAGTGGCCACTTTTTATTGTCTGCTCTTATAAGAACTCTGTGGGTCTTATTTATTCATTTAATCCAGCTCGCCCATGCTTCTTTGTAAAGCCTTGCTGGACCTTTGCCTAATGCTGAAGATGATTCATCTGTGCATCACAGTCTAGTTCCATTAGCACCACTGAGGCCCTTGTTCTTCAAAGATCTTTGAGGCACCATCCTGTGGCACAGTGTGGCGCTCAGCAGTGACACCACAGATTTGCCTTGTGTTTCCCAGTGCCCCATTCCTTTGTCTCTTCTCCATTCTGGCCAAAGCTTAAACACCATGGGTGTTTATACATCTTTTAAAGGTCATTAATTTGCATTCATTTATTAGGAGCAAGGTATCTCAAATCCCTTTAAACAATTATTTGCAAGAGTTATTTTCATTACCATGCTGGGTTTAGGTTTCTATTAAATAATGCCCTGGTGAGTTGGTTGGAGAAAGAGTTATGGTCTGTGAGAAAACACTAATCCAGGGTCTCAGGCAGAGCTGGAGTAAGAAGCAGATATCAGAGCAGTGGTCCAGTTTCAAGGAAGGCTAAAAGATCCATGGAAATGAAACAAGATAGAGGAAACTGTGTTGGCCACAGAGTCTCTGAATGAGATTCTGCTCTGCATCTGGAAGGAACATCTGATAGGGATAGGAGACCGTGATACAGGCTTGTTCAACTGCTTCTGAGGTAAGTGCATTTTTGTTACTCTGCTGGGCTTTTCCCAGTGTGGTGTGCTCATTTGAGACTGTAGCCAAGCTCTTTGGGCAAGTATAGGGAGGATCAATGTTTAGAGAGGACTTTTCATGAGTATCTGGAATGTTTAGTCATTCACCCAGGGATGCTCAATAAATTGGTGCCTGGACCCAACCTGGAGCCATAGACTAAATTCTAGATCCTGAGTTTATAGCAGTAAAACCATACCAGGTAAGGTCCCCAGCCAGGAGTATTCTAATGAGGGTGTGGCAGACAGCAGACAAATACAGGAACCGGATAACTGTAGGGGCACTAAGGGGTGGACTGGTTGATAACCTATGAGTTGGCCTTTTATTGGATGAGTTGGAATTTGAGACAATGGGCAAAGTTGGTCAGCTTGTAGATGTAGGAAAAAATACTTTCATCTCTCTCCTACCTCATCCACTATAATCTGTTCACATAACTTTTACTCCTTTGAAAATACTGAGGAAGATGTCCGGCCATCCCTCCTCCTCTCCTTCATGGAAGCTTGGAACAGTGCTTCAGCATGCCCAGTTCTGTGTCTTCTTTAAGCTCTGGTTTCTGTGTTAATCCAGCTCAGAGAATGTCCAGGATTGGTTTGTAAGATGTTTCTGCTTTGTAAGATGACCCACTCTCTATGCCCCTTTTGCTGAGCAGATGTGAGCAGGTGTGACCTGGGTAGGCAGGCAGGAGAGCCCACACTCAGGTTAAGCTTGAACATCAGATTCAGGTTGGAGTGAGTCCTTTGATTATTTTTCAATTGGATCAGAATCTACAGGGCTCACAATGGAACCAGCAAGTTCTATGAAGGGAGGGGGAGGGGAGAGAGAGAGAGAGAGAGAGAAGAAGAAGAGGAAGAAGAAGAAGGAGGAGGAGGAGGAGGAGGAGGAGGAGGAGGAGAAGGAGGAGTGGGAGGAGGAGGAGGAGAGGGAGAAAGAGGCTGAGTTAGCAGCAGATCTTTAGAGGGTTCAGAAACAGCTTGTCACTTAGGAACTGATAGGGTAACTCAGCCACCAGACCTGTCCCTCAGTTCACGCTCCGCACTCTGCAGCTCTGCTTCCTCCTTGCTTGGTGCATTCTGGTGTGGTAGTTGTTCTGTAGTTCCCTAGAGATGCCTATCTGTGTCCTGCAGCCACCGCCTTCAACAAGCGTCCTTGTGTGAGCTTGAGTAAGCTCCTGGCAACCAGAAGAACCCAGCTAACACAATGAAAAGAACCTAACAGAAAGCTGCCCTCTGTCTCTTGAGATTTGCTTCAACCCGCAAACGTTTTATTGAAGTCCCAGCAGACACAGGATCCTCTTTCAAGACCTTGAGAATACTAAGTGCTATTTTTTTATAGTATTTTCTATATGTCAGGCACTTGTTGAAGCTCTTCTTAGCATGTTTTAACTCAAGTCATCCTCAGAACACAATGCTGTAAGTGAAACAATTTCTATTTATGAAAGGAAACCAAGGCACAAAGCATTTCAATAACATGCTTGAGCTCCCATAGCTAGCAGGAATTAGAGCTCTTCATTTGAATCCCTCTAGAAGCGACACTGGAGAAAAGGATTTGTATTCCAGGATGGGAGAGAAGGGGTCTGAGGGAGAGAGATGAGAAAAGCATAGCAGCTACCAAAGGTGCACTATGAAGGCAGTTACCACTGTGGTCAGCTAAAGCTTAGTCTAACCAGAAAGACCCTGGGAACCTGGAAAGTAGAACCTGTGCCTACCAAAGGATGAAAGCAATGGGCCACTTATGTCTCACTTCTGTGGGGCGGTGGTTAAGGACTTGTTCTGGTTGAGGGTGAGTGGTAATTCTCTGGCATGTATGCCCAGGTTTATAGGAGTAAGGCTGTCTCCATCATTAAAGGTCCCCAGTTAAAAGACTGCAGGTGATAAAGGCTGGGAGAAACTGCCTACAGGTGTATCTAATATTTGAACCCAGGTGTCTTGGCACCGTATCTGCACCATTGATTACTCTGCTGCATGAATAAGGCCTGTACTTTTCTCAAGGAGTGGCTGTGGGAGGGCAGCTAGGAGCCTAGTGTGCTGAGGTTCAAGTGTGCATAGTCTTTGATGGAATGGGAGAGAGCATTGGGCAGAAAGAGTTGGATCCTGCTGGGTCAGAGGAGGGTCTTTAGGTGGCTCCTCTGAGAAGGTAACCTTGGAGCAAGGCAGGCTGGGAAGTGGGAAAGATGCACAGAAAAATATCAGAGCTGCAGCAGAAGCACGAAGGAGCATGGTGGTGTCCGGGAGTAGGCGTGACTGTAATCATGAGAACTAAAGAGAGCCTGCTGTGCAGCTTAG